>OX419758.1:37970611-38623444 GCA_948567375.1 Lunularia cruciata
AAAAGTTAATGGAGCTACTTGAAGATCAGACATTAGTATCCATAGCCTTAAAAATTAAATTTAAAATTAATAGGAAGTTTGTAGAACTTAGGGAGAATTGGCACATGTCATTATTAGATGTTTAGTGAACAATTAACAGTGCAATCAAGTATTTAGAGCTAGAGCAATATGTAGAAGAGGACATTGCATTGCACCATCAGTACCTTTGTCATATACACCTCGGGTTGTAGGACCATTAATTATTGCAAAGGATAGTAGTTAGAAATCTTCTTGATTTCCCGTCTTAGGCAATTGCCATTTTTGTTAGGTTTCTAGTTTGTAGTCCTAAATGTCTATGTGCATTTAAGTGCAACATTGAAGTGTTGTTTTGTTCAGAATACAAGTGATGAATAAAGTGAGAAATTTTCTTAGCTCTTTGTTGCTTTGCTTATTTACTCATGAGATTTTCTTCATTCATACTTATGCTTTGGTGAAAAATAAGAATTGTTTGGTGCTTTGGGTGTTTGATCCTTAGCTCTTGTACATTATTTTGGATGCAAAACCTTGATGGGATTTCATTATGTTGTAGTATTGCAAGCAACCAAAGTATGAGTATTGAAACAAAAGATTGTGACAAAGATGTTGGAGTCTTCTAAACATGGTGCCTTTGGAGGAGTAGGACATTCATCTTCACATAAAGATGGTGCCTTTAGAAGGGTAGGACTATGGTACTCACATTTTTCATTTTGGATGAGTTTTGAAAAAGGTGTCTTGCTGAAACCAAATCAAAACCAAATGGAGAAGAAATGAGGAGAAACTTGTCTTTTAATTAGGCCCAAGGAAGTCAACTTTGTGTTGGAAGAAGAAGGACTCAGATTGGATAAGATTCTCAAAAAATTCAAATCATGCATGATATATCTCATTGAAAGCGTCTTGTACAGGGCTTTCCGCTGCCATCAAAATCACAGAGTTTAGAGGTTTGTAACAGAAACTACAAGCATTTGAAGTTTTGGGAGTAGATGTATAGAGTAGTTGAGTGTCTTTGGGTTCATAGTACTTTGGGTCTATGTTCTTTGGGTCTCTAAGACTTTGGGTTAGAAGTTTCTTTGCCTCAGGACAAAGGTGACTAGATTTGGTAGTTAAACCTTGGAGTGCAGTGAAGATGACTTTGGGAGTCTTGCCAGAAGCATTAGAGGAAGTTAGAGTATGGAAAGAAAATATTTAAGATACCCATGACTTCAATTTCAATTCTGATTGAAGATAGGATAGAATTAGAAGAGAAATAGTAATAGTGAATGAACCTAAAGTGCAGGATAAGACAATAAGTGTCTTTGGGTCAGTTACATGAGAGATTAGGGGAAAATGGGTTACAAATTGAAGGCGTAGATAGTGTACCCATGCTTTCAATTTACAATTCTTGATGAGTATATAGTAGAATTAGCAAAGGTTGATAGTAATTAGATCCAAATTAAGAGAAGTAGGAGTGCAGGTGTCTTAGGATTTGACACTTGACAATTTAGAGAAGAGTGGGTTGCAAGATAGGGAAGTACGAAGATTACCTGAAAGGTTAATTGTAGATCAAAGTAAAGAAATGTTAGAATTGGTAGAGAGCTTAGCCATTATAGAACCCAATGACAAAGAAGACAAAAACATGTGCAGTCACTTTGGGTTTAGAAGGCAAAGTAGAAGTAGACATCGGATTGGATTAAAAATTGATTTGAGATTTTGAAGGGCAAATATGAAGAAGTGTATTGCCATTTTGGATCTACAGGTTGTTAGAGGTAGTTATGAAGCAATTTAGGAAGTTAGATAACTACTGAATAGCTCTATCTATTTGAAGGCAAAATTTGCAATGCCATTTTGTTCAGTACTCATAATTAAAAGAATAGATAGTGAAGTGCTGTGAAGTAGTGCTTGTTGTTTGAGCTTAATTCCGAGTATCAACTTTGTGTTTGTGTTTGTGATTGTTTGGAGAATTCTGAAGTGCAAGTCAATGTGCATGTTGGATGTTGGACTCCATAGCCTTGATCTTCATTTTGTGTGTCTTATCCTGAGGGAAGTGCAATTAGAGCAATGCCTTGACAGATTTGAGAGGAATTATAATGTTGGTTGTATTCTGTAGTTGTGAGTGCAGCGTAGTGTTGATGTGAAGCAATTTCTATCAAGGTAGTTGTGCCTTTAGTGGAAGGATGGAACAAAATTCTAAGGTGGAAGGTTTTTGCAATGAAGTAGCCATTTTTGGGAGAGACTAAATCATCACAATCAAGATTGTTTGGAAAGATTTGATGGATTTGTGATTAGGAGTGTTAATTCGTGAGGAGACTGCAAGTCAGTACTCTCTTTTGGGTATGGTTTCTACCCAAGAGTCTAAAGAAGAAATCAAGAAGAACCACATTTGTGACATTGGACTTTGTAATTGGACATTTTTTACCAATATCTCTACAGGAACAAACTTTACTTACCCAATTACCGCAAAAGTGATATTTGCCAGGTTGTCACAAGGACACTGGTCTTTGTGTGAAGATAATGCCTTTAGAAGGGTAAGATATAGGTCTTTGAGTGAAGATGATGCCTTCTAACGGGTAAGACATTGGTCTTTGAGTGAAGATGGTGCCTTTTGAAGGCTAGAACATTCACCTTTGGAAGATGTGCAGCAAGATCTTTGGAAGTTATGGGCCTTCAAAAGGGGCAGTCCTTCGTCTTTGAAGATGATCCACATCTTTTGAAGAGTAGGACAATTATCCTTGGAAGGGGTCTTTTGGAGACCTTTAGAGGAGAGTAGCCTCCTTTTTCTGAACCAACACTTTCTTGGTTTTCCTTGGAACTATATTCCTTAGTGTGAGTGAAATGTCTTTATTATTTTCCATAGTATGCCTTCTTGGTGTCATTGTCTTTGTCTGGGAGTTGTCTCTACCCAAGAGGTTAAATAGTAAAAAATAAAGGAATCCAATATGACACTTTAGATACTTTTTATCTGATCATTTCCAACCCATATTCCTATGGGAATGAAATGCTACTTAATGAAATGCTTCAATGTGGTGGTTGTTGGGTCTTACTCTAATGTAGATGTAAGCTCTTAAATAAGTGGTGCTATTTGTATGATAATTGTGCTAGGCCCAAGGTGTAAAAAAGTGTGTGGATACTAAGGAGATGGAGAAGTGGTTGTTCTAGATGCTTTTCTTTAGCTTTGGCAAGGGGATGCTCCATTTGTTTGGTTTCTTGAGGGGTGAGCCATTCTATTGCATTCTCTAAAAGGTCATGTTTGAACCACTTGATGATGATGGTATTGGGAGGCTAGGGTCAAGGTGAGAGAGACATGCCTTAGAAAAAAACAAAAGTTATGCTATAGGTTCCATGGGGCTTTTCTTCATATCCTTGAGTTGCTATATGAGCTAATCTTGCTCTCTAGAAATTATAAAGTAAGATTTGGCGGTAGGAATGAGCTGATGCCAATTAATTTTTGCTATGGGGTTCAGCCTGTGTCACTAAGTGCATGGGATGCATTGAGTAATTTGATGGACTTTGTGCTCTAAGGAGATGATGTTTCAAGCCTTGCACACATATTGAAATTGGTTAAAGAAAGCATGGAAGCTTTTGATGGAGTTATTAGAGATGATGATTGAGTTGGGTTAGATGCAGTCCATCCTTTTCCTTGGGTGAGAAAAGGGACACTAAGTTGGGAGGTGAGGTAGAGCGGATAGGTAAGTAGTCAAGGTTGGAATCTACGGAAGTGAAACTAGAATTGGAGTGAAGTTTGAAGTAGAAGGTTGGTGGGGATGCTGAAAGGTGGGAGCAAGATTTGTGGAAGAAATCTGAGGAAAAATGAAACTAAATTATGTAGTACTTGGAAAAAAATCCATGTAAGATTTTGGCAACAATACTAAAATGTGAATTGGAGTTAAAAGACATAGAATTTCAAGCATTTTAGTATACTTAAGGACACGACCAGGACTCGACATGAACTAGGGACTAGGAAAGGGACCTCCTGGGAGTAGATCTTTTAACACTCAACATAGTTAAGGATTGAGGAACCTTAATGAAACGCACAAGGAACTTGACAAGCATGAAATTGGTGAGACTTGGGAAACCAGATGTTAACAGGTGAATAATGTTTGTGATCTTGGGTCTGGCCAATCCTTGGATCCCAAGGTATATATACAAATGTAAAACCCTAAATAATACCTAGGATGCAGGCCTTGGCTAATGCCTGTGCTGTTTGGAACTATATTAATTTTAGTATTACTTAACCTAGTCTGATCCCTTGTAGTTTTCCTAAGGTTTAGGTTTGTTCTCTTCACTTTCCGTTCAGTAGTTTGAAATTGGTGAGACTTGGGAAACCAGATGTTTACAGATTAATAATATTTGTGATCTTGTGTTAATCCTTGGTTCCCAAGATACATATACAAATGTAAAACCCTAACTAATCCCTAGGTTGGAGGCCTTGGCTAATGCTTGTGTTGTTTGGAACTACAATTCTTGGGTCCCAAGGTATATATATAGATATAAAACCCTAACTGATCCCTAGGGTGCAGGCCTTGGCTAATGCCTGTGCTGTTTGGAGCAGTACTAAATTTTAGTATTACTCTCTCTTGACTTGTCCGTTTCTTAGTTTATTCTGCCCGTAGTCCATTTTGGAGCCTTTCCATTCCATAGTCTATTCCGGAGGCCGCTTCCACTCTGGAGTCTACTCCAAATCAAGTTCCGCTCCCAATACTCCATAAGCCTTTAACACTATTCTTTGCATTAGTAAAGATTGATTGCTAATTAAACCTGTCATGGGTATGACAAGAGTTGGTGAGATATAGATAGCTCGGATCCCAAGGGGAACAAGAGCTTGGCAAAGAACGGTAATGGCCATATAGAATGGAAATATGATGTCAAAGACATGATTTTGCAACTTTTATTTTAATATCTCTATCTCATTGTAAGTTACTATACATTATACTATTCTGCCAATATTTCCAACATCTAGTGTCTAAATTTAAATCATGACTAAATTTGTGCATCGTGAAAATGCAAGCTCCATAGGATGTACCTTTATGTTCCAAAGTGAAGATATTAATAATGCATATAGAAAGATGGATCTTCTATATGCAAAGCGAGATCATATTGATACAAAAGAATGTTGGAACCTTGGACACCGTAGTTTGTACAGATATATTCATTCAAAATTTTCTAGGTTTACAAAATTGCCATCAAAACTCTTAAAGACCTCTATGACACTCAAGTATATTTGTATGTTAATTATGAGAGAGGGCTTCTTTTATAACAGTGTTAAAGTAATAAATTCACCTCTCTTACTTTTACGATAGAAATATGAGACAGTTCCAGAAGAACGTCATTTTCAGTTTGTTGAACTTCGGTTGAGAGAAAGAACATTTTTTATTTATGCAGGAGTCACCTGACTTGGAAAGGTTGGAGCTCGACGCCTTAATGTGGTCATCAAGAACAAGCTACGTATAAACTACATCATGATAGCACTTTGCTGAAGACGTAAAACATACTCGTATAGGTGCATGCATTCGGATTGCTAATAGAACACTCGATAGATAACCAAACTAAAGGTCATCTATACCTGCATTCAAAGGGTCCCATCAAACATCAAACATCAAACGTGCTTGTTCATCAAGACACAACAAGTTCACCATGCGTAGCTCTGGTGTCCATTCTGCAAGATACATATTTTCCAGTATATCTGAAACTGCATTTAGGATACCTATTTTTGGCACAAAGGTACAGCACTGGTGTTGAAGGCGTATCTATGTTTTCCACAATTGTTGGCTTTAGTCGGACTTCGCGTAGGGTAGGGTTTGATCAAACATACACACCAGACATCATGACCAGGCCCAGGGAAGTCAAGACTGGATGTATAGGGGAATCTTGGTTAAGATCCCTACATTACGGATCTTGAGACGATGACATACTAGACATGAGGCCTTGAATCATGAGGGTTGTGGTTTCGCATGGTGAAAGGACCAATCTATTTCCCATGCAGTTTAGTTGAAGTTTCAAAGTGGCTATACGTAAGTACCTATACGTAAGCCTTAGGATAGTCGTAACTTTGCATGGACAGAAGTAACTCGCCAAATGTATTAAATTGATCATTTCGGTGCGTCCTCATATTTCTCACTTCCACCAACTTATGTTTTAAATCTTTACATATGTAACGTACACAGATTAGCCTCAGGAAATGTAAAGTTAAACAATAAACAGACATCAATGTAATAGATTATAGTTGTTGCCCATATGCATTTCCCCTTTCAAACTTCATAATTCGATCAATCATTTTCAAGCTCTTTTGACTGACATATTTGAAGTTATGATTTGTCATGCGTATATACATCGCTATATAATATACATCTTTGTCAATATCATACACTATAGAAGCAAAACTCACATATAAGTCATACATAGACTCTAAAATATTACAATAATCAGATTGTTTATAACTCATGAATTCACTGCCAATAACTGTGCATAGATTACAGTCAAGCCATACCCACTCTAGCTAAGAGAATCCAGGTGACGCTCGCCGGCCTCTGTCCACCATAACCAGAAACTTGAAGGCTCGACATCAGAGAAGTGAGCTCTCTGGAGCTGCACTTTGAAAGTATACTCCTGGACTCGAGCTAGGTTTGAAACTCTAACGGTCCCGCTGACGGCACACTTGATGGTGCAAACGGTGCAAAGTGACGGTGTGCCTCACCGTGAAATCAATACCCCGAACACAAAATTTGACCGTCTGAAAATAGTCTTTGAGAAACTGCTGAAATAACTCTAACTACTATCATTGCAACTCCAGTGTCCAAGCAATCTAGATACGACATTACAAATGGCGTGACAAATTGAACTACAATCAGTCTTAGACTATATCTTCATTATAAGCATAATGAAAGCAACGGGACATCTTGTGTCTAGTTTAGAACTTGCAAAACAGATCTTTGATGTGGTAAATCCAGATTTCCTTGAAATATCACACTTCTCTAAGCTGATTAATATTTCTCCACCTCTCTTGCTCGCAAGGTAGCACTTGTGGGCACGATGGGACGCAGGTCAAAGATTTCCAAACTGGATCCTCATTACGATTTCTGGTGTTCAAGGGTGTGGAGTTTTGAGCTTCATATCCTGAACCTTTTTACGGGAATACTCATAGATAGTTTGGAACCCAAACGTATTATTTGTGGAGAGTACTCTAGAGCAAAGCCCAATGCTCTCTAGCCTTATTGTTCCTTGTACTAAAGCTTTAGGTTCTTCTTTCTCTTTTATATCCTTTTGTTCGTTTGTATTTTTTTTCCTAGGGGTATTTTATTAAGCCGTTTGCCAACTTGCTATCACACTTGAAGTGTTGTCGGTGACACTATTAGTTACATCAATCGATGCGTCATCTAATACATGATGCATACTCGATAAATTATCTGCAGACGTGGGGGGTAGCTAACATAATGATTAATACCAGTAGGAAATAGCTCCCCGAAAGACGCATGCAGAGGTTAGTATATTTTCCCGTGGGATGCTTAGAGAATATTTTCTTCTGACGAATTAGTCTCTCTTGATCCCTAAAAAAGTTTAAAGCATGAGTGCTGGATGAAAGCAATATTGAGAGAATGTGTGGGAAGGTTATCAAAGCTCTCGATTGGTGGATAAATAAAGCCAATAGCGATTGCGGGGGATGTTACGATCCGTAGATATCCGCTGATCATCAGCAGTGACGCTAGCCACCGACACATATATATATTTGCTTCGAAGTGATGTTTCCGAATTTGTGACGGCCGACCTACTCCACTTGCTCGGAATGCATGTGCACGTGCAACAGACCCATGCTGTGAACAAGAATGGACTTAGCCCATTTACGGATAGGTATAGTCCATGTTCTGTTTGAGGGGATCTTCCTTTTCCTTTGCTATCCACGTTTTACAAGAAATGGGCCTTTCAACGTCTCCCTGAAAACGTCTAAGAACTTCTGATGAGTGACGTCAACTAGTTTCTTTCTTGACGCTGTTGATTTGCTCGTGGAAGTCAAGTAAACCAGCGATGGCGTGGACGAGTGCCCTGGGCCCCTCCCTGGCTAGGTTCTCCACCTCTGCCCGATAGTCTTTCTTACACGGTGTTCGAAGAAGGAATCCTCTAAGAATCTGACCAACAGCTTTAGTTTACTGCAGTTCCTTCTACTTTGACTTCTCAACTGTATAAATTATCGTCAAAAATTTATCATTTATGTTGTAATCTTTAAGTATTTTTCATACATAGCCTAAAATTTTAAGTAATTATTTAGAAATAAAAAATTAAGAAAAATCTTAAATTTGAAGTGTAATTGTAACTCTTATACAAGATAAATTTTTCATATAAATTAGCTAAAACACTTGAAAAAGTCATATCTGCTAAAATTTAGTCTTCAAGACTTACTATATTAAAATAAATTGAATTTGATTGGTAAAGTGAGATATTGTGTTTCCTTTTCACTTTTTCTTTTATTTCTTAATATTTTCTACTTAATTTTCTCATCCTTTTGATTGATGTTTTAAAATTAAAATATGATAAAAATTTAAAATTTTTGTAATAAAATTAAAGTAAAAGGCCTTATCCCTTAGAAGATAAAGGAAAAATGTCCTTTTGTGCATTAAGGACAACATTAAATAAATTTTTTATTTATAAAGAGATATACTAACTTCCCATAAAAGTTAATATAAAGAGAACTGCAAGTTAACAAAATTATGTTCCTCATATATATATATATATATATATATATATATATATATGTTCTCCTTATGCAAGCAAATAGGCAAGTAGATAAAAGGGCATAAAGAGATACACCGAGTCCGGATTAAAAG
This sequence comes from Lunularia cruciata, assembly GCA_948567375.1. NCBI lineage: Eukaryota > Viridiplantae > Streptophyta > Marchantiopsida > Lunulariales > Lunulariaceae > Lunularia > Lunularia cruciata. The sequence continues at coordinate 37,979,419 of OX419758.1, forward strand.
GATAAAGATATGATAACCAAGCCCAAAGTCGTGGAGGAAAAGTAAATTTCCTTAATTTTCTTCAAAGATTGCAGGCTTTATGGAGAAGGGAAGGAAGAAGAAAATAAGTTCCGTCAACGCAGAAAATAGCTTTTGGAGGACTGAGGTAATCAATCATAGATGTGCCTAAGACTCTACTTTACATCCTAGTTACAGTTTTGTTTCTTTCCTTTTTGTTTCCCTTCTTTCTTAGACGTGAAAGGGCGGCCGCGTAGAGAACACGAAGATGGGAAGACTTCTTTCTTAGACTAGTGGACTCCTTTTCTTTTCATGTCTTCCTTTTCTGCATTTGCTTTAGCTTATAATTTTATAAAAGTCTACCGAATAAGCTTCTTTTGTTGTCAGTGGTTGCTCCCTGTAACTACTGGACCGCCAGTTGGCTTCACATGAAGAACTCCCAACAATCTGCTGGAATTTTATGGTCGTTTTGTGTTGAGATCTCTACTATAAACAGTCCCACAACTCCAGAAAGAAATCTTGCAGTTCAAACTCGTAAAGTTTCACTAATCTTTCTACTGTAAGGTCAGCGGCAAAGGACGTCCAGAGCACATCGCTGAAAGTGGCCGAAAAAGATGGTCACTGTCGATCTTCCATACACCATTGCTAGAACAATAGCAGAGAGCGCAATACGTAAACGTCCACCTCATGCACTCTAGATCTCTGTCACAGGAACAAATCACGCACACGATGCATATGGATGTCGCTCTAGAAGGGTTTGGAAAAGGTTTAGGTGCGATTGGCTATGAGGGTAGTTGACAAGTAGATAACAACTACACTTTTTTACTTTAGTGCGATCTTGATTCCTGACAACAGAACTTCCTGATCTGGATTTCTATTAGGCTTAAATATGGTGAAATAGCGTACCTAGAGCTTTTCCGTCGCTATGATGAAGCTTTAGAATGTCCGGAGCGTGCCTCTCGGGAATGATCTAGTGATCGAGATGTAAAGCACACTGCAAATGCAACTGTGACCTTTTTCCCTCACCTCGTCAAAGGTTATATGTATGTACATGGCATGGCTATACCAGCATGCAATTTTTGTTCCACTAGCCTGGATCTGGATCTTGTCGATGCTTGAGATAAATACCTAGGACCGTTCATCTCAACGTTTGTACTAGCTCCAAACCCCATATAAGGCGCGGTGGACTCGTCTGATACGTGGTGAACGTGCAGCGCTATGACTCGATCGTGGAGAGAGAATATTATATACCTTTTTTATGGGTCTGATAGAATGTAGACGACTCGAATGTGACGGTTTGCGTTTTCAAGCAATGTCATACACGTCTCAAAGTACCGTCTCAAAGTCTCCGACCCCATGATAGGAATGTATGGACTCAGTCATGACACACGAATGGGATGCCACACATGCATAGAACAAAAAGTTACTGAGGACTTGTTTAAGTAGTCTGGTGGGCAAAGTGCTGGTTTAAGTCGTTAGTCAAAATGTCTCTCGGTATGCTTGATTCTGCAATCAGACAAGCTAGTCTAGTATCTGAATTTTTCGACCATATCGACCAATGCTTCTGAAAGGATTTCGCATTTGGAATTCTAATCGTGATCATGAGAACTCAAGGCGTCCGATGGTCATCCATTGCTTTGGAGATGTTGGAGCGGGATATTCCAACATTTTATTGCACACTTTAGTTTGTACCGATTCAAATTTGGTGTAGCATAAATCTGATGCAAGATTTTCGTGCAATGACAATATATATACTCATAAACGCGACTTAAGAAGAAGTAAGGACGACCGCGCAGAAAAAAATGAAGGACGGGAAGACCCCATCAAGCCGGACAAGGGAGAGATAAGTCCTAATAGAGTCCATACTAGAAATCTGCCCCAATGCACCTAAGATATCTGAGCTATGCAAGTAGCGTTGAGGAGAAACTTCAGAGAAACATAACCTTTTTGCGGCGTGTGGTGAAATACATGAGAGTCATTATTCTATACCAGAGAAAGAAAATTTCATGTCCAGGATCTCTAAATGCTTTACGTTATGTTTTGGTAGAACCTCATAATAATATCAGATTCTAAGGATGTGGGACACTATATTGGAACTGAGATCTCCACCCTCGTCCATAAAGTGAGGTGGCAACATCTGCAACATAGCCTCGCAATATGTTGATCTAGATATACAGAGGATCAGGTCTCAGATATTGAGCATACTAGTACGGCCTTGGATCATTCTTTGATACAGGATCGAGGCGTATGCAGAAGTACTCAGCTTGGTTGATTGTCAATGCAACTGCTTTAGGAACACCTGGACGGGTGGAAATCGATAACCAATCAAATATCGTGCATATCCGGCTTGGGCTTAGAGAGTACCGTACAGACCGTCTTCGTGTCTAATTTGTAATCCGGTTATATAGTAATCTAGATCAAACACGACGAAAAGCTGAATCAATTGGGTTGGACTGGAATGAATATGAATTGGATTGCCACGCCATGGACATACATGGCTTTGCAAGTCAGCAGGCCAATTTCTTGTGAGGAGATGGAAAAAAAATGTACAGATATATAGGAATGCACGTGATCTACCCATTGCAATTAGTTAAATCATTCTACGTTGCTTCAAGTAAAGATAAGATACTCCAATACGAGTTTAAATTCATCTGATTTTCTTCAGCTATGGTCAGACCCATGAAAAGATGTTCCCATCCTTATGAGTGGCCCTTACGCGGGCGATGCTCTTTCAGAGCAGAGCCCGTGTTGATTTCAGATTGACATTGGGACATCATCGCACTTGTTTGTGCCTTGTACTCCTGCACGCCTTCCTTTGGCTTGTATACATATAAAAAGGTACCCGCAAGAGAGGGAAAAAGAGTACAAGACACAAACAAGTGCAAAAAGAAAGAGGGGCGGAAAGTTCCAAAGTTCAAAACGACCAAAAATAGAGACAAATATCAGTAATGCTCATGTATCATTGAGATTACATCATGATAATCAAACATACATACACCAGTTAAGAGCTCGGATACTCAAGTCTCCAGAATGAAGAAAATCTAATTTAACGTCCTCGAAAGCCCACGGGATATGCGACCCGAATATCAAAAAAATGAAATCCACCTGAGGAGAACAAACGTCAGCAAGGTCAGCAATACCCGCGTGTAAATAACTGGAATGACAGTTGCAAATGGTTACCCCTTCGCAGATACTTCCGAGAAACATACCAAATCCTAAAAGGAACACTAAACATGGGGGATGAGGGTTGACAAAGCTACCACTGGAAAATTGGAAAATGGGTTAGGATTTGGATATCGATCAGGATCAGAATCATATCTTATGCCTACAAGACTTAACTGTAGTGGACTGAAACAAATGTATTCTAGACCGTATACAGCTTATCCAGCTTATACAGGTCATGATAAGTTATCCATCCAGCACTGGACTGATGATGCATATGTGTGTGCAAGCACAGGACTTCCACATCTCAAATTAATGGATTGGATGATCAAAGTTTTCGAATCTTTGAGAATGATGTGGATATCTCCGCAGGGTTATACCTTCTGTCCCGCTCCCTGAATCAAGCGCAGCTACTGAGAGTTAATTATAATTAAAACACTTTCAGGGGTAAACGTTTAACAAACGTTGTCTGACATGGCTGTTTATAGTACAGTTGATATAAATTAGGAATTGCTACCGATCGCGATCGCAATTGAGAATGTGATTTGACTTACTCAATAACCGTAGAATGGTGTTCTGTGCCGATCGGAACTGTCAGTTGCTACAGATGTCCCATTGAATGTGTTTCAAGTAGAACTTAAGAAGAATCGATAGATCTTGCAGTAAATTCTGAATCTATATCTATAATTGCACTTATACTTATACTTATGAGTTTTTCTAAATTAGCATTCTAGAGTGATCAGTTTACTTTGTGAACTGACTTATATTATTGAAAGTTATTTAAATGGAAGCTCGTCCAATAACTTGTTGAAGAACGAACTACAACATTAGCATTAGTGAATGCTTTCTAGTTCTAACATTGACCTTCCTAAACTAGGAGAATATAGTTACTAAATTTAGACATGCATGTTTGTCAGAGATTCGAAAGAGGTACAAGAGTGAAGAGTTAAATAACAACCAAACATTAGCGATTGAACCGAATAATTATGCAATACCTACTGTCCTTTCCATGCCGTCAACATCTAAGAAAAGATGGCGAATAAAATATCATTCATGTAACGTATCCATTCGAATGATGCCAATTCGAAGGACACTTTAATTGTTGCAAGATAGCATCAAATTCATCGGATGGGAACTGGCATAAGATCAGGTTCGAAAGTGGACCAAATAGTATCAGTCTATGTGGTAACAAATGCTACGAAGAATTAGATTCTGTGAACGAAACAAAACATTTATTATACATTTGGCTTATCACTACTTTTATGAATTCAAGGACTTCTCACTTCAACTGTAGCATGCAGGTCCGAGAATTGCTTTGTGACTTCATGTTCTCTATAATATCTTTATGGGCATGAATTCTTATATAAAGTTAATCTTAGAATATAAGTGTACTACCGGATCACTGAAGTATGAAAAGTCCGATAGTGGTCCTCTTATAGTAAGTCAACTGTGTAGTTTGAACTCACCAAAGAGTAACAAAGGCAACACATTTGATAATCTATATGTCTATAAACCTAAAAACAACACGAGATTTGGTCTGAAGTCTGAAGTCAAGAACAGCTTCACTACAATGTCAATTGACCACCGTCGTCTGTCGCCTGATAAAACTATATCTTGTTTTGCACGAATGGCGGCGATAGGTTGCCTTGGGATTGGAAATAGGCCTTGCCAATCCCATTGCTTGTCTAGCTAGGTGCGTCATGGGGAGTTAAGAGGACACAAAAAGAACTAAGTCTACTGTACTGCTCTTCCCAAAAGGAGAAAAGGTTAAACATGCTCAACAAAATACCGAAAAGGAAAAGGAGAATACAAGCGCATCAAAATGCGCAAATAAAAAGGAAGTGCACAAGCCTCTAGGGATGGGGTAGATAGACACCGAGAACAAAGCACAATGCAGAATAACTTACACGAGAAATATGAAAAATTGAGCGATATAAGAATCTGTATTGAATGGTGGGTTTATTTAGATATTTAGATTTATTTATTTATTTAGATTCTCCAAGGCTATGTATCGCAATTATGAGTGGAGGGGCATCATGGAACAAGAATGTTCATTATTGCAGCTCATCAATGAAGACTCAAGAAGAAGAGGTAACTATGGTAAGTGAGAAAACCAAGGAATCTCTTTTTGGGTACCAAGGTACCCCATGCGAGTTCTCAAAGGAGACAATCAAACTAATGATTAAGGTGAAGAAAAATCTCCATCGCTGGGTGGATGAAGGTGTTAGAGGCCATAGGGCATATTGCTTTTCCTTCCCCCTTGTGACTATTATTAATGCGGCTCCTACTTGGGGTGCTAGATCGTGCTAAGGACTTTGGTCAAAGTGGGTTTCCAACAATCACATCATACAATGTATGTTAGTTATCCTTGAAAGTGACAATATTTGTCCAGATCCTTTGGTGAGATGGGCTTGGTAGGACCATCCGTTGGTACATCTAAACTTGTGAACGTGTAGATCATAGTATTTGGGCCATTGCATCTCTAATGGCATCTTGGACTCTAGTAGGCTCTCCACCTATGACATATCTTAAGATGAGCATGCACTCAATGTCAAATGTAGAACAACATGGGCATTGGTCAGTATGCCCAAGAATGCTAGATGTGGTAGACCTAGCCAAAGTCAAACGACATTGAGAAGCTCCTCTTACTTGAACCAAAAGTCCTCAATCAAAGGGGAAGCATGAACCCAAGCTTTGGTGTCCTCCCGCTGCAAAAGAGGATCCTAGCTTTATTAGACAAAGATGCATCAATGAGGATGCTAGAAAGGATATGAGCGCACTTACACTCATTAAGCTCCACATAAATCTTCCTAGAGTCTAGGGATACAAAGTTTGCAAAGGAGGGAAGTCTAGAAATATCACTCTTGGGAGTACTGAGCAGGATTGATTCAAGACTCATTTACTTGTATTTTGCGAATACATGGTACTATTTATGGGTACAAGAGGTAATTGCTTTGGATTTGTAAGAATTAACAATTAAATGACTATTGTACTTACAAGAGACAGGTGTATGTAATACTTGTTGGTGCAAGTATGCTCTATTGGGTTATCTAATTTGATCTTGTGAGTAATGGAACTTATTATTGTGAGTGTGAGTAACTTATTATTTGTAGAGATTTTAACCAAGATTCTAAATTGGCTATGATTATCTAAAGTTAATCATAGACAAATAGAGGTCATATTATTTTAGAGAAGTTTGAAAAGATAAGTATCATTAATTTTATTTTAGTGTATTGATTAATATTATTCTTAAAATTTTGGATTTGAGATAAGTGTTAAGAGCACTTAGGTTCACAAGTAATTTTTGGTACAATTTTTGTGTAATCTTAAGATAGCCTGAGTAGAAGAATCATTTACTCAGGTATTGGGTCATAAAAAAAGCCACATACATATAAGGGATTTCTTTTCTGAATTTGAATATTCTCTTAGGCTCTTATTTAAGATCTTCTTGGCAAATAAATTTATTTATTCAAAAATTTATTAACATTTGGGTGTATAGGTACCCTCGCATATAAAAAAGATGTAGATAAGAAGGTAATCATTATTTTTTGATGTGGAATCTCTATCATTGAAATCTCTAATGAGCAATGCCTTTAGTTATAGAGTTTTAGCCTTGGATAATATTAGGGAATTTAGTTTTTCATTTTCTTAATGCAGTATGTTATTTTAATAGCTAAAAGAAGTTCATTTTGAATGAAAAACAAACCAGCTAATAAGACCATCTATATTTCAAATAACAAAGACCAGTAATTTTTCAATTATCAATCCCCTAGCATATGTTTTCTACATGATTTATATTTCAAATAACAAAGACTAGTAATTTTTCCTTATCAATCCCCTAGCATATGTTTTGTACATAATTTTATAGTATTGGGAGTCTCATCGTTCAGGTACTTGGGGATGTCGTGCATTTTATGACAGAAAATATTTGGCAATTTGGCATGATCATCACCTTTGTCAAAGTGCCGGATGATCACCCGAAGACGTTGCATTGATTCACAGGACTATTTATTTCGTTCCAACTAGGATTGAAATAGCCGCTTTGAGGAATCGTGAGGAGCTACACGGAAGAGGCCTCATTCAATACAAACAGCAGAACGTTCTTCCCAAATGCATCAAGAGGGAATAACTAATTACTGGTCTGGTGTAGAAAAGCTGTCCAGATAATCACAACAAAGCGATGCACGTGCAAACAACGGGACAAACCTGAATACAGTAATATTTATTGAAATCACATAATGGCGTGACTTCAAAGTTGTTCTTTCCGGGGATTTGTCTTCCTGTCACAAGAATGCTATTGAGACGCATGCGAGGACTCCACAACCCACCCTTTCCTTCTTCCACTATATCAAAAGCTAGAAGTGTGAACGAATTCCCTGGAATTGGGCCCTGTCGCTTAGCTCAAGCGGTACAGTTGTACAGATGTAGGGCATTGGCTCATTGACGAATCGATACGCTTTGTCCGTCTATGACCTAGCATTGAGTAAAACATATAAGTCAATTGGCTGTCAAACTCTGTTTTACATTCATGTTCTTGTTCATGATACAGATTTCATTCTTCGCTTTATATGCCCTGTACTTGTTAAAAACAGTAACCTGGGCAGAGCACTGTCGGGATTCTCATCAGGAGTCTTCTGGCTTCCTTCCATGTTTGAGTTTTGAGCTGGAAATTCTTTCTGACGGGACATACCACTCTAAATTTGATGGTCAGTCCAACTAAGTATTCCGATTTTAACTTGTAATTCACAATTCTCACTTAACTTGAAAAGCTTTTATGGTCTCACACATGTTTAAACATAAGCCACTCCGGATACAAATTGCAAACGGAACTCACTAAGGATTTTATCTATTTTAAAAGAAATAAATTGCAGGACTGAGCAAAGAAGCATATTACGCGAACGGAGCTGGAAGACGGAAGGAACCAGGGGAAGATCATGAAGCAGTGGGTAGTATCGTACGTTCAGTTAGTCAGGTTGCTTCTGGAAGGGTGTGACAACCAGATCACATCTTTAATTCAAATGTATACATTTATTATCATGTTCAGCGATTTGGGGAGGTAGGATCGCATACCAAGTCTTGTTGCTTAACCTTTAGCAGTGATTCCTTACGCGGTGGATTCCAAACAACATTTTTGCTTGCTTATTCATGAGAGCGGAGCACAAAAGCGTTCAGCTTGGCTAACACCGTTCACTTAGAAGAAATTCTGGACCCACCGGAATCTAGAGCTAAAGTTGACTTAGTCTTCAGGTTCTGGATGTATTCCCGCTCATTGATGGCGATAAAGCTTACGCATAAGCACGACTTGCGAAGACTAGGAGTTGAGAGTGATGTTTTTCAACGCGTTGCTCAATGTGTCCTCAGAAAGTCACCTGAAGATATATGAAGTAGACCAAGTCCTGCGAACTAGCTTCAAGCAGAAACCAGCTGAAGGGAGGACTGAGTTAAAGGTATTACAGGCAAGAGGGTTATCAGGAACTGAATAAGAACCGCAACTGCTGAAAACCATGCCAAGAATAGATAGCTAAACGTTCTTGTAGGAGCAGATCTCACCTCTGTAATCCTCCAATCATTCCAGTATCTGCCAGGCCGCAAACAATTCATAATTTATTAGTCGACACCAGTTCCGGCATGTACAAGAGCTGAACGCTTCAACTTCAATATGACCGATAAAGAGTCAAATTGAATTCACATACAGTACAATTGAGTCTGCATAGGTACCCGTGAGATGTTCCCTCAACGACTTTGAATGGTTTAATCAAAATCATGCGTATATGAATTTCGTTCTTCTGGAAATTTAACTCGCTGGACCTTTCCCCAATTCTGTAAGCTTTACTAATTCGGACCCGAAGAGAGGAATTCCTTTGCGCCAATTCAGCACACAACTTGAATGTATTAATGTTTACAGGCAAAGGGAGTGACAATTCTCCACATTGACTTACTTAACATATCATCTCAAGCTGATGTGATGCAAATACCAGGAGAAGAGTAGGGATACAGAGAAGAGAGCTCATGGTCACGGTTTCGGTCTAGACAGAATTTTCTGGAATTGACAGGCAAGGGAGGATCGGGGCAAATCAAGTACCAACACTGGCACCAACATGTCCATTTCTGTGCACGTAACCTAGTAACCGTGAATCATATGAAGATAAAGGTCACATCACTTGTGTGCGAAAGGCCCAACGTTTGAATTGATTCCAACACGCATGAACACGTCATCAGTGCCATTCGGATTGTTGGTGGTAATATGCAGAACAGGACAAAAGAAACAAGACGATTTTTACGGATGTACAGTTGAGTTTCTGGTGCCTTGAATCGGAAGTATACCTAACAGAGAGGTGTCACTGAAACTAATATTCCGAAACAAGATGAATTGTTCGAATCTATAGTTGGGTTAAACAAAACCAGTGAACAGCTGTACTACGGCTTCATTATATATGTCTTAGAGGTTTCAAAGGGCCCACAAACTCTTCTTCCATGCTGAACAGCTAGTGACTTGTTTAGTGTTCTCGATGGTTTTTCAAATGTCTTGTATGATGATATTTGCTCTTTAATCAGATGGTCAGCCACTGTTTGGAACTTGAGAACTGAATTGTACATGTGTTAAGCAACCAACTCTTCTGAGTAAGTAGACACGAGTGAGGAAAATGACGTCAAACCTACAAAAAGTGGAGGAGACTGCTATAAACTTATGCAGCTGTGTAGCCATAGCTACTTAGTCGGTGCAAATGGGCACCGAAGTGCCCATTTGCATGCCAAAAATGGGTCTAGTCCGCACCGCAACACTAGCATGCGGGTAGACTTGGGAATAAATCAAACGAGAACAAAACAGCGGGCGCACTTGGGGTTTGATTTTGACCAACTCCAAGCGCGAACCAGAAACCACCTTAGGGCCAGCGGATTGGAAACGATCATCTGAAATTTGCACCATGGCTAGCTCGCAATCATTTGCGAAGGGAACGACTTGGAAACGGAATATTCGAAGCTACGCGTGCAAGTTCAAAAAGACATCCAGAATTAAAGTACCCGCGTTGCCCGGTCTCCTGAGAACCTCTCTAAAGATTCTCTCAGAAATCTGAGATCTTTGATGGCAAAACCATGAAAATGTCACGGAAACGAGAGGGAGGCATATAATTACGGTGGACCTTCTTGGCGTGTTCCCCTTTTATCCTGGAATTTATCAAGCTGAAAAGGTTACGACAGCCAAGTCTAACTAGGCAATTAAACTGTTGACGATTTGGTACCTCGATTTTTGTAGCTTTCAGGCTTGGAAAATAGAACCTAATCGGTAAATTATATTCGAATTCTAGCCACTGCAGCAATTCAACGTCTCTCTGGAACGACCAAGACCATTGGGGGACACCTTTCCTGAAAGCGGATTCAGGCTGCCGAGTGGACTCGTTTATGAACGAGGCCTGGGACCACAATCAATATCAGTTTTGTGAAGATATAAATTGGTCCCTGACCAGTCCATTTTCACAACTTAAAGTTCTATAGCGTGTACTGATCGGTGATCAGTGGTATACCGACCGTTGCAGTTACACTTCAAGAAGCATCAGTGCCGCGTTTCTCAAGCTAGAACTTGTCAAAATCATTTCCATTCTCGACAAACATCATATGTAGTGACAAGCCCACAATCTGAGCATTCCAATTGGCTCAATTGAACAGCCTCGGAGTAAAGTATTGTGAACTGTTCCTACTGTGAGGTGCTAAAACTTGTACACCAATAAGCTCTTAAGCTTAGTTCCGACGTCCAGAATGGAAGGCATCTGGCGGAAGTCACATCTTTCATGGTTGTTGGTATTTGTCACAGGAGTGTTGATAGTCCAGTCCGCAACGGGGCAGCTCAGTTCGGGATTCTATGATTCGACTTGTCCGAATGTACTTAGTACGGTGAAATCAGGTTTGGATAGCGCATTGTCGTCGGATGGAAGAGTTGGGGCATCTCTTTTACGAGTACATTTCCACGATTGTTTCGTTGATGTAAGCTGATCTTCAAATTACCCTGTTTACCCTGCATGTTGATGGTAACATATGACATATATTTGGTGCATTTGCAAAATCAAATAAAAACTTTTGGACATCCACATTTCCAGTAGCTTACACTTGTATCTGACTAAGAGGCAGAGGGTAAAACTTCAATTGTAGTAGTTTTGTGAATCTCAACCACATATCTGGTGAATCTCGACGAACACTGCTCACAGATAGATGACGAAATTCTTTTAAACTGCAGGGATGCGATGGATCAATATTGCTGGACCCGACTGACTCGGTCCCCGGGGAGAAAAATGCCAATGCTAACGGCAACTCAATCAATAGTAATGCCTTCACTGTCGTAGACAATGTGAAAGCTACGTTGGAGAACGACTGTCCTGGAATTGTTTCCTGCGCCGACATCCTTGCCATACTAGCTCGTGATGGAGTTGTGGCGGTAAGTAATGACTGTACCTCTTTGTACATCATTTCAATATCACAGCCTAGTAAGAATGATCTCAAAAAACGTTGTACATTAATATCACCTATGTCTTACGGAGCACTATCCAAGAGCTCAAGTTCTCACTCAAGCTGCCATTATAAATCATGATCTTCCAGACGCAGATATCCAGTCCGAGTGCAGTTGGACCAAAACCATTTTTGTTTATCAAGTTCAATTTCAATTTCTGTGCAGGATGGGGGCCCTTCGTGGGACGTTCAATTGGGGAGACGGGACAGTTTAACTGCAAGTCAGTCGAATGCAAATTCTGCTCTTCCCGCTCCAACAGATGATGTCTCCGCCCTGACGAGCGCGTTCACAGCCGTTGGTTTGGATCAAACTGACATGGTCGCTCTCTCAGGTAATATTGAGAACTCTTTTTGGTTATGATTTCACATTTAATTCAGCAGTGATCAGCTGCAGTGACTCAATTATTCTGCATGATCATAAGTCTTCAGTTGTCTTGCAAGCAAGGTCATAGATAATAGTTTAGAACCTAATGCATTCCTAATGATGCCTTACAGAGTTGTTTTGACTACCATATATGGTGTCATTATCACTTGGCTTCAACTTAAATCGCAAGCTTCAATTTAGTTATCGGAGGCGATTTTCGTAATGATTTGTTACACTTTTCGGTTGCTTCTCATTGTTATGCAACACTGTGCGCTAGGGCAGCCAAGAGTAGAACGAGGACCCGCTTTTTGAGGGTCTAAGTTTTCATGGCTTCCTTTTGGATAGCATGTTCAACTCGATGGTAATTGAACCTGCACTTATCGTTTTGCCTGAATTAAATGCAGGTGGTCACACATTTGGCAAAGCCTCATGTGCAGCCTTTAGGACCCGTTTGTGGGATTTTGAGGGTACCGGCGCTGCAGATCCAAACATGGACCCCGATTTCGTCACGAGCTTAAAGGCCAATTGTCCAGAGGACGGATCCGGTGATGGTAATCTTTTTGACTTGGACCAAGGAACTGGTACCTCATTCGACAACCAGTACTACAACAATCTGCTGATAAAAAAGGGACTTCTGCATTCGGATCAAGTTTTAGAAACAACATCTGGAAACACACAGGATCTTGTCAGCTCTTTTGGTAGTAGTCAGAGTTCTTTTGAATCGCAGTTTGCATCCTCCATGATCAAAATGGGAAATATCAGCCCCAAAACTGGAACTGAAGGAGAGATCCGCACCAACTGTCGCGTTGTGAATTAATCAGTGCATTTCCCCTAAATAGGTTAATGATTGACCAGGCTTCCGGGAATGATTTGAGAGATTAGAACTTGCCAGCGGCTTGAGTCAACGAGTGGTACTCACCTCAATATTACTCAAACACCTCTTGGGCCGAATCTTGTAGTTTGTCTAATATTCTGAAAGATTCACAGAGGATTCGAGGGATGCAGTGCGGCATCTAGAACGTCCACACTCGCATCCTCTTTTCACAGTACTTATAGATTTTCTCCAACTGTTAATACCGACACTTAGCCTTTTGATCGTGTTTATACGAATTTCATAGACTGTGGACATTGGAGATGGTCCACAGGATGGATTGTGTAAAATTTATGCAACAGGAGTAAAATAAATATTTGCTGCATGTTCGATTCTTAGGCTTTCAAAAAGTTATTAGCAATAGGCAATAGAATTGGTAATAGTGGATGCTTTTGTCTGTTCTGGATGCAGTACCTGTCATGGCTTCCTTTCAACTCTATCAAGTTTAATTCTTCTAGAATACACACGTGTAATAATTTTAAAGTGAAAAGCACTCGCGTACAACAGCTACAGGTCTCTGCATACGTATTCAAGAGTTTAACGTTTAATATACACAAATTAAGCAACAACCGCTCGTTCTATGTGTCGTTCTATTCTCGTATTCGAAAGAACCAGTTCTCAACTCCAGTTTCATCGAATAAGTGCACTTACAAATTATCTATCTAAATTGGATTGAATAGCAGGGTGGACTGTCCCTATCACCCAATATGTGAGAGTCTCGCATCATTGCGGACAGTAATAAATAGCAGGACATAGTGATCATTGCCTACTAGTCATTGCAAATCACAATGTAACTACTTTGGTCCGCGACTGCTCATTCAACATCCAATCGCTAGTGACGATGACGGGGTCAACGCATATTGATCCTGTTGGTCATGAAGCTAGGCCAGATCTGTTGAGCATGAATCAGATTGAGAAGTTCCGAGTAATTGCGGGTTGACGTAGAACTTGCAATTGGGCACCTTTGGTAACGCTTTCCACTTTGGTAAGCTTATTTTACTTCCACTATTTTAAATGCAGAGTTCTGTTCTACAACATTCTGCATGCAAATAATATAGATGTTGAAGATTCCTAGACATCCCGAAAGGAAGTTGATGCAGGGAATTTAAAACGTAGCTGCATGTAGAATCTTATTTTCTTCCCGAAAGGGAAAGAGATGTTAATACAGAGATATAATCATATGTTAATTCGTTCAGTCGATAAAAGATTTGGAGGTGATTTTTTAATCATATCCTGAAAACAGGTGCGAAGTAGTCCATGACTTTCGAAAATCGAAGTAAGGATATATGGTTGATTTTTTGAAATCATGAAGACAGGTGCTAAGTACTCCAGCATTTCCGGAAATTGAAGTCAGGGACTGTGGTTGATTTTGGAATCATGGTATATATGGTTGATTTTTGTTGTTCTTTTCGTTCCTCTCATTTTATTTTTCTAGATGACGACATCACTCATAACATATGAAACAAATTTCGAGATAGTGTTACGAAATGTATCTTTCTAGATTACGACATCACTCGTAGCAGTTGAAACAGAATTCCAGATAGTGTTACAATATTAGATTCTGAACTTGATGTCGATGTTAGGCAGTCTGAGAGTTCTGCATGACACAAAAAACATACTCATAACATATGAAACAAATTTCGAGATAGTGTTACAAAACGTATCTTTCTAGATTATGACATCACCATAGCAGTTGAAACAAATTTCCAGATAGTGTTACAAATTAGATTCTGAACGTGATGTCGATGTTAGGCAGTCTGAGAGTTCTGCATGACACAAAAAGACATAACGGTTTTGCGAGGAAAGAGGGATGTTAAGTTCCTCATAGAAATAGAAATATAGTGGACAACGTTACCTGAAAATTATTCTTAGTGTCATGATCGATCGCGACAGGGGAATCTGCTATTTCAAGCCGCATACATGATGGACGTACATACAAGTGCAATCTATCGTTATGAAATCGGGCCAACCAACTGTAGATGATTACAGACGTGTGCTAGAAAATCTTGGAGATGATTACTTTCTTTACTGTTATCAATTTCTGGTATGGGACACGTGCATTCTTTCCCGGGATATCCCAGGAAAGAATTTTTGCGCTTCTAAATGTAAGCTATTCCAGCACTCCTTACTGCAAGAAGCCTAAAATCAACATCTGGACTTTGGACTATTCCATACATTTGAAGATTGAACGTTGTATAAATTGATTCAAGTTTATGTACCCTTGACTTTAAATTTTTACAATCAGATTTAAATATGTGTGGTTTGAACTTAATGGACACTGGACTCCACTTTATATAGTAGATAAGAAATTGTTTATTATGTTAATATATTATAATAGTTAATAGTTTGATAAACTAATTTTTGATTGATAAGGATATCACTTTTAATCGCCACGTGAAGTAAAAAAATAATTTGCGTGTAAGGCTAAATAAATAAAGAGGTTAAAACCCGCCTTCGAACGAAAATTTGAATCACAAATATGAGGTAATTTACAATAAAATTCATAGTTATATTAGTTGGAGTTAAAGAAACCGGGAGTGGTGGATTCATGGATGTCACTAGTACAAACAGAATTTTACATCTTTTAATATTACCAAGAAGACGACTTTGGAAGACCCTTTGGATGAATAAATTTATGAATTCCCTTCCAATGGTTTCGAACTGGAGAATCGCTTTTTAGTACTCTCAATAATTGACGGTGCGATGACGTAAGTCAAAATTCCTGTAATATAGTTCTCAAATTAACTATAGCATTATTAAATCATCATTTCTAGAGTTGCAATATTATTTGGTAAAGATAATAAAGATTATAAATTTTCCTAGGAGAACCTCACTTATAAATTTTCTAAATCTTTATCTTTATCTAGAGATACTTTCGAGTACCCAACGATACGCTGGAGGTTGAACATGTGAATTGTGCTATTAAAATATCAATTTTGATTCGTAGTTGATTAATGGTAGTACTTGTTCATTTTTCTAATCTCAATATATACAACCTTTCTTAAGAAGGTTCTCACTGTTATAACGCTTCTTACTTGGTGCAAAGTTGCATTTGGTATCTACTCGATAAAAAAAATGGCCGGCACTCACTTGTTATTCGTTCCCCTTTACATATAGAGTTCACATTAAAATTTGTCCTGTATTTGACATAGCTTGCGCCGTGAATTGTAACTAGTCTGAGTCGCACATACAAATTAGAGGGTTTAAACGTTCCTATCGAAACTAATCTATTCACTTTGTACCCGGTAGAAAAGAATTATAGAATTTTACTTCTTTCTCGTTTAGGGTTTAGGTTAGGATTTGTGATCGTCAGTGAGTGAAGTTCACCATAAATATCTTTGTTAGTTACTTCATGACCCCAGCTCAAACCAACCATAATGACAAAAGCATATTCTAGTGTTCAATTGCAAGAAAATGCCATTTCCCCAAACCCCATAATTGCATCACTGGAATGCACATTTGTTCTAATGAATAGGAACCATTTTGATCGCATACGTGTCTGAAGCTTAATTCAGGAACAGTCAACACTCATCCTCGATCAATATTTCAGGTTTGGGAAAACTTCAGACCAATGTATTTATACCCCTTTATTTATTTATTTATCCCGAACACAATTTTGCTACAACTGGGAATGCCTACGAACTTGTCCCTAATTTAGAACTTGACATACTCCACGGGATCGCGTAGCAACATTACCACTACCGGTAACACCAGATGCTAGCTTTATGCAACTCTTAATCCTTAAGAGCTCCAGTTCCATCTACACATGACCCAAAAAATTGAGATTGAAAACTGTGCATGTGTCATGCCTGCCTATGGAAGATAGTTCTCCCAGAATTCCGCTTTCTGATCTGGGATGCAGAATAACAAGTAATTACATAGTTGCTGTAGTTGGGTTAACTGCTCCGCAGTTGACACGAATTTCCCCGTCGCTTCCAGTTAATGGACGTATATTACCCATGTTTATCATAGAATTCGCGAAATCGGTGAAAAATGTGTCCTGAGTAGTAGCGTAAGACCCAACAAGATCGGCAGTGGTCCCGCCTTCTGTTTCCAGAGCCTGATCTGACGGGAGGAGACCTTTGTCATCCAGTAGATTTGTGTAGTATCCGTTATCAAAACTGGTTGGTGTTGACTGGTCCAAGTCCACTAGTGTATCCCCCCCAGCAGAACAGATGCTGTTGAGAGTAGCATTAAAGTCAGGATCGATTGGAGAAACAGGATCTGCTCCAATACGATTGGTGAAAGAACTACATCTAGATTTGCCGAATGAATGACCACCTGCAGGCAGCTCAGCAATCGGTCCCAACATCGTTATTTGGATGGCTGGACATTGTTGTTACTCATACCAGCATTAATCTGCAGTGCAATGAAACGGCGAAGAGATAGGCACGAACAGAAAAGAGAACGTGAACTACAGTACCAACCTCAACATGTTAGGAAGAAATCACTAATAGATTTATTAAATTTACGACGACTTTTGCTCATACACACATACACAACCAACACAAATTGATTAGATTAAATTGTTCTTTGAGGACCTTTGGAATTTAATTTCTAAACTTGCTTGTTTGTTGTCGGGGCATACCTGACAGTGCTACCAAATCGACGTCGGTAGATAACCCAACAGCTTCAAATCTCGCCCGTAATGTAGCAACATCAGAATCTGGTCCTGGTAAGAAATCGACGGGAGCTGACTCATTGGCGGTTAAAGAATCCCTTCTTCCCAGCGGTACTTCCCATGAAGGACCACCAAGCTGCAAATTTTACAAAACAACAAGCGTAAGTCTTATAATAACTTCTTTCCTACGAATTGAATTGAACTTCCGAACTACGAACTTGAAATTGAATATCCGAACTACGAACTTGAAATTGAATATATAGCAGACAGATCTATGCACACTGTATCTCCAGGAGTTGAAATTCTGCAACCGATTATGACTCAGGATCCCAATACATTATGGCAGAGTAATATGGACAAGAGCTTGCGAGCCTTTTAAGTGAGTAAACGAGATACTGCTGGTGACTAGCAGCATGAATCATCTTTTTATTCGTACTACGCACCTCGTTTACAGAGTCACGTGCCGAAAGGGTTAGAATGTCAGCACATGAGACAGTGTTCGGACATTCAGCTTCGACGAGAGCTTTGATGTCATCTATAACTTCAAATCCCCTTACAGAATTAAGATTCGGTGGTGAAGTCTGTTCCCCTGTAAATGTGTCTGTATCGTCTAGAAGTAGAGATCCATCACAGCCCTGTAAAACGAAGGGAAAGCCGTCAATGCTGAATGCCTTAATACTAGATTCCTATCTCTTGCATCGATATCGATCTATAACCAAGATGAGCTGTAAACATGATCTATGATCAAATAAGTTATATTCAAATCACGAACGAATTTATTATTAGTGGAAATCAAATGCGAGGAAGGAAATAGATCAGTCTTCATTTGATTTTGAAATAAACAATTCATCTGAAAGTTGCGTAGACAAACATTTGCGACTTCACAGACTAGTAAAATTGGAAAAGAGAACGAAATTATCAAGTTGGTAACGCTAACATGTCTGCCTTGTAATGAATTGAGTAGCTCGACTTCCAGGTTCCAGGTACACCTCGAGAAGCACATGTGCATACAGTGATGGCTGTGATTTTAAACTGATTGAAAACCAAATTGAAATTGAGGTGCTGAATTAGATGAACAAGACATACATCAACGAAGCAGTCGTGAAAATGCAACCGTAAAAGAGATGCACCCATCCGTGTTTCAGCAGCGATTGCCTCGTTTATTTGATTTCTGACAATCGTTTGCAGATTTGGGCAGCTGGAGTCATAGAATGTTGTACTGAGCTGCCCAAAACCTTGGACAAGAATTGTTGCAAACAGTAGAACGAAGAGTAAGAAAGCCATGGCTACAACTGATGTCCACTTAGTAAACTTAGAAGCTGAAGATGACCTGCAGTTGGCATGTCGAGAGCCATTTATACTAATGTCTGTCGAATTCAGACACTGAGATTCAAAGCTCTGACTGCTCACACGGTACCACCGCGCAAAATCCTCCAGGCTTAGAGTTGAATTTCTTCAGTGCTAGAGTCTTAAGTGTTTAATAGGTGCACACGTGTCGCTCACAGTCGAATTTCTGCAGAGCTAGAGTCGTATGTGCTTAATAGGTTCACACGTGTGGCTCACAGACATGATTCAGGACTTGGGTAACAGGACTAATTGTATTAGCAGATATCTTAGTGAGATGTCCAGATTCCTCACGTCAATATTATTGGGGCTCCGCCCATTTTATTTATTTTGTCTCTCCCTTGTACGGATAGATGGTTTCTTCCCTTCCTTAAGTGTTCTATGAGGTAATAAAAAATTAGCAGAGACTCTTTCATTGCCAAACTCCAAAGACTTCAGTTTACGAAACGTCGACGATGTAATTTACTCTTGGACCCAGGCTACTGTTGCTCACCAATTCTTTCTTTGTGTTCGCACAACAAATTATGCAAGGCCAAATCACATGTCATCCTTGTATGATGCTTGTCTTACAGGCTTAGCTGAATCTAGAGAAGATTGCGTATATTCGAAATTTATCTCGTCCATCAAGCCTTATGGATATCCGTGATTACTTTCGAGTAATGTTGTAATTCCCCAGGGCACGTGTAAAGATCCAAACTCAACTGACTGTCACTTAGCTGCAGCCTGTCTCTATTCACTTTTATTGTGGTTTCATGTTTGACGATTGTAAACTTTTTATCATCATTTTGAAAGAAAAACTGTTTGATAGTATACATTCTTGCTAGATTGTTATATTAAAATTCATATATTGTAATTTTAGAATTGTTATTATTGGACAGAGGCCTTTTAAGTCCGTATTGGCCTTGAATAGGTCGTAGCTTTGAGGACCGGAAGACTGCAACTGCTTCTAGGAAGTTAGAGGACTAACTGCGAGTAAATCCCCTCGACAACTTCCACTTCAAGGTTTCTCCAGTAAAACCACATTAATTTTGTCGCACGTCCCTTCATTATATTCTACGCCAGAGAAGTTCAGAAAAGCCGATCTCATAGAACACAAGAAGGATGGAAGACCCCATCGAACGGTGCAAGGGAGAGACAAAAGAGGTAGAACGGAGCTATAGGCCCATTCTACGCCAGAGGAAATCGGCGTTGAAGGTGTCAATGTCTCGAGAAATGTTATGTTAGTTAAATGTTATGTTATGTCAGACAGATCGATGCTGTCAAACTGGCTTTCCGGATAATGGTTTGCGGGACCCTTAGCGCGTGGCCCACACGCATCTTATATGCATCTTTTTGTCGAGAGGAGATCTTAACCAGCAACTATTTGGTAGAGCAGGTTTGCGGGACCCATTGCTCGTAACGCACAAGCATTTTAGATACTTGTTCCCGGCGAGTGAAGATCTTAGCCTGACAGTGTATATTGTATATTATACCTTTTTCTGAATTTCGAGGTAAGATCTGCCAACAAATATCAAGTTTGTTTATGGAAAGGATCGGGAGGAGAAGAAGTTCGAGAAAATTTTAGAACACATTAGTCTATACCAGTAGATTTTATTCATTTTTTTAATTTTGTTCCATTGGTATTGGTGCCTTAATTTTAAGAAATTGAAAGTTATGAAAATTGTATTAAAAAAATATAAAAAATTTGAATAATTTTTTTAATGCGATTAATTCATTATAAATGTGATAGATAAATAATTTACAATCTTATTCACTTGGTTTCTATATTCTAGTTTCATTGAAACTTAATTTGAAAATTATAAAAATATATGAGATTTTAGTATTTTAAAAAATGAGCATATACTCTATGTGAAGTGGGATGTGAATGTGTTGTGGTTTTGTAAATACTGGGAGCAATGGAGCACATCAATGTCTATTACTATCCATATTCATGTGTGCTATAGCTTCACTTCCCATGTGAGATAGTCTAGAGTTGCTCAGGATACACCATGCTCACAAGGCATATCGTTGATTCTTTACCTCACAATGATAAAGAGTTATGTGAGAAAGATGCATAAGACCTATGATTGGACCACTTGGGATACTCACATGAGTAGATCAAACACATCAAGATAGTTGACATGTGGGATTACACATGAGTTGTTTGCACCTTCATTGACCACCTAGAGGATATTGATCGCTGTGAGAGTGATTAACATCTCAAACGGGTTGTATTTTGTGTTATTTGAGACTAGTTTTCCTTGTCCATACATATCCCATAGGCTTCCCCGTACACTCCATGATGAGGCTAGATAAGATTTTCACATACCAATTGATCTATTGGCTCGTGATCCTATGGAGGAGTTAGTGTGGTTCTTATTCCTCTTACTCTCACAATGGTGTCTTCACTGTATTGGATGGGGCGTGCATGGCAGAGAGAGGTGGTTGCTAGATTTTGTAGATTCTGAACCAAGGATAGGACTACCCTACAAGATGAGTCTGTATGGGTTGCATGTCATAGAAGACAAGTTGAGCAACAAGATACTACAAAATCCACTCAATTACGAAGGTGTAGTATATTAGATTAGACAGGAGAGTATAGTAGAGTAGCACAATCCCTATATCATTTATCTATGGCTAATCCCATTGATGAGACTATCTCTTCCTTCCCCCTATTATATCCTCTTGCATGAGAATGAGTACCACTAGAGGCCTTACCATCAGCTTGAGCAGCTTTTATGTCTTGATAGACTGCTTTTTACATAGGCTTTGTGCACTATCCCATGCCTCTACTTAGAAGGTTTCTCAAGGATGGTATATGAGCATCTTAGAGATTACTTCTAGCAAGTTGATCCCTCTAATGGTTTTATTCAGCTATTTCAAGTGTTTTCAATAGTAGCAAGAGGAGAGATTCCTGTATCAATTAGTCATGTGTTAGGTGCTAATCTTGTTAGGGCATTTGGTTGATTGCTATTACGGAGGTCTTTTGTGTTTGGTTAGCCATACCATTGTCCTTTAGCATTGTTTTGACTCTTGATAACACCTTAGTCCACATCAATTCGGAGTTGCTACACCTAGAGGTTGTGAGGTTATATTTCTAGACATTAAAGCACTCCTAGATATCCACCTAGAGTGTATTGTTCTCTAGAGTCCTTGAAAAATGACCAGGTTTAGCCCATTGTTCATGGGTTGATATTCTGGTGTCTTAGGCGTAAAAGTTTTTTTATTTTTGTATAAAAATAGATATGTCATGTTATTATATGTGGATGTTGAGAATGCTTTTAATAGCATCTCATGTGCATTCATCTTTTAGAGAGCTTAGGGATGTAGGTGAATCATTGGTGAGTTTAATCCCTTTTGTGCAATCTTTCTATAGCTCTACTTCTTCCCTTTATACCAGCATGGCTTCTCACAAGAGGGAATCACTATCTTGGAGTCAATCATTGGTATGCAATTGAGAGATCCTTTAGGGGGACCTTTATTTGCCATGGCTCAATTAAGATCCCTCTTATCTACTACTTTTGCCATGCTAGGTTGTGTTTTTTCCCTCTTTGGCAGATGATATACACATCATGGGCCCTATGGATCAGATTAGGTAGGCCTTGACCACTTAACTATCAAGCTTCATTTTGTATGCTTGAGGGTCAAGGTGTCAAAGTGTAGAGCATGTTTCCCTTTAGGTAATCCTCCTCATCTCCAACTTCTAGAGAGGTGTATCACATATATAGATGGCCTACATTTTCTTGTAGTGCTAGTAGGATATGAGGATTTTGTCACACAATTCTTTGACATAGTCCTTGCTAAGGATATTCTTGATGTGGATGACTTTCTTCTACTAGGAGATCTATTGGTAGCATTTGGTATACTATCCTCTAGTATTGCACAGAGACCAATCTACCTTCTTTGGATGATTCCCTCTTCTATGACCCTCTTATCACATTTGAGAGCATTTGATAGGAGGATTATGGGTGTCTACGGTTATATCACTGGACCAAGGAAATTTGAGTTTATGACAAGGGATTTTGCATGTAGACAAATTTTTTTACCAATCTTGTGTGGAGAAGTAGGTCTAGTATCTATGGAGGAGGCAACACCTAGAGGATTTTTGGGTAGTTGGGCTCCCTTGATACCTCTATGTTCCTCCCATTTTGTGGATATTGATAGGCCAGACTTGAGGGATCTCTTTCTCTTTAGGTGTTATTGTGTCAGACAAGAGATAGTATAACTACACAAGCACAAGAAGACCTCCCATCCTTTGCTTCCCTACTATCAAATTGGACTAGAGGTTTGTAGTCTTCCTTGATGGAGTGACAATTTCAACATACACTAAACTCTCTTATAGTTGAATCATCCATTCATTGTGCTACTAGAGCACATATTTTCTCTTGCTGTAGCAAAGGTGTAGGCTCTTGGATCCAAGCTCAACCATGCATTAGGACATTTTGACTTGCACCAACTATTTTCACTACAACAATGAGGTTCTGCCTTGGTTTTGTCCATCCATTTGCATCTTCACTACTCACTTATGAGTGTGGTCCTATACATGATGCAACAACAGTCCACATGACATGATGTCCTTTTGGAGGATATAGAATAGCTACCCATGATGCTATCAAGGATATAGTGTTTGCAATGGCACACAAGAGTGGATACCTTACTTGGAGAAAGTGTTGGTATGTTGTGCAAACAACAAGAGTCCATGTATACTTATACTTGGTCCAAGATGATCAGGTGATAATATTAGATATTGTGGTTATGGGCCCTACACATGATGTAGTGTTGTAGAGAGTGATCATCCATCCTCATGGACAGACAGCAAGCAGAGCAACAGTAGGTAAGGTCTCCAAGTATAAGGGTATGCAGCAAAATCAACTCTTTGTTCCTTTATCCTTGGAGTTATATGGAGCAATGGATGTTGCATTTGACAGATTTTTTAGGGAGTGCACAAGGTCATAATATTCAAAACTACAAGGGGTGTCATGCTCACTCTCATATTTCATGGTATATTTTAGACCATGTGTGTCCATTGCTCTGCAAAGAGCATTGGTTGGTGCAATCACACTAGGTGATGCTTCTTAGGATGCTCCAGTAGTTTGTAGACCATACAACTTGCATAGCTTAGATATCTTAGATGTTGAAGTGAAGATTCCTCTTACCAATACTATTGGGGCTTAGTCCCATTTTACCCTCTATTTTTTTCTTTGTTTGGCTCAGTGGAATCTTCACATCATTCTTGTTTTCACCTATGGTTGCTTGTTCCTTTTCAAAAGCATCCAATATATTAGCAATACTCAATATCCTCCAAGATATGTTACACTTAGGTGCTGGCAAAAAATAAGATATTGTCCTTACAATGAGCATAATACAGTAGCTAGCAGTAGTCTCGTTAATCCCACAGCCTGAATATATACAGATATATTTACTGATGGGATCGTTAGAGAGGTGGATATATTTGGAGACGCTATAAATACTATGTTGCTACCAACGATTAGTTTCTAAGGATCGGCTTTGCATAAGAAACATTGGCAAATCTAGAGAGAGGGCCGTTTATTATTAGAAGTGGAATTTCGCTATCTAGGAACATGCACTAGAAAACACTTGTACAGTTGGATGACTTCAAAAGGTGGCCAACTTGCAATTTGGAAGGGATACGAGGTATACTATCCCGCTTTTCCCATAAGAAAGAAATTGCTTGATGAGAAGTGCTCATCTAAAAAGCACTGAAAATATCTGTAAACAAAAGTACAACGAAAGAGGTGGAGATACACAGTTCGCCAAAGAACGGTCCGCATTACACTACTGCGTGCATGCATATGTATAGAAAAGACTAGAAATTGTATACAATATATATATATAAAAAGCAATTGCTTATAGGTTTTGGCTTGAGTCTTTCTTCACCATAAACATAAAACTTATGAATACAAAAATGTAACACCCAATAGCCATTAGTAATATTAGCTTGTGACACTTTATCAACACTCTTCCTAAAGCTAACATTGATATAATTGATATCTTTGGTATCTAGATTACATCCAAAATGCTCAAATTTATCTCTAGGTAAAGCTTTGGTTAAAAACTAGCAACTTGCTGATCATTAAGAATATACTGCAGATCTATTTCTATAACTAGCAAGTTCCCTCTAATAAAATGATAGCAAATCTTGATATTTTTGGTCTCACATGACATGTTGAATTGCTAGCAATTTAATATTACTGATATTAGATTATAAGATCATAAATTTTATATTCCATATCTTGTAATAATTGTGAAGCCAAATTTACTTATAGCATTTCATAGGTGGAACTCCTATATTTTGCTTTTGTCAATGATAAGACAATATCAGGTTGCTTCTTTGATGATCAACTTATTCCAGACCTTCCAAGGATAAAGGCATAATATAACTTAGATCTCCTATTTTGAGCATTTTTTGTAAAAAACATACCATCATGTTTATCTCCTGTCTTGAGCATTCGTTCCACAATCCATCAATAAAACATTGTATAATGTGTAATCTACCACTAGCTTGTAGTTGGTATAATGAAAAATCTGAACTGCAAACTTGAAATCAAGTTGATAAAAATAAGAATTGATCTTATTATTCCAAGCTCTAGGTGCTTGCTTAAGTCATTCAAGAGACATTTTCAACAAATAAACTTTGTTTGTATATCTTGGATCTTCATGTCTAGGTGGTTGAATCATGTAGATCTCCTCCAAATCTCTAGTAAAGAAAGAAATGTTGAAGTCCATTTGATAAAATTTTCACTTAGTGAAGGTTGCCATCACAAAATAGCACAAATTGAAGATATCTTGGCAACCAACAAATTTTGTTGGATATCTTGGATCTTTATATCCATGTCCTTGGATAATGTAGATCCTCTCCTCCAAATCTCCTCTGAAGAAAACATTGTTGCTATCCATTTGATAGAGCTTCCACTTATTGAAGGTGGCCAAAGCTAAGAGAGAAAAAAGTGAAGACAAGTTGGCAACCAGGCTAAATTTCTAATAAAATTCAGCTCCATATTGTTTTTAATAGCACTTTGCCACTTTTCTCACCTTGTATCATCTCATGGAATTATAAGAATTCCTCTTGATAGTAAAAATCCACACCGCTTTCTTATTATGTGTTAAATCAATTAACTCCCATATTATTTATTGATTTGGTGTTGTAAGTTCTAGCTCCATGGCTTGCACCTAGTCGCATGATACATTACCTCCTCAAGAGAAATTGTTCTTGGATTATCTTCACCATAAATGAATATTCTTAGACTAAAAACGTTTCAAGTTGAAATGTTTAATTGAATATTTGATCAGCGTACTTATCCTTGGCTGAGGCATAGGTTCAAGTTGACAAGAATTATTTGTAGCCTAATCTAAGGAGTTTGTATTTTTGGAGCTACATGTTTGGCCCTTTGTTTCAACAGAAAACTAGAATTACTGGTGGATAAAGTAGATAAAGTACAAAATGAATTTCTTAAACTAATGGCTTCTCGACAATCTGTCCTAAGTAAGGATTATAAATGGATGAGTATGAGAGAGAGTACTCACTAGAAACGCTGGTGGCACTTGAAGTACTAACCTGAAAAACAGAAATGCTAGTTAGAACAATGGAAAATGTAGAGGGTATGACAAGTGGTAAATAAGATATACAACTTCTAGGAATCTAACTCCAAGATTGTAGCTCCTCAAAAACAAAATTTCTACTAATAATCATGATTTTAAAACATCTGTATCCTTTTGCATATGAAGTATATCTAAGAAAGATACATTTTTTTTACTTTTGGATATAGCTTTTGCCTTTTCTCGTTAAGAAACAACCAAAAACCTTCAGATTTGATAAATCATGCTACTTACAGCTAAGAGCTTGAAAATTTATATTGTATACAAGACTATAGTAGGAGATAAATTTCTCAATTCAATTCAATTCAATTCATAAAGTAAACCACAAAATTGACAACCAATAGCACTTGGGCATTGCCTTCTTGTTTAGCATAGATCTTGCAACTTTTGCACTATGTTGGTTCTTCTGCTCACAAAATGGTCTGTAGTTGCAAGTACCATCTTGCTTGATACCTTTCTCATGTAGAAGAAATCTTGAATGATATGTAGAATTAGATAATCATGTTCACCTTTGACTCTGACTATGAGTTGTTCAACCAAACTACTAATGTGATAAACATAGTTTAGAATGCTTAAATTGTCTTTCTTATTTTCTATGGTTGCTCCAATTGAAGCTTTCTTGCCTTTGTTGCTATCTAAAAAAGAATTTCAAATGGATCCCAAACCTCCTTGGGACATCAACTCCATATAAACCAAAAAATGATAGCAAAACACACAACTTTATTGCTATCATTGTTTGGTTGGTATCACATTGAGATACTAAAGTTCATGGTTCACCAAAGATGATAATGTACAACCTTATTATCAGGTTTCTTCCAATAATGTATATTAGGATCTAAAGGAACACCCTCCTCACAAGTTTCAACCCCTATAACAAGACCAAAAAATTCCTGGCCTTTCAAGAGGTAGACGTTCTGTATTTCCATATGGAATAATTATCCAAGGTCTCTCCCGAGATGCAACCAAATGTATCAAGTTTAATACTCATGAAGTAAATCAATTAAATTAGATCAATGTTTGGCAAATCAAAACCCCTCTCACAAATTTGAACTCAAAGACTCTCACCATCTCTCTTCTGCTCTGATACCATATTCTGAAGTAAAAATAAGAGGTGGAGATACTGAAGTTCACCAAAGATGATTTGCGGTTATTCCTAGCGCCTAGTGGGCAAAAATGGCACAGTATTTTTGTTTAAAAAAATTTTATTTATGGAGAAGAAAGACTTAACCCAAAACTTCATAATATTGGGTTACGTCCATAAATTATTTCTATTCCATAAATTTGAAACTTTAAAACTAAAATACTGTGCCATTCTTGCCAACTAGTCGCTAGGAATAATAACTTGTTACATTCTAACAACAAAAGAGTGTGAAGTAACTTGCAATCAACAAAAAAAATACCTTGTTCCTTGCAAATACCTTGCAAGGAACCAAAACTTTGCTGGTTTCGCTCGGCATAACTGTGAACTTCCCAAGATAAACTTACCTGGGTAAACTTAATCAGTATACTTAGTTTAGAAGTTGCACTATAAGTTTGATGAATAGACCATATTAACTTGCCCCTTAGTATTACCTGATGCAGGGAATCGCAGCAGAAGAAAATATCAGTCATCAGGTGGACGACTTGTTTTCGAGTTGATCGTTGAAATTTGTCGAACATCGGAATCAAGATGTCATATGATATTTATCTGCTGTCGGTTCTTCACGACTTCAAACTTCGCCTAACCTCTACCTCTCCGTAGGCTATTTGATTTTGCGCTACAAGGCACTAATCCGTGCTCTGTGGCACTGAACCATTAAGCTTGTGTGGCCGGTGAATTGTCCTACAATCGTCAATCAATGACTAAACTGATGATTGATTGCCTGTATTGTGAATGTTCACTGAGCCTCGATTGACAATATGAATATGGATCCGACAATTTCCATGATCACGCTATGCACGACATCCTATTTGCTTGGAAATTCAGCTATCTGTGCATACCCGACTATATCTCCTCCAAATGGCAACTATTTTGAAAAGTATTAAAAGTATTAGAAAGAAACCGAGAGGACCTTCTCTACTTGGATCTCCGGTTAGAAACAGTGTTATTATTGCAATTCTTACGATTATATGATATTTGATTGGTTAGATACTCTTTTATGAGTTTGATAAGTTGGAAACTTATAATTATAATTATAATACACCAGATCTTAGTAACCTTGTAGCCTTCTTAACTTAAGGAATAAAATCCATTAGGGCCTGTTTCATTCTAGACCTTTTCTCGTGCGAGGTCCAAGATTTGCGCAAGATGTAGCCACGTCGATGATTCAGAGATAAACTGAGCAACTGGGTGAGTATCACTGCAGAACTGGGGGGAACGAGGTGCATTTTTGACCTCGATGACCCTATTGCAGTGGGGCCATGGCCTGCTTTGTTGTGAATAGAAAGTGACACTTTTCAAATGGCACTCTGAAGCTGAAGCTTGTTATGGTCGACGCGGAAGAAGTGAAGCTCCAGATTTTCGGGCCTTGTCATCTTGCATGCCTCGACGCTTTCACTAGGTCTCAGTACAATAAATAACACACCAGCGTAAGTGATATTGCAAGCAAGGTATGAGGACCATCTGTTTAAATTATTAGATGAATCGAATTTGGTGAATATACTTGGTTCAAGTTCCTCCCATCCCGCATGGATGTACTTCAGGAAAGCTGGTGCTCGGCTCATATAATCATACGACCTTGTCCAACATATACGTGTTCGGTTGCAATGTAAAGAGGCGGAGAAGGAATCTGAGAAGTTGATATCTTAGTTGTCAGATTGCGGGACTTGGTTGTTTGTCGATAGGTTTGGAACTTGTAAATTACAGTTGCAGACTCCATTGACGTTTCTCTTCAACATGCGCACTTGCCCGCACCTATGCGCTACTTTACGATAAGTAAACTGCACGAAATTAATGCGTGTTGACACCTCAAACTTTCAGAACTCGCAGCTAACATATTTTTCTTAATACCAGCGATTTCATTTGCAGCTATGTGTCTCGGTAAACTGTTAGATCAGTTCGTACCTTGAATATCAAGGCGGTTTGTATTCTCTGACAGTGGTAGCTCATATAAGAGGTTACGGATCACACTGTCTAGGAGAAGACTGCTCATTGATTGGCTGATGGGTTCTGGAACTAAGTCCGACTGCTAAGATCGAGACGAAGATAACTGGAAAGGTTTAGATTATGATATCACTAAAATACACCAGAAAATTCGACGCATTCAATTTCCATGCAGAGGTTTCAACAGTGATATTCTACACCAATCAGTCTTACTCGGGAGGCTCCCGTTCTCGTAACATGGGCTTCAATAACATCAACTCGCCGTTTAAAACATGCCTTGCTATTCGAGATTTGACTTGAGTATTGACGTTGGCGGATGAAGCAGCCAGGTGCGAAACATGCCCCTTATGAGTCACATTTTGCTAATATGGTACTCAGAAGAGAGTTTGCTGGAGGACAATATTGACGAGACACACTCTGTGGTAGATATTCAATTCAGGAAGTCCAGGAAGATGAGCGTGATGAGTGACTATCCTATCCGAATATACATATACCCAGCATTTAGAATATTCTAAATGCTGGGTTAAGTATACATGGGTGTGAGAGTGTTAGGGCCTGTGGATGTAACTTCCGGGACAGGAAGTGAACCACATTAGATCCTGCTGTCCTTGATATTCTCTCAATGGGGATGGGGTATACGATATGCTGTTGCCTGAGTAGCTCTGACTTTTCTAACTATTGGTATCAGAGCAGTCCAAAGCGAAGGTGGGTCCAGAGCAATTCCGAGCAAGGCGAAGGGAGTAGTGGTATCAATATCAAATGCTAAATTTAAAATAAAGAAGTTTAATAAATGGAAAGCACAATTTTGGGCAGTGGCAATTGAAGGTGTGTGATCTACTTGTCTAGGGAGGATTCCAAAGGGTACAAGGGAAAGACTTGAGAAAAAAAGTGATGATGGGTGGGAGGATGTAGATCTTAAAGCTATTAGCACTATTTGGTTGAACCTTGCTGATAAAGTGCTAAACAACATAGTGAAGGAGAACTCAACACCAAAACCGTGTGCCAAAAATAGAGAGTCTCTAGATGACCAAGTCCTTGACTAATAGATGGTATCTAAAACAAAAGTGTATATGTTATGGATGAAGGAAGTCCATAGTATCATGGAAGAACTCAATGCATTCAACAAAATCATTTGTGAGTTAATGAGCATATAGGTTAAGTTAGAAGAGGAGGACAAGGCATTGTTGTTACTGACTTCCATATCTCCATCATGTGAGCATCTACTCACAACTCTTCTATAAGAGAAGGGTGATATAAATTTTGAGGAGTTACCTTCAACATTATTGTCCAATGAGATGCAGAAAAGACACAAGAAAATAAAAAACTAGACGAAGGCTCTATTTATCAGAAGAAGGACAAGAGATAGAGATCAGATCAAGAATAAGTCAAGATCAAAGTCTAGAACTCAAGGTACCAAGGCAAGTTCTGGATTTGTGGGAACGTGGGGCATTTCAAGAAGGATTGTAATAGCAAGAGGCCTGAGCTCAGTGGGGATAAAGGTCATCTTTCAGATCAAGCAAGTATTACAAAGTCATGTGGATTGTGGATGATATTCTATGTGTCACCCAAGACAAACATCAATTTGAAGAGTCATGGATTTTGGACTTGGGATGCTCTTATCATATATGTCTAAATAAGGAGTGGTTTCATGAGTAAAAACCTTTCAATGGAGGATCTGTAATAATGGGGAACAATGTGGCTTGTAAAACTTTTGCATTTGTGCAATATGCATTAAGATGTTTAATGGTGTTGTGAGGACTCGTGTTGATGTGATGCATGTTTCTGAATTAAGGAAGAATTGTATATCACTTGGTACTTTGTGCTCAAATGGTTGGAGGTGGGAAGTAGAAAATGGAACACTAAAGCTTTCAAAAGGAGCACTGGTTGTAATGAAGAGCAAGAAGATAGGAAATATTTATGAGCTGGTTGGAGATACCATTACAAGAGGAATGGCAACTACATTTTATGAAAAAAAAGATCCCAATGATCTTACACACTTATGGCACCTACCTTTGATCATATGAGTGAAAGAGGTCTAAGTGAATTATCCAAGAAATAACTATTAAAGTGCCTTGAAAGTTGTAAGTTGAAATTTTGTGAGCATTGTGTAATAGGAAAGCAACAAAGGGTGATATTTTCCATAGGAGTTCATTGCACAAAGGGAATTTTAGATTCTGTGCATTTTGATGTTTGGGACCTGCACCTATAGCTTCAAAACCTAGAGCATTATATTTTTTTTCTTTGGTAGATGACTACTCTAGGAGAGTATGGGTCTACATAAAGAACAAAATCATAGGACACCTCTACCTTTAAGAAATAGAAGGTGATGATGTAGAAACAAACTGGAAGGAAAGTGAAGTGTATGAGATCTGACAATGGTGGAGAATAAAAATCTCAAGAGTTTGATAGATATGTAAGAGTGAAGGGATACTTCATACCTTTCCTATACTGGGTAACCCTCAAAAAAATAGTGTTGCAGAGCATATAATGATACAATCTTGGAGAAAGCAAGAAGTATGTTAAGCAACACCAGATTGAAGAAGAGCCTTTGGGAAGAAGATGTAAATCCGGCTTGTAATTTGGTAAAATTTCTCCCCCTACCAATATTAAGTGTAAGACTCCTATGGAAAAATGGACAAGTAAGCATGTTGATTACTATTCACTTAGATTATTTGGATGCATAGCTTATGTTCGTATTCCCAAGAGCAAAGGACAAAGTTAGATCCCAAATCTATAAAGTATTTATTCTTAGGGTATGAGAAGGATACAAAGGGATATAGATTATGAGATCCAAAAAGTTGATGCCTTGTTTTAAGAAGAGATCCACTTTTCATGAGACTAGTATGATGGGAATGATTAAAATATCAAAAGAAAAGAAAATTAAATAAGTCAAATGTTGTTAAGATAGAGTTTGATGTTGGAAGTGTGAAGACGTCTCACTCTTGTTGATCTCCCATGTGAACCATCTTAAAAGCAAAGTCCAAAATTTATTCATGAATGTAGTATCCAAATAAACATAAAAGGCTTCCAAAGATATTTGATTTTTCATTTGTAACATATGCTCTTCTTATGGAGAATAGTGAGCCTTCTTCATATGAAGAGGCAATGCAATATCAAGAGTGTCAAAGATGGAAGAGGAGATGAATTCTTCATTTGGCTAAAAACCAAGTTTTTGGATTTTGGCCACAAACCAAACTTGGAGACTACAAGATTTACCTATTGGAAAGAAGGCTATTGGTTGCAGATAGGTATTTTGGAGGAAGGAAGGACCTCCAAAAACAGGTGGAGATAGATAAAAGTCAAGGCTTCTAGCAAAGGGTTATAGTCTAAAGAAGGTGTTGACTTCAATGAGATATTTTCCACAAATGGTATAAATCTCTTCAATTTGTGCATTGTTTGCAATAGGTATGTTACATAACTTGGAGTTGGAGCAACTAGATTTTAAAATTTGAGTTTTCCTTGGAGAATTGGAGGAGGTGATTAACATGCATTAACATGCATTAACATGCATCAACATGAACATTTTGTGTTACCAAGGAATGAGAATCTAGTTTGCAAGTTACAAAATTCATTATGGACTAAAGCAAAGTCCAAGACTTTGGTACATGAAATTTGATGCTTTCATGTTGAAGCATGTTACAAAAGCAATTTTGATTGTTGTATGTACCTCAAGAAGCTACATGGACCTAGAATTTTTATTTAATAATCTTGGTACTATATGTAGATGATATGTTGATTGTTGTGGAGGATATGATTGAGGTGGAAGAATTGAAAGAAAAACTTGGTAAGGAGCTTGATATGAAGGACTGGGGTTCTTCAAAGAGAGTGCTTGGAATTGAAATCCACCATGATCAGAGCAAGGGAAAGTTGTGGATATCTCAAATGAGGTATTTGGAAAAATTACTTGCACATTTTTTAGATGGAGATTGCCAAACTAATGAGCACTCCAAGGGCAAGTCATTTCAAGATATCATTGGAGCAATGTCCATGGTGTAGTGCAAATTTTTCATCTAGGGACTCATTGTTAGATATAAATATCAATGACCACATGTGGAGGACCTAGAGTCTAACAACAAAGGCCAGGTGCAAGTAGATAGCAATAGAGTTACAATGTCAATGGTCACAATGCGGGTGAGGCTCCCACATTGCCAAGATAAGGCTTTCTACAAATTTGGCTTTCAATGCTTCAGAAGATTGTTGTTTCTCCACTCCCCATCTCCATTCTACATTTTTAACCAATCTAAGGGTTGTGTAATCCTCCCAAAATCTTTGGTAAGCGGCGGTAAAGACTAGCAAAGCCACAAAAAGTGGTGTGACAACCTAATGTTTTTACTTATAAGTATAATCAGTAAGAATAGGTCATTCCCTTGAAGATATGGGTTGGAAATGACTAGAAATGAAGATAAACAGTCACATTATCTCTACTTATCTATTCTTTCTTATTTAACCTCTTGGGCAGAAACCACTTCCAAAAGAGGGTAGGGATACCCATTGTGGCATCCAACAAAAAAGAAAACCACAAAAACAGATCTAATTTACTAAACCCTTGATAATGGTGGTTCACTTCACGCCAAAGGTCTCTTCCTCTTATAGAGCCTCTTTAACTCCAACAGCTAGTCCCTTCTTGTAGGTTTATTTCAGCCCAAAGGTTCTTTCACTTTGATGTCATTGTTTACCACATGCATCTCTTCCCAAAACATGCAATCCTAACAAAATCCAAAATTGATTATCTACTTGGCTTTTATTTTGTGGTACTCTCAATGCTCCATCATTCTCATAACACTTCCTCACATTGACTCTCATGTTTAGAATATCAAGGGTAAATTGCTTGATAATTCATGAGTAGGTACCCAAGCACTCATTGCCATTGGATGCCAAGGGTAAATTCCTTAATTCAAGGCAAATTTCCTAAGCAGGTACTCAAACACACTCCTATTGCAAATTTCCTCACCACTACTTGACCAAGCATACAACCAAAGATATAAGTGAAAGCCATTCAACACAAGACTAGAGAAATCTATGTGCTAAAATGCTTTGATTATGAAAGAAGTAGACAAATCTCCTTTTGGGTCGCAACCCATGTATACTATTTCCTAAATCTTGAGATGAAGATAATCAATGGCTAAGAACACTAAAAATCTTCTAATTAAATGTACTCCACTTATCACTAATCATACTTATTGATCTTATCCTAAGTGCAATTAAGAGGTGGCTATGCAACCAATAGCAATCACAACCACTTCTTGTTGTTTACTTTACAAGTATTTACACTCTTGCAATCATCAGCTACAGAACTGGTCCTAAGTCAAAGATTATTTGCAAGCAACAATGTATATCAAGACAAAGATAGAGTTTGAGGCCAAAGAGAATGTATGGCTGAAGGTGCATTCTATACTTAATAGATGTCTACCTACTTCCCTTGCACTAACAATTATCTTCTTCCTAAAATCTACTCCAAGGAGCTACCTTTGCCCTTATAGACCTTTTTCAACAATTCTGCCCATTCTTGGTATCACTTGATATCCCCTAGCATCACTTTTGTGCATTCCTCAAATTTCTTTGAGGTGTGCTTGATTAGTTTCTTGGATAGCTGCTACAAGCCTTCATCTATGTATACCTTCACTTGGGATCTAGAGTCTTGAGCTTTTAACTTCTCCAAGGATGCCTCTTTTACCCCTTTCATGATCTATTCTAGATAGTCCCACACCATCTCCATCCTTGCCAATATCTTAGTCTTCTCTAGGTTGAATTGGGTTTGATTCTCTTCCATTTAGACCACAATCTCTCCTCAAATGGCTACCAATCCTTCTCACGTTCTTCCTCCTTTTGCTTGAGACTTTTTGTGAGCTTCTTTACGTGGATGTTAGCAACACATAGCTCCTAATAATGAAAAACTTCTAATACTACAAGGGACACCTTTTCCACTTCTCTCTTAAGTGCATCAATTTCTTTTTCTTGGGCCTTCACTTGTTCCTCAAGCTCAAGTTGTTGACTTATTTCTTCTTCCTTCAATTTGGATATCATTTGCCTTATTTTCCTCTCTTCCAAAATCTTCTTCTCCAAGGCTATAATTTTTACCCTAAGCTTGGCTGCCTCTTGTGCCAAGTCATTTCTCCTCTTCCTCTTCTCCAAATGATGCGCTTGGACCTCCACCAACTCATCTCTCACTTTCATCATCTCCAAATCTACTCCTTGTAGCACATGATGAAAATGATTGATAAGGGTGACATAATTTATAATTGCTTGATGAGATTCCATGCATGTGGGGAGGAATTGCTCCATCATTCCAATGTTGGGCCAACCTTGTACACCACTAGTTAAGAAAGTAGCACTACCACAACCGGCTAGTTTCCTTCCTGCTTGAGCTCTCTTCCCTTACCATTTTGAACAAGGCCAAAGATCCACTCTCCTCCCTCTTGATCTTGAAAAAGATGGTAGGTTCCCTTTGCTCAGATGCTAATTCTCTTGTGGTTTGTACCACTATCTTGGATGACCCTTCATCTCACTTGTCATCTTCTATCCAAAGTCCACCTTTAGCCTGATGTCCCTTCTCATCCTAGTTGGAGCCCGCACCTTTTGCCTTGGGCACCTCTTTTGCACAAAGGACTCCTTCTTCCCTTAATTATACTTCTCCTATATGCAAGAATAGAGGGGATTTTATCATCCCCAAACCCTCTACCAGACTCTTCTTACGACTAGAAGGTCCATCTTCTCCATCATATCATCCAAGGGTACGTGTTTGTTCTTCCTCTACTAAATTGTTCTGTAACACCCATTTGTGCATGTGTGTGGTATTGTGATATTTAGCTTGGTATTACAAGTACTTAAGAGATATTATTTATATAGAGATAAAGGATGGTTCTATATTAGTCATGGTTAGCTAAAGTTAGTCATAGCTAAGATAGAGGGGACCTTACTTTAGAGGAAGTAGAAAAGATGAGCACTACTAATTTGGATTTTAGTGTGTTGACTTGGTATTATTCCTAGATGTTTGGCTTTGAGGAAAGAGTTGAGAACTCTTGGGCCCGCAAGCCTTTTTGTTTTGGATTCTTCTTTAGTCCAAGGATAGCCCATGTGAAGGAATCCTTGACTTAGTGGTTGGGTCAAGATAAGACCACATGCTTAGTGGAATATGCCCATGTGAATGGATATTCCTTTCTACTTTTTGACTTTACTTGACTTTTAGTCTAGTAACTTGAGTTACTACAATAATTAGTAACTTTGGTACGTAACTATTTCACAAGTATATAAACAAGGGGTGAGGAGGTACTCAACATCCTTTCATTTGCAACTATCTTTCTCTCATTGAGTTCTCTAGTGAGCAATGTCTTGAGTCTTGGAGTGTTAGCCTTGGAGGAGTATGATGGAGTTTGGGTTCCTTGCCTTCTTAGTCCATGGTGCGCTACCATAATAGCCATCAGAGGTTCATCCTGGGTGAGAGACAGGCCGGCTCACATTTTTGGTTCCGTTGCCAGGACCTTTCTAGAAGGCAAGATAATGTTCCGTGTTCAATTCTACATTAGGCAAAAGGAGGCTATGAGAGCTCACTTGGAGAGAACATTAGGAGAGGAGAGGGCTGAACTTATGTTAGAGAACCAAGATCCATTTGTATACCCTGTAGTTCATTATGATGTCTTTGAGGTGATTTTGTATATCTTGTACACATGAGAGGAATTGGAGAGATTGTGTGAGGTGGATTGCAGATTTTGGGGATTAAGGTGATTTTGGGCAAAATTGCAAGTTTGAGATCTGGACTTGAAATTTCTACACATGATAGCTTGGGTTATCTTTTAGTTAGCACACTTAAAATTATTGTGAGAGCTACTATGTGTACTGGGCTAGAATTTTTGAAAGTTGATAGGGTAAAGTGCTCCCGCAACTGCATGCTCTCTGGAAAATTGTACAGAGTCTGCCATTTCTTCAATTTTCAGTGAATTGTCCTGAAAATTTCCAAGAAAATTTAGTGCATTATATTCTACCTGCTGCCACAAAAATTAGAGAAAGATCATTCTTTTGAAGGGCTTTATGAGTTTTTGAAGTGAGGGGGGTGGTTTTCAGACCAAATCTGAAATATGGGTGCTGAATAGAAAGGTTTCTAGGCCAAATGGCTTGATGAAAAGATCTAAAATTTTGCAAGGAGGGACGCCCTAGAGTTTTGATTGAGTATGCAAAATTTCAAAGGACTGTGACATACTGGTTGGGATATTTGAGTGACATTGTGAGGAAGGGTCAATTCTGCAGAGTGGAGATCTCATGCATGAGAAGTTTGAGAACAACAAAAAACATGTTTGAGTGTTTAGATTCATCTTGGGAACATGGAGGGTCATCAAGAGTGGAAATTGAGATTATGCAAGGTTCCCCAAGGGTTTGAGGTGATTGTAGGGGTTGATTTGAGGAAAAGAGAGTTTACAATAGAATTTGAAGAGAGTATTGAGAGGATCCAAAAACCTACACCACTTGGAGGAAAGAGTGAGTCTAAGTGCTTTCTATGTGGAGAGAAGGGACATAAGGCAAGTTCATGTCCATTGACCTTTGAGAGCAAGAGATTGAGGGAAAGGAGAGGCTTACTTGACTTGGGTTTGCATGTTGGACCTTCTTCACCAAGATTGGGAGGGAGAAGATCTAGGACCAAGGAGTTGTGTGAGGTTTGTGGAGTTGAAGGACTTCCAAAAGGACATGAGTGGAGTGGAGGAAAAGCACTTTTGGAAACTGTGGTGAAGAATCTTGGAGAGAGTCTTAGTACAGCTACAAAAATACTACCACCTTCATCAGCTAGTTCTCAAGATTAGTGATGGAGATAATCTTTCAACTTATGGATAAACTATCCATGAGAGTTAGATTAATATGCAATCTAGGATTTGATGTTGCTATAGAAATCTTGGAGTAACCTGAATCTTTTGTGTTCCCCAGAGTGGATTATTCTCAGATGGTGTTAGTCATGTATATACTCTATTAGTAATAGAGTGAGAGAAAAGAAAAGAGAAAAAAAATTGAGAGAAAAGAAAGGTAGTGAGGGGTTAAGATGGGGAACTTCCGGTTTTCTTTGGCAAGGATGGAGAAAATGTGGAGGCCTTTGTGAGA
This sequence comes from Lunularia cruciata, assembly GCA_948567375.1. Classification (NCBI taxonomy): domain Eukaryota; kingdom Viridiplantae; phylum Streptophyta; class Marchantiopsida; order Lunulariales; family Lunulariaceae; genus Lunularia; species Lunularia cruciata. The sequence continues at coordinate 38,018,036 of OX419758.1, forward strand.
GACTTCAAGAGAGCTTGCATAGGAAAAAATGAGAGGAGGAAGAATGAGTGGGCCTCATTATAACCAGATTTTTTTGAGGATGCAACACTTACATGGTATGAGTCAGAATACCAAAAGAGAGAGGAAAGATGGGGAAGAGGAGTCTTGGGAGACTTTGACTTCAGCACTCATTGAGAACTTTCTTCCTGATGAGAGTTATGAGAGATTGATGAGTGAGGTTTCATTTCTCAAGCAAGGAGATGGAGAGAAAGTGAGAGTCTATGTGGAAAGAGTGGAAAAGTTGGAGTCCAGATTTTGCATAGTGTTGAGGAAGGGTGGGGATGATGTGGAGACTACAATGATTGGCATAGGGGCCATGCTCACCAAGAATTTTGTGGGAGGGTTGAGACCACAAATTAGAAGCAAGGTGAGACATGAGAAACCTTCTTCCAAGGTTGAAGCTATCAAGATCGCAATTCGTATGGAGGAGAGTTTGAAAGGGGATGAGAGTGATTTGGTGGTGAAGGAGGTTGTGCATCCTCCTCAAGGCTACAAGTATGGTGGAACTTCTGATACTTTGGTGAAAAGGGTTGCACCACAATTAGTAGTTGCTCCAGTTCTTGCACCTCCACCAAAAGATCTACTCCAAACCATCACAGAAGAACTTGCGGATCTCAAGATCAATGTGGTGCAACTATGGGAGAAGAGAGAGGTGGATCAGAATGTAGGGAGAGGGCCTAGGAGTTATGGAAACTATCCATATAGAGGAGGTCAACAAGCCAACAATTTCAATGAGAGAAATTGTTTTGGTTGTGGAGGAAGAGGCCATATCCAAAGGAATTGCCCAAATTCCAGTTACCATGGAGGAAGGGGTTATGAGGGAGCCAATAGAGGGAAAGAGGGAGGTAGTGAAACCCAAGTGGCTCCTAATACAAACAAAGGTAAGGAGATAACATCCATAGATGTGGTGGAGAGCAAGTATGAGAAGGGAGAAAGCTCAAACTCCAAGAGTCTTAATTTGGAGCTTTTGGCACAAGAGAAGGAGAGAGCTCGTTTTGCAGAGGATGTTCACTCTTCTCAAGGATTTACTCCAAGCAAGGATACTCCTATGTCTACTAGGAGCACTTGCACCTCAACACCATCAACAACAAAGACTCCAAGGAAGAAGTTGGGGATGGAGGATTTCTTGATTTCAAAGCAACAATGGAACTACAATGTGTCGGAGGATGTTGGTAGTCACAAGGCTAACATCACAGTGGGCCAGTTGATTGCTTTGAACCCTACCTTGAGAAAGGAGCTTAGAGATGGTTTGAGTTCTACAAGGAGTAAGAAGAAGAAGAAGGAAAAAGCTCTAGTATCAATGGGGGTGGTGGATGCCAAGCCAGCACCATGGGAGGCTTGTGAACATGCCTCCAAGATTGATGTGAGAGTGAATGGTCACAACATCAAGGATGCATTGGTTGATGGAGGATCAATAGTGAATGCCATGTCAGAAAGGTTGATGAAGAAGTTGGGTTTGATACCCTCAAGACCTTCAACATTTGTGGTGAGCATGGCAAACAAGCAACAAGTTTGACCAGTAGGGGTGATGGATAAAGTGGTAGTTTCAGTTATGGGAGTTCAAAATCTCATGACTTTCCAAGTCTTGAAGGATTCAAGCTATGACTTACTTCTTGGGTGGCCATGGTTGAGAGCAGCACGCACAACTGATCGATGGCACAAAGGGTACTTGAGGATTGGGCCATCAAACCATAGAGTCACAGTTCTTGTGACTAACACCACCAACACTTCACATTCAGATACACCATCTTTTGATTATTGGGAATCAGATTCTGAAGAAGGAGCTTCAGGTGTGGAGACTTCCACGGAGGAGGATGAATCTGAATCTAATTCAGATGTGTATCCCTTGTGTGCTATGGATTTTGCACCTAAGCCAAGGGTTTTGAAGGACCCAGACAAATCACCATTGACACTTGAGGAGGTAGAGAGAAGGTTAGCTACCCTCAAGTATGACCCAAATGTTACCAAGGAGGAGAAGGTGAGATTTGAGGAGATTTTCTGCAAGTTCATCCATGTGTTTGCTTTTAGTTACAAGGATTTGAAGGAAGTCACCTTGGAGGAGCACAAGATAGAGGTGGAGTCACATGCAAGACCAATCCGCCAAAAGCAACGTCGCATTAGCCCACCAATATCTTTGGTTGTGAAGGAGGAGATTGATAAGCTCAAGGAGGCTGGATTTATCTTTGAGGTGGAGAATTCAGAATGTGTGTCTCCAATTGTCATTGTGAAGAAAAAGAATGGCAAGCTTTGGGTATGTGTGGATTACAAGAAGCTCAATGCTGTTACCAAGAAGGACTACTAGCCATTGCCATTCATTGATGAGATCTTGGAGGAGGTTGCAGGTCATGAGAGGTACAGTTTTGGAGATGGTTATAGTGGATACAACCAAATCAAGATTGCACCAGAGCATCAACAACTCACCACGTTCACCACACCTTGGGGAACTTACACTTTCAAGGTCATGCCTTTTGGGCTTTGCAATGCTCCAGCCATATTCCAACGGTTCATGAACAAGGTATTTGAACCTTTCATTGGGAAATTTGTGAGAGACCTCATTGATGACTTTTGTGTCTATGGGAGCAAGGAGGAGCACTTTGAGCACCTAATCAAAGTCTTGCAACGCTTGGATGAGGCAAATGCATCACTCAACCCAGAGAAGTGCATTTTTGGATGTGAAGAAGGTCTACTTTTGAGGCACATCATCTCCAATGATGGAATAATAGTTGATCCTGAGAAGGTGAGGAAAATCTCAGACCTTCCATTCCCTTCAAGCTTGACAAAGTTACGCCAATTCTTGGGGATGGTTGGGTACTATAGGAGGTTCATCTTCTCATTTTCCAACAAGGCTTATGCATTGACCATCTACATGAAGAAGGGTGTAGATTACATGGTGATTTTGGAAGACAAGGAGGCTCTCAAAGCTTTTGAGGAGCTCAAGCAATCCCTTATTGTAGCTCCAATTCTTGCTAAACTTGATTGGAGTAAGCCTTTCATCCTCTACACTGATGCTTCTAATGTAGCTGTAGGATGCACTCTTAGTCAATTAGACCAAGATGGGCATGATCATCCAATAGCTTATGCTAGTAGGCAGATGGTTTCAGCAAAGAAGAACTACTATGTCACGGAGAGAGAAGGGTTGGCAGTGATCTTTGGTCTCAAGAAGTTTAGACACTACTTGATTGGAGGGAAAGCCACAATCGTACGGATCATAAGGCTTTGAAGTACATCTTCAACAAGCCTAATGTTGAAGGGAGACTAGCAAGGTGGATGATACTCTTGTCTGAGTATGACTACACCATTGAGGATAGGCCAGGAAAGAAACATGAAAATGCTGATTTGTTATCTAGCGCCTATGATCATGATGGAGATGAGCCAGTGGATGATTCCTTCTCGGATGAGGAGCTCATGACAATCTCAGTCACTCAAGAGGTTCCAATGGAGTACAAGGAGATTGGATTTTGTGACAAGAGGTAACTATCCAAAAGGGATGCATGCTAGGGAGAGGAAGACCCTTGCAGCAAGATCTAGACCTTACACAATGGTGGAGGATATTCTTTTTCACCAAGGAGCAGATGGTCTACTTTGAAGAGCAGTGGGTAAGGAAGAGTCTATCCTACTCATAAAGGAGTTTCATGAAGGTTTAGTATGTGGAGGACACTTTGCAGGAAAGGTGACAACTTTCAAGATTCTAGATGCAGGTTACCATTGGAGAGGGATTTTCAAGGATTGTCTTGATTATTTCAAAACTTGTCATGTTTGTCAAGCTTTTGCTAGAAAGTCTACATCCACTCCACCACTTAGATCAATTCCATTGCTAGGACCTTTTGAGAAGTGGGGAATTGATTTTGTAGGACCTCTCAATAGAACCCCAAGGAACAATCGGTACATTGTGGTAGTTACTGATTACCTTACCAAGTGGGTTGAGGCTAGACCATTGAGGGACAAGAATGAAGATGAAGTGGGTAGATTTCTTTATGAATGCATTATCACTAGGTTTGGATGCCCTTTGGAGTTGGTTTCTGATAGAGGAGGAGAGTTTACAGGAGGCATTACTACAGCCATGCTACAACATTTCTCTATCACACATAGATTAACTACATCCTATAAGCCAAATTCCAATGGCTTGGCAGAGAGAACCAATCAGACCTTGTGCATGATGTTGGCCAAAGATGCAAAAATGGAGGGGGCTAAACATCATTGGGACAAGAGGATTCATGCAGTTTTGTGGGAGTATAGGACAACCATGAAGACTTCCACCATATATTCTCCATTTCAATTGGTATATGGTATTGAGTCTACCTTACCTATTCACTTTGATCTTCCTACCTTCCAAAGCATTCATAGGAGATTGAAGAAAGCACAAGGAGGTGATGTAGAGAAGTAAGGAAGGATCAACTCATGGAGTTGGAAGAAGCAAGAGCAGTTGCTATGGTTTGAGTGGAGCAAGCCCAAAGGAAACAAAAGGAGAGCTATGACAAGAGGCAAGGCAAGAAGAACGTGGAGACTTTCAAAAAAGGTGATTGGGTAATGTTGTTTGATTCCATTCGATTCAAGAGAGTGCAAAAGAAGTTTTTGCCTAAGTACTTTGGACCTTTCATAGTGGAGAAGGTGTGGAGCAATTACACCTATGATCTCAAGGAGTTGGGAGGAAGACACTTTGATAGGATTAACCATGATAAGTTGAAGATGTACCATATAAGGTGGAGAGACCTTCACTTTGAGGACAAAGTGAAAACTTAGTCCGGGGGTAAATGTAACACCCATTTGTGCATGTGTGTGGTATTGTGATATTTAGCTTGGTATTACAAGTACTTAAGAGATATTATTTATATATGGATGGTTCTATATTAGTCATGGTTAGCTAAAGTTAGTCATAGCTAAGATAGAGGGGACCTTACTTTAGAGGAAGTAGAAAAGATGAGCACCACTATTTTGGATTTTAGTGTGTTGACTTGGTATTATTCCTAGATGTTTGGCTTTGAGGAAAGAGTTGAGAACTCTTGGGCCCGCAAGCCTTTTTGTTTTGGATTCTTCTTTAGTCCAAGGATAGCCCATGTGAAGGAATCCTTGACTTAGTGGTTGGGTCAAGATAAGACCACATGCTTAGTGGAATATGCCCATGTGAATGGATATTCCTTTCTACTTTTTGACTTTACTTGACTTTTAGTCTAGTAACTTGAGTTACTACAATAATTAGTAACTTTGGTACGTAACTATTTCACAAGTATATAAACAAGGGGTGAGGAGGTACTCAACATCCTTTCATTTGCAACTATCTCTCTCTCATTGAGTTCTCTAGTGAGCAATGTCTTGAGTCTTGGAGTGTTAGCCTTGGAGGAGTATGATGGAGTTTGGGTTCCTTGCCTTCTTAGTCCATGGTGCGCTATCATAATAGCCATCAGAGGTTCATCTTGAGTGAGAGACAGGCCGGCTCACAGTTCATTCTTAGAGGGGTTTGCGTTGGAGTAAGATTGTACTTCTCCACCTTAATCCTTGGTCTCATTTTGTCAGATGAGATTAAAATCCTTGTGAATGACTGTTTGTTAGTTGTTAGGGTGGGTTTTGGGTGTGGACTAGTGCTGCCTTGATTCAGACTTCTTCTTCATCAACTTCCTCTTCTTCCTTCATGAGAATCCTCCTTATCCTCTTGATAGCCTTTGCCTTTGGCCTAAAAGGAGTCACTTGGTTGTTTCTTGAGTATCAACTCCAAGGTAATCTTTTGTTATCTCTACTTCTTGAAGCCCAAAGTGTTGTAGGCTTCCTTCACTTCCAAGTACTTTTGTGTGCAAAAAAGTTTAGCATGTGCCTCTAAGTGCTTTTTTACCATTAATGCTTATTCCCTAGGTTCATCTAAATACCCCATAGGAAAGAAGTGGTTTAGGTACTTCTTCTTTTCTTCTAGGGTCGGTAATTCTATCCCCAAGTAAGTACAGACAACAAAGGGAGATACCAAAGTCACTTCTCATTCCTTGTTCATTGTTCTTACAAAAGTTCTCTCTCCCTCATGCAGAACGTAGCTGCCAATTTATAGGCTTTTCTTGGTATAAATACTCAAAGAAGATTGCCTAATTATTATTCAAGTAAGTTGTTTGTTTGGACTTGAACAACTTCATGGCAGATTCTACTAGGATTCTCCTCGTAGGATCTTTGATACTTGGAATAGACCAACCATTGTTGGTCTTTTTGTCCCTAAAGGTGGCCTTGAACTTGCCTTTAATAGTCAAGTTTGGGTGAGTTCAAACACTATCTAGAGTCATGATGGTTGGAGATGAATTGCTAAGTCCTAACACACTCTGCCAATATTCTTTGGTCCAAGTGAAGAGGGTCTCTCTCAGGTTCTCTCACCTTAGGTCAAGATTATCTTTTATTTCATGCAACATCAAATGATCTCTAAATTCCCAATTCCCAATTCCACAAGAAGAATTCTAACTTCTTGTTGCAGATAAATTCCTATCTATAGTATAATCCACACTTAACTAACCTTGGGGCTTTGATGATGAATTTGGATGCCCTTCTCATCCTCCTTGGAACACAAGGGGCAGCCAATTCCATTCTCTTTTGTTGTCTCATTATTCCCACTTCTCTTCTCCCTTTCTAACCCTCCTCACACATACACACTCTCTCAAATTTTTGAATGTTTAAGTAAAAACTTCTTGCAAAGGATGAAGAAAATGCAAGCAGTCTTGCTTGGGTTGATTCTGAAAGAAGTGAAAAGGATCCAAGTCCCAATTGGATATTTAAGATGTTGGCCCAAGCATTAAAAACTTTTGGTAAGTGTGCATTTTGTTGAGCAACCGTTACTCGTACATGTGAGTGGTTGGTACAATCAATGGTCATTAATTGTGGTTCTTGATATGTTGGTGCCCCATTTATTCATGAAATTTCAAGCCAAGGAACTTCTAGGCTAGAGGTCATCCCAAGGCACAAGTCACTTTTTATGATGAAAAGCTCCCAAGGCAAAGGGTTTCTTTACCAAAGGTTCTCTTGTTTGACAACCTTCCTCCTCAAAGAGCCACGTGCTATGCTCTTTGGTCTGGATTTGTTACTATTGGTTCCTTCATGGTATATTCCTTCTACATCATCTTCCCTTGAAGGTGCAATTCTTCTTGGAGTGGGAGGTTATCAATCCTCTACATCCCATCTTCATTATGTGGTTGACTATTTCTACACTTTTCTTGGTTAAGTCCTACAAGAAAAAAGAAAAAGGTGTACTTTGGAAAGAGGCAAGGTGTCACAATTGGACATCATGTTTACAACAAGGATTTGGTCATTAAGCAATGGAAAAGGTTGTTACAAGGTCCATGTGAAGCTCCTTGTGCTTAATGATTAACCCTAGATATTCCACATTGTCCCTTTCAAATTCACAATTCTTTAGCTTTAGGAATAAGTCATTCTTCTCAAGTCTCCACAACACTTCATTCATGATGTTATTATGCTTTGTAAATTCCTTAGGGAAGATAATAATGACATCCAAATAGACTACTTCACATACTTGATCAATTAAGTCTCAAAAGATGTTGTCCATAATTGCTTGGAAGGTGGCTGGCAAGTTAGTTAGTCCAAAAACATAACCAATGGTTTGAATATGCCTTGATTTGTGGTGAAAGTTGCCTTATGCTCATCTCCCTCCTTGATGCATACATTATTATAACTCCATGCACATTCATCTTAGAGAAATAATAACCCCCTTGCAACTTATCTTCAATTTCCAAAATTTGTGGGTGTGGGTATTGGTTTTTTACAATGATCTTAATCAATTTCTAATAGTCTTGTACCAAGCATACCAAGTCTTGTACCAATCCATCTTTCTTTTTTATGAAAAGGACTGGTGATGACATATCTGAATTGGAGGACTGAATATAGTTTTTATTTAAGATTATTCTAAATGAATTTGTTAAGTTCTCCTTGTTCACTTGGTGACATTGGATAAACCTTGGATCGCAATAGCTCTACTCCTTCCTTGAGCTCAATTGCATGATCATAGAATTTAGGTATAGAATTTAGAACCCGTAAGAAAAACACAATAGAAGAAACACAAAGCTTTGACAATTAATACTTTGATGCTCCAAAGGAGCACCTTGTCTTTATTATTTAGCAAAGAGGATCCACTCAAAGGAAGCTCCTCCCTTGGATCAGATACATGGATTGGTGACATGTTAGTGAGCTCCATTCTTAGATTAGTTGTATGGATGGATGACATGTTGATCCTTGTCCTATTTGGTTGGTAAAACAAGTTTGACCAAATGGAATATTTAGAGAATCTTCTTGTAAGAAGCTTAGAATAGGTGAGATACTATTGAAAAGCTCTTGACAAAAAAATATGTGCAAGAAGAAGGCATGCCATGTCCTTTGAGGGAAGGTTTTATTTTTCAGGTCTAATTCATCCTTTTGAGGTTTTATTTTTATTTTTGTTTTATTTTTTAGGTCTAATCATCCATTTAGGCCTTCAAAATTGGCTCTAAAGTTTTTAGGGTGTTTTCAACTCCTACCCTATTGGAAGTATTCTTTGGTGACACCTCTATCTGATTTATTTAGTATATCATATATAACATCTTTCCAAATGTTACCAAGCCAATTTTTATCTTTAGATAATATGTCTAGCCAATGATATTACAAACTTTCCCCCTTTTAAGATGCAATGTAAACTATTGCTCAAAATATTGTACTAACAATGATGCATGGGTCAAGTTGGCTATTGGCTCCCATGTTGCCTCATACAATGAGTATCCTTTCCAATGTACTGAATATTCCACACACAAATAGTAGATACCATGGATGCATTTTTGGAAAATGCGTTTGACTTCATATTCCTCTATGTCATCAATGAGTGTTGGACAAGGTCTAACTTCTTGTATGGAAGGAAAGTGGAGCAGTCAGAGTGCATATCTATGTAATAAGGAAACATGGAACACTAGATGGATCTTCATATGTGGCAATAGCTCGAGGTGATAGGCCACTACACCAATTCAATAGAGGATAAGAAAAGGCCCAATAAAACAAGGTCTGAGTTTACAATGGCCATCTAACATAACATTGGTTGTGGACAACCAAACTTGATCCCTAATGCTAAACTCCATGTGCATATGATGTGCATCTACATATTGTTTTTATTGATTTTGGGTGATCTACAACCTATGCTTGGCATTCTCTACACCTTGTTGGATTCTAGAAACAAAAATGTTGACAATGTCAACCTTAGTAGCCTTTAGGCAGATTTTCATTAAGATTGAAGGTGTGAGAGTACACTCTCTATACATGAGCAAGAATAGTGTGACTTGTATAGAGGCATTCACTAAATTTTTGTAGGCAAATTCCACCAAAGGAAGTAAGATGTCCCACCTTTCTTGCTCATCTAAGATGAAGCCTTAGAGCATATCCTCAATAGTGTGATTAGCCCGCTCTCTTTGTCCATTGGCTTGTGAATGTTATGCCATAGATATAGCATATTTGGTTTTAAAGACGCCAAAGAGTGTTCTCCAAAACAAACTAGTGAATTGAGTACCACAATCGGTGATGAGCACTCAAGACAAGCCATGCTAAGAAAAGATTGTAGTTAAGTATAAAAGACGACCGCGTAGGAAACTGAAGGATGGGAAGACCCCATCAAGCCTTACAAGGGAGAGAAAAAAAAGGTAACATGGGGCTAAGTCCCAATAGTTAAGTACAATTGAGCTAATCACATCCTTGGTCATAGGACTCACATGAATCATTTTGTTGAGTTGATCTACAAAGCCTACAATGGAGCTAAACCTTGAGGTGGTCTTGAGCAATTCACAAACCAAATCCATGCTAACTTATTCCTAACATTGTGTAGGAGTAGGGAGGGGTTGAAGAAGTCCTACAAGAACTTGATTAGAAGTTTTATTTTGTTTACAAAGTAGGCAGCTTCAAACATACTCAGATATATTATTGCTCATCTTGGACAAATAATAATGGTGTTTAACTACATCTAAGGTCTTGTCCACTTCAATGACCTACAATGGTGGAATCATGACATTTTGCTAGGATGGTGGTTCTTATGTCTAGGGCATCCAAGATCCATAACTTGCCATCACAAAAACGTTAGTCCTTTGGTATTAGTTACACCTTTGGATATTTGAGCTCCTACAATCTATAGGTCATTTTTTGTAGTAGCAAGAATCCTTGGCCAAAATTTTAGGTTCATCTTGACCTCTACCACCAGATTGTTCACCATAGGCAATTGGGTGAATGCATTTGCAAGTTGCTTCTTGCCTTCCACATATGTGATTGTCTCCACTCTACCCACCAAATCTATCAACAAGATAGATATTTCTATATTTTGAGATAGACTAGAGGTTTGTGATCAGTCTCCAATATGCCTTCTTGCCGAGATAGTGCTTCCAATGCTTGGTTTCAAGGACAATGGAAAACTCTTCATGTTTGGTGGTGTGATAGTTCCGTTTTGCCAATAATAGCTTCCAAGAGAAATATGCAATTGGGTGCAATATTCCAAGGATAGGAGAACCCTCAAGAGAAACACAAGAGAAGATACACAATGCTTTGACACTCAGTACTCTAATGCCCTTAAGGAGCATCTTGTCTTTATTGTATAGCAAAGAATATTCTCTCAAAGGAAGCTCTTCCCTTGGATCAGATACATGGATTGGTGACATGTCAGCAAGCTCTACCTTTAGATTAAGTTGCATGGATGGCTGACATGTTGGTCCTTGTCCTATCTTGTTGGTCCAACATGTTTGATCAAAGTGAATCTTTATGGAATCTTCTTATAAGAAGCTCAGAATTGCATAGGTGAAGTACCGTTGGAAAACTCTTGATGAGACAAATAGTGGAAGGAGAATGCAGTCTTTTCTTGAAAGGAGGGGTATTTCTATATTTGAGGCCTTATTCCTCCATTTAGGTCTCCAAAATTGGCTCTAAAGTTTTCAAGGTGTTTTTGCCTCTTGCCTTATTGGTGGAAGTACTCTTGTGGTGAGTTCTCTATTTGATCTACTTAGTCCATTATATATAACATCCTTCTAGATGTTACCAAGCCAAATTTCACCTCTCAATAATATGTCTAACTCAAGGTATTACATTGGGTGGCATTTATCATTCCATTCTTATTGTAGGACTACTCTTGTTGCAATGCTTGATGCATCTATAGCCAACTTAATTAGACACTTTGGGTCAAACTGTTTCAAGATTGGTGCATGTAGTAACATGCATTTTAATTCCTAAAAGGCCAATTCTTGTGTGGTTCTTCACATCCACTTCTTCCACTTGCCAAGTAATGTTGTTAGAGGTTGTGCGACCTTGGAGAAGTCTTTGACAAATTGATGATAGAACTCCATCAATCCCAAGAAACTCTTGAGTTGAGTTTCTAGAACACTCTATTTTTTAATGACCTCTATTTTATCTATCAAAACTTGGATACTTTTTGCACTTACTTTATGCTCCAAGTAGTTTACTTCAATCTTGCTAAACTTTCACTTTGAGATTTTGGCATACAATTGATTTTGTCACAAAGTCTAGAGAACTTCTCATAGATGTTGCTTGTGCTCCGTCATCATCCTATTATAGACCAAGATGTCATCAAGGAAAATGATAACAAAATTTATCAAAGTATGGATAAAATATATCATTCATCAAACTCATGAAAGTGACTGGTGCATTGGTGTAATACTCCAAGGATAAGAGAACTCCCAAGAGAAATACAAGAGAGAAAATACAAGCTTTGCACTCAATACCCCAATGCCCCAAAGGAGCACCTTGTCTTTATTATATAGCAAAATGGATCTCCTCAAAGGAAGCTCCACCCTTGGGTCAGATATATGGATTGATGATATGTCAACAAGTTCCACCCTTGGATTAGTTGCTTTGATGGATGACATGTTGGTCCTTGTCTTATTTTGTTGGTCAAATAGGTTTGATCAAAGGGAATATTTAGGGACTCTTCTTATAAGAAGCTAAAAATCATACGGGTGAGGTACTGTTGGAAAGCTCTCAATGAGACAAATAGTGGGGGTGGGAGGAGGGGGAGAAGGTAAGCCTCAACCCCCATAGGGAAGAAGGATCTTTCCAATTTCAAGGCCTAATTCATTAGGCCTCCAAAATTGGCTTTGAAGTTTTTAAGGTGTTTTAGGCTCCTGCCCTATTAGTGGAAGTCCTCTTCTAGTGACACCTCTATCTGATCTGCTTAGTGTATCTTATATAACATCCTTCTAGATGCTATCAAGCCAATTTCCACCTTTAGATAATATGTCTAGCTATTGGTATTATAGTTAGTGAGGCCAAACAACATCACCAAGTATTCAAAGTAATCATACCTTGTTTGAAAGGTAGTTTTGTATACATCTTCCTAAGCAATCCTGAATTGGTTGTAATCACTCCACAAATCAAGTTTAGTGAAGTGTTTTCCCTTATTGAGTTGATCAAATAGGTCATCTACACAAGGTAATAGGTATTTGTTCTTCACCATTTGTTGATTTAGGCCTTGATTTTCAATGTACATGCACATTGTACCATCTTTTGTCTTCATAAACAAGACAAGAGCTCCATATGGTGATATGTTGTTTTTGATAAACCCTTTCTGCAACATATCCTCAATTTGAGCCTTACACTCCTCTAACTCATGAGATATCTTCCCCAATGAGATATCTTCCTCAAAAGTATCTTACTTTTATGATATATTCTCCTTTTTGGTGATAATCCTGAGGATAAATCATCCAAAAAGATATCTTGAAACTCATTGACCTCATCTTTCAAATATTTAGGAATTTATCTCTAGAGTTTTGCAGTCTAGACTTCTTTGATTAATCCCATGAAACATCTATCTATCTTACCAATAGCTATTGTCCCTAGGACATATAGAGACAGTTCTTACCTTTGTGATCATTCTTTAACCACAATGATCTTCCATTAGCTAGGTCTCAGTACTTCTTGTAGTGCTCCATCCATGGCATGCCTAAGAATACATCCTAACAAGCTAATTGTTATCACTTGCCACTCAATTTCTTCATGATACTCTCTTATAGAGAGTACTACCTTTCTAGTTAATGACTCAATCCTCTTTGCCTGACCATTAGGTAACTTTAATCTCCATTCTTATTCTTCTCTAGTTCCATCCACGACCTTATTGCAATGGAGTGAGACAGAAACTTATTTATTGCTCCAGGGTCTATCTATCAATAATCTTACTTGATTGCCTTCTAAGACTCCATTTCCAACAATCAATTGTATATTTATCTTCCTCAAACTTTGTGCCCTTGTCCTCTTCCTCCCCTTGCTTTTTTTCTTCTCCATTGAACCAATAAGACCATAAGGTACATTTATTAGCAATATTTGTTTTTCAATGTGATTTAAGCATCCTACTCTTCAATTTGTCTCTCCATGTTGTTCAAAGGTTGCTTTTATGGAGGCCAAGGCCCTCTAGGAAGATGAGCATAAAAATTGATGGTTATGTGCCTAACTTGGCCACACTTATAACAATATTGTTGTTTTGCTTGAGCCTCTTCTCCTCATGGGACTATGTCTCTCCTTTCTTCAACCCATCAATAATCTCCTTGGATTGGTTATGTGTCTTGATCTTGAAACCGAATGTTGCACAATTCCATAGGAATTAGTCTACCAAAGTGAGGTGCCTCAGATGAATAATTTTGTGTTTGGACTACTCCTTCACCTCATCCAAGCACCCTCATTATTCAATAAGTGCACACAATGGCTTCAAAAGCAATGTAAAGATTTTGTACCATTATCTCCTGTTGAATATGCTCCATTAACCCTATTTGAAATTGTCAAGAGCTTCTAATGGACTCATATTTGTTATCATAACTTGTAGATCAAAAAATGCCTCCACATACTTTTGTATGTTGCTCTTCTATTTTGACCTCCCATAGTTGGGTTTAAGCTATCTACACAAAATCCATAGTTTGGAAATTCTTCAACAATCCTTCTTGTATATATTGTCCAAGTGATCTCTTTTCCTTTTTCCAACAATGATCATTCCCAAGCATCATACCATGTGAGGGCTTTATTGGTCAAGCATCCACCCTATGGAATGATCATTGATCTCAATTATGAATAATCAAAAGTATCAATATATTCTTGAAATCTAGTTTTCCACTACTCCCATCAAACATTGTCCTTAAGGCTTGATGTTGCATGTCTTCTCCATCCTTAGTGAAACTGTGGCTTCATTGTCGATGTCGATGCTCATGTCGATGATATTGACTCAAAGTGTCATTGATATGAGTGACTCTCCAAGTACTTTGGCTACTAGTATTGGGTTTTAGGACGTTTCTCCTTCTTGCATTACATGCTCATTCTTGAAGGTAAATTTTTGACTTTGCAATGCCTACATCATTCATCTCTTGAAACCATTCAACATCTCTTACATTCCTTACATCAAATCTTGCAACTTTGGCTCCATGATTCATACACACAATAAACACTCAATTGCTAATTCTTCATTCAATAAAGGGTTAATATGATCACTTGAGAGGGTGCACAAATGATTGGAACTACCATTAGGACCATAGAAACTATCACTCATTAATAATAATTCTCACCAAAATTGTAGATAAAATCCCTAAATATTACTTTTGGTCTAACCACATAACATATTGAAAGGGAGCAATTTGGTATATTTAGATCCATAACACAATGTAGATTGTCAAATCCCACTCTCTTTTGTATATCACCATTGGTAAAATCACCTGATTTGGTAAATTCATTACTTTATCCATTAACTCTACTCCAAAATGGTAAACAAGATATACTCTCACTTGCTCCTACTAGATGCACATAATCTTGATATGGAATAGGTTCAAGAATGGAAAGTGGGATGAATGAAATTGTCCTCCAAGAGCCTCAATCCCATCTTCTTTCTAAATCACTCCCAATCTATTGATTGTATTATGTTTTCTCCCCCCAAATTTCCTCAATCTCAATAACCCATGTTCCTGCAAGAAAGGTGATTGACTCTCTTAGATTGAAACCCCTACTCTGATACCATTGTAATGTTCCAAGAATAGGAGAATTACTAAGAGAAACACAAGAGAAGAATCACAAAGCTTTGATACTCAATACTCCAAAGGAGCATCTTGTCTTTATTATATAGCAAAGAAGATCCACTCAAATTGCTCCACCCTTAGATTAGTTGCATGGATGGGTAACATATCTGTCCTTGTCCTATCTAGTTGGTCAAACAAGTTTAACCAAATGGAATATTTAGGGAATATTCCTATTATAAGCTCAAAATAGCATGGGTACCGTTGGAAAGCTCTCAATAAGGCAAATAGTGGAAGGAAGGGAGGCAAGATTTTGCCTCCAAACGGGGAGAAATCTTTCCATTTTTTAGGCCTAATTAGTTTATTTAGGTCTTGTAATATTCTGAGGATAAAGAAACACAATAGAGAGAAAACATGAATTCCACACTCAAACTACAATGCCCCAAAGGAGCACCTTCTCTTTATTATATAGCCAAAGAGGATCTCCTCCAAGGAAGCTCCACCATATGATTAGGTACATGGACAGGTGACCTATCAGCAAGCTCTACCCTTAGACTACTTGCTTGGATGGGTGACATGTTGGTCTTGGTCCCATCTGGGTGGTCAAACAGGCTTGACCAAAGGGAATCTTTTAGAGAATCTTCTTGTATGAATCTCACAATCACGTGAGTGAAGTACCATTGGAAAGCTCTTGATGAGACAAACCAAGAGGGAGGGATGGCCAATCCTTCCTTTGCTTGGGGGGAGTATCCACACATTTTTGAGGCCTAATTCATCCGTTTAGGTCTCTAAAATTGCCTCTAAAGTTTTCAAGACTATTTTGGCTTCAACCCTATTAGTAGAAGTGCTCTTTTGGTGAAACTTCTATCTGATCTACTTTCTCCATCATGTGTAATATCCTTCTATATGTCACCACCCCAAGTTTCACCTCTATATCATATCCCTAACTATTGATTCTAAAGTTTCCAAGCATGTTTTGGTTTTTGGCATATTAGTAGAAGTACTCTTTTGGTGTTACCTCTGTCTGATCTACTTAGTCCATCATGTGTAATATCCTTTCTGATGTTACCAAACCAAATTTCATTTGTAGATCATTTGTCTAGCTATTGGTATTACAAACCTCCCTCCTTTTAAGATGCAACGTCCTCGTTGCAAAGTTGTTGCTCAAAAGATTTCACTAACACTGGTGCGTGGGTCAAGTTGGCTGCTAGCTCACATGTTGCCTTGTACAAGGGGTATGCTTTCCAATGTACTAAGTATTCCACACATGGATGGCAAGTACCTCAAATGTGCTTCTGAAGAATGCATTTGACTTCATACTCCTCTATATCATCAATGACTGATGGACAAGGTCAAATTTCTTGCAAGGAAGGGGAATTTTCTGGCCAGGATGCATATCTACATAATAAGGAGATATGGAATAGTGGATGAATCCTCATGTGAGCTGGTAGTTTGAGGTGGTAGGCTACTGCACAAATTTGATGAAGTATGGAAAAAGGTCCAATAAAACGTGATCTGATCTTGCGAGGGCCAACTAATGTGAGGTTGGTTGTTGTAACCAAACTAGATCCCTCACATCAAACTCTAGGTGTTGGCAGTGTGCATCTACATATTGTTGTTGTCAATTTTGAGCAATCTACAACTTGTTTTTGGCACTCTCCACTCCTTGTTGGATTTTGAAAACAAAAGTGTTGATAGCATCCAGCTTGCTATCCATTGGGCGGATCTTCATCAAGCTTGATGGTGTGAAAGGATGTTCTCCATACATTAGGAAGAATGGTGTGACCTATGTGGATGCATTCACTAAATTGTTGTACGCAAACTCTACTAGCAAAAGTAAGGTGTCTCGCCTTTCTTGCTCTTCTAGAGTGAAGCCTCTAAGCATGTCCTCAATAGTATGATTAGCTTGCTCTGTCTGACCATTGGTTTGTGGATGGTAGGCCATGGAAATGGCCAATTTAGTTTTGAAGAGACCAAAGAGTGTTCTCCAAAACAAATTGGTGAATTGAGTGCTCCTATTAGTGATGAGCACCTAAGACAAGCCATGGTGAGAAAACATGACATCTAAGTACAATTGAGCTAATTTTGGAGCCATTACATCCTTGGTGGTAGGATGCACATGGATGTTAAGCCGATCAACAAAGACAACGATGGAGTCAAATCTTGAGGTGGTCTTGGGCAATTCACAAACCAGATCCATGCTTACATATTCCCAACTATGTGCAAGAGTAGGAAGGGGTTGAAGGAGTCCTATGGAAGCTTGATTAGATGCTTTATTTTGTTGGCAAAGGAGGTAGCTTTGAACATTCTCCATTAGATTGTTGCTCATCTTGGGCCAATAATAATTAATTTTGGCTGCATCTAAGGTTTTGTCCACTCCAACGTGACCGGCAATGGTAGAGTCATGACATTCTGCTAGGATGGTGGTCCTTAGGTCCTTGTCATCTAAGTCTCATAACCTGCTATCTTGAAACATGAGTCCTTGGGTACTGGTGACACCTTTGGATGATTGAGCTCCTACAATCTATGGGTCAGTTTTTGTAGTAACAAGCATCCTTGGCCAAAATTCAGGGTTCATCTTTACGTCTATCACCAGATTGTTTGCAATAGGCATTTAGGTGAATGCATCTATGAGTTGCCTCTTGCCTTCCACATACATGATTGTCATGTTGAACTGTTGTCTCCACTTTGCCCACCAAATATGTTGACAAGAGAGAACTTTTTATGATAGTTGGATTTTGCTGGTAGCAACTTCTAAGAGAAATATCCAATTGGGTGCCATCTGTCATGCCACTCTTGTTGTAGGATTACTCCTATTGTTATGCCTGATGCATCCATAGCCAACTTGATTGAAGTTTTGGGTCATACCATTTCAAGATTGGTGCATGTAGTAATGCATCTTTCAATTCCTAACATGCCAATTCTTGTGTGGTTCCACACATCCACTTTTTCCCCTTGTCAAGCAGTGCCATTAGAGGTCGTTCCACCTTGGAGAAGTCCTTGAAAAATTGATGATAGAACCCCAAGAAGCTCTTGAGTTGAGTATGATCCTTTAGAGTGCACTAATTTTTAATGACCTTTATTTTATCTATCAACACTTGGATACTTGTTACACTTATTCTATGCCCCAAATAGTCTACTTCAGACTTGCCAAACTCACACTTTGAGATTTTGGCATACAATTGATTTTGTCATAGAATTTAGAGGACTTCTTGCAAATGTTGCATGTGTTCCATTATTGTTCTACCGTAGACAAGAATATCATCTAAGAAAATAATAATAAATTTATCCAAGTATGGATAAAATATGTCATTCATCAAACTCATTAAAGTGACTGGTGCTTTGGTGAGGCCAAATGATATCACCAAGTACTCAAAGTGACCATACCTTGTTCAAAAGGTAATTTTATGAACATCTTCCTCCGCAATCCAAATCTAGTTGTACATGCTTCATAGATCCAATTTGGTGAAGTATTTTACCCCATTGAGTTGATCAAATAATTCATCCATGCACGGTCAAGGGTATTTTTTCTTCATTGTCTGTTGATTTAGGCCTTAATAGTCAATGCACATGTGCATTGTACCATCCTTTTTCTTTACAAACAAGACAAGAGCCCCATATGGTGATACATTGGGTTGGATAAATCCTTTTTGCATCTTCAATCTTCAATTTGAGCCTTACACTCCTCCAACTCATGAGGTGATAGACGGTATGGGGCCTTACAAGGAAGTATCTTCTTAGGGATTATCTTGATTTTATGGTCTACTCTCCTTTCTAGTGGTAATCCTAATGGTAGGTCATTTGGGAAGACATCTTGGAACTCATTAACCACATCTTTCAAGTTCTTAGGAACTTGTCCATTGAGTTGTGCACTCTGGACTTCTCTTGTTAGACCCATGAAACATCTATTTATATTACAGATTGTTGTTTTCCCTATAACATAAAGAGATACTTCTGCCTACATGCTCTGTCTTTAATTCCAATGATCTTCCATTGGTGAGTTCTCACTACTTTCTTTCTCCAATTGACCATGGGATTGTAATGTTCCATCCATGGCATACCTAAGATTGCATTATAAAGAGCTAATTGTATCACATACCACTCAATTATTTCCTGCTATTCTCATACAAAGAGTGTTATTGTTCTAGGTAATGAATCGATCCTCTTTGTCTATCCATTAGGTAACTCAATTTCTTCACTCTCATCCTTCTCTAGATCTATCTCCAATCTTAGTGCAACAGAGTAGGACAAGAAATTCTCTATTGCTTTAGGATCTATCAATACCTCACCTAATTGCCTTCTAGGACTCCATTCACAACAATCAATTATGAGTTTACCTTTCTGGATCTTTATGCATTCATCAACTTCCTCCTCTCAAATTTCTGCTTCCCAATTGAGCTAGTAAGGCTGCAAGCTGCATTCACTAGCAATCTTCATTTTTTGTGGTGATTTATGCATCCTCCTCTTCAATTTGTCTCTCCGTGTTATTTAAAGATTGCATGTATGGAGGCCAAGGGCCTCTAAGAAGACGAGCACAATAGTTGATGGATATATGCCCAATATGGCCATAATTATAACAATGACTTTTTTCTCCTTGAGGTTCTTCTCCTTATGCGACTATGTAAAAGACCAAGACTGAGGAGAGAAATAGGAGAATGGAAACTCACATTAAGACACTTGAATGTGGGAAAACTCCAAATGCCTAGCATGAGCTTTGGCTTTGGTATTTATAAGTAGCATACAAGGCCCTTGAGAAGCTTCTCAAGAAGTTTCCCCAAGCCACTTTCTTAGAGTGCAAGCCAAGTTAACTAGGAAGCTTTTCAAGAAGCTTCCTTCTAGAAGCCATCTACTTAGCATGCAAGCTAAGCTAGTTGGAAGCTTCTAGAAGCTTCCTTTTAGAAGCTACTTACTTGAGGTGCAAGCTAGGCTAGCCGGGAAGCTTCCCAAGAAGCTTCCTAGATACTTCCAAAATATTCTAGGCTAATTTGTCTTATGTGCTACTTTGTAAGCCCAACTAACTTTGTTGCTAAACTCCATATTGTTACATATTCTCCTACCACTAGTTGGTAACGTCCTTGTCGCCAATGAAGCTTCAAATTCCTAGATGGCCGTTTGTGCATTTTGGAGGTGAGAAAGAGGTTCCTATGTGGCATCATGAAGGAGATACCCTTTCCAAAAAACCTTGTACTCCGTATGTTGGCGACGGCCTTGGTGAATATGGCGACATGCAAGGATATAATCAACTTCGTACTCCTCATGATCATTGATAGGGATAGGAAGAGGGGGAGGTTGGACATGAGAGGAAAAGGAAGAGGCGTTAGGAACAAAGGGTTTCAACTTGGAAATATGAAAGACAAGATGGATATGCATGTGACAAGGCAAGGCAAGTTGATAAGCAACAAGAGAGACAATTTGGGTGATATCAAAGGGTCCTATCCAATTAGGAGCAAGTTTACAAACTTGGGTATCAAGTGGGAGAGGGAGGTTACTAGAGGATAGCATGACTTTATCATCAACTTCAAAGGTGAGATCTATGAGCCGGCCTGTCTCTCACTCAGGATGAACCTCTGATGGCTATTATGGTAGCGCACCATGGACTAAGAAGGCAAGGAACCCCAACTCCATCATACTCCTCCAACGCTAACACTCCAAGACTCAAGACATGGCTCACTAGAGAACTCAATGAGAGAGAGATAGTTGCAAATGAAAGGATGATGAGTACCTCCTCACCCCTTGTTTATATACTTGTGAAATAGTTACGTACCAAAGTTACTAATTACCGTAGTAACTCAAGTTACTAGACTAAAAGTCAAGTAAAGTCAAAAAGTAGAAAGGAATATCCATTCACATGGGCATATTCCCCTAAGCATGTGGTCTTATCTTGACCCAACCACTAAGTCAAGGATTCCTTCACATGGGCTATCCTTGGAATAAAGAAGAATCCAAAAGAAAAAGGTTTGCGGGCCCAAGAGTTCTCAACTCTTTCCTCAAAGCCAAACACCTAGGAATAATGCCAAGTCAACACACTAAAATCCAAAATAGTGGTGCTCATCTTTTCTACTTCCTCTAAAGTAAGGTCCACTCTATCTTAGCTATGACTAACTTTACCTAACCATGACTAATATAGAACCATCCTTTATCTCTATAAATAATATCTCTTAAGTACTTGTAATACCAAGCTAAATATCACAATACCACACACATGCACAAATGGGTGTTACATTTACCCCCGGACTAAGTTTTCACTTTGTCCTCAAAGTGAAGGTCTCTCTACCTTCTATGGTACATCTTCAACTTATCATGGTTAATCCTATCAAAGTGTCTTCCTCCCAACTCCTTGAGATCATAGGTGTAATTGCCGCACACCTTCTCTACTATGAAAGGTCCAAAGTACTTAGGCAAAAACTTCTTTTGCACTCTCTTGAATCGAATGGAATCAAACAACATTACCCAATCACCTTCTTTGAAAGGCTCCACCTTCTTCTTGCCTTGTGTCTTGTCATAGCTCTCCTTTTGTTTCCTTTGGGCTTGCTCCACTCGAACCATAGCAACTGCTCTTGCCTCTTCCAACTCCATGAGTTGATCCTTCCTTGACTTCTCTGCATCACTTCCTTGTGCTTTCTTCAATCTCCTATGAATGCTTTGGAAGGTAGGAAGATCAAAGTGAATAGGTAAGGTAGACTCAATACCATACACCAATTGGAATGGAGAATATCCGGTGGAAGTCTTCATGGTTGTCCTATACTCCCACAAAACTGCATGAATCCTCTTGTCCCAATGATGTTTAGCCCCCTCCATTTCTGCATCTTTGGCCAACATCATGCACAAGGTCTGATTGGTTCTCTCTGCCAAGCCATTGGAATTTGGCTTATAGGATGTAGTTACTCTATGTGTGATAGAGAAATGTCATAGCATGGCTGTAGTAATGCTTCCTGTAAACTCTCCTCCTCTATCAGAAACCAACTCCAAAGGGCATCCAAACCTAGTGATAATGCGTTCATAAAGAAATCTACCCACTTCATCTTCATTCTTGTCCCTCAATGGTCTAGCCTCAACCCACTTGGTAAGGTAATCAGTAACTACCACAATGTACCGATTGTTCCTTGGGGTTCTATTGAGAGGTCCTACAAAATCAATTCCCTACTTCTCAAAAGGTCCTAGCAATGGAATTGATCTAAGTGGTGGAGTGGATGTAGACTTTCTAGCAAAAGCTTGACAAACATGACAAGTTTTGCAATAATCAAGACAATCCTTGAAAATCCCTCTCCAATGGTAACCTGCATCTAGAATCTTGAAAGCTGTCACCTTTCCTGCAAAGTGTCCTCCACATACTAAACCTTCATGAAACTCCTTTATGAGTAGGATAGCCTCTTCCTTACCCACTGCTCTTTGAAGTAGACCATCTGCTCCTTGGTGAAAAAGAATATCCTCCACCATTGTGTAAGGTCTAGATCTTGCTGCAAGGGCCTTCCTCTCCCTAGCATGCATCCCTTCTGGATAGTTACCTCTTGTCACAAAATCCACAATCTCCTTGTACTCCATTGGAATCTCTTGAGTGAATGAGATTGTCATGAGCTCCTCATCCGGGAAGGAATCATCTATTGGCTCATCTCCATCATGATCATAGGCTCTAGATAACAAATCAGCATTTGCATGTTTCTTTCCTGGCCTATCTTCAATGGTGTAGTCATACTCAGACAAGAGTATCATCCACCTTGCTAGTCTCCCTTCAACATTAGGCTTGTTGAAGATGTACTTCAAAGCCTTGTGATCCGTGACAATGGTCGCTTTCCCTCCAATCAAGTAGTGTCTAAACTTCTTGAGACCAAAGATCACTGCCAACCCTTCTCTCTCCGTGACAGAGTAGTTCTTCTCTGCTGAAACCATCTGCCTACTAGCATAAGCTATTGGATGATCATGCCCATCTTGGTCTAATTGACTAAGAGTGCATCCTATAGCTACATTAGAAGCATCAGTGTAGAGGATGAAAGGTTTACTCCAATCAGGTTTAGCAAGAATTGGAGCTACAACAAGGGATTGCTTGAGCTCCTCAAAAGCTTTGAGAGCCTCCTTGTCTTCCAAAATCACCATGTAATCTACACCCTTCTTCATGTAGATGGTCAATGCATAAGCCTTGTTGGAAAATGAGAAGATGAACCTCCTATAGTACCCAACCATCCCCAAGAATTGGCGTAACTTTGTCAAGCTTGAAGGGAATGGAAGGTCTGAGATTTTCCTCACCTTCTCAGGATCAACTGCTATTCCATCCTTGGAGATGATATGCCCCAAAAGTAGACCTTCTTCACATCCAAAAATGCACTTCTCTGGGTTGAGTGATGCATTTGCCTCATCCAAGCATTGCAAGACTTTGATTAGGTGCTCAAAGTGCTCCTCCTTGCTCCCATAAACACAAAAGTCATCAATGAAATCTCTCACAAATTTCCCAATTAAAGGTTCAAATACCTTGTTCATGAACCGTTGGAATGTGGCTGGAGCATTGCAAAGCCCAAAAGGCATGACCTTGAAAGCGTAAGTTCCCCAAGGTGTGGTGAATGTGGTGAGTTGTTGATGCTCTGGTGCAATCTTGATTCGGTTATATCCACTATAACCATCTCCAAAACTATACCTCTCATGACCTGCAACCTCCTCCAAGATCTCATCAATGAATGGCAATGGCTAGTAGGCCTTCTTGGTAACAGCATTGAGTTTCTTGTAATCCACACATACCCGAAGCTTGCCATTCTTTTTCTTCACAATGACAATTGGAGACACCCATTCTGAATTCTCCACCTCAAAGATAAATCCAGCCTCCTTGAGCTTATCAATCTCCTCCTTCACAACCAAAGATATTGGTGGGCTAATGCGACGTTGCTTTTGGCAGATTGGTCTTGCATGTGACTCCACCTCTATCTTGTGCTCCTCCAAGGTGACTTCCTTCAAATCCTTGTAACTAAAAGCAAACACATGGATGAACTTGCGGAAAATCTCCTCAAATCTCACCTTCTCCTCCTTGGTAACATTTGGGCCATACTTGAGGGTAGATAACCTTCTCTCTACCTCCTCAAGTGTCAATGGTGATTTATCTGGGTCCTTCAAAACCTCTGGCTTAGGTGCAAATTCCATAGCACACAAAGGATACACATCTGAATCAGATTCAGATTCATCCTCCTCCCTGGAAGTCTCCTCTTCCATGCTTGTGTCCACACCTGAAGCTCCTTCTTCAGAATCTGATTCCCAATAATCAGAAGATGGTGTATCTGAATGTGAAGTGTTGGTGGTGTTAGTCACAGGAACAGTGACTCTATGGTTTGATGGCCCAATCCTCAAGTACCCTTTGTGCCATCGATCAGTTGTGCGTGCTGCTCTCAACCATGGCCTCCCAAGAAGTAAGTCATAGCTTGAATCCTTCAAGACTTGGAAAGTCATGAGATTTTGAACTCCCATAACTGAAACTACCACCTTATCCATCACCCCTACTGGTCGAACTTGTTGCTTGTTTGCCATGCTCACCACAAATGTTGAAGGTCTTGAGGGTATCATACCCAACTTCTTCATCAACCTTTCTGACATGGCATTCACTGCTGATCCTCCATCAACCAATGCATCCTTGATGTTGTGACCATTCACTCTCACATCAATCTTGGAGGCATATTCACAAGCTTCCCATGGTGCTGGCTTGGCATCCACCACCCCCATTGATACTAGAACTTTTACCTTCTTCTTCTTCTTGCTCCTTGTAGAACTCAAACCACCTCTAAGCTCCTTTTCTCAAGGTAGGGTTCAAAGCAATTAATTGGCCCACTGTGATGTTAGCCTTGTGACTACCAACATCCTCCAACACATTGTAGTTCCATTGTTGCTTTGAGATCAAGAAGTCCTCCATCCCCAACTTCTTCCTTGGAGTCTTTGTTGTTGATGGTGTTGAGGTGCGAGTGCTCCTAGTTGACATAGGAGTATCCTTGCTTGAAGTAAATCCTTGAGAAGAGTGAACATCCTCTGCAAAACAAGCTCTCTTCTTCTCTTGTGCCAAAAGCTCCAAATTAAGACCCTTGGAGTTTGAGCACTCTCCCTTCTCATACTTGCTCTCAACCACATCTATGGATGTTATCCCCTTACCTTTGTTGGGATTAGGAGTCACTTGGGTTTCACTACCTCCCTCTTTCCCTCTATTGGCTCCCTCATAACCCCTTCCTCCATGGTAAGTGGAATTTGGGCAATTCCTTTGGATATGGCCTCTTCCTCCACAACCAAAACAATTTCTATCATTGAAATTGTTGGCTGGTTGGCCTCCTCTATATGGATAGTTTCCATAACTCTTAGGCCATCTCCCTACATTCTGATCCACCTCTCTCTTCTCCCATAGTTGCACCACATTGATCTTGAGATCTGCAAGTTGTTCTGTGATGGTTTGGAGTGGATCTTTTGGTGGAGGTGCAAGAACTGGAGCAACTACTACTTGTGGTGCAACCCTTGTCACCAAAGTATCAGAAGTTCCACCATACTTGTAGCCTTGAGGAGGATGCACAACCTCCTTCACCACCAAATCACTCTCATCCCCTTCCAAACTCTCCTCCATACGAATTGCGATCTTGATAGCTTCAACCTTGGAAGAAGGTTTCTCATATCTCACCTTGCTTCTAATTTGTGGTCTCAATCCTCCCACAAAATTCTTGGTGAGCATGGCCTCTATGCCAATCATTGTAGTCTCCACATCATCCCCACCCTTCCTCAACACTATGCGAAATCTGGACTCCAACTTTTCCACTCTTTCCACATAGACCCTCACTTTCTCTCCATCTCCTTGCTTGAGAAATGTAACCTCACTCATCAATCTCTCATAACTCTCATCAGGAAGAAAGTTCTCAATGAGTGTTGAAGTCAAAGTCTCCCAAGACTCCTCTTCCCCCTCTCTCCTCTCTCTCTTTTGGTATTCTGACTCATACCATGTAAGTGCTGCATCCTCAAAGAAATCTGGTAATAATGAGGCCCACTCATTCTTCCTCCTCTCATTGTTTCCTATGCAAGCTCTCTTGAAGTCTCTCACAAAGGCCTCCACATCTTCTCCATCCTTGCCAAAGAAAACCGGAAGTTTCCCCATCTTAACCCCTCACTATCTTTCTTTTCTCTCAATTTTTTTTCTCTTTTCTTTTCTCTCACTCTATTACTAATAGAGTATATACATGACTAACACCATCTGAGAATAATCCACTCTAGGGAACACAAAAGGTTCAGGTTGCTCCAAGATTTCTATAGCAACATCAAATCCTAGAGTGCATATTAATCTAACTCTCATGGATAGTTTATCCATAAGTTGAAAGATTATCTCCATCACTAATCTTGAGAACTAGCTGATGAAGGTGGTAGTATTTCTGTAGCTGTACTAAGACTCTCTCCAAGATCCTTCACCAAAGTTTCCAAAAGTGCTTTTACTCCACTACACTCATGTCCTTTTGGAAGTCCTTCAACTCCACAAACCTCACACAACTCCTTGGTCTTAGATCTTCTCCCTCCCAATCTTGGTGAAGAAGGTCCAACATGCAAACCCAAGTCAAGTAAGCCTCTCCTTTCCCTCAATCTCTTGCTCTCAAAGGTCAATGGACATGAACTTGCCTTATGTCCCTTCTCTCCACATAGAAAACACTTAGACTCACTCTGTCCTCCAAGTGGTGTAGGTTTTTGGATCCTCTCAACACTCTCTTCAAATTCTATTGTAAACTCTCTTTTCCTCAAATCCACCCCTACAATCACCTCAAACCCTTGGGGAACCTTGCATAATCTCAATTTCCACTCTTGATGACCCTCCATGTTCCCCAAGATGAATCTAAACACTCAAACATACTTTTTGTTGATCTCAAACTTCTCATGCATGAGATCTCCACTCTGCAGAATTGACCCTTCCTCACAATGTCACTCAAATCTCCCAACCAATATGTCACAGTCCTCTGAAATTTTCCACACTTGATCACAACTCCAGGGCATCTCTCCCTGCAAAATTTCAGATCTTTTCATCGAGCCATTTGGCCTAGACACCTTTCTATTCAGCACCCATATTTCAGATTTGGTCTGAAAACCACCCCCCTCACTTCAAAAACTCATAACGCCCTGCGCAAAAACGATCTCTCTCTAATTTTTGTGGCAGCAGGTAGGATACAATGCACTGAATTTTCTTGGAAATTTTCAGGACAATTCACTGAAAATTGAAGAAATGGTAGACTCTGTACAATTTTCCAGAGAGCATGCAGTTGCGGGAGCACTTTACCCTATCAACTTTCAAAAATTCTAGCCCAGTGCGCATAGAAGCTCTCTCAATAATTTTAAGTGTGCTAACTGAAAGATAACCCAAGCTATCATGTGTAAAAATCTCAAGTCCAGATCTAAAACTTGAGATTTTGCCCAAAATCACCTTAATCCCCAAAATCTGCAATCCACCTCACACAATCTCTCCAATTCCTCTCATGTGTACAAGATGTACAAAATCACCTCAAAGATATCATAATGAACTACAAGGTATACAAATGGATCTTGGTTCTCTAACATAAGTTCAGCCCTCTCCTCTCCTAATGTTCTCTCCAAGTGAGCTCTCATAGCCTCCTTCTGCCTAATGTAGAATTGGACGCGGAACATTATCTTGCCTTCTAGAGAGGTCCCGGCAACAGAACCAAAAATGTGAGCCGGCCTGTCTCTCACTCAGGATGAACCTCTGATGGCTATTATGGTAGCGCACCATGGACTAAGAAGGCAAGGAACCCCAACTCCATCATACTCCTCCAACGCTAACACTCCAAGACTCAAGACATTGCTCACTAGAGAACTCAATGAGAGAGAGATAGTTGCAAATGAAAGGATGATGAGTACCTCCTCACCCCTTGTTTATATACTTGTGAAATAGTTACGTACCAAAGTTATTAATTACCGTAGTAACTCAAGTTACTAGACTAAAAGTCAAGTAAAGTCAAAAAGTAGAAAGGAATATCCATTCACATGGGCATATTCCCCTTATCTTGACCCAACCACTAAAGCAAGGATTCCTTCACATGGGCTATCCTTGGACTAAAGAAGAATCCAAAACAAAAAGGCTTGCGGGCCCAAGAGTTCTCAACTCTTTCCCCAAAGCCAAACACCTAGGAATAATACCAAGTCAACACACTAAAATCCAAAATAGTGGTGCTCATCTTTTCTACTTCCTCTAAAGTAAGGTCCACTCTATCTTAGCTATGACTAACTTTAGCTAACCATGACTAATATAGAACCATCCTTTATCTCTATAAATAATATCTCTTAAGTACTTGTAATACCAAGCTAAATATCACAATACCACACACATGCACAAATGTGTGTTACAGATCACGACAATGGTGGTCCGCATATTGTTTTTGGCAATTCTGAGCAACAAGGAGGTGAGACTTGGCGTGTTGGAGAGATTGGGATATAGTGGTCAAGAATGTGGAAGTATGAGGAACTTGAGATGGAGGGGAAGCAAGAAGAGAATCTGGAACAAGCAGATCTTGGCCAAAATTGAGAAAGAAAGGAGAAAATCCGGTGCTTGCCTATTTGGAATTGTTGTAGGCAAATTCTGTAGCTGTAAGACATTCATCCTAATTGGTATGGTGGACATTGACAAAGGCATGCAACATATCCTCCAATGTACAATTTGCACGTTTGGTTTGTCCATCAATTTGAGGATGATAGGCCGTGGACAAAGCAAGCTTGGTGCCAAGTATCTAGAAGAATGCTTGCCAAAACTTCCCGGTAAATTGAGGATCACGGTCGGAGATGAGTATACGTGGCATCCCATGATGCTTGAAGACATTGTCAAAGTAGATTTGTGCTAAGGTTGGAGCATCTACGGTATCACACGTTGGTGTCAAGTGGATTTGCTTACTAAGCTTATCCACAAACACCACAATTGCAATGTGTCCTTGTTTTGTCTTTGGCAAGGATGTGATGAGATCCAAGCTCACATGTTCCCAGCAAGCAGATGGAACGGCGAGTGGTTGAAGGAGTCCACTCGGCTTCTAGTTGCTGGCCTTGTAACGTTGGCAGCTCTCACACGATTGGACAAATTCTTGAACATCTCGTGTCATGTTGGGCCACCACCATTGACATTGGAGGGTACCCAAGGTCTTGTCCACACCCATGTGACCAACGATAGGTAAATCATGGGCTTCTTGAAGGCGCACAAGTCAAAGATCACCTTTAGTTGGAACATAGATCCGGTCCTCATGGAATGAAAGGCTCTCCTTGATGGAGAAGGTGTGTACTCCTTCTCGCATGCCGTAAGGTGACTATGTACCATTTGGAAGAAGAGATCTTTGTGTAGAGCTGACTGAAACTCATTTTGGACCTTGGAGTCAACTGACACCGTTGAAATTGCCGCTATGATGAGAGGAAGAGACTTCAAATCAGACCGTCGTGATAAAGCATTAGGGATGACATGGAACCAACCTGGTTTGTACTCAAGTTTGATGTCATACAGTTGGAGTTGTTCCTCCCATCAATGATGTCGACTCTTCATGTGTTCCAAGTGCAAGGTCTGCAACAATGGCTTGTGATCAGTTTGCATGATCACTTGTTTCCCCAAGAGGTAATGCCTCCATACCTTGGTGGCGTATACCATGCAAGCTATTCTTGATCTCAAGCAGAGTAGTTTTGTTCAGCCATATTGAGTCGGCAAGACACAAAGGCAATGGGATGGAGTCCATCTGGGAATTCTTGTTGCAACACAGCTCCAATTGCAAAGTTAGAAGCATCAAAATCAACCACACAAGGTAGTTGAGGATCATATGGTTGAAGAATAGGTCTTGAAGACATCATATGCTTTCAATTTTGGAATGCTTTTTCATGTTGGGTGGTCCACTAGAAGCTCAAGTTCTTTTCCAAGAGGTCAGTCAATGGTGCAGCCACATGAGCATAATAATGGATGAACCATTGGTAAAAAATGGCCAATCCATTGAATGCCCGTACTTTTGTAGCATCCTTTGGGGTAGGCCAATCAGTAATGGCCTTAATTTCTCTTCCTCCATCTTGATCCCCTCTGATGAGATCTTATGACCCAAGAAGGTGACCTCCTTTTGCAAAAAGGTGCACTTTGACTTCTTGTAGTAAAATTTCCATTGTCGTAGTCATCTTAGGACTTCTCGCACATGGCTCATGTGTTCTACCTCTATCTTACTATAAATTAAGATATCATCCAAGAACACCACCACAGACCAATCCAATAGTCTATCCAACACCCGATGCATCTGATCCATGAAGACTACTGGAGCATTGAGTCCAAAAGGTAGAACTCTCTACTCAAAATGCCCATACCTTGTACAAAAGGCAGTCTTTTGCACATCCTCTCTATCAATAAGAATTTGCTGATAGCTTCTGTGAAGATCCAATTTGGAAAAGTAGCGTGCTCCACTTAGTTGATCAATCAAGTCATCAATCTGAGGCAAGGGATATGCATTCTTCACGGTTTGCTTATTGAGCCCACGGTAATCAATACAAAAATGAAGTCCTCCATCTTTCTTTGGAACAAATAGTATTGGTGCTTCCCAAGGAGAGACACTATGTTGTATGAAGTCCTTTTCCAACAACTCTGTAAGTGTTGTTCGCAACTCCTCCAACTCCTTTGGTGAGAGCCGATAGATCGGTCTACTCACTGGAGTACTCCCTGGCAATAACTTGATCTTGAAGAGCATACCTTGATTGGAGGGTAATCCCTTTGGCAGATCATTTGGAAACACATTTGCATATCCTGAACTATCCAATCAACTATTGCTTGATGAGGCTCTTGGCCCTCCTCCAATTGTTCTTGTGCAATCGGCTTGATCCACACTGCAAATACAAACTTATCTTCCTCCAAAGCTTGCTCTATGGCTGCTTTACTAACCAACTTACCTTCCAAGGACTCATCTCTCTTCCAAGCTTGCTCTATGGTTGCCTTCTTGGCAAACTTCCCATCTTAGGGCTCCACTCCCTTCAAGGTTTGCTCAATGGCTACCTTCTCAACAAACTTCCCATCTTAGGACTGACTTTTCTTAAGTGTCTTACTCAGAGGTGCCAAACAACCTAATGGGAAATTCCTACCTTGGCGTTGGACTTGAATTTGGCATTGGGTCCAATCAAATTGAACCTTAGGATGTTCAAGCCAAGGTAGCCCCAAAATGATATCATAGTGTAGAGGTGCCACTACAAACCTCATACACTCCAAATACTCCTTCCCAATCTTGAAGGTAACAAGATGCGAGGTGCGGAATGCAAAACCCTTTCTACCATCCGCCATCATCAAACTACTTCCAATCACTGGCTTGATAGGAATACCCAATTCCTTTGCTACTTGCATAGACATGCAATTCTTTGAACTTCCAGAATCAACCAAAATCCTACAATCCCGATTAGATATTGTACCTTGCAAGTGAAGCAAACTTGCATAGGTTGAGCCTTCAATCCCGTTGGAACTAATCAAGCTCCCAATAGACGGCTCAAAATCTCCTACTGGGATTCTTTGTTTCCCTGATCCTTTGGTTCCAAAAACTCCATCTAGGCAACTTGTCGAGGTTGCCCATTCCTAAATGGACATTCACCAATGCAATGTCCAACTTGGCAACAATAAAAAAAACCTCCATTTTATCGCAATCTTTCTCTATCTGTTGCACCAAGTGGCCTTTGTTGGATAGCATCAATCTCCATTGATCCTGGTTCTTCCACCCGTGCATATTGTACGGGTAAGCTTGGTGTAAGTCAAGGTTGATTCCAAGTTGTCGCAACTAGGGAATCAAAGTGCTCAGCCAATTGCATGGCTTCTTCTATGTTTTGTGGTTCTTGCATGGTCACCTCCAATTTGGTTCATGACTTCAATTCAAAACTTCCCCTTCTTGTATATTTGGAATTTGCATGATGATGTTCTGAAATTGTGTGATGTAGCCTCTTACTGAGCCAATCTGCTTCAATTCCGCCAATTTATCTTGTGCGGCTTGGGTGGTATTTATAGTTTGAAATCAACCAAGTATTGCATCCTTGAATTCTGTCTTTGTCAAGATTGGTGCAACAATCTATCATTCAGATCGCTCCACTTGGAATTGCCACCACAGTTTTGCCACACCATCCAATTGGCTAGAAGCCAAGAGAATCTATTTTCATTCATCTTGAAGGTTGGTGGCTTTGAAGTAATGTTCACAATCAAACACAAAATTCTCCACTATGCCCTAAAGATTCTTGCCTTCAAAGACCTTGGGTTTTGGAAATCAAATACAATCTTCTCCATCTTGGACTGGCGCTCTCTCTATATGTCCTCGTTGTTGTTGGCCTCGTTCATCCAACAATCAAGTAAGGTGCTCAATTTGTTGCTGCATTGCAAGGATAACATCCGGTATTGCCGCCATAGCTACTACTTTATCCTACTACTCCCAATTTATCTAATTGATTAACACATAGATATAACACTTCCACCTTTCTCCATAAGTGACAACTGGAAGTATCAAGGGTTCCTTAGACACTATGATCATATGTAGAAAATCCTGCCCAAAGCGTGAGGTGATGAATTGGGTGAAGCGGTGCTTGGGTAATATCTAGACATGAAAATCCCAATGGTTTGGTGGAAGTGGATTTGGTGGTCCATAAATTCCATCCATCCCATTCCTGCTCTAATACCAATGTAAAAGACCGAGACCAAGGAGAGAAATAGGAGAATGGAAACTCACATTGAGACACTTGAATGTGGGAAAACTCCAAATGACTAGCATGAGCTTTGGCTTTGGTATTTATAGATAACATACAAGGCCCTTGAGAAGCTTCTCAAGAAGCTTCCTCAAGCCGCTTTCTTAGAGTGCAAGCCAAGTTAACTAGGAAGCTTCTCAAGAAGCTTCCTTCTATAAGCCGCCTACTTGGCATGCAAGCTAAGCTATTTGGAAGCTTCTAGAAGCTTCCTTCTCGAAGCTACTTACTTGAGGTGCAAGCTAAGCTAGCCATGAAGCTTCCCAAGAAGCTTCCTAGATACTTCCAGAATACTCTAGGCTAATTTGTCTTATGTGCTACTTTGTAAGCCCGACTAACTTCGTTGCTAAACTCCATATTGTTACAAACTACCTCTCTCCACTCTTCCACTCATCCACGTTGTCCTTGAGTGGTCATGCTCCTCAATCTTGAAACCAAAGGTTTCCTAATTCCATACGAATTGGTCCACCTACGTGTGGCATTTCAGCCCAATAATATTAAGATAGAACTGCTCCTTCACCTCCTCCAAGTGCCCTAGCTATTCTCAAAGTGCAAGCAATGGCCTCAAATACAATACAAGGATTGTGATCCATGACTTTGTGGCAAATCCGCTCCTTCAACCCTTTTTTGAAATTTTCGAGTACCTCTGCTAGGCTCATGTTGGTTATTGTTACTTGTAAATCAAGAAAGGCCTCCATGTACTCTTGTATGTTATTCTTTTGCATCAATCCCCATAGTCGGGTTCAGGCCATTTGCACGGAGTCCACCGACTAGAAATTCTTCAACAATCCTTCTTGCATTGTTGTCCATGTGACCTCTCTTCCTTTTGCCTACCTTGATTTTTCCCAAGCATCATAGCATGTGAGGGCTTTATTGATCAAGTGCTCACATGCAAACATGCTTGCGGATTGCTTGATGATCTTTGTTGAGAACAATCTGAAGTATCGAGTCATCTCCAAAATCCAATCCTGCTCTAATACTATTGTAATATTCCAAAAATAGAGAAACAAAAAAGAGAGAAAACACAAATTCTACACTCATTGCGATACCCCAAAGGAGCACCTTCTCTTTATTATATAGCCAAAGAGGATCTCCTCCAAGGAAGCTCCACCATAGAATTAGGTACATGGATAGATGACCTATCAGCAAGCTCTACCCTTAGATTATTTGTTTGGATGGGTGACATGTTGGTCCTAGTCCCATCTGGTTGGTCAAACAAGCTTTGATCAAAGGAAATCTTTTAGAGAATCTACTTATAGGAATCTCATAATCACATGGATGAAGTACCATTGGAAAGCTCTTGGTGAAACAAACCAAGGAGGAGGTAAGGCTAATTTTTTCTCCGTAGGGGAAGGAATCTACACATATTTGAGGCCTAATTCATCCGTTTAGGTCTCCAAAACTGCCTTTTAAGTTTTCAAGCCTATTTTGGCTTCTGCCCTATTAGTAGAAATGCTCTTTTGGTGATACCTATATCTGATCTACTTTCTCCACCATGTGTAATATCCGTCCAAATGTCACCACCCCAAGTTCCACCTCTAGGTCATATGCCTAACTATTGATTCTAAAGTTTCCAAGCATGTTCCAATTTTTGGCCTATTAGTAGAAGTACTCTTTTGGTGATATCTTTGTCTAATCTATTTAGTCCATCATGCGTAACATCTTTCTAGATATTACCAAACTAAATTTCATTTTTAGATCATTTGTTTAGCTATTGGTATTATAGGTCTCCAAAATTGACTCTAAAGTTAGTCCATCATGTGTAACATCCTTCAGATGTTACCAAACCAAATTTCATCTTTAGATCATTTGTCTAGCTATTGGTATTATAGGTCTCTAAAATTAGCTCAAGGTGTTTTTTGTTCATGCCCTATTAATTGAAGTACTCTTTTGGTGATATCTTTATGTGATTTACTTAGTCCATCATATATAATATCCTTCTAGATGTTACCAAACCAATTTCCACCTCTAGATAATATGTTTAGCTAATGATATTACTCATAGGTATCCAATTATAAACTTCTTTTGAGAATACTTTCAAGAAGGTATAGTATTGTGGAGGTATCATTTCCCCAATGGTCTTTTCCTTGCTCTCTTCTTTGGCTTGTTCAACCAATTTCTATGAATACGTAAACCCAACTTGAATACACAAACCGGGGCTTTCTTCTAACTCCTCTTCCTTCTTGTAACAAGCAGCTAGACAAATTATCTAGGTATGAAAATTGGCTTGGTAACATCTAGAAGGATTTTGTGCACAATGGGCTAGGTAGATTAGACAGAGGTGTCACCAAAAGAGTATTTTCACTAATAGGGTAGAAGGCTAAAATAGCCTAAAAACTTTAGAGCCAATTTAGGGCCTAAATGGATAAATTAGGTCTCAGATATAGAAAGATCCCTCCTTTTAGACTGAGAAAGGCCTGCCTTCTCCCCCCCCCCCCCCCCCCCCCCCTCTATGACTTGTCTCATTGAGAGCTTTCTAATGGTACCTCACCCACGTGATTCTATAGGAAGATTCCCTAGAGATTCCCTTTTATCAAACCCATTTGACCAACTAGGTAGGACAAGGACTGACATGTCACCCAAACAACTAATCCAAGGATGGAGCTTTCTGACAGGTCACCAATCCATGTATCTGATCCAAGGGTGGAGCTTCCTTTGAGGGAATCCTCTTTGCTATATAATAAAGAGAGAGGTGCTCCTTTGGGGCATCATAGGATTGAGTGTGAAACTTGTGTTTTCTCTCTTGGAAAGTTCTCTTGTTCTTTGAATATTACACATCTCTTCCTTGAACTCTTGAGGAGTAAATTTTGCTAAAATTCTTTGATGTGTGTGCCATTACCTAGCAACCTTGTGAGTTAGTTCTTGGTTCCAATCAAGTAGTATCATCTTTTTTTTCTTGGGTCAAGAGTTTAATATCTCCCATTTCCTCTTCTTTCTTTGGCATGACATCCTCTCACCAACTTGAGTGGTCTTCATTTCCTTCCTCCTTAGGGTCATTAATTTCCTTGCATTGCACACTTTTCTTAGGAAGCCACACCTATGCTTTCATTTTCTCAAGCTCCTTGCATCATACTATATTGAATTTACGTTTTTCCCAATCAATCTTTGGGTTATGCTTCCTCAACTAGTCAATCTCAATAATTATGTCTTCTTTGATATCTACCATGGTAAATATAATATTTTCTTCCAAATGTCTCCCAATCCTCAATCCAAGTTCTATTCCATGCTTAATATCTCCTATTTTGTTGTGAGTCCCATCAATTATGTACAAGGAGATTGCATTGGCCAATTTAGGTACTATTACTTGGTTCTTTTGCATTAAACCCTTACTTCAAAATAGAGTTGAAGCTCCTAAGTCTATCATTGATGTGGTTAGTTTCTCACGATTTTGCCCAATTAAGGTAATTTGGATATGTAACTATTCTAATTTTTTGTATACTTTGGGTATAATACTAGCTAAGATAAAAAAAATAAAAAAATTAAGTGTTTTTGAGGATCTTGGCTCAAGAACAACACAACTACGGCAATCCTTTTCAAAACTCCTAGGATTCCTCTCTTTTTTGGCTAAGGATCACTTCTATTTGTGACAATCTTTCCATGAATTGGTTCCAATCTGAGACGACAACTACCGTGTCTTCCTTTTTCACTTCTCTTGGGACTTTGGTATTGGTGGCCTTAATCTATTGGCCTTGCACTATTAGCTTCTTCTTGGGATAAGAGTACATAATGTGTGTCCTCATTCCGCACCTATAACACATACAAGGATCTTGAACCTTTCCAATATCAATTTTCATGGGCATAAATTGAAACTATTGTAGTGCCGATGGAAGTTGTAATAGGAGTGGCATGTTGGAAATTGAAGCTATGTTGCTTGTATTTTTAGTCTTCCCACTTCCATTGATTGAGTTTGTTGTCTAGTCTAATTGCTTCTTTGGCCAGATCCCCATAGCGTAAATAATGTGGGAAGATAACACTAATACATCTTTGACTGCCCTACTTAGACATGTTATCTAAGTTTGGGAATTGAGTACATAGTTCAATGGAGTGGAAATGTGACTGGTATTGAGCAATTGGCTTATTTCCTTGAGTCTATTGCTTCAGCTCCTCCCTAGCTTCTTTAGTGTCCTAGATGTTTCAAATGACAAATTGGAGGCTTCAATCAACGCTTGCCAATTGAGGAAAGATGTCTCTCTATTAGTAAGCCTTTTCATGTAATTTGTTCTTACAATTTTTTGCTTTGTCCTTCATGAACATAAAGGCTACTTCCACCTGAGAATTGATAATGGCTAGTTGGGAGTACTAATCGATGTAGCATTTGATTTCAGTCAAGAAGGTCTATGCTCTACCATCATATTTCCCCTTAAACCATGCTAGAGGTGCAAAGATTTTTGAGAGAAGATCTTGTTGTGCAACTAAGATATTTAGAGGAAGAGGTGCTTTTTGTTACTTTAGGACTTGAATTATAGCTTGGTGTTGCATCACCTTGGTTTGTAGTTGATTGTTGTTGTTTTTTAATTGTGTGATCTCAGTCTCCATCTGATGCATTATGTTAATCATGTCATCTAGAGTTGGTGGACCATTTGGCTTGGCCATCTTGGTGTTTTTCTAAGATGGGCTGAGAGTGAATTTTCCATGGATGTGGATATAATCTAACACAAGATATTTGGTAAATAAATGTATTCAAAGCTTAAAGCTCATTTGCTATAGATAAGCCACATCATATTATTAAGCAAGTAAATATTGCTAGTTATAATCTATGAAGTTGTATCTTTTAAAGGTAAAAAGTGAGCACACCCAAATATGAAGTGGCCAACCACTAGGGAGAGTTCAACCTAATGTTAGGGTAATAGCTCAAATAAGAAAATATCAACAATCATAGGTGCGGGACCTAGAGTCTGACAATAAAGTCAGGTATGAGTAGATGGCAATAGAGTTACAACTTGAAAGTGAGTAATCAATATTGATAGATGGAGTATTGAATACAATCAAGTAGCTGATCTGAAAGTATATTAATCAAGATTGGAAGACAAAGTGGTTGAACTGAGTAGCTAAGAACAAGGTAAGAATATTTATATCTAATAATTGAGATTCTATCATAAGTTGCCAAATCTCTACATGCACAAGTGGCATCACTCTAGATTGGATCAAATTACATTTAAATAAGACGACAAGATAAAGTTGATAAGAATAAAGGAAAATGGACTAAGTATCCCTATTATGTAACTAGAAGTAAAAGAAAAATGAACATAATTAGTAAGTCTTGATAGACAAGAGAAATTAGTGTCAAATATTCCTTATGCTAGTACTATTGGGAGTTTAATGTATGTTATGGTTTGCACTAGACTAGATATCTTATATGTCGTGAATGTGTGGAGTCAATGTATTGTAAATCCAAGGAAAAAACATTGGGAAGTTGTGAAGTGGATGTTTCATTGCTTGAAAGGGACTATAAATATTGGCATTATCTTTGATGTGGAGAAGGACCAAAAGGAGTAATTACAAGGTATGTAGATTCTGATTTTGCAAGAGAGCTGGATAAGAAAAGGTCTACAACATAGATTCATATTTACACTTATTGGTGTTCTAGTAAGTTGGAAGTCTATTCTCCAATCTACTATTGCTCTTTCAGCTACATAGGCAGAATATTTTGCAACAATAAAGGCTACTAAAGAGGCAATATAGCTACAAAGATTAGCCAAGGATACAAAACTCCCAAAATGAAATCTAGACTTCATTGTGATAGCCATGGTAATATTCATTTGGCAAAGAATCAAATATATCATTCACATACAAAACATATTGATGTGAGATATTACATTATCAAGGAAGTTGTGACAAATGGAGAGATTAATTTGCAAAAGATAAGTACAAAGGTTAATGCAACTAATATATTAACTAAACTAGTTAGTGTTGAGAAGTTCAACTTATGCACAGACTTGCTCAATGTTTGACATTGCCCATTGGGGTAATGGAGCTGACTAGTTTTTAGAGATTGTGTTGCCTAGATAGAATGTAAACCAAGGTGGAGATTCTTGAAACATGTCTTGCTATTCTAGCTTTGATTGAATGTTGACGTTGATGGATAAGGCATCTAAGTGCAAACATGCCTTAAGTTCTAGGTTGTTAATATGTTACTCAATTGAGAGTTTGCTAGAGGACAATATTGACAAGGGAAAAATATTGACAAAACACACTCTTTGGTAGATATTCAATTCAAGAAGTTCAAGAAGATGAGCATGATGAGTGACTTATGAGCCTGCTTGTCTCTCACTCAAGATGAACATGTGATGGCTATTATGGTAGTGCATCATGGACTAAGAAGACAAGGAACCCCAACTTCATCATATTCCTCCAAAGCTAACACTCCAAGACTCAAATCATTACTCACTAGAGAACTCAATGAGAGAGAGATAGTTGCAAATGAAAGGATGATGAGTACTTTCTCACCCCTATTTTATGTACTTGTGAAATAGTTATGCACCAAATTTACTTATTACTAGAGTAACTCAAGTTACTAGGCTAAAAGTCAAATAAAATTAAAAAATTCTAAAGGAATATCTATACTCAAGCAAATATTCTCCTAAGCATGTGATCTTATCTTGACCCAACCATTAAGTCAAGGATTTCTTCACATAGGCTATCTATGGACTATAAAAGAACCCAAAGGAAAAAAAGGTTGTGGGTCCAAGAGTTGTCAACTCTTTCCTCAAAGCCAAACACCTAGGAATAACATCAAGTCAATACACTAGAACCCAAAATAGTGATGCTCATCTTTTCCACTTCCTCTAAGGTAAGGTTCCCTTTATCTTGGCTATGCCTAACTTTAGCTAATCATGAATAATGTAGAACTATCCTTTATCTCTATATAAAGAATATCTCTCAAGTAATTATAATACTAAACTAAATATCATAATATCACATACATGCATAAATGGGTGTTATAGACCATCATATCTAAACATATATTCTAAGTATTGCTTTAATAAAGAGTTGGGTGTGAGAGTGTTTGGCCATGGATGTAGCTTTTGAGATAGGAAGTGAACCATGTTAGATCTTGTTGTCCTTGGTGTTCTCTTAACGTGGAATATTGTGTGCTTTTGCATAAGTATCTCAAAACTGAATTTCCTAATAATTGGATGTAATTTTTTGATAGTCCAATTGTTGATCAAAGCATGGATGTTCCATCTTCTAGTTTGGAAATATATTTTTTGTTCAAATAACTTATCTCCACTCATATCATTGATCCCTTTGAAACATAAGATAAATAGTACCCTGAAGGAAAGGGGAAGTACAAGCGCACTAAGAAAGAAGAGCACAATGCTCAAGAGTCCCAAATGATCAAAAACAAAGACGAACATAAGTAGACTCAAAGGAACCTATTGGAACAAAAAGCACACCAACAACAAGCACCAAAGAAACTAAGGAGGATATCTTCTACTCCTAAACTTTTTGATAGAGTTCCTCCTATAGTATGTTTCGTAAGTGGGTAAGTAGGACTCTAGTTGTGCTAGGTGTACCTATAATAGCCACTCCTCAATGCCATTGCTTGGGTGCATTGCAAAGTGATTGATATTGTTGTTGGTAATAGAATATAAGCATGGCTAGAGAGGCATCCAATGCCCCTCTCCTCTACAAGGAACCTCATGCTCCATCCTTGAGGAGTTCATCAGAATGGTGATGTAGATGCCCAAAATCTCAATCACTAGAGGGATAAAGGTATCCAAGGCTATACAAAGGAAGTAGTGGTCCTCCTTGCCACTATATGTGATAGCCATTATTGATCCTGCATGTATGCCTACATTTGTCAAGGACTCTACTCATAGAGATTTTGCCACCACCACATCATATAAGGTATAGCAACCATTCATTAAAATAACTATCTGATTGCATGCGATAGATAGGTGGTCCTGGTAGATCCAATTATCACTCAATTTGAGCCTAGTGTAGCTTGTAAGATCTGAGGGATTGTTT
Organism: Lunularia cruciata; assembly: GCA_948567375.1. Taxonomy (NCBI): domain Eukaryota; kingdom Viridiplantae; phylum Streptophyta; class Marchantiopsida; order Lunulariales; family Lunulariaceae; genus Lunularia; species Lunularia cruciata. Next base: position 38,058,715 of record OX419758.1, read on the forward strand.
CTTGGATTGCATCATGGACTCTAGTGGGCTTCCCGCCTACTACAAATTGTAGAAAGTGTATCCTTTACATGTCATAAGAGGAACTACATGTGCACTCTAGCAATCTTATGAGAGTTGGAGGAGGGAGCCCAACCTCAATCAAAGTATTGTGGAAAACTCTTTTGAAATGAAATGAAAGTTATCAATCAAGGATGAAGCTTAGAGCCAAGCTCCAAAGCCTTTCTTTTTGCAAGAGAAGATCCTAGCTTTGTCAAGGGGGAAACACAATATAGTGAGGATGCTAGTCAATGTGTGATTGTGCATATGCTCACTAAGATCCACTTGGAGTTTCTTAGAGTCAAGGAAAACAAAGTCAATAAACTTAGGAAGTGATGTGCTTGCAAGGCTTAGCAATAAGTCACAAGCCAAGCAAAGATATGCTTGGAAGACATAAGTGCTTGACTCCATTGTTGCAATAGATCCTAATAAAGAAGGTGACACTCATGTAAGCATAGGTCTACTAACAAGGAACCACTAGTGCCCATGCTCCAATAAATGTTGTTGGTGATGGGACTTCATGCCCTATGAAACCACATACCTATCACTATGAGGAGAGCTATCTACTTCCTATAACTCTTATCTAATACTTGTTGGAGCATGCATGGCCTTAATATAGTGGAGAAAGTATGGCAAATAATATTGTCAAACATCCACAAATATGGCAACAATGCCTCCGTGAGAATGTTTATGCCAAATATGAAGCCTTAGGGAAGCAACACCAACTAAGAATAGAATAGGCCATCTAGTTATTCTCCAGGTGGGGGAGGAGGTGAGCAGAATAGGCAGTGGTACCCACATTTTTTATTTTTTTTAGAAATGGAGAAGAAGAAGAGTATAGAGAAGTCAAATTGCGCCTGTATGGCCGAAGAAGGCGAAGAAAAGAGTCTTTGAGATGAAACCCGAGGTAATGTGGCTTTGGGTCACAAGGCAAAGTACTTGGACTTGCCCTATCAGCATACAACTCAAAGTAAGAAGTCTTTGTATCAGGGGGTGCTCAATGCAAGGCAAGGACAGTGTAACAACTTTTCTTTGGGGTGAGAAATTCAAGAAGGGACCATTCAAAAACCGGCGGTCATACGCATGGAGGACACTTGATAGTGACAAGAGCATGCAAGAGGTGTGATTTCTCGGTAGAAACTCAAATTGAAGAGTGACAAAGAAGGCGTGACTCTATAAAAATTGGGCTAACAACAAAGTAATGTCAAGCAATTTTCCTTTGCCATTGAGGAGTCATCCTGCAGGAGATCATGGGAAGAGAAGTAGAGTTGAAGACGAGTTGGTGTGTAGAGGGGAATTCAAGCAAGCTAATCCAAGAGACAATGAGGAAGAAAGAAAGATGGGAGGAGGAAAGAAGAAATCCGAATTCACAATGAGAAATCATATGATTCGGAGGTTAGATGTGATCGCCAGAATCAAAGTCTTGAGCCGACTTTGGATCCCATTCTTGGCATGGAATTGGAATGTGAGTTTTCTAGGATTCATGATCGAGATAATCAAGAGTAAATGTCTCGATGGCCCCAATGAAGAAGGGAAGAGAGGAAATCTGGCTTGCTGGACGGAGTCGGATTGGAGATAAGTACTTGGAAGAGAGGTAGGCATGGAGCAGGGTACCACGTTCTTGGAGAAGGGAGAGGTAGCCAAAGAAACCCAAGAAGTGAGGGATGCATTCTCTTTGAAGCGTACAAAGAATGGGTACAAAGTAGAGAGTTACAAGGATCCGGTCAAGAGAGAGATCATGAGTGCTCTCATGGCAATCCTAAAGCCGGAGAGAATGACTTATGTGATGAAGCACCAAACGGTGTTCTTCCATAAGATGTTTGCATGAGAGCCAATTAACTGGCGAGGTGCTTCTATGGGTGAACGAGATAGATGGTGTGGAACTTGCAATATAAGTCACCTCCACATTACATTGTGCCATTTGCAGCACATTTCTACCTTGGGCTGAATCTGCTCAATGCGGCGGAGCGCAACAAAATGGTGTCGCCTTTTCATCCCAACTTAAGAAAAGAGGTTGACGCGGAAGAGCAGCAGTACATTCTTCAGATCCAAAGCAGCAATGAGTACTACATCCAGACAAGGAAGAGTGCACAAGTGGACGTAAGTACTCCAAAGTTGAAGAAGCAGAGTAGACAAGGAGAAGGCAAAGACGTCAAGAGAATAAGACCTCGGAAGACCAGAAGAGTAAACCCAAGGAAAGGTATGGTAGTAATCGCATCGTCGGAAGAAGACTCGAAAGGCAAAGCCGAGGGCAAGTCCAAAGACTCAAAACGCAAGGAAGAACCCGAGCTCACACTACAGAGTAGAGACACAAGTAGTGACAGTGACAAAGGCAGGGAGATGATGTCGATTCCCACAGCAAAAGAAGAAGTCCGGATGGAGCTCAAAGAAGAGAGTAATGTGAAGTTAGAAGACAAAGTGCCAGAGCAGGAGGAGAAGAAGGTTACCATTCAGAGAGGAGTTTGGTCTAGGCAAAAGGCAAAGTGTGAAGCAGGTCTGAGCAAGGTAATGGAAGAGGAGAATGCTAGTTTGGGGAGTGAAGCATCCATTCTGATACGATGACTACAGAGAAGAAGGTGAGTATTGAGAGAAGAAGATGTAAAGAAGGAGATCACTCCGCAAGTTCAAGTAGTCGCAAGTGACGGAGTGGAGTACCTGCACGAAGTTGTGTGTCCTCTATTGGTGAAATTAGAACACAAGAAGAAGGAGATGCAGTCAAAGTGTCTGGAGGTGAAGACTATATTGCAGGTGTTAGCATGACTAGAAGAAGAGAACTCAGAGTTGAAGAAGAGTATAATCCGAGGTGAGGAAGAAAGGGAAGTACTACAAGTGGATGCAGTAGTGCAGAGTCAAGTGGTAGAAAACTTGAGGAGAGAAGCAAGGTATTGAGAGGAACTTGTGAAGCGGAGTGACATAGCAAAGGAAAGACAAATTGTTGAATATGAGATCTTGAAACAGCAATTTGCTGATTTGAGACTAAAAATTATTCATGCTATGGCGAGAGTAGTAGAGAAGGAACAAGAGCTTGATAGGGTGATGGAGAGTGTAGAAGAGAAGAAGCAACTGTGGCAACAAGAGTTGACAGTGAGATATAGAGAAGAAGAGAGGTTGCGAGAGTTACTTCATAATCAGGATTGTACAGAAGAAGAAGGAGAAGGAAACTGTGAAAGCCGAGTTTGAAGTAGAATTGGCAATGTACCAAGAGGATTGGCTTGCAGATCGGGAGCAAGAGAGGAAGATGAGACTGGAGCCCTTGAAGGAAATTGTAATTAGGATGAATGCAATGTTGAGTACAGAGGCCAGTGTGCATATTGAGGAGATGAGGCTGCACGAGTTGAAGTAGTTGGTGCAGGAGACAAGGAGGAGACATGCAAAGGATACCAATTACCAATACCGATAGTCTGAGAACTTGTGTAGATAGGAAGATATTGGAGGTAGAAGACAATATCACAATCAGATTAGACTTAGTAAAATTGGAGATAGATAAACTTTGGAAATATGTTAGAGCAAAACCCGAAGTAGATGAAGTAGGAGTACAAATGTCTTGGGAGTTACCATTGGAGACATTAAAGAAGAGTGGATCGGGAGATAAGGAGTTAGATAGATTACACACTAGTGAAATTTCAGATCAGGAAAGAGAACTATTAGATTTGGTAGAGGATGTAGGAGTTATGAAACCTGAGGAAAGAGTAGTAGGAAGTAAAGTTACTTCGAGTTTGGGTTTGAAAGCAAAAGAAGAAGTAGACATCGGATCAGATTAGTAACAAAATTGAGATTTGAAGAGGCAAATATGAAGAGGTGCATTGTTATTTTGGATCTGTAGGTTTGTAGAGTTGTTAGGAAGAGATACATTAGGAAGATAACTGTCAATTGCTTCACTATCTAAGAGTGGCATTTGCATTATCATGTTGTTCAGTGCTCATAATTCTGAGAATAGATAAAGCGAACTACTGTGAAGCAGTTCTCGTCGCTTGAGCTTGATTTCGAGTATCAACTTTGTGTTTGTGTTTGTGAGTGTGTGGAGAATTCTGAAGTGCAAGTCAATGTGCTTGTTGGATGTTGGATTCCGTAGCCTTGATCTTCATTTTGTGTGTTTGATCTTGAGTGAAGTGCAATCAGAGCAATGCCTTGACAGATCTGAGAGGAATTGTAGTGTTTGTAGTATTCTGCATTTGTGAGTGTAGCGCAGTGTTGATGTGAAGCAATTTTGATCAAGGAAGTTGTACCTTCAGTGGAGGGGTGGAACACAATTCTGAGGCAAAGTCGTTTTGCAGTGAAGTGCCGTTTTTGGGAGAGCTTGAATCATCACAATCAACATTGTTTAGAAAGATTTGATGGAGTTGTGATTACGGAGTGCTAATTTGTGACAAGACTGTGAATTACTGCTTGTTACTCTCTTCTGGGTGTGGTTTCTACCTGAGAGATTAAAGACACAACCAAGAACTGAAACTGTTACTTTGCTTTGTATTTGGACATTTTTTACTCATATCTCTGCGGGAACAAACTTTACTTACCCGATTACCGCAAAAGTGATATTTGCCAGGTTGTCACATAGGCTATCTAGTTATTCTCCATGTGGGGGAGGATGTGAGCATGAGCATGGGCTGTACTAAGGTGTTTGATATGAACAAACTACAAAAATTCTCATGTCTCAAAGGAGAGCCCAAGACAAAGAATTATAGGGTTCTCCTACAAGGAATTAGAATCCAAGTGGGAAGTCAGAGGGAGTGAGGACCGTATGTGGGCTCCAAATTTTGCATCTACAAATGTGGATTGTAACCCCAAGGTCTCCAAGCTAAGTATGAAATCAAACATCATGCTAAATACATTTCCCAAAGGCCCATAATATGAGTGTAGTCCATGATGGATGGGAAAAGACAAGATGGTAAAGATGTTGCCACTTGTCATAGAGTAGTGTAATATGCTATGGCAAATAGAAGCCTTTCCTATAGATCTCAATATTGTTTGTCCTTGGTTGATGTCAATTGTGAGAACCTCTTATAGCGGTACGGTGGCTATACAATAAAGGAGTCTCAACACCATAGAAAGTGCAATCAAAGGGGATCAAGGAAGAGACATGATCTATAGTTGAGCAAAGAGTGAAAAATAAGTGTTGGATTAGAGATGGTATTGAAGGCATTTGAGACATCAACTTGGACAACTAACCAATCTGGATGAATTTCCAAGGATGCTCAAATGCCCACAATAATTATATCATAGCCTCTTGAGTAGCTATAGTAAACTGATGGGGAGAGAAGAAGGAAAAAAAAGACTACCGTAACTATAGGCAAATACTGCAAGATATTAAATGCAGGAAAGCATCCCCAATGCCAATGAGGCGCATTCTTAAAGTCTCCTTTGCAAGAGCAAGGAGACAAGAGGCTCCAAATAGACAAGTTGCTCCATGGGGCATGGGACTAAAGGCAATGTGCTCATAAAATGCAAAGAGAAGGGGAAAAATTGAATCTTGAGCATCTAAGGTGAGGCAATCCTATAGGTGCTCATAAACTAGCCAAATGGTAGGCTTGGTGGTGGGGCCCACCAAGAACCATGGAGAGTAGAGAAGAGTGTGGGAAAACCAAGACTCTATCAATTGTAACTCCTCATCTAGTTGATAATCATAGAAGGATGAAGGAAGCTCCTTAGAGGAGGGTGTATAAGGTCTATAGGGCTGATAAAGTCTCAAAGGAGAAGAGCATTGGCCAAGAGGGCAAGAGTGCCTAGGCTGCCTGCTTGTCTCCCCTACCTAACCTAATATGAAGGATTGATGAAGAAAACAATGCTCTAGAGGTAGAGCGAGGGCCATTGAGACTCTACAATCCACCTGGCTTCTAATAGTATACTCCTCCTATAGGGTTGCTCAATCTCCTCTCAATAAAATATGAATCCTAGAGGCAGTTTCTTGATGGCTTGATGTGCCTCCATGGGCTAGAAGTAGTAATGTCTATTGGGAAGAAAGTGCCAATAATATCCATGTGGAAACATCTTCCCCATGGTCATTTGCCAAAATAGCATGGAGTAGGATGAAGAATGTAGATCCCACAATAGGATTTAAAAGCAAAGGAATCCAAGTATACAGTTGTGGTCACGGCAAACCTGGCAGGAATGCTTGGATAGGGTTCAAAGAGTGTAACCAAGAGTACTACTACTAGAGTATGGAGATGATCTACGGGTAGGAATGGAGGTGATCTCTACATTGATTACTTAAACAATGATCTCCTTATATGTTGGGCAAGGCCAATCCCTACCAAGAAAATATGGACAAGATTGTGGGCCATTAATGAGGTTGGATATAAGGATGAGCTAAGGGCCTAGGTGGAGGAGATTGATCCTATGGGAGTGGTAGGATAGTAGAAGTAGGGGGAAGCTCCACATGGTTTGGTGGAGGTAGAGAGGTAATAGGGGTAAGAGGATGTGAAGTATCTTTGACATGAGGAGGAGTGATAGGGTGGGACATCCTCCATAGGGGAGTTTGCTCCTATAGGATGCTACACTAGTAGAGGAGAAGTGTGTGACGTGGGGACCAAGGGAAAACCATGTGGATAAACCTCAACAATTGTGGGCATGTGCTAAAAAAGGTGGCATAAAGATTGACTTCCTACTTGCACATATGGGATGTGGAGTGCCAGATGAGGAGTCACGCCAAAAATCATCCATGCATGGCCATGTGCCAATGAACAGAAAAAAGACATTTGGATGTTATATTTGGCTTGTTATTAGTGACTTGACTGATTATTGAATTCATGATGAAACAGCAAGGTCACAATGACAATGATGAGAAATTATCCTTGTTTATATATATATATATATATATATATATTTTTATTTATATATATATATATATATATATATATATATATATATATATATATATATATATATATATATATTCTCTCTCTCTCATTGTGTGCAAGTGTTGGGCGAGCTTGTTTCAGCCATGGAGGTAGCTTTCAAGACAAGAAATGAACCACATTATTTACTTAATGGGGTTTATGATGTGCTATTACAATAGGTTCTCAAGACTATGTTTTCTAACAATTAGTATCATAGCTTAGTTGGTGTAGAAGAGGGTCTTCAGATCTGCGGGTGTATTCAAGTGGGTCTAGAAGCAAGTCCACAACAAAGCAACGGCAGGGCTGATATCCATATCAAAAAATATTTAACTTTTGCAACTGAAGATGAAGGACCTCCTTGTCCAGCAAGGACTGCATAGAGCACTAAGAAAAAGACATGAGGACAAAAATGATGAGGATGAGGAAGATGAAGATGCAAATCTTAGAGCTATTAGCACTATTTGGTTGAACCTTGCTGATGAAGTGCTATACACTTTTATAAATGAGAAATTTGCACCAAAACTACAAGCCAAACTAGAGAATCTTTGTATGACCAAGTCATTGACAAATAGACTATATCTTAAAGAAAAGTTGTATGTGTTGCAGATGAAGGAAGGCCAAAGTATTATGGAGCACCTCAATGATTTCAACAAAAATCATTCGTGAGTTGATGAACATAGACATTAAGTTAGAAGAAAAGGATAAGGCATTGCTTTTATTGACTTCACTTTCTCCATCATATGAGCATTTGGTCACAACTCTCTAATTTGGGAAGGATGATATAAACTTTTAGGAGGTCACTTTAGCATTATTGTCCAATGAGATGTGAAAAAGGCCCAACCAAGAAAAGTTTATCACAGAGGCTCTATTTATCAAGGAAGGACAAGATAGAGAGAGAGAGAGAGAGAGATCAAATCAAGAGTAAATCAAGATCCAGGTCTATAACTTGAGGTTTCAAAAGCAAGTGTTGGATTTTTGGGAAGGTTGCACATTTCAAGAAGGATTGTAACAACAAGAGGCTTGATGTAATACCAAGAGCTAGCCATATGATCTAGGTGTGAAATTTGTTTTGGTAACATCTAGAATGATGTTATACATGATGGTCAAAATAGATCAGATAGAAGTATCACCAAAAGATAACTTCTACTAATAGAGTTGAAACAAAAATAGACTTGAGAACCTTAGAACCAATAGCTAAACATATGATTTAAAGGTGAGAATTGGTTTTGTAACATCTGGAAGGATGTTACACATGATGGACTAAACAGATTAGAAGGAGGTATCACCAAAAAGGGGACTTCTACTAATAGAGTAGGAACCAAAAGATGCCTGAAATCTTTGAAGGCAATTTTGGACTCAAAAATCTGCAGATTCCCCCCCCCCCCTCCCTTGCAATAGGCCAAAAGGCTGGCTTTTACTCCCCCTGCTTTGTCTCATCGAGAGCTTTCCAACAGTACCTTACTCATGTGATTATGAGATTCCTACAGGAAGATTGCCCTAAAAGATTCCCTCCAGTCAAAGCTTGTTTGACCAACCAGATAGGACCTAGACCAGACATGTCACCCATCCAAGTAAGTAATCCAAGGGTGGAGCTTGCTGACACATCACCTATCTGTGTGCCTAATCCTATGGTGGAGCTTCCTTGGAGGAGATCCTCTTTGTCTATATAATAAAGAGAAGGTGCTCCTTTGGGGCATCAAATGTTTGAGTGTGTAATCTGTGTTTTCTCTCTTCTCTTGTCATCAGAGTATTACACTTGATTCCAACAAGGATAAAGGTCAACTCTTAAGATCAAGAAAGTATTGTTGAGTCATCTAGTTTTATGGATGATGTTCTATATGTTACCCAAGACAAAGCTCAATAGGAGGAGTCATGAATATTGGACTCAAGTTTTCTCTTACCATATGTTTCCAAATAAGGAGTGGTTTCATGAGTACAAACCATTCATGAAACTAGTAAATCAGTACTTTAATGAAATTATTTACAGTTTTAGTAAATTAGTACCATTCAATGTAAATAATTTCAATAAATCAGTAATTTACCATATGTAATAATGAGGAAAAACATGGCTTGTAAATCTATTGGCATTGGTATAATATGCATTAAGATGTTTGATGGTTTTGTAAGGACTCTAGCTGATATGAAGCATGTTCTTGAGTTAAGGAAGAATTTGATATCATAACACACTTTGGACTCAAATGGTTGGAGGTTAGGAGCAAAAAATGGAACACTCAAGGTATCAAAAGGAGCATTGGTTGTAATGAAGAGCAAGAAGATAAGAAATCTTTATGAGCTTGTTGGAGATACCATTACCGGAGAAATGGAAAGTATTATTTCTGAAAAAAGATCGCAAAGATCTCACTCACTTATGGGATCTACATTTGGGTCATATGAGTGAAAGAGGTCTAAGTGAATTGCTCAACCAACAACTTCTAAAGGCCTTAAAAGTTGTAAGTTAAAATTTTGTGAGCATTTTGTAATAGGAAAGCAACAGAGTGTAAGCTTTCCCACATGAGCTCCTTGCACAAAGGGAATTTTAGATTATGTGCATTTTGATGTTTGGAGCCCTGCACCTATAGCTTCAAAATCTAGAGCATTATATTTTGTATCTTTGGTTGATGAATACTCTAGGAGAGTATAGGTCTACACTAAATCAGAGGTAGAAGAAAAAATCAAAGGTATTCTCTATTTTTGAACAATGGAATGTGATGATGGAGAAACAAATTGGAAGGAAAGTGAAGTGCTTGAGATTTGATAATGGTGGAGAATACAAATCTGGAGAGTTTGATAGATGTTGTAGGAATGAAGGGATAATTCATCACTTTACCATACTAGGTACCCCTCAACAAAATGGTGTAGCAGGCGGATATATTGTACACTGTTGGAAAAATCAAGAAGTACATTAAGCAACATAAGATTGGAGAAGAGCTTTTGGGCAAAAGTTGTAAATATTGCTTGTCATTTGGAAAACATTTTTCCCTCTACCGCTATTGAGTGTAAGACAACTATGGAAAATGGACAGGTTTGCATGTTGATTACTCTTCACTTAGAGTGTTTGGATGAATAGCTTATGTTCATTTTCCAAAAGAACAAAGGACAAAGTTAGATCTCAAATCTAGAAAATGTATGTTCTGGGATATGAGAAGGATACAAAGAGATAAGAATTATGGGATCTAGAAAGGTGTTGCCTTCTTGTGAGTAGGGATGTATTTTTTGATGAGACTAGTATGATAGAGACAATTACTATTGTAGAAGAAAAGAAAACAAAAATTCAGTCAACTTTTGCTAAGATAAATATTGATCTTAGGAGTGAATACATCTCACCTCTTGTAGATCTACCAAGTGAACCATTAGAAGAGAAAAGTCCAGAAGTGATCCGTGAACATTGGTATCCAAATAGGGATAGAAGGCTTCCAAAGAGATTTGGTGATTCATTTGTAGCTTATGCTCTTCTTACAAAGAATGGTGAGCCTTCTTCATATGAAGAGTCAAGAATGCAAGATCAAGAGTGTCAAAAATAGCATTGTGCAATGGAAGAGGAGTTGAAGTCTCTAGCTATAAAAAAAACTTGGAGACTTGAAAAATAGCCTATTGGAAAGAAGGCAATTGGTTGTAGATGGTATTTTGGAGGAAGGAAGAACTTCCAAAATCAGGTGGAGATCAATACAAATCAAGGCTTGTAGCAAAGGGTTACAACCAAAAAGAAGGTATTGACTTCAATGGGATTTTTTAACCAATGGTAAAAATATCTTCAATTTTTGCATTGTTGGCAATAGTTGTGTTGCATCACTTGGAGTTGGAGAAACTAGATGTTACAACTGATTTTTTACATGGAGAATTTGAGGAGTAGATTTACATGCATCAACTTGAAGGTTTTGTGGAACCAAGGAAGGAGAACCTAGTTTGTAGGTTATAGAAGTCTTTATAGGGACTAAAGCAAAGTCCAAGACTTTGGTACATGAAATTTGATGCTTTCATGTTGAAGCATGGATATACCAAAAGTGAGTCAGATTGTTGTGTGTACCTCAAGAAGCTTCATGGACCTTGAGTATTTGATTTAATCATCTTGATACTATATGTGGATGACATGTTGATTGCCGTGGGAGATATGGTTGAGGTGGAGAAATTGAAAGCACAACTTGGTAAGGAGTTTGATATGAAGGACTTGGGTTCTTTAAAGAGGATGCTTGGGATTGAAATCCACTAGGACAGCAGCAAGGGAAAGTTATGGCTATATCAAAGTAGATATTTGGAAAATTACTTGCTCATTTTGGCATGGAGAATGCATAACCAATGAGCACTCCAATGGCAAGTCATTTCAAGATATTATTGGAGAAATAACCATCAAATGAGGAGGAGAGAAAAGTAATGTCAAATATTCCTTATGTTAGTGTTGTTAGGAGTTTAATGTATGATATGGTCTTCACTAGACCAAGCACCTCATAGTGAGTACATACGTGGCAAATCCAAGGAAACAATATTGGGAAGTTGTAAAGTGGATATTTTGATACTTGAAAGGGACTAAAAATATTGGCATCGTCTTTGATGGTGAGAATGACCAAGAAGGAGGAATTATAGGGTATGTAGATTCTAATTTTGTAGGAGATTTGGATAAGCAAAGGTACAATAGGATTTATTTTTACACTTGTTTGTGGTGCAGTAAGTTGGAATGCTACTCTCTAATCTATTGTTGCTCTTTCTACTATAGAGGCAAAATATATGGCAACAAATGAGGCTGCCAAAGAAGCAACATGCCTAAAAAGATTAATCAAGGATGCAAGACTCCCTAACATGAAGTCCAGACTTTTTGTGATAGCCAAAGCGCTATTCATTTAGCCAAGAATTAAGTATATCATTCAAGGACAAAGCATATTGACATGAAACATCATTTTATAAGGGAAGCTATGACAAATGGTGAGAGCAATTTGCAAAAGATTGGCCTATAGGTAAATGCAGTTGATATGTTGACTAAACCTATTCCTGTTGAGAAAATCAAGTTATGCATAAACCCTCCACCTCCATTGCCAATGTCCCATCCTCAAGCAGGTGCAACCCCACATCCATGGTAGTAGTGCACATTGCCCAAACCCATGAACCTGCCAAAGAAGGATGGAAAGGTTGATTTGGGGAAATGGCTCCAAAAGACTCCTTAGAGTGTGGTATGGCTGCCTTTCCTTGCTAACAATGCTCAGCTCTTGATCCCAATTGCACACTGACAAGGAGATCTGCCAATCTGTACTTTCTAGCATGTGCTATACTAGAACCCTCAGCTACAAGAACCATTTGATATAAGAATTATCTAGTACAAGAACACTTTGGTACAAGAACCTTCTAGAATTACTGACCAATACAAAAATTATCTCATATAAGAATCAGTCAGGGGGCCAAATTCTTAAACGCAAATTTGAGTAGTGCTTCTACAACTTTCTCACAAAAAGCTATGCACATTCAAGTAGATTGGTCTTGAAATAGTTGTGCCGTGAACCATGAACTAAATTTGTCTGGACTGGATTGTAGGAAATTCTGCCTTACACTTCTAACCCAGGGTATTTGCTACAAAAATTGATTGTTTTTTGTTTTGTCAAATATGAGTGTCATTGGCAAAGATTGAAAGCGAGGGGCTGACAGAAAGCATTTTGGTCAGGAGTTTGAAGACCTTGTATTCAAATCAATGCGTATTAAATGCTTGCACTGCAACTCAGCTCAGTTTCATCTACATCAAATAATCGAAAGATACATCCTGCAAATTGCTTGAACAAGCCTCGGGAGATACATCTTGCAAATTGCTTAAAAGAAGCCTAGTGCGATTGGATATCTTGATAATCTTGTAACGACAGCACTATTATATAAACTAGTTTCACTCGTAATCTAACCGAGTCAATGTAGTTGTATAATATTCTTTTTACCCTGATGAACTGTGATGTTTTCCAATGTAGTTATATATCATTCTTTTTGCCCTGATGAACTGTGATGTTTTCACATGGAGTTATATATCATTCTTTTTGCCATGATGAACTGTGATGTTTTCCGCGCAATAAAAAAGAACGTCCAATCAAAATTCGACGTATTTTAAAACGCGTTTTGAAACGTCCTATTTTAAAACGAGAAACAAACAAACGTTTCACTACCTATTGATAACTCTGTTCCCAAAAGTCCAATCGACGATGCTTAAAGTCCGATCAAGATAACAGTATTAAACTGATTTCTCAGACTCCAGGTTGTCATCTGGTACAGATTAAACTCTGCACGTGTACAAACGTTCTCTAAACATCCAGTCTAAGGGATTGATGCTATACCTACTCTACCGGTGCACACATACCATGGCCAGAACAATGCGAATTTCACTCGGGGGTTTTTGCGGATGCCGTGAGCTTCCTCATATTCGACTTTGCAATCTTCTAGATCAACGACTACAATTTGACAGTTAAGCAATCTCCGCCCATACGCTTCCATGCGTGACTAGGGTAAATTTGCATGCAAACATGAGAACATGTCTACGTGAGACATGTCTACGACTGTGGTCTAGATTTGTACACCACTTCTGAGCGTTAATAGAGACGTAACGAGATTCATTCATGTGCGACAAACTTCTTGCCCAGAATCTTTGGAACGCCCTCCATCTATGACTGTTCTATGTGACGGTTGAACAGGTTAAGATTGCAAGAGATATTTGGTATCTAAGTCAATATCCTCCTTCAATCTCTTCTTTTACGTACCAATTATATAAACTGGGATTGTTTCAGTTTCTCTGGAACGTCACGAGGAGCACCTAGCTTGCTTGTGAAATGATCTAGACCAGATTCGAAACTATTCCAGATAAAAGGAACACGTACGTGCACCTAAAAACTTCAGAGCCACTTCTACGAAGTCAGTATAACTACAAAGACGGATCCGGAGGAATCTCTCTTTATCGTACTACGGGCATTGTACAAACAAATTCGTTGCTCTACATTTGCTTTGAATAGTGTTGCACGGTTGTTTTCATAGCACCAAGGATGCGTGTCCGATCAAACGAAAGTAGAAAGGTCATGGCTTTTGCGACAAATCAGGGACGAGCCATTTCTACGATTTCGCCCGATTCTTTTCCATCCGGAAAGATAATCGAGCTAATTAGTATACCTCTAAAGGAAGAATGAGTGCAAGGTATTGAAAAGGACATAAACAAAGAAAGAGCAAAAGCACCAGGGAAGAAGTGCAAAGCCCTCCACCGTAGTAAAATATTGTAACCAACCACTAGATCTACAACCTAAAAAGTGCTATTATTCAAGTGTATTATACAGGTCTTCTAAAGTATATATGGTAGATTGAGTGAACTAATGTGCTAGAAGTGAGTAGAATCGCTGAGTAGAATATAATCAATGCTATAGCATGCTTATGTAGACTCATTGCGTAACAATGAGTGATGTAATGTGAGGGACTCTCTCTCTTCTTTGTGAAAAGACTCCTTTTGTTTCTCAAAGAAAACAATCAAAATGATTGTGAAGATCCTTTAAAACATCTAGTGCCAAGGGTACAAAGGCACAAGTGGCTAGTGGCTAGCCCTGGCATCACTCTTGGGTGTTCAGCTACTCATCAGGAGTTTGCAATTTCAAGCAATTTGAAACTACATCTTCTCCGTGAGAGCTATTTATAATTTACATAACTCACTTAAGAGCTAGGGAAGTATACTTGGCCTTATCTAAAAAAGTAAAGAAAATATAATATATGGTACTATTAAATGTAATTAGATGAGATAAGATTATTTCTATAAGTGAAACCTCTAGCACTATCAAGAACAATCATAACAATGAGGATGCTAATGAGAATGTGAGAATGTATATGCTCACTAAAATTTACCTTAATCTTTTTAATTTTATGGATAAAAAGTGATTCCATGAATGTTGTGCAACTTAGGACAAGCAATAGATCACAAGCAAAACAAAGATATAGCTAAAAGTGTTATGTCCTTGAATCTACTATCTTTATGTGTACCAAATGAAACAAGGAATTTTAAAAGCATATCCACTAACAAGAGTGCCTTTAAATCCTACTTTCCTAAAAGAAATTAATGATATTATAGCATTCTATTGTGTGAGACCACATTTTCCCAAGACTGCAATCAGACCAATCTTACACCTACACTACCCATTTGAGAGTTATGGAAGCAAGCATAGCCCCTAGCTAAGTAGAGAAGGTGTAAAAGATAAACTACTAATGTAGATGAGGTAAGAGTAAATATAAGGATGTGCATGTATGTGCAAATCAACATGCCCTTGAACATAGCATGTTGTCAAAATGTATTAAGCCAATTGGGTATTCATCAAACACAAAAATAAAGCAGCATGAGTGTGGCTTGGACCAGTGTATTAAAGATTGAGGAGCTACAAACAACCTCACTCACAAGGAAGCACAAACCCTCAATTTCTCCGGTTGGGAAAATAACCTTGGTGGACAATCCGAGGAAGTGAGTATAACTTGTGAAATCCAAGCTTTGGACTTACAAGTTTAAACTTGTAAACCAGAGCTTCCTCTACTAAGTATTAAAGTAAAAAAATATTTAAGTACATTTTTTAAAAGGCCTATAAATGAGTGCCATCTAAAATTGAATGGAAGATATGATTGGAAACCAGCAACTATCTTGTGCAAAGTAGTGAATTGAGTTATGGTAAAGAAAGGACCTCCTTGGCAGATGCTCAGATGCAAGTTGTGTGAAATTTTTGGTGATATAAAAATGGGTTTACAATAAATGTGACTACATATCTTAATAGCATGCATATCCTACTAGGATCAATGTAGTGATTTGATTCTTTACTAAACAACAAGTACAAAACAAGGCAAAACTAGAGAGAATATCAAATTTATTTGAGACATCTACTTCGACAACACCCAATCAAGATGGAGTGCCAAGGATGTTCTAATGCTAACAATGATAATCTCACAACCCTCATAGGTAGCCATAACAAACCTGATATTGAAATAACATTTCTAATAGCATTATGGCATACCCTAGAGGCCTCCTTAGAGAGAGAATAGAGATATAAGATGGAAACCAATATTTATTTTGGGGTATTAGAACAAAGGTTTGTGCTAAAAATAGGGAAACAAAGAGAGAGACCTAAATTAATGATATGTTGCACAGTATCATACAAGTGCTAAAAATCAAACTTGATAGCCAACCCTTAAAGATGGATAATCTTACTCTTGAGTGAAACTGACTCTATAAGTTGTAGCTCCTCATCTAGAGAGAAGTCATGGAGGAAAGAAAGGAGGTTGTAATTTTCAAGAAGGTGTAGAACTTGTAATACAATCAAAGTATCTATGGAAAAGAAAAGTTGTCTAGAGGATGAGATTGCTTGAGTTGCACATCTAACTCTCATACTTGGCATACCATGAAGGAAAAATGGAGGTAGCAATACTTTAGAGGTAAGATGGTTGGATTATGGAGACTTAGCAAGCCCACTTGGGCCTATATGGTGTACTTATCTTATAAGGAAGATCAACTTCCTTGCAAAATTATATGAATCTAGGAAGTAGTCTATTGAAAAATTGATAGGTATGAATATAGGTATTAATAGGTTGATGGAATTAGGTTTCATTGTACAAAGAGTGCTAGTAGGGTCTATAACACCCATTTGTGCATGTATGTGCTATTGAGATATTTAGTTTGGTATTATAAGTACTTGAGAGATATTATTTATATAGAGATAAAGGATGGTTCAACATTAATCATGATTAGCTAAAGTTATTTGTAGCTAAAATAGAGGAGAAATTACTTTAGAGGGAGTGGAAAAGATGAACACCACTATTTTGGATCTAGTGTATTGACTTGATATTATTCCTAGGTGTTTTGCTTTGAGGAAAGAGTTAAGAACTCTTGGATCCACAAGCCTTTTTGTTTTGGATTCTTGTAGAATCCAAGGATAGCCCATGTGAAAAAATCCTTGACTTAGTGGTTAGGTCAAGATAAGACTATATGCTTAAGAGAATATTCTGATGAGTAATGATATTCCTTTAGACTTTTGACTTTATTTGACTTTTAGACTAGTAACTTGAGTTACTCTTGCAATTAGTAACTTTGGTGTGTAACCATTTCACAAGTATATAAACTAGAGGTGATGAAGTACTCATCATCCTTTCATTTGCAACTATCTCTCTCTCTCATTGAGTTCTCTAGTGAGCAATGGTTTGAGTCTTTAAGTGTTAGCCTTGGAGGATTATGACGGAGTTGTGGTTCCTTTCCTTCTTAGTCCGTGATGCGCTACCATAATAGCCATCAGAGGTTCATCCAATGTGAAAGATAGGCTGGCTCACAAGTCCAAGGAAAATTATATTTCCCATAATCATCTAAAAGAATAGCTTATAGTTATATGGAGAGCATGGAGCTTGTCAAATGGTACAATGGTATAGGATCATAATCTTAATAATAGTTTAGGTGTACCAAGAAGGAAAGCTTAAATAGGATAAACAACAATGAACCATAAGTAGGATTTTGGTGGAGCCTTAGTATAAGGAGCTTTTGTGCATAAAGGACTTTGGGAGTAGTGAAAAATATAGATTTTTTCTTATTTTTAGGCATTTAGATTTGCCTCTTGTTGTGCTTATTGTCATGCAATTCAATGAAAATTAACACTATATATTCAAAGGATGAGGTGGGATGTATGATGCATTATAAGGGTAGGAATTTGTAGAGTAATATGTTCTTAAGGAGTAAATGTCTTGTTTGAGAGGATGGGAGATGGTAAGGATCATCCATGGAAGTATCAACAAGTATAAATTCCTCCTCCTAAATTGCAAGGTAAGATAGAGTAGATTTCATTTAAGTAGATCTAAGGAGGTGTAGGTGCGGATTAGAAGACTATTGATAATAGGCTAGGTAAAGAACTGCATGTAGGAGTTGCAAGAAATAGATCTGTAATATTGCTTAAGATAGTTCCTTTAAGTCCTTATGCCAAAGTTCATAAAGGAAGCATATTAGAAAATATATACAACAAGAAAAGCCTAAAAGCCACTATACATAAAATAAAAAAACTTTGCCACAAGAATAGGTGAATAATAATAAATGCAAGGGAAGAAAAAGTGGAGGGTAAAAAAATAAGGAAGAAACTTGATGAGATGAGAAAGCCAAAGAGAAGAAAAAGCATGAAACAAAGGAAGATAGTAGCTAACATGAGGCCAAAGGAAATGAGCCTCAAAGTGAGAGAAAGAGATCCAAACTGAAAGTCATCTATCCTACATCCCAAAGTTGTGGCAATCATAGCCTTAATCTAAATCCAATCCACTCTCAATTCAAAAATCAAAAATCATGAAAATCCTAATCTAATATAAAATTCAACCAATATCCATCTAAAGCTCCACCCTTAAGTCAAATCTTTTCACTTAAATCAAATTACCATTAACTGAATATTAAGCTTAATTTTACTCTCATTCAATCAATTGCTTAATTCACTCTTCTTCAATCAAACATTATAAGTAACTTTCTATAACACTCTCAATCAAATAGATACTTCTATAAGATCAGTCATGTTATGTACCTCTTGGATGTCTTGTAGTCCTTGTAGTCCTAATCCATATTTAATTGAGCAACTGAAGAGGAAGAATATTTGTGGCTCAAAGTAAATTCCAATTTGAGTTGGAGGTGCATATAACAAAATTTTGATGTGTAAGTAGTGCCAATTAACCCAAGGAAATTAGTTGTATAAACTCAAAGACTACATAATACTTTCTTCTTAGGTTGAGATGCTAGACTATCTAAAATAGATAGACATTACTATAAAGTAGATAATTAGTATGAGACTTGGAAATTTGACTTCAATTTTAGCTTATAAGTAGTAGATTTGTCTAAGCTTGTAAAAATACCACTAATTAAGAAATGTATTGATAAATGTAATATGGTTCCATCCAATATGAAATAAATCTTTGGATATAAAAATTCAACAATTTAATGGATGAAAGACTTGATGAATTTCTCCTTATAGCTCTTTCTTTTGTTTGACTCCATCTATACTATGTAACACCTTAATGATAATGTATCCTCTAATTTACTCTCCAATTTCAAAGGTACTCCTATTACATCCATAGTTGTTAGAGCTAACTATTAAGTTCTATGAAATCACTTCCTACAATATGATGTATTGTGGGAAATTTAGTATTACCTCTTCGTGAAAGATACTTTTGGATAGTTTTATGATCTTTTCTTAAGCTTATATTAAGTAGTTTCTATAAAGTAATTTTATTTCTCTCAACTTTGGAGTGGAAAGTAGTTGCATGGATAAAGGAGTGAGCATGAAGGTGGAAAGGTAAAAAAAAATAAGCCCAAAGAAGGTAAGTCAAAGGAAGGTCCATGAAAAAGGAGCACAAGCGCAAAGACCTTCTATGCCATCAATGCTTTTGGCCCAACCACCTTTGGCTTGGAAAACCTTTGGCCTAGAAGGAAGTACAACACTTTGAATGTGCAGCCACTTGGAAATGTAATTGCCAAAGTGAACCATTTCCACCAAAGTCTTCACATATGCGGATTGAGATTGCCAAACCATGCTTTAATTACTTAATGCGAGCAATAAAAAAACTCATGCTATAAAATTGACACAAAAGTTGGCAATCTTGCAATTTTCATGTAGCAAAGTTAGTCACAATCCCAAAGCAATTGATAGTTCCTTCCACCTTTGGCATTAAGTCTCAAAGACATTTGTAGTATAGTTTTTCTTTGATTTTAGCCAAATAGAGAGAACAACATAGTGATAGGGCCAAGTAGTGAATGTACCAAGGCAACACAATACAAGTGTGTACCTAAGGTAATCCTAAAATCACCAATTATGAATAAGTGAGCCTTGTACTATAGAGCAAATATCATCCAAGCATGAAATTAGAGTTCTTCCTATGGAACTGGGATTTGAGCTACCTAGAAATTATCCAAGAAATTTGGGAGAATAGAGATCCTTGGATTTGGGAGGCAACCAATTCACTTGGAACAAGGAGCATTGGAGAGATGTCCTTGGCCCAAAAAACTCTACACCAAGGGCGATAAACTTGGGAATTCAATAGCATCAACCTGACCAAAAATTGGAGAAGGTACTGAAGGCTTTCTTTGACAAGCTAATGTCCAACAACATGTAGAGCATAGCCAACTACAAGGACCCTGCTCAAAGGACTATCATCAAAACCATCACGAACCTCTTCAAATCAAAGAGGATGACATACCTTAATGTTAGCTAGGCAATATTCTTCCAAGTTATGTACAAAGAGCAGCCAATAAATTGGGTATACATGTTCTACAAAGTGACTAGAGACATGGGGAGGATGGTGGAGTAACACACCTGTCCTTGTTAGTTTTTCACTTCTACATGGAGATGAACATCCTTGCAAAGGAGAAGTGGAAGAGATTCCCAAGCTATTTCCACCAAAAGGGTTGTTTTACTTTGTAACCAAAGGCAAGTGTAATAAGGCAATAGATGTAGATATGTAGGCTCATGAAAATTTGTACTAGTAGAAGAAACTTCTAACACCCTTGGCTGTGCCAAGAAGGTGAAGAGTGCATCACCAGCAAGGTCAAAGGTGCAAGACAAGAAGGCAAAGAAGAACCAAAGGTGGTGGAAGAGTCTTTGAAGGAGGAAGTCAATGACACCAAGAGCAAAGGGGAACAAGAGGTAGAGAATTCTAGCACACTCAAAGAACCATCTTCAGAGGAGGATGAAGATGCCCAATCTGCCCCACCAAAAGAAGAAGAGATGGTGTACAAAGGAAAGTTGGTCAAAAAGTAAAGAGGAACAAGAAGATCCACACTTCAAGAAAGAAGTTTAGACTAAAGGAGTTGTGGTAGCACACTCCACACCTCCTAATGTAGTTTCTTTTGCTTTTTGTTTTTTTGTGTATTTAGTCAACTACCTAGGTTTAAATAACATTAGTAAGTAGGATTTAGGGCTTATATCCCAATCACTATCATGTGATTGGGATTTAGGAGAGTGCAAAGGCAATTGAGAGTATCTGAATTTGAAGTGTTGGATAGCATAATGTTGCCCAAGAAGAAGAAAACTCTAACTACAATTGCCCTAAGTTCTCCAAGTGTGGAGAAATGTGCACATTCTTGTGATGCAAAGTACCTCAACTCCAAGCATATGTGGTTCTTGCTATGGATTAAGGACTTTACTTATCTCTTGATAATGCTGGAGATAAAGGAGAAGAAGAACCAGAACTTCATTGACTTATGTAGTAATGTGTTTACTTGGACAAAGGAGCATTGGAAAAATGTTCTCTTGTCAAGTTATACACTTTGAGCAATGTACCTTGACCAGGAGTGGCCCCAAATATCAAAGGAGATGATGAGGAATTCAAAGCCCCATTCAAATATGCAAAGATGGGGAATGGTTTGAAGGTAAACGAGTATAACAATCCTACCCGTCACATTATGGTGACCTTGCTCATGAAGATCTTTAAATTGACAAGGACAACTTATGTTAATAATTCACAAGCCACCTTCTTCCAACTATTACATGAAGTGAAACCTAGGGATTGGGCAAAGATGTTCTATCATCATGCTCATGAGATGAAGGAGCAATTACACATGCATTGAGTAAACACCTCCACTCTCCATCTATCTTACACTTCTACATCAAAATGAGATTGCTTAAGAAGGAATTGTGGATGTTCTTCCTAGCACACTACTACCTAGTGTGCTACAATAAAGCCCAACCTGGGCATGCAATAGAAACCAGGAAGTATACGGATGCCTTCTTGCAATATCAAAAGATAGGGAAATGAGCACCGGCTGATAAGGATATGGGAGCAAGCACAAGCAAACAAAGGCAATTGCAATGCCAGCCTAATCAAGGAAGAGACACCAACCTAATCCTCACATTGTGAACTCTGTAGATGAGGAGAATTCCCAATCAGCAGGTGAATTGGGATCAAAGGGGGGGGGTGATGGCAACTCATGAGGAACTCTCCAAGTGAATGTGGAGAAGGAATTGTCACCAACAAAGGAGGTAGCGCCTCAAGAACAAGAGACTTCCTTCTTCCAAATCTAAGTGGACATCCTCCAAAGCTGAGGGAGGCAATGTGGACAACAAATGAACCACAAGTGAATTTGGAGAAGGAATTGTCACCAACAAGGGAGTAACACCTCAAGAACAAGAGATTTCCTTCTTCCAAATCTAAGTGGACATCTTCCAAAGCTGAGGAATGCAATGTGGAGCAAGGTGTGGAGGTACAATCTACCTTTATGGCCATGGTGGTGTCAAAAGTACTAGATCAGCCCACCACCAATCAAGTGGACAATCAAGTGGAGGAGGAGGAAGACAATATATTATCCTAGTTGCAAATAAAGAAGACCCATCCTTTAACACCAGGATTGGAGACAATGAGGAGTTCACTTGCATGCCTTCAAAAGGGCAATGGATGTTGACTCCACTCCCAAGGACTTGTACTCAAGAACATTCAAACCACTCCCTCATGATTGCATGAGAGGAGGTTCTTGAGTGCAAAAGAGGGGAAGGATTTAAGGAAACAACTCTCCTTAGACGTAGACAAAGTAATTGTAGCTTCAAATGCTACTGCTAAAGTTATAGCAACTATTGAAGTGCGGGTGGTAGAATATTGATGAAGGAGAAAGGAACTTCAAGTTCTCCAATGAGACTCCATGTAGACCACACCTTGGTGGTCACAATACCTGTTCATGATCACCCACAAGAAAGGGAAGCAATCCCAACACCACAACATAAGGAAATAAGGGCCAGTCCAACCGCATTGGCCTACAAGGAGTCATAGCTAAATTACCTTGTGAATTACCCACCCTTTTCAACTTGGGTTGTTTACATGTTGAGGTTGGTGTTAAAAGCTATGAAAGACCTATTTCTTGTGTATCAATATATCAATCCAACCATCATAGATTGAAAATGCTTGATAGAGCTTTTTAATTATCAAATTCAAAAGGTAACATTGCATGCTTGGAGGCTCAACTTACTAAGCTTTGAGAGCACTGCCAATACCAAGAGTGGAAGTTGGATCAATTGGAGGCTTGTGAAGTCATGCCATTGGTTGCAAGAGGAAGATGTCATCACCATGATCAAACTCCACTGAGTTGGACCAGAGAAAGAGAAATGATCCTAGGTGTAGACTTGTGATGAGTTTGGGAATTGGAGGCAACTCTCATAGGTAAGAGTGCAAAGCTATGACAAGCAAGAGGAGAGTGTGATGCCTTGTCCAAGAACCACAAGGTGTGGAAGAAAGGTAACAACAATATCATGGATTAGTACCTAGTGAAGCTATGCCTAGTGAAGACCAAGCTTGTAGTAATGAAGGTTGCTACTACCTAACATGAATAGGCATTTGTGGACTACAAGGCAGTTCAAGAAGAGGAGTTGAAGGAGAAGGGTGAGGAGATAGGGTTTGATGAAGAAGGAGATATCAAGAGCACAATAGCAAATCTCCCAATTGGACTCCAATTTGCTAACCATTAAAGGAAGGTCCAATTGTCATGGAGGGGATATGAACGTGAGGCACAAGGAGAAATTGAGTGCTAGAGATGAGGAGGTGGCATCTCTCAAGAAAGAACTAATGCTGCTCTGCAACTTGAGTGCCAAGGCCAAGAAGATCCTCAACATAAAGGTTGAAAAGCCTCCATTAAGGAATTGACCACAATCATCAATGGCCACAAGGACCATGAGCAAAACCTCCATATGCAGATTAGGCAAGAAGTGGATATGGAGATACAATCCATCCAAGATTCTCTAGACAAGGAGCGGATGTGGGGGATCATAATAGTGGAGGATACTACAAACTAATTGAAGACTCAAGTTGGATTGGTGGTGTTGACCTAAGTTCCTTATGCAAAGCTCTAGGAGTTGAGGTTGGAGATACATGCTTAGGAGACAAAGAAGCATTCAACTAAGCAATTGGCCAAATTGGATGAGAAGCTACAAAAACATATTGAGGATAAATTTGATAGCATCTTAACTAAGGTCAGCTAAAAGCTGGAAGAATACAAGGAGCATATTGATGAACTGATCCAAAGATGCAAGGGAGGAGATGCATCAAAAAAGCCAAGTGTGTTAGGGAAGTAGAGTTGGTTTCATTGATACATGTGTACACATGTAAAATAATTTAAACCCTCAAGGTGCAATTGTTATACCACAGCCATCAAAGTTGTCATGTCATCGGAGTCAAACCTCATCATAGTGGGAGTCCATCATAGTCAAGCATCACCATGACGGCCTACCAATGGGGACAAGATGTTGATATAGGAAGCACCAATCTGGTGTAGTAACACGTATATAATGTTAGGGAGGACAATGGTTATAATAGTAGGATAGTTTTGCCAATGCCATGTCATTAGGATCATTCTTCAATGACTATTTGGAGGTTTGTAACAAGTGGGGTGTATAGTGGGTGCCCTTTGTAGGTGGCACCATCACAATATTAATTTGGTACAATAGAGTAAGCACATTAGGGTTAGTCATAATGAAAGCTAAATTTTGAGATTGTGGCATTACACATAGATATCACTCCATTTGTAATGTCGCATCTAGATTGCTTAAACATTGGAGTTGTAGTGATAGTGGTTAGAGGTATTTTAGCAATTACTTGTAAACTACTTTCCAACAGTCAAATTTTGTGTTTGGGGGGTATTGACTTCATGGTGGGGTCTACTATCACTTTGCACCGTTTGCACCATTGGGTGTGCTGTCAATGGGATTGTTAAGGTTTCAGACCTAGCTCAAGCCCAAGGGTATACTTTTGAAGTGTAGCTCCAAAGAGATCACTTCTTTGATGTTGAGCCTTCAAGTTCCTAGCTATGATGGACAAAGGCCGGCAAGCATCATGTGGATTCTCTTAGCTAGAGCGGTTGTGGCTTGAATGTAATCAATGCCTAGTTGTTGGCCGTTTATAGAGGGACAAATCAAGTACTGATCTGAGTTGAGTTGATTCGAGTAGTGCAAACAAACTAATTACATCAGAGAAGTGAGATCAAGGGGAAATTGAGTGTAAGAACTATGAGTGTTGGTGGTATCTCCAAGCTTGGAGGATTGTTGGTAGTTCAATCAAAGTTCAAGTTTTCCTTGGTGTGTAAAAGCTCATTGATTGATGCAAATTTGGCAGTGAAGTAGACGGTGTGTAAAAATGTTGGCCAAATTTTGAGCAAAGAGAAGCAATTTTTGAGCAGTAGCTATGATTTTGAGCTCAACCGTAGGACCAAGTTGTTGAGAGTTATGCTCATAAAGTGAAATTGAAGGTGGAGTTAGGAACCTATCATTATGAATTTATGATTTGGAGAAACCTATCATTTCATAGCTGTCAAGCTTGTCATTTCACAACCATCGAGGCATAGGGCTATTTGAGGCTAGAAAGGCCTAGAAAGGCCAGCAAGCTAGCTTGCTTGCGTGAGGCTAGCTAGTTTAGAGTAGATCTTGGTCATTGTTTGGCAAAATCAGCCCATCTTGCTATATTATATGCAATAGGGTTTGACCCCTAGATCTCTAGTTCCTAGACTGGTGCCTAGCCAAATGGTCCACCCTCACTTGTTGTCCTAGTGATTATTCCATTGTTTTCTATACACCTGTAGCTTTGGCTAGAAGAGGTAATTTGATCCATTCTTGGTGATCCTGGTAGTTGAGAATGTAGATAAGAACTCCTATTATGTCAAATGCCAAATGGTGGTAGGATCAGTCTTGTGATGCTTTATGAGATGGAGTGTTTTTGTTTAGATTTCTTATAATGGGACCTCCTCCATTCTTTGCTTCTTGTTTGTGCACC
Organism: Lunularia cruciata; assembly: GCA_948567375.1. NCBI lineage: Eukaryota > Viridiplantae > Streptophyta > Marchantiopsida > Lunulariales > Lunulariaceae > Lunularia > Lunularia cruciata. The sequence goes on from OX419758.1 coordinate 38,084,307, forward strand.
ACGTTTGTGTGAGGTGCCATGAATTTAGAGCATTGGTGCTCTAGTGTGCTCTCAATGGTGAGACTAGAGTGATAACCAGCCATACTACCTTTGTTTCTCTTTGGTGAGGCAGGAAGTGATGACCTGCAAACGGTGAGAATGCATGTTGTGATGGGAAGTTACAGGTCGTCCTTTCCACTAGTGTAGTTGTCTCAGTTACAATTACATTAATGGGTAGTTTTCCATTGGTATTAGCACTTGGTGGTGCTCAGTTGGTGTTGGTACTTGGTGGTGTTTGGTTGGTGGTGTGGGTTCTTGGTGGAGTACTTGTGGTTGGCGGTTTGTGGTTACTTTATTATGATAGAGTTCTTTGGGGATTTCAGAGGAGATAGCCCTGCAATACATTGTGAGTTTACTCAAAGTGGTGTTCAATATCAGCCTATATCTTAGGTCCCAATGAGGGAGTAGATTGACTCTGAGTTGGAGTTTGACACAGAACTAATTTAGTTGAGAGTGCACTTGTTGTGTTTTCACCTTGTTGCGGGACATGGGCAAGATTTATGGGTCCTCCAAAGGCCCTAAGTGTTACTCTGGTACAATGGATATCATTGAGTTGAATGACTTCATCTAGGAGTTTGATAGTTGGTGTGATCTGCAACAGATGCGGAACTCGACTTTGTTCACACTCTTCATGTCATGGAAGGGCTTGTTTCAATATTTGGAGGGTCTGCCAATGGACGACTACCATGAGTTTAGGAGAGCTCACTTGGAGGAGATTGAGCTATGGAGATAGTATTGGTCTCCAAACTATGTTTCCATTACTTCAGGCTTAGTTTCTAGGGGTAGATCAGCTATACCCATGAGTTCTAGCTTGAGTAGCATTGGTGGAGCTAGTGGAGGTGCACTAGCTGGAGATAGTGCTACTACAAGTGGAAGTACCGCTACGAGAGGTGGTGTAGTACCGAGGTTTAACTCCATGGTGGAGTTCTTCTAGTGTTTGAGGCAAAACTACCAAGGAGCACGGATTGACAAGCTGAGGGGCTTGTAGGAGTTCCAGCAAAAGGCTAGAAAGAGCCTATGCAAGGCATACACTTGCATGAGGTGGCTGATCAGTTTCACTCAAGGAGTTATTGGGGCCCAAGTAGTCAATTTTGGTATGGGATACTAAACAAGGAGTTGCAACATAAATTTTATGATGTTATGTTCGTATAGGCTACTTCGTCTACTTTGGTGGTGGTCTTTGGTTTGGCTGAGCGTATTGAGCTCAACATGGTGGAGGAGAGAGTGATAACATTTGGATTTGGTAGGGAGATCTCATCCACAGCTTCTAAAGTGCACCAAAGTGCACCATGCCCAATTGGTTTTTGAGGACAAAGTAGACACCCCAAATCCTATGGAGCGAGTGGAGTGCCTAGTGGAGCTAGCTTTCATTTTTGGGTTAGCAACAGCCAATAAGTGGTGGTGTTGCTTGTTGGACTTGTAGTGGACCTCACCATAAGAGAGAGTGTACTTAGGGCAACGGACCTAATACCTCTGGTGCATCATAGCCAACACAGAGATAGTGTGAGCATTGTCACAGATATAGTCACTCTAGTGATTGGTCCTTTAACCTACACCCAAAGTTACAGAGTGGTAGGTAGTAGAGGAGCTCTAGTTCATGGAGGATGAGGTGGTAGAGATAATGGTAGAGAATCTATACCTAGTTGGGGTGCAATACTTGCCCTTACTTCTGATATAGCTATGGCTACTCGGATTGAGCAGTTGGAGCAAAGATTGGCTAGTATATGGCCATTTGTAATACTCCGAGGACAAGAGAAGAGAGAAAACACAAATTTCACACTCAAACATTTGATGCCCCAAAGGAGCACCTTCTCTTTATTATATAGACAAAGAGGATCTCCTCCAAGGAAGCTCCACCATAGGATTAGGGACACAGATAGGTGACATGTCAGCAAGCTCCACCCTTGGATTACTTACTTGGATGGGTGACAGGTCTGGTCTAGGTCCTATCTGGTTGGTCAAACAAGCTTTGAATCTTTTAGGGAATCTTCCTATAAGAATCTCATAATCATGTGAGTAAGGTACCATTGGAAAGCTCTCGACAAGACAAAATAGGGGAGGGAAGGCCAGCCTTTTGTCCATTAGGGAGGGGGATTTGCACATTTTTGAGGCCTAATGCATCTATTTAGGCCTCCAAAATTGCCTTCAAAGATTTCAGGCATATTTCAGTTCCTACTCTATTAGTAAAGGTCCCCTTTTGGTGATACCTCTTTCTGATCTGTTTAGTCCATCATGTGTAACATCCTTCCAGATGTTACCAAACCAATTCTCACCTTTAAATCATATGTCTAGTTATTGGTTCTAAGGTTCTCAAGTCTATTTTGGTTGCTGCCCTATTAGTAGAAGTAATCTTTTGGTGATACTTCTATCTTATCTATTTTGACCATCATGTATAACATCATTCTAGATGTTACCAAACCAAATTTCACATCTAAATCATATGGCTAGCTCTTGGTATTACAGACCTCTCTCCTTTTAAGACGCAACGTTCTCATTGTGCAATTGTTGCTCAAATGCTTGCACCAACACCGGTGCATTTGCCAAATTGGCAGCGGGCTCCCAGGTTTCTTCATAGAGGGGGTAACCTTTCCATTGTACTCGATAGTCCACCCACGGATGGTGAGTACCACGCATGCATTTTTGGAGAATCCACTCCACTTCATATTCCTCTGTGCCATCAATGAGTGTCGGACAAGGTTGAATGTCTTGTGTGGAATGACCTTGGCTTGATTGGGGAGCATATCTGCGTAGTAGGAAGACATAGAACACTGGATGGATCTTCATGTGTGGTGGTAGCTCAAAGTGATAGGCCACAACGCCGATGCAACAAAGAATCAAGAAAGGCCCAATAAAACAAGGTCTGAGCTTACAAGGTCCAACTAATGTGAGGTTGGTTGTTCATAGCCACACTTGATCCCCCAACATTGAACTCCATGTGCCTATGGTATGCATCAACATACTAGTTCTGTCAATTTTGCACAATCTGTAATCTGTGCTTGGCGCTCTCCACACCTTATTGGATTCTAGAAACAAATGTGTTGAGTGCATCGACCTTGGTAGCCACTGGACTGATCTTCATCAAGCTAGAAGGTGTGAAGGGATGCTTATCATACATGAGGAAGAATGGAGTGACCTGGGTGGATGCATTCACTGAATTGTTGTAAGCAAATTCCACCAACAAAAGTAGGGTGTCTCACCTCTCTTGCTCTTCTAAGGTGAAGGTACATAACATATCTTTAATCGTGCAATTAGCCCGCTCTGTTTGGCCATCGGTTTGTGGGTGGTAAGCTGTGGACATGGCCAACTTGGTTTTGAAGAAACCAAAGAGTGTTTGCCAAAACAAACTAGTGAATTGGGTGTCTCTATCGGTGATGAGTACTCTAGACAAGCCATGGTGAGCAAAGACTACATCTAAGTATAATTGAGCTAGTTGTGGAGCGGTCATCTCCTTGGTGGTAGGGCGTACATGAATCATTTTGCTGAGTTGGTCCACAAAGACCACGAGGGAGTCAAACCTTGAGGTGGTCTTGGGTAATTCACAGACGAGATCCATACTCACTTGTTCTCAATGTTGGGTAGGAGTGGGGAGAGGTTGAAGGAGCCCTGCAGGAGCTTGATTAGAAGCTTTGTTCTGTTGACAAAGTAGGCAGCTACGCACATAATCCATCACGTTGTTGCTCATCTTGGGCCAATAGTAATGGCGCTTGACTGCATCCAAGGTCTTGTCCACTCCGAAATGAGCTGCAATAGCCGAATCATGACATTCCGCTAGAATGGTGGTATGTAATTCTAGGACATTTGGGATCCATAATCTGCCATCCCGAAAGGTGAGTCCTTGGGTGTTGGTGACACCTTTGGATGATTGCACTTCTACAATTTGTGGATCAGTTTTTGTAGTAGCCAAAATCTCTAGCCAAAATTTAGGGTTAATCTTAACCTCTGCCACCAAGTTGTTTGCCATTGGCATGCGGGTGAATGCATCTGCAAGTTGCTTCTTACCTTCCACATAGGTGATTGTCATGTTGAAGTATTTTTGCCACTCTGTCCACCAAATTTGGCGACGAGATAGATCCTTATGCGTCTTTAGGTAGACTAGAGGTTTGTGGTCTCTGTCTACTACAAATGCCTTCTTGCGCAAATAGTGCTTCCAATGCTTGGTTGCTAGAACAATGGCCAGCTCTTCTTGTTCTATGGTGTGGTAGTTGCACTTTGCCGGTAACAACTTTTGAGAGAAATATGCAATTGGATGCCATCCGTCATGCCACTCTTGTTGTAGGACTGCTTCTATTGCTACGCTTGATGCATTTATAGCCAACTTGATTGGATGTTTTGGGTCATACCACTTCAAGATTGGTGCATGTAGCAAGGCTCCTTTCAATTCTTGAAAGGCCAACTCTTGTGCAGTTCACCATGTCCACTTCTTCTCCTTGCCAAGTAGTGCCGTTAAAGGTTGTGCAACCTTGGAGAAGTCCTTGACAAATCTATGATAGAATCCCGTCAACCCCAAGAAGCTCTTAAGCTGAGTCTGATCTGTGAGCCGGCCTGTCTCTCACTCAGGATGAACCTCTGATGGCTATTATGGTAGCGCACCATGGACTAAGAAGGCAAGGAACCCGAACTCTATCATACTCCTCCAATGCTAACACTCCAAGACTCAAGACATTGCTCACTAGAGAACTCAATGAGAGAGAGATAGTTGCAAATGAAAGGATGATGAGCACTTCTTCACCCCTTGTTTATATACTTGTGAAATAGTTACATACCAAAGTTACTAATTACTGTAGTAACTCAAGTTACTAGACTAAAAGTCAAGTAAAGTCAAAAAGTAGAAAGGAATATCCATTCACATGGGCATATTCCCCTAAGCATGTGGTCTTATCTTGACCCAACCACTAAGTCAAGGATTCCTTCACATGGGCTATCCTTGGACTAAAGAAGAATCCAAAACAAAAAGGCTTGCGGGCCCAAGAGTTCTCAACTCTTTCCTCAAAGCCAAACACCTAGGAATAATACCAAGTCAACACACTAAAGTCCAAAATAGAAGTGCTCATCTTTTCTACTTCCTCTAAAGTAAGGTCCCCTCTATCTTAGTTATGACTAACTTTAGCTAACCATTACTAATATAGAACCATTCTTTATCTCTATATAAATAATATCTCTTAAGTACTTGTAATACCAAGCTAAATATCATAATACCACACACATGCACAAATGGGTGTTACAGATCTTCTGGGGCACTCCATTTTTGAATGACCTCTATTTTATCTATCAATACATGAATTCCCTCTACACTTACTCTATGCCCAAAGTAGTCTACTTCAGACTTGCCAAACTCGCACTTTGAGATTTTGGCATACAATTGATTTTGTCTTAGAATCTGGACGACCTCTCATAGATGTTGTTTGTGTTCTGTCATCGTGCTACTATATACTAAGATATCATCCAAGAAGACGATAACAGACTTATCCAAGTATGGATGAAATATGTCATTCATTAGACTCATGAACGCGGCAAGTGCATTGGTGAGGCCAAAAGGCATCACAAGATACTCAAAGTGGCCATACCTGGTTTGAAAGGCAGTTTTGTACACATCCTCCTCTGCAATTTGGATTTGATTGTAACCACTCTGCAAGTCCAATTTGGTGAAGTATCTCGCTCCATGGAGTTGATCAAACAGGTCATCCATGCAAGGTAAGGGGTATTTTTTCTTCATTGTTTGTTGATTGAGACCCCAATAGTCAATGCACATGCGCATTGTACCATCCTTCTTCTTCACAAACAAGACAGGGGCCCCATATGATGATACGCTAGGTTGGATGAACCCTTTTTGCAGCATCTCCTCAATTTGAGTCTTACACTCCTCCAACTCATGAGGTGATAGGCGATATGGGGCCTTACAAGGAGGTGTCTTCCCCGGGAGTATCCCAATTTTGTGATCTACTAGCCTTTTTGGTGGTAATCTTGAGGGTAGATCATTGGGAAAGACATCTTGAAACTCATCCACCAAATCCTTCAATTTCCTAGGAATTTTTCCATCAAGTTGTGCATTCTGAACTTCTCTTATTAGACCCATAAAACATCTATCGGTCTTATAGACAGTTGCCGTCCCTATGACATATAGAGGCATTTTTTGCCTGTGGAATTTTTCTTTAACCCCAATGATTGACCATTGGTAGGTTCTCACTACTTTCTTCCTCCAATCCACCATAGGGTTGTACTGCTCCATCCATGGCATGCCTAAAATTGCATTATAACAAGCTAAATTGTATCACTCGCCACTCAATTGCTTCTTGATATTCTCCTACAGAGAAGGTTACCCATCTAGGTAATGATTCAATCCTCTTTGTTTGCCCATTAGGTAACTCTACTTCTTCACCCCCATCTCTCTCTAGATCCATTCCCAATCTTATTGCAACAAAGCAAGACAAGAAATTCTCTGTTGCTCCCAAATCTATTAATACTCTCACTTGATTACCTTCTAGGATTCTATGCACGACAATCAATTGTGAGGTTGCCTTTCGAGATCTTTGTGCATTATTCTTCTTCCTTCCCTTGCTTCTCTGCTTCCTTATTAAGCCAGTAAGGTTGCAAGGTACATTTACTAGCAATCTTTGTTTTCCGAAGTGCTTTCCACCTCCTCCTCTTCAATGTGCCTCTCCATGTTGTTCAAAGATCACTTGTATGAAGGCCGAGGGCCTCTAGAGAAATGAGTGCAAAAGTTGGTAGATATATGCCAATATGGCCACAATTGTAACAACAGCGTTGTTCTCTTCAAGTCCCTTCTCCTTGTGGGACTCCATCTCTTTGTTCTTCTACCCATCCATGCTTCCCTTGAAGCGGTTGTGTTCCTCGATCTCGGAATCAAAGGTTGCCCAATTCCATTGATATTGGTCCACCCATGTGTGGCATTTCTGCCCAATAATGTTGAGGTGGAACTACTCCTTCACCTCCACCTAATGCTCCTCCTATTCTTTGCGCACAAGCAATGGCTTCAAATACCGTGCAAGGATTTTGCACCATGACTTCTTGGCAAATCCGCTCTTCCAACCCTCATTTGAAATTGTTGAAAGCCTCTACTAGACTCATGTCGGTAATTGCGACTAGTAGATCCAAAAATACCTCCACATACTCTTGTATGATATTCTTTTGTCTCAATCTCCATAGTCGAGTTTGAGCCATCTGCACAGAATCCATCGATTGGAAATTCTTCAACAATACTTCTTGCATTGTTGTCCATGTGACCTCTCTTCTCTCTGCCAACTTGGATCATTCCCAAGCATCATACCATGTGAGGGCTTTATCGGTCAAGTACCCACATGCAAACACGCTTGTAGCATGCTCTATGATCTCTATTGAGAACAATCGGAAATATTGATTCATTCTCGAGATCCAATTTTCCACTACTCCCATCGTACGCTGCTCCTTGTAAGGCTCAATGTTGCAGGTGTTCTTCATCCAGAGTAGCAATGTGGCTTCATCATTGATAGGGTTCGTAGGCACGGGTGCCTCTCCAAGTACTTAAGTTGCAGGTATTGGGTTTTGAGACGGCTCTTCTTCTTGCATGGCTTGATCATTCCTAAGGATCTGCACTTGACTTTGTAATGTCTCCATGGTCATCTTAATCTTTCGAAATTCATTCAACATCCCTTGCATTCCTTGCACCAGCTCTTGCAATTACGGGTCCATGGTTCTTGCAATACTCAATTGCTAATGTCTACTTCAATACAGAGTCAATATAATCACTCTGGAAGGCGCACAAACTATCAGAACTACCATTGGGACCTCAGAAGCTATCACTCGTTGATAATACTCCTCACCAAAATTCCTAACCACAAAATCTCTAACCATCACTTTTGATCTCACTACATAACGGATTTCTACTTGAGTGTTGAAAGGGAGAGGATTTGGGACATTCATATCCATATTATCATGATAGAATGTAGATTGTCAAATCCCACTCTCTGTCATATATCACCACAGGTAGAATCACCGGGTTTGGTGAGTTCATCACTATGTCCATGAATTCTGCACCAAAGTGATAAACTAGCGATACCCTCATCTGCTCACGTTGGATATACATAACCTTGATGTGGAATGGGTTTGAGAATGGAAAGCTAGGTGTGGGAAATCGTCCTCCCGGCACATCCATCCCATCCGCTCTCTAAAGTCCTTCCTAAGTCTAGCAATTACTCTATGTTCTCCACTTCCAGTTACTCAGTTTCAATAGTTTGTTCTATTCCAAGAGGGGTGATCCACTCTCTTGGACTAAAACACTCGCTCTGATACCATTGTAATACTCTGAGTACAAGAGAAGAGAGAAAACCCAGATTTCACACTCAAACATTTGATGCCCTAAAGGAGCACCTTCTCTTTATTATATAGACAAAGAAGATCTCCTCCAAGGAAGCTCCACCATAGGATTAGGGACACAGATAGGTGACATGTTAGCAAGCTCTACCCTTGGATTACTTACTTGGATGGGTGACATGTCTGGTCTAGGTCCTATCTGGTTGGTCAAACAAACTTTGAATCTTTTAGGGAATCTTCCTATAAGAATCTAAGAATCATGTGAGTAAGGTACCATTGGAAAGCTCTAGACAAGACAAAATAGGGGGGAGGGAAGGCCAGCCTTTTGTCCATTGGGGAAGGGGATTTGCACATTTTTGAGGCCTAATTCATCCATTTAGGCCTCCAAAATTGCCTTCAAAGATTTCAGGCATATTTCAGTTCCTACTCTATTAGTAGAAGTCCCCTTTTGGTGATACCTCTTTCTGATCTGTTTAGTCCATCATGTGTAACATCCTTCTAGATGTTACCAAACCAATTCTCACCTTTAAATCATATGTCTAGTTATTGGTTCTAAGGTTCTCAAGTCTATTTTGGTTTCTGCCCTATTAGTAGAAGTAATTTTTTGGTGATACTTCTATCTTATCTATTTTGACCATCATGTATAACATCATTCTAGATGTTATTGACAAATTATTTGACACCGTGAACCATGGCATCCTCTGCCACATCATGAGACGTACCAAACCAAATTTCATATCTAGATCATATGGCTAGCTCTTGGTATTACACCATTGCTCAGAGGAGATCAGATTTGGGTGTTGAGGCTTCCACCTCATATACTGGTGATAAAGATGCTTTGGACTTCATGGGCGGAGCAATATAGGTGGATGCATCTGCAATAGTGACTAAGAGTGTAGTACGTGATCTAGAGCCTAGAGGAGCATCAATGGAGTTGGACCCACAAAGAGGAGAGGTTGGGAGACAAGTCAGACTTCCCCAGTCTTTCATGCTCTCTAAAGCCCTATAGACATCATCTATGGCTCCTAGATGTCCTAGTGCAGGTGTGGTAGGTGGTGATGGGGTGCATGATGGAATACCTACTAGTTAGCCTCCTACTACTACACAAACTGAGTCTAACATAATGTTGGAGGCGGCTCAACTGATTATGCATTATCTTTTATTTCTATATAGTGATATGTGTACATTGGGAGTTGACCTAGCCCTACTTCAGATTGGTTGCAACACTTTGTGAGAGTAGGGATGATGTGGTTCCTACTACTAGAGCAAAGGTGGTTGATAGTGGAGTTGACTTGGTTGAGGAGCATGAGATTTGCTCAACGACTAGTGGTTTATGGCAAGCAGCAATGGCTAGATTGGAGGAGTTGCAAGCTAGACCGGCCTTTAAGAGAGCATGTTTCACACCTAGTGTTGTCCTATTGGATAACCAGAGGGGGATTTTCTGTTTGGTGGGACCTTTAGGGAAGGTCTATACACCATAGAGAGTCTTATTATACTTTGGTATGCAGCCCCTTATGTTGGGGAAGGTTGCAATTGTCGATCTAGGGTTACGAAAGACTGATGTGGAGAGGTGTCCATTTCAGATCCAAATATTTCTATGAGGTGGTTCAACACAATACATCACATGTGGAGAGCTAGTTTTTCATATTTAGCCTAGTCATCCAACTGATAGCCCGGTGGTGAGAGTTCAAGCTATTGCAACAATAGTTGAGTCATATGATGTGCTAGTCGATGGAGCAATGCTATACTCCATGGGTTTCAATATTGACTATTAGGAGGAGACAACCTCCTATAGACTAGGTTGGCAGTCAGGTGAAGGACAAGTATGTTGCCTACCAATTCGCTTCAAAAGTGGTAGTCTTGGCTCACTATAATCCGGGACCATGGCAACTTCAGTTTCAGCTTTCAATGATGCAATTACTTGGCCTTATGACTTACTGGAGTGGAATGCCCATGTAGAGGATACTCCAATACCAAAAGAGGTCACTTGGATTTGGAGTACAAGTGGGATTGTTCCATCCACCTTGGATGTCCCATTGTGGAGTTCAGAGGAGGCATTGTAGCAACTTGTAGATCAGTTGGTGCGGTAGGCTTGGAGTGGAGCCTTTGTACCACCAGGAGATGAGTGTGAGGATGAGCCTCCAAAGTTGATTACCTTGACACCTTTGGATACTACACTTATTTCTTGGCAGTATCAAGTAGAGGGAGTATATCTATTGGAGTTTTTTGGTGGGATTAGCACCGGACTAGTTGCGGTCCTACAAGCGGGGTATATAAGTATAGAGTTACTTGTATGTGGAGAGAGATGAGACTATTAGGTGAGTTTCTCTACATCATGTGGCACACTTGGCTTATCGGTATTCTAAGTTATTATTGATTCAGTAGTCAAGGGTTACCATAAGGTCCTATCAACTGACATTTCCTTATTGGGGTTGCATGATCTAGAGAGACATGGGCCTGTTCATTTGGTGATTTTGGGATGGCCATGTCAAGGACATACACATGCTAGCAAAGATTTGGATCTTCAAGATCCTTGTTTTGGGAGATGTTATGGATACTATGACATCTCCAAGTTCATTAGTTTGTTTCTCTAGCTTACATTTTGGAGAACATCTCTTTGATGGGTGATTCTTGCACCCAAATGGTGGCAAGTACACATCAAGTCTATTCTTGGATAGGACCTACTATTTTGTTAGATGCAGCCAGAGTAGGATCACGGGCTCATTGTTTTCATCTTTGGTGGACGAACCTCTTACCTAGAGAGGTTCTATAGCGCGCTTATGATAGGATTCAATGATTAGACTACATCATTGTTGACGACATCTTGGATGTTGAGCATTAGTCTCAGATGGTGGTAGTGGCTGATAAGTCATCGATGGTAGTGGTGAACCTACTTGGACAACCTAGAGCTACTTTTCCCACACTTATGAGTTTCCTAGTCTCTCATGCTTTTGGAGAAGGAAGTCTTGGACTAGTTTGGGACTCATAGTTATAGTAGTTGGTGGAGCCAAACACCGATGAGAGAGAGTAGGCAATGGGTTCTTGTATTGGTATTACCACTGTTCTAGTAGTGTTAGAGGCATCCAAGCATCAAGTGTTAGGTCAGGCTATGGACTTAAATTATTTTACCTGGATTGTGAGCCTTGGCTTGGCAGAGCAACAAAGGATGTGTTTGGTAGGCATCACCACTCAAACACTTGTGAGCCATGTGCCTATTGAGACAATTCAAGCACATGGACCGAGTGGACATGGTATTCTTGGGACACAACTAGTAGCTACTAGAGAGAATGGTCTACTTGGAGTCCATCTAGGTGAGTGTGGGCTACTTGGATTACACCCTTGGTCTACTTAGGATGTTGCTAGAGGACATGTGGAGCTTGCAGCCAAAATAGAGGGAGTTTTTTCACACAAAAGTTGGGACCTTTAGTGGTTGGGAGCATAACATTATTGCCCCCAAGGGTCTAGTGTAGCAGCTAGTCAATAAGTCTTCCACTCCTATGACCATTACAGAGGATACTTGGGAGCTAGATCTTAGACCCAAGCTTACAAGAGAGGAAAGATAGAAATTTTGGAGGTTCTTGAGGAGCTACACGAGTTGTTTTGCCTTTAGTATGAAGGATTTGGGTGCTCTAAAAGGACCTGGTATTTGGATTGAGCTGACTAGCAATAGACTAGTTTTTTACGTCCTTGTTGATATAGTGATATGGAGAGGACATTGATTTAGAATCAAAGCACAGACCTTTTTGAGGTTGGTTTGGTGGAGATTTCACATAGAGAGTATGCATCAGCAATAGTGATGCCAGCCAAGAAGGATATGCACAACAACTATATAGATAGGCAGATGTGTAGAGATTATCATCTTATCAACCAACAGACTAGGGCTGATTGGTATCCCATGCCTACACCGGAGGAGATCTTTGATGCAATTGGGCATGCAAAGGTCTTCAGTACTTTGGATTTTTTAGCAAGATATCATCAGTTGCCGATCAAGGAGGAGGATAAGTCCAAGATAGCATTTTAGACTATTGATCCTCACATGCAAGGATGTGTTATATTAGTGGAGGTTCTTACAATTTGGCTTAAAGAATGCTCGTGTTGAGTTCCAGAGGGTCATGGACAAGATCCTAATTGGATTGGATTTTTCTTGGTGCTATATTGATGACATTTTGGTCCATAGCACTATTGTGGAGGAGCATGAGAGACAATTGTTGGAGGTGTTTGAGAGGTTGAGATTTCATGGACTCAAATTACATCTTGGGAAGTGTAGATTCTTCCACGAGCAGGTTAATTATTTGGGTTGCACTATCTACCCCAGAGGACTTGGTGTTCAATAGACCAAGGTGGATGTTATTGCACGTATTCCTTGACCTATAGATGTGAGCAGAATGTGAGCATTCCTTGGGTTGGTAAACTTCTATCGCTGCTATGTTAGAGGATTTAGTGCCATTGCCAAGGCCTTGATGAAGCTGACCAAGCTTACACAAGAGTGGTTTTGGGGAGATGAGCAAGAGAGAGCTTTTCTAGAGCTCAAGGAGAGGTTGACATCTACTCCTATTTTGAGGAGACCGATTAGATGACGACCATTTCAAGTTCACACTGATTGGAGTATGTTGGGGCTTGGAGCAATGCTCACCTAACATGATGATAAGGAGAAGGAGTTTGTGGTGGTCTATGCTCACCTAACATGATGATGAGGAGAAGGAGTTTGTGGTGGTCTATGCTAGTCGCTCCAACAATTCATTAGAGGCAAAGTATAGTTCATATGAGAGAGAGTGCATGGTAGCAATTTAGGCAGTAGCACATTTCCAATGTTACTTATTTGGTAACCCCTTTATTCTTATCATTGATCGTCAGCCACTAAAGTGGTTGATGAAGTCTGATGAGCTTTCAGGGAAGTGAAAGCTCTGATTTTACAAGAGTATGATTTCACAATTATTCATAGACCTAGAGTGGTGAACCGTGATGCAGATGCGTTGAGTAGAAACTCATGTCCCAGCCAACAAGATCAGACTGGAGCATGTTAGCATGGTAACTCAGATGAGGAGATGGTGCCAAGTTGGCATGCATCTGCCTTTCTGTGTATATTTTTTGGGACTTTGGTGGTATCTCTCTCAACACATACAAGAGGAGTTATTGAGGTCAGAGATCCAAAGAGTGAAGATATTGGTACAATTCATTCATGATGATGTCATAGTGATGGACTATCTTCACACTGGTGTTGTGGGTGGCATAGTTGGGGCCAAGGAGAAAGACCGTGTTCTTTAGCAAGCCAAATAGTTCAGATTGGAGGATATACACCTCTTGCGTGTATGGGAGGATGGTAGAGTGCAAGTAGTACCACTTCCATTGCATAGACCACAGTTGGTCCATAATGCTCATGAGGAGCTAGGACATTTTGGAGTAAAGCGTACATATACCTTACTCTAGAGTCATTATTGGCGGTGTGGTATGCAGACCGATGTATAGAATTTTGTTGCCAAATGTGTGGTTTGTGATCAAATTAGAGCATCATTTAGTGCTCTTATGCTACAGTTGCATCCATTACGTATCATGGGATTGGGTTACCCCTGGAGTTTGGACTTTGCTGGACCTTTACCATTGACTATGAGATATCATTAGTATATTTTGGTGTTGGTGGAGCACTTCTCCAAGTGGATTGAGTTGGTTTCACTTCTTGACAAGTTCAATGAAGGGACGGCTTATTTATTCTTAGATAAAGTTCTTAGTCATTTTGGTGCACCAGCTGAGGTTTTGACTGATCAAGGTACAGAATTCTTGGGGGTTTCAGGTCTTGTGTGACAATGCTTTGATTGATCATCATACTACCTCCCGAGATCACCCTAAGGCAGATGGCTTAGCAGAGAGAGTGGTTCAAACAATGAAGAGAGGATTGCAAAAGTATGGTTTGCAAAGAGGCCACTTGGGAGATTGGGATCTCCAGTTACCTTGGTTAGCCATGGGCTTTTGGTTCAGCTGGCAAGCCTCCTTAGCATCCTTCTCTCATTACTTTCTATTCTATGGATGAGATCTAGATTTACTTGCAGCCATTCGTCAAGATGCTATTGTAGTTTTGGACTTGGATGATCCAGATGTATGGATGAGCACATGTTCTCAATGGGTAGAGATCTTTTGGAGAGTGATGCCAATAGCCTTTGAGAACTAAGTGATTGCTCAGCATAGAGATACCTTATGCTATGCTACTATTTGAAGAGGAGGTTATAGACCCTTGATCCATTGATTCATCCAAGAGACTATGTATATCTATAGCAGACAATACCAACGACACTTGATGTTTCTATAGGCCACACAATCTTGAGAGTGCGTGAGGTTTTGCCATTTGGAGTCCTTGTGTTGGAAGGACGTGATGGAGCTATTTGGAAGGATCATGTGCGCAATTGTGCACCATGCCACCTCACAAACATTGATGGTACTATGGACCTAAGCTTGGCACTCATATGTGCAAGCTTGAGGTGTATGTTATGTGGCTCTTCTGGTGGAGCTACTACTATGTTAGTGTGTGATAGTTGTTCAAGAGGGTGGCATATGGTATGTATGAGTCCTCCCCTTGTGGTGATTCCTCAAAGACAGTGGTTATGTCCTAGATGTACTTGACCTTTAGCTAGTTCATCCTTTATATGGTATAGATTGCAGACATGTGATTAACAATGGAGCTCGATACCACCTGGCCTCTTGATCTTTGCCCATCATAGTCTATACCATATACTTTGTCGTGCATATATACATTGCTACACAACATACGTTGCTGTCAACATCATACACTATAGAAACACAACTCACACATAAGTCATACATAGACTCCAAAGTGCCACAATAATCAGATTGCTTACCACTCTCAACTCAACTCAACTCAAATCAGTACTTGATCTGTCACTCTATAAACTGCCAACAATTGGGCACTTATTACAATCAACCCACATCCACTCAAGCATAGAGAATCCAGGTGATGCTCGCCGGCCTCTGTCCACCATAGCCAGGAACTCGAAGGCTCAACATCAAAGAAGTGAGCTCTCTCGAGCTCACTTCCAAACTATACCCCCTGGACTTGAGCTAGCTCTGAAACCCTAACGGTCCCGTTGACGGCACACTCAATGATGCAAACGGTGCAAAGTGATAGTGGGCCCCACCGTGAAGTCAATACCCCAAACACAAAATCTAACCGTCGGAAATTAGTCTCTTAGAAATGGCTGAAATAACTCTAACTACTATCACTGGAACTCTAGTGTCCGATCATCTAGATGCGGAACTACAAATGGCGTGACAGCTACCATACGTATATACATCGCTACACAACATACATCGCTATAAACATCATACACTATAGAAGCACAACTCACACATAAGTCATACATAGACTCTAAAGTGCCACAATCGCCCCCCTAGCTGGCGGTTAGGTCCCTCTAACTCCAGATAGCCATCTACTCTAAGTATATGGTATACCCTCTAATGGGCAAAGATCAGGAGGCCAGGTGCTATAGAGCCCCATTGTTAGTCGCCTGTCTGTAAATATGGGGCATTACCTTGTTCAGAAGGGGAGTCTGTGACCCTTAAACCAGCTTGCCGAGAAGACCTTAAACAAAGATACATTGAGTTGTTGTCCTCTATACCATATAAAGAATGAACTAGCTATAGGTCAAGTACATCTAGGGCATAACCACTGTCCCTGAGGAACCACCATGAGAGGAGGAGTCATACATCCCATATGTCATCCTCTCGAACAGCTATCACACACTAACATAGTAGCAGCTCTACCAGAAGAGCCACATAACATACACCTCAAGCCTGCATGTACAAGTGCCAAGCTTGGGTCCATAGTACCATCAATGTTTGGGAGGTGGCATGGCGCACAATTGCGCACATGATCATTCCAAACAACACCATCACGTCCTTCTAACACAAGGACTCCAGATGGCAAAACCTCACGCACTCTCAAGATAGTGCGGCCTGTAGAAACATCAAGTGTCGTTGGTGCTGTCTGTTGTAGATATACATAGTCGCCTGGATGAAATCTATGGATCAAGGGTCTATAACCTCCTCCTCGAATGGTAGCATAGCGTAAAGTATCTCTATGCTGAGCAATTGCCAAGTTCTCAAAGGCCATCGGCATCACTCTCCAAAAGATCTTTGCCCACTAAGAACATGCGCTCATCCATACATCGGGGTCATCCAAGTCCAAAACTACAATAGCATCTTGACAAATGGCTGTAGGTATCTCATCCATAGAGTAGAAAATATGGAGAGAAGGATGCTAAGGAGGCTTGCCGGGTGAACCGATAGCCAATGGCCAACCAAGGTAATTGGAGATCCCAATCTCCCAAGTGGCCTCTTTGCAAACCATACTTTTGCAATCCTCTCTTCATTATCTGAACCACTCTCTCTGCTAAGCCGTCTGCCTCACGGTGATCTCGGGATGTAGTACAATGATCAATCAAAGCCTTGTCACACAAGACTTGAAACTCTCCCAAGAACTTTGTACCCTGATCAGTCAAAACCTCAGCTGGTGCACCAAAATGACTAAGAACTTGATCCATGAACAAGTAAGCTGTCCCTTCACTAGACCTATCAAGAAGTGCCACCAACTCAATCCACTTGGAGTGCTCCACCATCACCAAAACATACCCATGATGTCTCATAGTCAACGGTAAAGGTCCGGCAAAGTCCAAACTCCAACGGTAACCCAATACCATGATAGGTAATGGGTGTAACTGTGGCGTAGGAGGATTGAATGATGCTCTAACTCGGTCACAAACCACACATCTGGCAACAAACTGTTGTACCTTGGTCTGCATACTGCGCCACCAATAATGACTCTAGAGTAAGCTATATGTACGCTTTACTCCAAAATGTCCTAGCTCCTCATGAGCATGACGGACCAACTATGGTCTCTAAGATGGAAGTGGTACTACTTGCACTCTACCATCTTCCCATACACGCAAAAGGTGTCTACCCTCCAATCTAAACCGTCTGGCTCGCTGAAGAACACTGTCTCTCTCTTTGGCCCCAACTGTGCCACCCACAACACCAAAGCAAAGATAGTCCATCACTAAGACATCATCATGAATGTCTCGTTGAACTGTACCAATATCTTCACTCTCTGGACCTGTAACCTCAATAACTCCTCCTGTATGCGCTGAGAGAGATACCACCAAAGCCTCTAAAAATATACACAGAAAGGCCGATGCATGCCAACCTGGCACCATCTCCTCATCTGTCTCACCATGCCAACGTGCTCCGGTCTGATCTTGTTGGTTGGGACATGGGTTTCTACTCAACCCATCTGCATCACGGTTCACCACTCCAGGTCTGTGAACAACCGTGAAATCATACTCTTGTAAAATCAGAGCCCACCATGCAAGCTTCCCTGAAAGCTTGTCGGACTCCATCAACCACTTCAGCGGCTGATGATCAATGATGAGAGTGAAGGGGTTACCAAATAGGTAATATCAAAAATGTGCTACTGCCCAAACTGCTGCCAAGCACTCTCCCTCATATGAACTATACTTCACCTCCGCTGAATTGTTGGAGCGACTAGCATAGGCCACCACAAACTCCTTCTCCTCATCATCATGTTGGGTGAGCACCGCTCCAAGCCCCAACATACTCCAATCAGTGTGGACCTGAAATGGTCATCCTCTCATCGGTCTCCTCAAAATAGGAGCAGATGTCAACCTCTCCTTGAGCTCTACAAAAGCTCTCTCTTGCTCATCTCCCCAACACCACTCCTGTGTAAGCTTGGTCAGCTTCGTCAAGGCCTTGGCAATGGCACTAAATCCTCTAACATAGCGGTGATAGAAGTTCACCAACCCAAGGAATGCTTACACTCTGCTCACATCCGTAGGCCTAGGAATACGTGCAATAGCTTCCACCTTGGTCTGCTGGACACCAAGTCCTCCAGGGTAGATAGTGTGACCCAAATACTCAACCTGCTCGTGGAAGAACCTACACTTCCCAAGATGTAATTTGAGTCCATGAGATCTCAACCTCTCAAACACCTCCAACAATTGTCTCTCATGCTCCTCCATAGTAGTGCTATAAACCAAAATGTCATCAATATAGCACCGAGCAAAATCCAATCCAACTAGGATCCTATCCATGACCCTCTGGAACTCAGCAGGAGCGTTCTTCAACCCAAATGGTAAGAACCTCCACTGATATAACACATCCTTGCCATGAGGATCAATAGCCCAAAATGTTATCTTGGACTTATCCTCCTCCCTGATCGGCAACTAATGATATCCCGCTTGAAGATCCAAAGTACTGAAGATCTTTGCATGCCCAATGGTATCAAAAATCTCCTCCGGTGTAGGCATGGCATACCGATCAGCCCTGGTCTGTCGGTTGATAGGACGGTAATCTCCACACATCCACCTATCTGTATAGTTGCCATGCATATCCTTCTTGGTTGGCATCACTATTGCCGATGCATACTCTCCATGTGAAATCTCCACCAAACCAGCCTCAAAAAGATCACTACTCGAGCTCTGAATCAATGTCCTCTCCATCTCACTATATTGATAAGGACGTTGGAAAATTGGTGTGTTGCTAGTCAGCTCAATCCGTATACCAGGTCCCTTCAGAGCACCCAAATCCTTCATACTGAAGGCAAAACAACTCGTGTGACTCCTCAAGAACCTCCAAACCCTCCGTCTTTCCTCTCCAGTAAGCTTGGGTCCAAGATCTGGCTCCCAGGTATCCTCTGTAACTGTAGTAGGAGTGGAAGACGTACTGACTGGCTGCTACACTGGGCCCTTGGGAGCAATAGTGTCATGCTCCTAACCACTAGAGGTCCCAACCTCTGTGTGAAAAACTCCTTCCACTCTGGCTACAAGCTCCACACGTCCTCTGGCTGCATCCCATGTGGACCAAGGGTGTAATCTAAGTAGCCCACGCTCACCTAGATGGACTCCAAGTAGACCACTCTCCCTAGTAGCTACTGGATGTGTCCCAAGAATACCATGTCCACTCGGTCCATCACCCCCAGCATGTGCATGAATTGTCTCGATAGGCACAGGGCTCACAAGTGTCCGAGTGGTGATGCCTATCAAGCGCATCATATGCTGCTCTACCAAGCCAAGGCTCACAATCCAGGTCAAATAGTTCAGGTCCATAGCCTGACCTAACAGTTAACGCTTGGATGCCTCTAACACTGCTGGAACAGCCATAATACCGGTGCAAAAACCCATCGCCCGCTCTCTCTCATTAGCGTTGGGCTCCACCAACTGCTATAATTGTGAGTCCCAAACAAGTCCAGGTCCTCCCTCTCAAAAAGCATGAGAGCTTGGGAAACTCATGAGTGTGTGAAATGCGGCTCTAAGCTGTCCAACTAGGTTCACCACTGCCATAGGTGACCTATCAGCCACTACCACTGTTTGAGACTGATGCCCAACATCCAAGATATCATCAACAAGAATGTGGTCCAGTCGTTGAATCCCATCATAAGCATGTTGTAGAACCTCTTTGGGTAAGAGGTTCGTCCATCAAAGACGAAGACGATGAGCCCGTGATCCCACTCTGGCTGCATCTAACAATACAGCAAGTCCCATCCACGAATGGACCTGATGTGTACTTGCCACCACTCAGGTGCAAGAATCACCCTTCAAAGGAATGTTCTCCAACAGGTAAGTTGGAGAAACGGACTGATGAACTTGGAGATGTCGTAGTATCCATAACATCTCCCAAAACACACCAATCCTGAAGACCCAATCCTCTACCAGCACGTGTATGTCCCTGGCATGGCCATCCAAAAATCACCAAGTGAATAGGCCCATGTCTCTCTAGGTCATGCGCCCCCAGTAATTTTGGTAACCTTTGACTGCTGACATTGGTAATAACTTTGGATACCGATAGGCCAAGTGTGCTACATGATGTAGAGAGACTCGCCTAGCAGTCTCATCTCTCTCTACATACAAGTACCTCTATACTCGTATACCCGCCTATAACATCGTAGCTAGTCCGGTGATGATCCCACCAAACAACTCCAATAGGCATATCTCCTCTACTAGATACTGCCAAGCAATGAGTGTGGTATCCAGAGGCGTCAAAGCAATCGCCTCTATAGGCTCATCCTCACACTCATCTCCTGATGGTACGAAGGCTCCACTCCAAGCCTGCTGCACCAACTGATCTGCATGTTGCTGCAATGCCTCCTCTGACTCCACAATGGAACATCCAAGGTGGATGGAACGATCCCACTCGTACTCCAAAGCCGAGTGATCTCCATTGGTACAAGAGTATCCTCTGCTTGGGCGGTCCCCTCCAACAAGTCACCAGGCCAAGTAACTGCACCACTGAAAGCTAGAACTGATGTTGCCATGGTCCTGGACTGTAGTGAGCCAAGACTGCCACTATTGAAGCGTATGGGTAGGCAACATACTCGTTCCTCACCAGACTGCCAACCAGGTCTATAAGAGGCTATTTCCTCCCAATAGTCAATGCTGAAACCCATGGGGTATAACACTACTCCCCCAACTAGCACATGATATGACTCAACTATTGTCGCAATAGCCTGAGCTCTCATCACCAAGCTATCAGTCGGATGACCAAGCTGAACCAGGACAACAAGCTCTCCACATTGGTTGGATGTACTATGTCGAACCACCACCTAGAGATGTCTGGATCTGAAATGGACACCTCTCCACATCGGTCTTCTGTAACTCCAGACCGACAACTGCAGCCTTCCCCAACATAAGGGGTTGCGCACCAGAGTCTAACAAGACTCTCTGTGGTGTATAGACCTTCCCTGAAGGTCCCACCAAACAAAAAATACCCCTCTGGTTATCCAATAGGACAACACCAAATGTAAACCGCGCTCTCTCAAAGGCCGGTCTAGCTAGCAACTCCTCCAGTCTAGCCGTTGTTGCCTGCCATAAACCATTGGTCGCTGAACGGATCCCATGCTCCTCAACCAAGTCAGCTCCACTATCAACCACCTCTGCTCTAGTAGTAGGAACTGCACCATCCCTACTCTCACACAATGTGGCAGCCAACCGGAACACTGGGGCTAGGTCAACTCCCAATGTAAACATATCACTAACCAAAAACAAAGGGCGCCGCATAATCAGCTGAGTTGCCCCCAACATCATGCTAGACTCAGTCTCTGTAGTAGCAGGTGGCTGACTAGCAGGGAGTCCATCATGCACTCCATCACCACCTACCACACCAGCACTAGGACATCTAGGAACCATGGATGTCGTATGTAATGCCTCAGATAGTATGAAAGACTGGGGAAGTCTGACCTGTCTCCCAACCTCTCTTCTTTATGGGTCCAACTCCACTCATGCTCCTCTAGGCTCTAGAGCACGTACTACACTCCTAGTCACTACTACAGATGCATCCACCTGTGCTGCTCCTCACATGAAGTCCAAAGCATCTATATCACCAGCATATCAAGTGGAAGCCTCAACACTTGAATTTGATCTCCTCTGAGCAATAGCCATACTAGCCAATCTCTGCTCCAACTGCTCAATCCAAGTAGCATAGTTATGTCAAAATTAAGTGCAGGTATTGCACCCCTACTAGGTGTAGATCCTCTACCACCACCTCTACCACCTCGTCCTCCATGAATTGGAGCTCCTCTACTACTTGCCATAGCAGCCCTACCACTCCGTAACTCCGGGTGTAGGTCAAAACACCGGTCACTAGTGTGACCAAATATGTGGCAATGCTCACACTGCCTCTGTGTTGGTTGTGATGCACCCAAGGTATCAGGTCCACTGCCTTGAGTACACTCTCTCCGATGGTGAGGTCCACCACAAGTCCAACCAACAACACCACCACTCACTGGCTGCTGCTGACCCAAAAATGAGGGTAAGGGTCTAACTCCTCTAGGCCCTCCACTCGCTCCATAGGATCTGGGCTGTCTACCCTATTCTTGAAAACCAACTGGGCGTGGTGCACTCTGCTGCACTCTAGAAGAGGTCACAGCCGTGGATGAGGTCTCCCTACCAAATCTAGATGTCACCACTCTCTCCTCCACCATATTGAGCTCAATACGCTCAACCAAACCAAAGACTATTGCCAAAGTGAGCAAAGTAGCCTGTAACAACATAGCATCACGAACTCTATGTTGCAACTCCCTATCCAATATCCCATACCAAAACTGGACTGCCTGGGCCTCAGTAACTCCCTAAGTGAAACTGATCAGCTGCCTCATGCAAGTGTATGCCTCGTGTAGGCTCACTCCAACCTTCCATTGGAACTCCTGCAAGCTCCTCAGCTTGTCAGTCCGCACTCCCTGGTAGTTCTGCCTCAAACATAGGAAGAACTCCACCATGGGGTTAAACCCCAATACCACACCACCTCCTGCAGCGGTACCTCCACTCGTAGTAGCACTATCTCCAGCTAGTGCACCTCCACTAGCTCCACCAACACTACTCGAGCTAGAACTTGTAGGTACATCCAATCTACTCCTGGCCACCAAGCCTAAAGTGATGGAGACATAGTGTGGAGACCAATATTGTCTCCATAACTCAATCTCCTCCAAATGAGCTCTCCGGAACTCATGGTAGTCATCCATCGGCGGACCCTCCAAGTGCTGAAACAACCCCTTCCATGCCATGAAGGGTGTAAACAAAGTTGGGTTCCGCATCTACTGTAGATCACACCAACTATTGTACTCCTGGATGAAGTCATCCAACTCAATGGTACCCACTGTACCAGAGTAACGACTAGGGCCTTTGAAGGCCCCATAAATCTCATCTATGTCCCACAACAACGGTGCGGACACACCAAGTGCACTCTCAACTGAATCAGCTCCTGTGTCGAACTCCAACTTAGAGTCAATCTCCTCCCTCACTGGGACTTGAGATACAAGTTGATACCAAGCACCACTCCAAGTAAACCCACTGCGTATTGTAGGGCTAACTCCTTTGGAATCTCCAAAGAACTCCGTCGTGACAAAGTAACCACAACAACAAACCCGAACCACCAACTGCAACCGCAAGTACCCCACCAAGTGCCAACACCACCAACCACCACCCACTAATGTAACTCTAACCAAGATAACTACACTAGGGGAAAGGGCAACCTATAACCTGCCATCATAACATGCACTCTCACGGTCTGCAGGTCATCACTTCCTGCCTCACCGGAGAGAAACAAAGGTAGTCTGACTGGTCATCACTCCAGCCTCACCACTGAGAGCACACCAGAGCACCAATGCTCAAAAGTCAGGGCACCTCACACAAATGTGGTGCACAAACAGGAAGCAAAGAATGGAGAGGATCCAATCACAAGAAATCTAAACAAAAACCCTCCATCTCATAACACAACACGGGACTGACTCTGCCACCATTTGGCATTTGACATAAGAGAAGTTCGGATCTAAGTCTTAAGCTACCAAGATCACCAAGAATGGGATCAAACTGCCTCTCCTAGCCAAAGCTACATGTGTATAGATAACAGTGGCACAGTCACTATGACAACAAGTGAGGGTGGATCAGTTGGCTAGGGCACCCGTCTAGGAATAAGAGATCTAGGAGTCAAACCCTGTTGCGCACAATCTAGCAAGAAAGGCAGATTTTGCCAACCAATGACCAAGATCTACTCTAACTAGCTAGCCTCACGCTAGCAAGCTCGCTTGCTGGCCCTTCGTAGCCTCTCATAGCCCACAGCCCTATGCCTCGAAGCCTCTAAACGCCGAAATTCAACCAAATGAGGCCTTTCTTGTTGCCACTTCGAACCTCCTCCAAAATTGGCAAAACTTCTCCAAATCTACAAAAGTCCTCCAAACTAGCAAAACTCCTCCAAATCTGGCCAAACAGCAAAAACTCCTCCAAAATTGGCAAAACTTCTCCAAATCTGCAAAAGTCCTCCAAACTAGCAAAACTCCTCCAAATCTGGCCAAACACCAAAAACTCTTCCAAATCTGGCCAAAATCTGACGTAAATCCCAACCAAAATCTAACATAAACCCTAAAGTTGGTTGTCCGCCAAATCCCCCGCTAACTTTCCACTCGAGCCAAATTGACAACACGGGTTTTTCCAAATCACAAATTCATGAGAAGAGCTTCTCAACTCCACTTCAATTTGACTTTTTGAGCCCAACTCGCAGCAAATTGGTCATGCCTTCACCTCTTGAGCTCAAAATCACAACACTGCTTGAAATTTGCTCCTTCTTTGCTCAAAATTTGGCCAGCGCTTCCGCACACCGTCTGCCTAACTGCCAAATCTGCATCAATTGATCGAGCTTCTACACACTAGGGAAACAATGAACTTGAATTGAGCTACCAATGATCCACCGAGCTTGGAGATACCACCAACACTCACAGTTCTTGCACCCGATCTCCCCTAACCTCACTTCTCTGATGTAATCAGATTGCTTACCACTCTCAACTCAACTCAAATCAGTACTTGATCTGTCACTCTATAAACTGCCAACAATTGGGCACTGATTACAGTCAAGCCACACCCACTCAAGCATAGAGAATCTAGGTGACGCTTGCCGGCCTCTATCCACCATAGCCAAGAACTCGAAGGCTCAACATCAGAGAAGTGAGCTCTCTGGAGCTCACTTCAAAACTATACCCCTTGGACTCAAGCTAGCTCTGAAACCCTAACGGTCCTGCTGACGGCACACTCGACGGTGCAAACGGTGCAAACGGTGCAAAGTGATGGTGGGCCCCACCGTGAAGTCAATACCCCGAACACAAAATCTAACCGTTGGAAAGTAGTCTTTGAGAAATGGCTGAAATAACTCTAACTACTATCATTGGAACTCCAATGTTCAAGCATCTAGATGCGGAACTACAAATGGCATGACAACTTGGAGTAGATGGCTGTCTGGAGTTAGAAGGACCTAACCGCCAGCTAGGGGAGCTACAATTATGGCACTTTAGAGTTTATGTATGACTTATGTGTGAGTTGTGCTTCTATAATGTATGATAGTGACAGCAATGTATGTTTTGTAGTGATGTATATACATATGACAACTATCATGTCATTTGTAGTGTCGCATCTAGATTGCTTGGACACTAGAGTTGTAGTGATAGTGATTAGAGGTATTTCAGTAGTTACTTGTAGACTACTTTCCGATGGTCAGATTTCATGTTTGGGGTAATGACTTCATGGTGAGGCCCGCTGTCACTTTGCACCATTGGGTATGCCATCAATGGGACCGTTAGGGTTTTAGACCTAGCTCAAGTCCATGGGTATACTTTCAAAGTGCAGCTCTAAAGAGCTCATTTCTCTAATGTTGAGCCTTCAAGTTCTTGGCTTTGATGGACAAAGACCGGCAAGAGTCCACTAGATTTTCTTAGCTAGAGTAGGTGTGACTTGACTGTAATCAGTGCCCCGTTATTGGTAGTTTATAGAATGATAGATCAAGTACTAATTTGAGTTGAGTTGATTTGAGTGGTATAAACAAATTGATTGGTTGTGGCACTTTAGAGTTTATGTATGACTTATGTGTGAGTTGTACTTCTATAGTCTATGATGTTGACAGCAATGTATGTTGTGTTGTGCGTATATACATCGCTACACAACATACATCGTTGTCAACATCATACACTATAGAAACACAACTCACACATAAGTCATACATAGACTCCAAAGTGCCACAATAATCAAATTGCTTACCACTCTCAACTCAACTCAACTCAGATCAGTACTTGATCTATCACTCTATAAACTGCCAACAACTGGGCGTTGATTACAGTCAAGCCACACCCACTCAAGCATAGAGAATCCAGGTGATGCTCGCCGGCCTCTGTCCACCATAGCCAAGAACTCAAAGGCTCAACATCAGTGAAGTGAGCTCTCTCGAGCTCACTTCCAAACTATACCCCCTGGACTTGAGCTAGCACTGAAACCCTAACGGTCCCGCTGACGGCACACTCGACGATGCAAACGGTGCAAAGTGATGGTGGGCTCCATCGTGAAGTCAATACCCCGAACACAAAATCTAACCGTTGGAAAGTAGTCTCTTAGAAATGGCTGAAATAACTCTAACTACTATCACTAGAACTCTAGTGTCCGAGCATCTAGATGCGGCACTACAAATGGCGTGATAGCTATCATGCGTATATACATTGCTACACAACATACATCACTGTCAACATCATACACTGTAGAAACACAACTCACACATAAGTCATACATAGACTCCAAAGTGCCACAATTGCCCCCCTAGCTGGCGGTTAGACCCCTCTAACTCCAGATAGCCATCTATTCTAAGTATATGGTATACCCTCAAATGGGCAAAGTTTAGGAGGCCGGGTGCTATAGAGCCCCATCGTTAGTCGCATGTCTGCAATCTATACCATATAAAGAATGAACTAGCTATAGGTCAAGTACATCTAAGACATAACCACTGTCCCTGAGGAACCACCATGAGAGGAGGAGTCATACATGCCATATGCCATCCTCTCAAACAGCTATCACACATTAACATAGTAGTAGCTCCACCAGAAGAGCCACATAACATACACCTCAAGCATGCACGTACAAGTGCCAAGCTTGGGTCCATAGTACCATCAATGTTTGGAAGGTGGCATGGCGCACAATTGCGCACATGATCCTTCCAAACAACACCATCACGTCCTTCTAACACAAGGACTCCAGATGGCAAAACCTCGTACACTCTCAAGATAGTGTGGCCTATAGAAACATCAAGTGTCATCGGTGCTGTCTGTTGTAGATATACATAGTCGCCTGGATGAAATCTATGGATCAAGGGTCTATAACCTCCTCCTTGAATGGTAGCATAGCGTAAAGTATCTCTATGCTGAGCAATTGCCAAGTTCTCAAAGGCCATCGGCATCACTCTCTGAAAGATCTCTGCCCGTTGAGAACATGCGCTCATCCATACATTGGAGTCATCCAAGTCCAAAACTACAATAGCATCTTGACAAATGGCTGTAGGTAAATCTGGATCTTGTCCATAGAGTAGAAAGTATGGAGAGAAGGATGCTAAGGAGGCTTGCCGGCTGAACCGATAGCCCATGGCCAACCAAGGTAACTGGAGATCCCAATCTCCCAAGTGGCCTCTTTGCAAACCATACTTTTGCAATCCTCTCTTCACCGTCTGAACCACTCTCTCTGCTAAGCCATCTGCCTCAAGGTGATCTCGGGATGTAGTACGATGATCAATCAAAGCCTTGTCACACAAGACCTAAAACTCCCCCAAGAACTCTGTACCCTGATCAGTCAAAACCTCAACTGGTGCACCAAAATGACTAAGAACTCGATCCAGGAACAAGTAAGATGTCCCTTCACTAGACTTGTCAGGAAGTGCCACCATTTCAATCCACTTGGAGAAGTGCTCCACCATCACCAAAACATACCAATGATGTCTCACAGTCAGCGGTAAAGGTCCGGCAAAGTCCAAACTCCAATGGTAACCCAATCCCATGATAGGTAATGGGTGTAATTGTGGCATAGGAGCATTGAATGATGCTCTAACTTGGTCACAAACCATACATCTGGCAACAAACTGTTGTACTTCGGTCTGCATACCGCGCCACTAATAATGACTCTGGAGTAAGCTATACGTATGCTTTACTCAAAAATGTCCTAGCTCCTCATGAGCATGACGGACCAACTGTGATCTCTGTGATGGAAGTGGTACTACTTGCACTCTACCATCCTCCCATACACGCAAAAGGTGTCTACCCTCCAATCTGAACCGTCTGGCTCGCTGAAGAACACGGTCTCTCTCCTTGGCCCCAACTGTGCCACCCACAACACCAGTGCAAAGATAGTCCATCATTAAGACATCATCATGAATGTCTTGCTGAACTATACCAATATCTCTCTGGATCTGTGACCTCAATAACTCCTATATGCGCTGAGAGAGATACCACCAAAGACTCTGAAAATATACACAAAAAGGCCGATGCATGCCAACCTGGCACCATCTCCTCATTTGTCTCACCATGCCAACATGCTCCGGTTTGATCCTGCTGGCCGGGACATGGGTTTCTACTTAACCCATCTGCATCACGGTTCACCACTCCAGGTCTGTGAACAACCGTGAAATCATACTCTTGTAAAATCAGAGCCCATCTTGCAAGCTTCCCTGAAAGTTTGTTGGACTCCATCAACCACCTCAATGGCTGATGATCAGTGATGAGAGTGAAGGGGTTACCAAATAGGTAACATCAAAAATGTGCTACTACCCAAACTGCTGCCAAGCACTCTCCCTCATATGAACTATACTTTGCCTCTGCTGAATTGTTGGAGCAACTAGCATAGGCCACCACAAACTCCTTCTCCTCATCATCATGTTGGGTGAGCACCGCTCCAAGCCCCAACATACTCCAATCAGTGTGAACCTAAAATGGTCGTCCCCTGATCAGTCTCCTCAAAATAGGAGTAGATATCAACCTCTCCTTGAGCTCTACAAAAGCTCTCTCCTGCTCATCTCCCCAACACCACTCCTGTGTAAGCTTGGTCAACTTCATCAAGGCCTTGGCAATGGCACTAAATCCTCTAACATAGCGGCGATAGAAGTTCACCAACCCAAGGAATGCTCACACTCTGCTCACATCCATAGGCCAAGGAATATGTGCAATAGCCTCCACCTTGGTCTGCTGAACACCAAGTCCTTCGAGATAGATAGTGTGACCCAAATACTCAACCTGCTCGTGGAAGAACCTACACTTCCCAAGATGTAATTTGAGTCCATGATATCTCAACCTCTCAAACACCTCCAACAATTGTCTCTCATGCTCCTCCATAGTAGTGCTATAAACCAAAATGTAATCAATATAGCACCGAGAAAAATCCAATCCAGCTAGGATCCTATCCATGACCCTCTGGAACTCAGCAGGAGCGTTCTTCAACCCAAATAGTAAGAACCTCCACTGATATAACACATCCTTGCCATGAGGATCAATACCCCAAAATGATGTCTTGGACTTATCCTCCTCCTTGATCGGCAACTGATGATATCCCGCTCAAAGATCCAAAGTACTGAAGATCTTTGCATGCCCAATGGTATCAAAAATTTCCTCCGGTGTAGGCATGGCATACCAATCAGCCCTGGTCTGTCGGTTGATAGGACGATAATCTCCACACATCCGCCTATCTGTATAGTTGCCATGCATATCCTTCTTGGTTGGCATTACTGTTGCTGATGCATACTCTCCATGTGAAATCTCCACCAAACCAGCCTCAAAAAGGTCACTACTTCGGCTCTAAATCAATGTCCTCTCCATATCACTATATCAATAAGGACGTCGGAAAACTGGTGTGTTGTTAGTCAGCTCAATCCGTATACCATGTCCCTTCAAAGCACCCAAATCCTTCATACTAAAGGCAAAACAACTCGTGTGACTCCTCAAGAACCTCCAAACCCTCCGTCTTTCCTCTCCAGTAAGCTTGGGTCCAAGATCTGGCTCCCAAGTATACTCTATAACTGTAGTAGGAGTGGAAGACGTGCTCACTGATTGCTACACTTGGCCCTTGGGAGCAATAGTGTCATGCTCCCGACCACTAGAGGTCCCAACCTCTGTGTGAAAAACTCCCTCCACTCTGGCTGCAAGCTCCACACGTCCTCTAGTTGCATCCCATGTGGACCAAGGGTGTAATCCAAGTAGCCCACGCTCACCTGGATGGACTCCAAGTAGACCACTCTCCCTAGTAGCTACTGGATGTGTCCCAAGAATACCATGTCCACTCGGTCCATCACCCCCAGCATGTGCCTGAATCGTCTCGATAGGCACAGGGCTCACAAGTGTCCAAGTGGTGATGCCTATCAAGCGCATCCTACGCTGCTCTGCCAAGCCAAGGCTCACAATCCAGGTCAAACAGTTCTGGTCCATAGCCTGACCTAACACCTGACGCTTGGATGCCTCTGACACTGCTAGAACAGCGGTAATACCGGTGCAAAAACCCATCACCCGCTCTCTCTCATCAGCATTGGGCTCCACCAACTGCTATAATTGTGAGTCCCAAACAAATCCAGGTCCTCCCTCTCAAAAAGCATGAGAACCTAGGAAACTCATGAGTGTGGTAAAAGCGGCTCTAGGCTGTCCAACTAGGTTCACCACTGCCATAGGTGACCTATCAGCCACTACCATTGTTTGAGACTGACGCCCAACATCCAAGATATCATCAACAAGAATGTGTTCCATCGCTGAATCCCATCATAAGCACACTGTAGAACCTCTCTGGGCAAGAAGTTTGTCCACCAAAGACAAAGACGATGAGCCCGTGATCCCACTCTGGCTGCATCTAACAATACAGCAGGTCCCATCCAAGAATGGACCTGATGTGTACTCGCCACCACTCTAGTGCGAGAATCACCCATCAAAGGAACGTTCTCCAAAAGGTAAGCTGGAGAAACGGACTGATGAACCTGGAGATGTCGTAGTATCCGTATCATCTCCCAAAAAACACCAAAACAAGGATCCTGAAGACTCAATCCTCTACCAGCACGTGTATGTCCCTAACATGGCCATCCAAAAATCACCAAGTGAATAGGCCCATGTCTCTCTAGGTCATGCGTCCCCAATAAGGAAATGTCTCCTGGTAAGGCCTTTTGGTAACCTCTGACTGCTGACATCGGTAATAATTCCGGATACCGATAGGCCAAGTGTACCACATGATGTAGAGAGACTCGCCTAGCAGTCTCATCTCTCTCTACATACAAGTACCTCTATACTCGTATACCCGCCTGTAATACCGTAGCTAGTCCGGTGCTGATCCCACCAAACAACTCCAATAGGCATATCCCCTCTACTGGATACTGCCAAGCAATGAGTGTGGTATCCAAAGGTGCCAAAGCACTTGCCTCTAGAGGCTCATCCTCACACTCATCTCCTGATGGTATGAAGGCTCCACTCCAAGCCTGCTGCACCAACTGATCTGCATGTTGCTACAATGCCTCCTCTGAACTCCACAATGGAACATCCAAGGTGGATAGAACAATCTCACTTGTACTCCAAAGCTGAGTGATCTCCTCTGGTACTGGACTATCTTCTGCATGGGTGTTCCCCTCCAACAAGTCACCAAGCCAAGTAACTGCACCACTGAAAGCTAAAACTGATGCTGCCATGGTCCCAAACTGTAGTGAGCCAAGCTTGCCACTACTAAAGCGTACTGGTAGGCGACATACCCGTCCCTCACCAGACTGCCAACCAGGTCTATAAGAGGCTGTCTCCTCCCAATAGTCAATGCTGAAACCCATGGGGTATAACACTGCTCCCCCAACTAGCACATCATATGACTCAACTATTGTCGCAATAGCCTGAGCTCTCACCACCAAGCTATCAGTCGGATGACCAGGCTGAACCTGGACAACAAGCTCCCCACGTGTGATGTACTGTGTCGAACCACCACCTAGAGATGTTTGGATCTGAAATGGACACCTCTCCACATTGGTCTTCTGTAACTCCAGACCGACAACTGCAGCCTTCCCCAACATAAGGGGATGTGCACCAGAGTCTAACAAGACTCTCTGTGGGGTATAGACCTTCCCTGAAGATCCCACCAAACAAAAAATCCCCCTCTGGTTATCCAATAGGACAACACCAGGTGTAAACCGCGCTCTCTCAAAGGCCGGTCTAGCTGGCAACTCCTCCAGTCTAGCCGCTGCTGCCTGTCATAAACCATTGGTCGCTGAATGGATCCCATCCTCCTCAACCAAGTCAGCTCCACTACCAACCACCTCTTCTCTAGTAGTAGGAACTGCACCATCCCTACTCTCACACAACGTGGCAGCCAACCGGAACACTGGAGCTAGGTCAACTCCCAATGTAAACATGTCACTGGCTGAAAACAAAGGACGCCGCATAATCAGCTTAGTTGCCCCCAACATCATGCTAGACTCAGTCTCTATAGTAGCAGGTGGCTGACTAGCAGGTAGTCCATCATGTACTCCATCACCACCTACCACACCTGCACTGGGACGTCTAGGAACCATGGATGTTGTCTATAATGCCTCAGATAGTGTGAAAGACTGGGGAAGTCTGACATGTCTCCCAACCTCTCCTCTTTGTGGGTCCAACTCCATTGATGCCCCTCTAGGCTCTAGAGCACGTACTGCACTCCTAGTCACTGCTGCAGATGCATCCACCTGTGCTGCTCCGCACATGAAGTCCAAAGCATCTCTATCACCAACATATGAGGTGGAAGCTTCAGCACCCGAATCTGATCTCCTCTGAGCAATAGCCATACTAGCCAATCTCTGCTCTAACTGCTCAATCCGAGTAGCCATAGTTGTGTCAGAAGTAAGGGCAGGTATTGCACCCCTACTAGGTGTAGATCCTCTACCACCACCTCTACCACCTTGTCCTCCATGAATTGGAGCTCCTCTACTACCAGCCATAGCAGCTCTTCCACTCCTTAACTCCGGGTGTAGGTCAAAACACCGGTCACTAGGGTGACCAAATCTGTGGCAATGCTCACACTGCCTCTATGCTGGCTGTGATGCACCAGAGGTATCAGGTCCGCTGCCCTGAGTACACTCTCTCCTATGGTGAGGTCCACCACAAGTCCAACAAGCAACACCACCACTCACTGGCTATTGCTGACTCAAAAATGAGGGTAAGGGTCTAACTCCACTAGGCCCTCCACTCGCTCAATAGGATCTAGGTTGTCCACCCTGTCCTCAAAAACCAACTGGGCGTGGTGCACTCTAGAAGAAGTCACAGCCGTGGATGAGGTCTCCCTACCAAATCCAGATGTCACCACTCTCTCCTCCACCATGTTAAGCTCAATACGCTCTGTGAGCCGGCTTGTCTCTCACTCAGGATGAACCTCTGATGGCTATTATGGTAGCGCACCATGGACTAAGAAGGCAAGGAACCTCAACTCCATCATACTCCTCCAAGGCTAACACTCCAAGACTCAAGACATTGCTCACTAGAGAACTCAATGAGAGAAAGATAGTTGCAAATGAAAGGATGATTAGTACCTCCTCACCCCTTGTTTATATACTTGTGAAATAGTTACATACCAAAGTTACTAATTACCGTAGTAACTCAAGTTACTAGACTAAAAGTCAAGTAAAGTCAAAAAGTAGAAGGGAATATCCATTCACATGGGCATATTCCCCTAAGTATGTGGTCTTATCTTGACCCAACCACTAAGTCAAGGATTCCTTCACATGGGCTATCCTTGGACTAAAGAGGAATCCAAAACAAAAAGGCTTGCGGGCCCAAGAGTTCTCAACTCTTTCCTCAATGCCAAACACCTAGGAATAATACCAAGTCAACACACTAAAATCCAAAATAGTGGTGCTCATCTTTTCTACTTCCTCTAAAGTAAAGTCCCCTCTATCTTAGCTATGATTAACTTTAGCTAACCATGACTAATATAGAACCATCCTTTATCTCTATATAAATAATATCTCTTAAGTACTTGTAATACCAAGCTAAATATCACAATACCACCCACATGCACAAATGGGTGTTACAGCTCAGCCAAACCAAAGACCACTGCCAAAGTAGGCGAAGTAGCCTGTAACAACGTAGCATCACAAACTCTACGTCGCAACTCCCTGTCCAGTATCCCATACCAAAACTGGACTGCTTGGGCCTCAGTAACTCCCTGAGTGAAACTGATCAGCCACCTCATGCAAGTGTATGCCTCACGTAGGCTCTCTCCAGCCTTTCGCTGGAACTCTTGCAAGCTCCTCAGCTTGTCAGTCCGCACTCCCTGGTAGTTTTGCCTCAAACATAGGAAGAACTCCACCATGGGGTTAAACCCCGGTACCACACCACCTCTTGCAGCGGTACCTCCACTCGTAGTAGCATTATCTCCAACTAATGCACCTCCACTAGCTCCACCCACACTACTTGAGCTAGAACTCGTAGGTACATCCGATCTACTCCTGGCCATCGAGCCTGAAGTGATGGAGACATAGTGTGGAGACCAATATTGTCTCCATAACTCAATCTCCTCCAAATGAGCTCTCCTGAACTCATGGTAGTCATCCATCGGTGGACCCTCCAAGTGCTGAAACAACGCCTTCCATGCCATGAAGGGTGTGAACAAAGTCGGGTTCCGCATCTACTACAAATCACACCAACTGTCAAACTCCTAGATGAAGTCATCCAACTCAATGATACCCATTGTACCAGAGTAACGCCTAGGGCCTTTGGAAGCCCCATAAATCTCATCCATGTCCCACAACAACGGTGCAGACACACCAAGTGCACTCTCAACTGAATCAGCTCCTGTGTCAAACTCCAACTCAAAGTCAATCTCCTCCCTCATTGGGACTTGAGATACATGCTGATACCAAGCACCACTCTGAGTAAACCCATTGCATATTGTAGGGCTAACTCCTTTGGAATCTCCAAAGAACTCCATCGTGACCAAGTAACCACAACAGCAAACCCAAACCACCAACTGCAACCGTAAGTCGCAACCGCAAGTACCCCACCAAGTGCCAACACCACCAAGCACCACCCACTAATGTAACTCTAACCAAGATAACTATACTAGGGGAAAGGGCAACCTGTAACCTACCATCATAACACGCACTCTCACGGTCTGCAGGTCATCACTTCTTGCCTCACCGGAGAGAAACAAAGGTAGTCTGACTGGTCATCACTCCAGCCTCACCACCGAGAGCACACCAGAGCACCAACGCTCAAAAGTCAGGGCACCTCACACAAACGTGGTGCACAAATAGGAAGTAGAGAATGGAGGGGGTCCAATCACAAGAAATCTAAACAAAAACTCTCCATCTCATAACACAACACGGGACTGACTCTACCACTATTTGGCATTTGACATAAGAGAAGTTGGTATCTAAGTCCTAAGCTACTAGGATCACCAAGAATGGAATCAAACTGCCTCTCCTAGCCAAAGCTAAATGTGTATAGATAACAGTGGCATAGTCACTATAACAACAAGTGAGGGTGGACTAGTTGGCTAGGGCACCAGTCTAGGAACAAGAGATCTAGGGGTCAAACCCTATTGCGCACAATCTAGCAGGAAAGGTAGATTTTGCCAACCAATGACCAAGATCTACTCTAAACTAGCTAGCCTCACGCCAGCAAGTTGGCTTGTTGGCCCTTCTAGGCCTTTGTAGCCTCTCATAGCCCACAGCCCTATGCCTCGAAATGAGGCCTTTCTTGTTGACACTTCGAACCTCCTCCAAAATTGGCGAAACTTCTCCAAATCTGCAAAAGTCCTCCAAACTAGTGAAACTCCTCCAAATCTGGCCAAATAGCAAAAACTCCTCCAATTCTAGCCAAAATTTGAAGTAAATCCCAACCAAAATTTGACGTAAAATCTGACATAAACCCTAAAGTTGACCGTCCGCCAAATCCTCTGCTAACTTTCCACTCGAGCCAAATTGACAAAACGGGTTTTTCCAAATCACAATTTCATGAGAAGAGCTTCCCAACTCCACCTTCAATTTGACTTTCTGAGCCCAACTCGCAGCAAATTGGTCTTGCCTTCACCTCCTGAGCTCAAAATCACAACACTGCTCAAAATTTGCTCCTTCTTTGCTCAAAATTTGGCCAGCGCTTCCGCACACCGTCTGCCTAACTGCCAAATTTGCATCAATCGATTGAGCTTCTACACACTAGGAAAACACAGAACTTGAATCAAGCTACCAACGATCCACCGAGCTTGGAGATACCACCAACACTCACCGTTCTTGCACCCGATTTCCCCCTGACTTCATTTCTCTGATGTAATCAGATTGCTTACCACTCTCAACTCAACTCAACTCAACTCAGATCAGTACTTGATCTGTCACTCTATAAACTACCAACAACTGGGCGCTGATTATAGTCAAGCCACACCCACTCAAGCATAGAGAATCCAGGTGACGCTTGCCGGCCTCTGTCCACCATAGCCAGGAACTCAAAGGCTCAACATCAAAGAAGTGAGCTCTCTGGAGCTCACTTCGAAACTATACCCCTTGGACTCAAGCTAGCACTGAAACCCTAACGGTCTTGCTGATGGCACACTCGACGATGTGAACGGTGCAAAGTGACGATAGGCCCCACCGTGAAGTCAGTACCCCGAACACCAAATCTGACCGTCAGAAAGTAGTCAATGAGATACTGCTGAAATAACTCTAACTACTATCATTGGAACTCCAGTGTCCGAGCATCTAGATGCGGCACTACAAATGGCATGACAATTATGTAGCAATGTATATACGCACAACATAGATGCACTCCATCTTTTTGTAGTAGAAGGTATAAAGAGAATAACGCCAACATAATACAAGTTCAATTCAGCTCAGCTTAGGCCTATGCAAAATTCTAAGGTTCATCATTCGTTATCCACATTTGTTATTCACATTTGTGTGTATGGTCAATTTGTGATTGTTTGCGTATGCATGAATTGGATTCTATATTGGAGATAGAGTAATAAGGCCTTCTATGATCCTTAATGTGTCAATGTTAATATTGTGTATATTTCCTGATTTTTGGATGGAGTAATGGTGAGGAATTCAAAGTAAAAATGCAAGTGTTGAGGTGTGGGAGCTTGACCAACATGTTGGATCCTTTGCGTGTTTTGAAGGATTGAGGTGATGCATCAATATGGCTATGAGTGTTATGAAGTACCACATGTAACAAAAAGCCCCTCTAGTCATGAACTTGCAATATAGCAATGAGGAACACCTTTTGGGAAGGGTAGAACATTCTCATTGGCATTGTAGTATGCACAATATAGGTAACTGCAAGGGTACAAACCATCAAGGACAATGATCTTCAATAAAAATTGAACCATCACCTTTAGAAGCCAAGTTGATATGATATATTTTGTGAATGTGATTTGAGTGTTTAATTTTCTCTTTTGTATTTTGCCATTGTGTGATGCAATACACTCTTTTGGGAATTGTCCTACCCAAGAGGGTAAAGATGCAACAATAGATAATTCATGATAAAGTGATATTTTTTCCTTCATGTATAGCCATTTCCAAATAATATCCTTGTGGGAACAACTTGTTCCTACCAATTATACTATCTATACATTGATATTGGGTTGCCACATGAGTGAATGACCAAGAAGTGGGACTTTTAGGCATGAAGGACAATGAGGAAGATGTACCAAAAGCCAAAGACCTAATGCCTAAAGAAGAATACAAAGCAAAGGATCAAGTGTTTGTGAGGCCAAATGCAAAGGCTTTGTGGAGATAGAAGCCAAAGAAGGAGGACCTTTGGTGGAGAAAGAACAGGTAGCCAAAGATGAACCTACACAAGGAAGAATCATTCTCTTGACCCCACTACCCTATCAAATTTTTTACTCAATAGGGCAGGTAATACATTGCTAGAAGGACTCTTGCCCAAGTACCAAGAGCACCACAAGGAGATAACCTCTTACATTTACTTGGTAAGGTATTTACAAGAAACTTCCCACTAGGCTATCATAGAGAAGGCAAAGAAAGAATTTGGCAAAGGTAAGGGAGTAGTCCAAGAGTGTAGGAAGACAAATACCTTGGTGAAGAAGGAATTTGAAGAGAAGAGATGGAGCATTTTGCTCAAAGCCGTGAGGGAGAAGAACAAAGAAGAAGAGGTTGTAAGGAGAAGTGCACATCTTCCACCTTTAACAAAACCAAAGATAGAAGGAGTTTGAGGAGCAATTGAGTGCTCATAATGAGGAAGTGGCCAACATCTAAAGAAAATTAGATGCATCTCATGTGAGCATAATTGCAATGGAGGTGCAATGGAATGACTACCACACCAAAGTGGTAGTCATTCCAATTCAAGAAGTTGCAAAATGAGCTAAAGAAGGAGGAAGAGAATGAGGTAGATTGTAGCCAAATGAAGAAGGAATTGATACTAAAGCATAGGTGATTTGCACCAACCTTGAGGAAGAGAAGATGAATATCCTTCAATGAATGGAGGAGGTAAGAGATCAGTTGGTGTGCCTTGGGAAGAACGTGAGTCAACAAAGGCCACATCAAACTAAGCTCCATAAACTAAAGTTGCAGATCAAGATTTTGGAAGCAAATGTCTATTTAAATGAGCAGTTGGAGGTTTGCTTGAAGGAGCACATGGCCCAAAAGTTCATGAAGTCAACAGACATCCTCCTCCTCCAATTTGTAGATTACAAGTAGAAATTAGACTTATTGATTATGATCTTGAGGGGCAAAGGTATTTCTTCATGGTAGAATAACCAAAGATCTTTGTAGTTGAAGACCTTTAAATTATAGAACACATGTAGCCAAAGGCAAAGTAAGTGTAAAACACCTTTGGTGCATAACAAACCTTTGGCATAGAACAATTTTGTAAGAGTAGAAATTTTTTGTAGCCAAAAACCTTTGGTGTCATCAGCGTAAAGCCACAGTTATTATGATGGAAGATCTAGCACCTTTGTTGATATGCGGGAGGCCCTTAATTAAGCGGCATTAAGATAAGATAAGGTATGCAATAAGGATTAGCAAAGTACAATATAGCTATAAAAACAAGATTTCCAAAACACTTTGACCATGAGATCCTTTAAGGTGGAGTTAGAAAGAGTATTTGAGGCTTAATCATGATATAAATTGATTTCACTTTTTGGTAATTAAGGAAATTAAAAAAGAGACCTGCTAAACTCTCTATCACTTTTTGTCTACATGTTATGTATTTCTTGAATGATTTGCTAAGTAGTGGTGAGGAACCTTGAAGTATGAATGCAAATACTTGAGTGCAAGAGGACATTTGCATTTGTCTAAGGTATGTGATCCTTGGAAATCCAAAGGAGTGAGGCAATGTATGGAAGTGTTTTGGGTAACTTGGAGCATTGAAAGTACAATGGAAACACAAAGCAAGCCAATAGATCTACATGAAGACTTCTTTGGAGCTCTGCCTTCTAGGAAGTGTGTAGCCTTCCTATAAGACACTACTTCTAGAAGTGGTAATTTGGCAAGAAGTGATCTTTGGTGTGAAGTGAGCCATCACCATAATGAAAGATTTGGAAGAGATTTTTAGTGAAAATGATTTCTTATTTCCCTTTTCCATAGTGTGACACAAGGGGTGACACTACCCTCTTATGCGAGTGGTTTTTGCCCAAGAAGTTAAATAGAAAATAATAAACGATTTGCAAGATAGTCACACTTCTTTTCAATCCCAATCAATCTTGACCCATATCCTTAAAGGAACAATCTATTGTTACCGTTTTACTCTTAGTACATTGACATTGGGTTCTCACATGAGAAAATATTTATTTATAATGAAAGAAATATATAAATTTTAATACAAAAAAATTTCTTGGCTATGTTGAAAAAAATAATGTAATAATGATAATGTCCATAAAATTTGATTAAGATAAATGGTACAATATCTATCCATTTTTAGAATCTTAATCTATTATTTAAGTTTTATAAATGCTTAGTTATAAAAGCAAGATTCATATGAATTTTCCAGTAAAACTATAATAATTTGGAGGATATCACCAAATAGGAGATAAATTTAATTGGTAGAGGTGATAATGATATTCTCTTAAACTGCTACGAGATTTAGTAAAAAGTGCTAATAGATTGAAATATATGTTGAGCCCCTCTATATATATATTTATATTCTTTGAAAATCAAGTATCTTAGAAGAAGTACCCAATAACAACTCTTGTGATAGTTTATTATTCAAACTTACTTCTTTCCGTTGAGGCATAATTCACAAAAATTCTCAGAAAAAGTGGGTTTTAGTAAACCAATGAAATATTTTCTTTTTTGAATTTGGAAGTTCTACACATTCAAAAAAGCCATCATACCGTAGGTTTATCTCAGTTGTCACTTCAACAAGATCGTGAGTTTTACTTCCAATACACTCAATTTGTAAAGTTTCACTATCTGCACTCCTTTAGCTATTATCATGAATTTCTATCATATTGCATGAACGTACATTGTCTCATCCTAGTACTTAGAGGATTTCTCCTAAACTTAGAAGACTGGGCAGAATTTGAGAAGCATAATATATATGTTATATATCTTGATTCAACCGTCCAAAAACGAGAACTTGCACATCTCATTTTCCTTTTACTTTATAAATTATTCTAGCACCTGTCCGCCCAAGAATGTCATCAGTATTTATAGGTATATTAAAAAACTGGTTTTGAAAGAGAAGATGATTTGGTTAGAAGCTCAGAAGATCTACCACGTATTGGTGCAGTTAATGGCAATCAATATTGGGGAAATTTTATACTGGTTTTCTTTTAGCTTATATCCTCTATAAGAAAATCAATATAATTTGCTTCTATTTGTAGTATTTGAGCTCCCATATTAGATGTCATATTCTTCCTCTATGAACCCATCATATTTGTCGTGGTAGTGATCGTTCTTTGAATTTAATGATACACTCTTGTTTATCTTGCTACCCATAAGACCTACTATCCATACTATTTCACTTCACTAAGATGATTATTTGTCACATTTATACCGAAAAATTAAGCACCAAAATTCATATTTCTACTCTCTCCAAGATCTTTCGAAACCCTTTCTTGCTCTAGAGCTGATGCCATTTTATCAATCGAATTGACACTATCTAGTCTACACAACATAAAAGTCAAACATTTCACTACGTACAAGCTGACTTTAACATTGTTTAACCTTGTTGTATATAGGTCTCTTCCACTTTTTCACTCCCTAATTTCGATTCACTTCACACTTTTGTTTCTTAATTATGTCTGCAGACCAGATTGGGAGTTTTTGCTTAGAGAAACACATTAAAGACCAAAAAGCCAAATTGAATGGTTACCGAATCCTAACTGGTGGACAAAAGCATTTCTTCTCAAGAGACACTCCTTCTCAAGAGACAATCCTTCTCGCAATAATCCAACGTCAATGGATATCCGAGGGCTCAGGAACGAAAAGTTTGCCTTGCATACTTTTAGACTCTCTCAGCAAGCGCCAAGGGGACTTTGTTTTAGCACACCCCACAATGTTTAGGGTAATATTAGATTGAAAAGTTGAGATTAATTATCAATTAAATAAGCTTGTTAGTGCATTGAGAATGAGCATACTGAGAATCAAGAAAGATATGGAAGACTTTTACGGTGCATACATGCAATTCATCGATCTCGTTGCCCGCGTTTCCTCGTGTAGAGAGTGGCCAGACCTGTTCTCTTGAATGGATATACGAGTTCTATCGAAATGGTCCATTTCCTTATCTGCCACTCACTGGAACCGAGTCTACCTCCTCCGCGAGTGGTGGCCTCTCCGATCCCGTTACAGCCAGGTCTGAAACCCACCAACGGTGCACGTGGTAAACCAAGCTGTGACCGCCATCTGAAAATCTGGGAAATGGTTGAAAAGTGAGGCCCAGGGGCTCTCCTGATACGAACTTCAGTCTGATATTTATCAAGGTCAGATGAAGGTGACATCTTCAGGAACAGAAGCAAGTATGTCATGTAATCTACGAGAAACCCTGTTGATGTAGAGTTGAAGATACCTACACTGAAAAGAGTGCTCCACGAACTTGCTCAAATTATTACGAGTGGGAGCGATCTTGTATAATTTCTCGGTGAAACTTTTCGCGCTAAGGTCAGCGTCTTGTCTCCTCCTAACACGAGTCTTATTTCAAGAGTTAATGTCGCCGAAATTCCAGGAGCATAAGTTTTTGGTCCCGAGTTTCTATCACATTTTCAGAAGACAGCAACGAACATGCATTCTTATGATTTGATTTTACCTTCATCTCTGAAGTATTACCCTAAACAAACACTGTATGATCAATGGGAGCAGAAACCGTTCTCAGAACAACCAACACCATATTTCATCTCTATGTTTCGTCGTGAGGTCAGATGTCTCCTGACCAATGTCATAGGGTT
Organism: Lunularia cruciata; assembly: GCA_948567375.1. Lineage (NCBI taxonomy): Eukaryota > Viridiplantae > Streptophyta > Marchantiopsida > Lunulariales > Lunulariaceae > Lunularia > Lunularia cruciata. The sequence goes on from OX419758.1 coordinate 38,126,333, forward strand.
GGAAGGAAGAGACGGAATCTGGGTTTAACCTCATGGATAAGTTTATTCTCTACATCGTCCTCCCCTGCAATTTATGGACTTCTGTCGGTACACATTAACAGTAGGTTTGCAGTTCTCATTCCAGAGGGACTGTAAACCAAAGTGCATATTATCTCAAGACAAATGATCATTGTTCCTATTTGTTCCCTCAAGCTGAAATCTGAGAAGAAAAACTTCCCTGTTCTGGCAAAGCGTTGCGCGACTTGTTACTTTTCATGACCTCCTTGCATCATGTATACTGTGTTTTGTAATCTAGCAAGTAAATCGAGTTTCAATCAAGACTGGGATGTCTTCGTACATTCAGACCTGGCTTCCTATCTATACATCCATTTGGCATTCTCTCCATGATTCTTTACATATAAACTGTTCTGGCAAGCTTTGGGCTTACACGCCAATGGTGAAGCCATCTGTCATGTTCGGAGCATGCTACTTGAATTTAATGAGAGTAGAAACATAAAACCCAGCAAAATTGCTCAAGAACTCAGCGTCAGAACATGCAATAACGATCGATCTCCTGGCAGCGTTTAAAACACATGGTTACCACCTCAGACAAAATGCTTTCTAGGATGCAGTCACTGACAGATTTTGAGAACGATTTTGTTGACAATAATGTTACAAAGAAGCAGCCAGGAGGGCTGAAACCATATGTTTGGTTTTGCTGTTCTAAGGAAGGCCTGGAGGAAATACTGGTAAACCCATGGGTAATTCTCCACACTTACTTATGACGACCGTCTTCAGCGGGCGGTTCCAGAAATTTCGTGCATTAGCAGCTCGGTCATCTCCTAAAAATTCAGCAAAGTCGTTGAATTGACGGATCTTATCATTGGGTTGGTATGTTGGAACCTTCGCTACAGCAGCCACAACATCTAATCCTGCATAAAGTAAATCAATTATTGCATTAGATCTTTTCCACGAGTTTGTCTGACTATTCATCAGCTCTGATAACCTTCACAACCTTGAGTCTTCTATCGCGTTAAAAGAGTGAAATTTGTGCATGCCACGACAGTCTACATTACGCCTTTGACAAATGAGTAAAAATTCAACTCTGCTCTCAAATGATGAGGAGAGCATGAATGACAGGCCACTTGAGGCATGATCTCATGTCCAAAGTTTCCAATTCACTAACGTTGGCTCTATACATAATCGCTTCATGTAAAGGTAGGGCTGAAGACTATTGAGCTGTAGCTGTAACGCACCTTCTAGAACAGTTCCAAACACAATGTTGCCATTGTCCAATTGTGGAGCTGGTCCTGGACCTGAAATCAGCACAGCAATACATTACTTTCTGCACCCTCTACAGCCACCATCACATCTTTGAAGCTGGTTGCTTACTTGAGATATCTCTCACATACACCGAATATAAGTAGATTAACCAGGGACTGGCAGGTCAGTTCATTCAAGTGGTTGGTCCATCTTGTCGAATTATTTTTGGGACCTCAATGACGGCCCGTACATACGCTAACAGAAGCCACCTAGACTTTTTTGGACATTCAGCATCATACGTTGCAAGGTTTTAAGCCACTGAATGGAAAAAGAAAGTGCAAATTGGCAGAACTTAAACTGAAAACAAAATTATGGAAACTTTTCCTCACTTTTCCCTGTCTATTTCCTTGTTGAGCAAAACTCAGATTGCTGCATAATGCTTTTTAGGCTAGCTAAAGTGAACAACATACCTGTGGTGATCAAAAATTGCACGTTGCGATAATCAATGTCGAGCTTCAGGTCTTCCTCATCATCATTCTCAGACAAGCAGAGAGACACAGTCCCTGGTCTCATGTGTGTCAATTTATATGAATTCCCACTAACAGTCTCCTGATTGCGGTCCAATTTTATCAACCCAGAAACCTCACCCTTATCCCTCGAGCCCTGCCTCCCAGCCTGGATATACTGCCCAGGTAAAACACGGTGAAACGTTGTACCAGCATATGAAGTCCCCGCTTGTCCTGTACACATTGCTTTGAAATTCTTTACAGTCTGTGGCACCTGTTTCCCATAAAGTCCAATAACAATTCGCCCTAACGGCTCTCCTACTATGCAAATTTGCGAGGTATTTCCCAAAGTCCGATCCTGCCTAGAATTGTTGGGGCAGATACTGAGATCCAAATACACCCTATCCGTAATTGTGGTGTCCACCTTGTCTATAGCTTTCACCGGCTGTTCGCTTCTAACTTTCTCCCCAATCGGACCTCCAACCGGTTTCGCCGGTTCACTCTTCACTGGACTCTCCACTGATTCCACCGACAAGTCGACCGCTAACGCCTCTGAAATCGTTCCAGTTCCTCCCATCAGTGCCGCCCCTAAATAGAGAATCTCTCTACGGAAGCAGACGGACAAGGATCTAGACATGGCGCTACTGCTGTTACTCTTTCCCTTCGAGATGTCATCCTGTTTCCTATAAACCGGCACCTTCTCAAGCTCCGAATGCTTCGACGAGCACCCTTTCACTAAACCAGCGTTCGACAACCCCAACACCTTCGGGCATTGCATCACAAAAGATGCCATTACCAAGTATTCGAGAAGTCAGTCCTCCCTTTTCGCGCCAAGTTCCTGCTCCTTCTACTTCATCGAGAAGGACATCACAGTCCAAGATCCTCTATCAATTTCGCGGAGGAACCCATCTCGTTCTCTGTACCTGCATTCAGTGAGTCCTCTGACTTCCTATCTGCCCATCTGGAGCTGCCTTTGCACTTTCTGCATGCTCCAAGCACGACTCAAACTCAGATTACTGACACATTATGGACACATGGTTCGGATCGGGTCGAAGCTGCTTCGGCAGTTCTAGCGCGTCACGAGCACTGGGCCTGATACAGAACGAACAATCCGAGATGGAAGAGCAGAGGATGTGGGATAAGGTATCTACCACGTGGTGAAATGAGGATCTGACACGCGTCCTTTCTTTTGCTGGAATGGAGATTAAATCCTAGGTGTACTCAACTCTGGCCTACTTGATAGAGAGAATTGGCAAGTATGGTGAAAGGATATATTGATCCCCGGTTACTAAATTCCGTAAATGGATACAATATTTTTACATTTACCTCTCCTTCATGAATAGAAAGTTACACCACTTAAAAGGCTTATTTATCCTTGAGTGTCAAATTTTATATACAGTTGAGTGTGTTTTTAAACTTGACCATTTTCTTTTCCAAGGACTGCACTAGTAAACCATCCCTTTAAGATGATTTTCACTCTTGTTTCTTTCTTTCTAGGTTTTATAACTTTGGGAATGTTGTGTGCTCTAGAGCTATCCTTAACACTTGAGGCATTGGGTTATCATTGGAATGGCTTTTGGTTTATGAGGGGTGCACTCTATTTGTGAAAGGAGGTGATGGAGTTTAGGATGCTTTATCTCAAGCATCAAAAACATCTAAATCTATGGAATTTCTAGTTTATAATAGTATAATCCATATAATAATATTTTTATTTTATTTTTTTTATGTATGTGTAATATCAAAGTGAAATGAAAGCTTTAACTCAAAAAAAGAAACTCAAAAATTGATAGATTTACATAAATATCATCCATGTAAAAGATGCAAAAGAAGGCTCTATTCTTTAAGTTAATATAAACCGCATTCTAATCCAAAAAAATTAGTGAATTCTCATGATGCAAAGAAGAAGTGAATTCATTTGCCTTCTTGGGCCAATATTACCAACTTTAGACTTGCATTTGCTACTTATTGGGCTTGTAACCTCCAAGGTTATACATAAGTTTCCATTAAAGTATTGTTAGATGGTTTTGAGTTAGAAAGAATTGATTAAGCTAGTGAAGGTTAAGTAAGAAGTACCTTCAGCTAGTCAGTTTAATACATTTGGAGAAGCACTCCACATTTACTTTTCAATTCCAACCATGATTCTTAAGTAATATTATATTGTATTATATTGAGATTGGATCTTGTCCTTGGACATTAACATAAATCTGACTTAGTGCATATAAGGTTATAAAATACTTTTTCTTGAGCGAGTTAAGTGGTCAAGAAAGTGGAGAAAGGAAAGGTTAGTCTTTTATTCAACTCAAAACTTTAGATAAATTTTAACTTTAAATTAAAAAAAATGCTATATGTTCCTAAGGAATATTCAAAAGGTTCCATTTGTTGCAAAAAGCAAACAAGAATGACCATGGCAATTTGATTCTTTTACCTCTTTAAAGTTAGTCAAAGTAGTGAGTTATTGAAATATTTACTACCATGCTTTTTGTAAGGAGGAGCTTAAGAGAGAAAGGACATCCATTCCTTAGATTGCTACGTACATTGAGTGGATGAGTGAATGAAGCTCAGCGAGTCCTATTTATATCTTTCTAAGTATAGTTGAGGTCTTCTTCTTTGGGGGATTACCGTTATCTAAGAATGAGGTACTCTAAGTTTAGAGGGTTGTTATATTGACCGCTAAACTATAATTATGAAACCTATTTCGAGATACCTTCGATCTTGGAGTTATTTTTGAGAATTAAACCAAACTCTTGATTAGTGAATAGAAGAGTCATGTCATCTTAGTATTATTTGGGATTATTTTAGGATTTTCTATATCACTATGATATCCATAATTGGGTTATTAAGTCTATTATTTTAATATCTATTATGGAGATGTAACGTTTTTTGTTTTTTATTGGTATTTATTGCTGCCATAAAAAAATGTGTCTTACTCTTTGTGTGATTAATAAGACTTTGATACTAATGCTTTATTTGCTCAAGCTTTTTTTCTTTCCTTTCCTCAATAATACGAGATAATTGTTATAATTTAAGAAGTATGTGCTCATTACAAAACTTAGTTCTCTTTCATATCAAATTCCATTGTTAAGTTTATATTGAAAGTAAGAACTTTTATGTTATATTTCTTTGTCTATTGATATGGCTATTTATAAATTAAGCCATTAGTCCCTTCTATGGGTTTGAGTATCACATGGAATTATCTTGGATTAAAATCAAAGAAACCTATAAAAAAACTTATTAATGAGTTTGAAGTGTGTTTCTTTCAATTAAGGTCAAATTTCATTTTTTCTCATCTGAAGTCAAAACTAAAAGAGATAAAAGTCAAGTTCTGGACTCACCATGAGAAAAATAATATAAACTTATTAATGAGTTTGAAGCGTGTTTCTTTCAATTAAAGTCAAAATTCATTTTTTCTCATCTGAAGTCAAAATTAAAAGAGATAAAATTCAAGTTAAGGACTCACCTTGAGAATTAATATAGACCATGATCTTTTATCAAAGAAAACTTTGCAAAACTTTTCTATGATAATAAAGTGTCATTCAACTCAAATATCCTTTGTTTGCATATGGAACGGAGCCCTTAACAAGAAATGAATCAAGTTGTGAATTCACTAGCAATTAGTGAATTAATATAGTGGAGCTAGAATGAATGTTAAATTGACAGTTCTCTTCATAAATTGTAGTTCTCAATAAGATGGACGGCTTATCCTACTAATCTTGTACTAATTAGTTCTATTTTTCAATTATCTATATACTATAAAAACCATTTTTTTTAGTTTGATAAAACTATCTACCCACTTATTTCAACTATAAGCAACTATAAGGACATTGTAGATGTTAAACAGTTCTCTACTCGTTTTTTCCAAGTATGCAGCCCTAACCTCAACCAATCTTAAATATGCATCTTCAATATTAAATTTGTTTCTATAACCTCAAAATCTCACATACCTATATTCTTTTATCATATCTATGGCTATTTTCTCTCTTTAACTAAAATTTCTAATACTAAAAATACTAAAATTCACATAAGTAAAGTGTTCATACAAACTCTTGAATGAAGTTGAGTGTGTGAGATTTGCTTCATATTAAGATAATTTTCACCGTCTTATTTGATACATGTGTATATTTAATCTCCTATTGGGCCAAACCAACCAAGAAAAATACTCAAACTTGTACTCTCAAAAAAAGCTTAACAAATTCCACACAAAACTTCTTTTTGAACTTACATTGTTTAATGTATTTATAGATTTCATATCAAGAAGTTTAAAACATTACATTATAAGTTTCAGTCATTTAGCCTATGAAGCATAAATTGATACACCTAATTTTATTCTCAACCTCTAGAAATAAAATAACAATAAAATTCAAATAGTTAGTGTATGCTAGTGGAGCAAAGTATGAATGATATGTTTACTTAGCCTCAAAATATCAATGCATTGTAACAAGAAAACTACATTCTAAATAAGAAAATCTATACATAAAATTAAGTAGTGATTTTTTGGAAATTGAATATATCAAAGATAGATTATTTTTGCAACTTGGAAGATATAAAGACAAGATTTACTAGATAATATGTAATGCTACCAAGTACAATATTGCATGTTATTGTAAAGATGAAAATCTGAATATTTTGACCATGATTTAGAATAAGAAAATATTTTATGTGGAAGCTAATCCATGATTTTTATACTATATAAGAAAGTGAAATTTTGAAGGTTCAAGGAAGAAAGAACCTTTTTTAATTTTGTTACAGATCTATATATCTTTCAGTTTGGGTTGGATTGGAATCCTTTAGATTCTACTCTTATTATAATTTGGAGAAGCTATGAGTATGGACTCTCTCCTCCAATATCCTCTATATACTTAAATATTGATATAGTTGAATGTATTTTTAAGTTCCTTTGGTATTTTTCTTGTTTAGGTAATCAAGAACTATTCTTCACACTCAAAATGCCTATTCAGTTTTAAGAGAACCATCCAACTCAATCCATATGACTATCTTTATAGTGATAAGGACTACATATAGTATTAAACTATATATCCTGGCTTTCCCTTTAAATTGGGTGAAGGCTATATTGAAGAGGTACTCCAAGATTTGAAGGCTCCATTGGTTATAATTGTATCATTTGCTTGCTTAATTATGATGCAAGACTCCTTTGTGAGTGTTTGGTACAATTCACTTGATCTAATATAGAACTTGAGATAAATGGGGATATAACCCTTAGATATGATATTTATCAACCAATCGATTCAAGACTATCCATACAAATGTAAATAAGAGAGAAATTAGAATATAATAAAAAAATATTATAAAATGAGGCTAAAATTCATTAAACTCATCTCCCACAATTGACTTTTTTTAAAGATTGGTTTCCATCAAGCCCTTATTTTCCCCACGGTGTCCCTTGTTTTACTGCTCTTTTCATATATAGATAAGAAAAAGCATTAAACCATGATATATACGGAATTGAATTATTTTGGAACCCTATAAGCTTTGTCTTAAGCATAATGAGCTAAGATTCTTCTCATACATTGTGGGAAAAAGAATGCACTACTAGCTTGAAAAATCATTCTTGAACTTACTTTTTTCCAACACAAGATACAAGATTTCTACAAAAACCATCATCAAATATATAGCTTTAATCCTTTCTCTCTAGTTATAGTACACATGTTGCTCAAGTGTTAGTGTTTCTATGGATCTGTTTGACGGATAAAGATTTGTCTATGTTTAGTTACAATCGTATCAATTTTGATTACTATCAAAAACTTAAATGATTAGGAGTTTCGTTTCATTTATACCTTAGGTCATTCAAAGATTCAATATAGGGATACGTCATGAAAGAAAAAAAATAATTTTTTATATCAGAGAAATTATCTTTACATTTGTAATTAAATTTAATAATTGGGGTTATTTTGGTGAACCCTACTCCAGATCCTTATCGTCCACCACAACGATGAATTCTGAGAATTGAAATAAACTTACAATAATCAGCGATTAGACAGCATGTGTTGAATCACCAACAATTTTTGGATAGAGACTGATATTTATCAGCATGTATCATGGATATACTTCGCTCTTATAACTTAATTCAAAAAGCAAGTATAGCTTATTCCGGATCGAGTTAACGCTTTTATCCAAAAATCTCTATTTTCTCTCTTATAACCTTTGCTGCACAAGTTGAAATATCCCAATAAAATTTTTCACTTATTTACTACACAACTGTGAAATTGATGTCAATGTGTAACAATTACTAGATAAAAATAAAACTACGTAGGATAACAAAAAAGATGGAAAGACCCATCAAACCTAACAAGGAAAAGATATTATTATAGATAAAATCGGGCTAAACCCCAATAAAATCGATATGTGAAATTTGCCTTAGGCACCCAAGTCACCATGCTTTAAAAACAATTGTAAATTTAAAAGAAAAAGGCGACCGCGTAGGGAAAACGAAGGATGGGAAGACCCCATCAAGCCCTTACAAGGGAGAGACAAAAAAAGGTAACATGGGGCTAAGCCCCAAGAGAGTCTATATTGTAAATTTTGGATAGACCAGAGTGGTCGGTATCTCCAATTTTCATTCATTTGTCTCCTCGTTACAAGCATCTCTTAAAGTAAAATTTGGACTTGCCCTAGTATGTAATTTAAGAAGGCATCCATTTTCTCCTCTATTGAAATCAAAAGCTTGTCATGTCTTCACCGACAATATTCACCAGAAACTTCTCTCGGGAAGTGAACCCGTGTGCCTCGTGCAAATCACCCTTCACATTTGGAATTTGGTGCCTGCCAGAAGGATATTAGGCTATAGGCCAAACAACTACCAATAAAGAATAGAAGAAGGGCGACCGCGTAGAAAAAATGAAGGATGGGAAGACCCATCAGGCCTACAATGGAGAAATGAAGAAGGTAAAATGGGAGGGGCCCCAATAAAGAATAGAAACGCGCTAAAGACGAATAACCAAACCTGAGAAGACAGAAAGGGCTATTGCGTACAAAACACGAAGGAAGTGAAGACCCCCATCAAGCCGTACAAGCGATGAGACAATAGAGGAAAAATGGGGCTAAGCCCCAACCTGACATATATGGGGTCTTCCCATCCTTCGTTTTTCCACATACACTTGGTATACTGTATGTGGAATTGTACCGAAAAGGTCTTCTGTCGGTGTAGAGGGTAGGAAAGGGTGAGAACCTTCATGTCAGTGTGAGCCCAAAATCCAGAAAACCACAGAACGACCAACACTTACTAAAAAAAAACATGAGATAAAAGTGATCGGTATAATTATCAAAACACCTCTCCTTCATGATGAATCCAAAACCGGACAAAACTTAGCTTCAACTTGAAAACCAATCAATAAAACTCCAACAACTGATGCTAAAGTAGCTAGGGTAACTCGAGGTGTCAATTAGCCTAAATGAAATCTTTTGTATTGAATTTGTGATTTGTAATTAACAATGCTTTAAACTATTATGAGATAGAGAAAGAACAATTTATAAAACACTATGATTTGATTTTGATTTTATATTTCTTCCCATGTTCTTTGGATCGTTTTTTCCAAGTTTCTTGAAAAACATTGAAAACAAGTTATGAAGTCGTTTACTTTGACCAGTAATGTCACTTTAAGTTTTGGGAAATTTACAAAAATGCTCATGACTAGTTGGGAAATTACAAAAAGTAACCCTTAGTAACTTTTTAATTGCAAAAATACCATTGTTTAGATGGGGAGGGGGTGGAGGGAGTTGATGCTCCATCAACTAGCATGCCCAAAAACAAACCCAAAAGCAAAAGGATATGAACCAAAAATGTTACATTGCAGTCCAAAGATCTGGCATTCCGCTGGTTGCTCTATGACAAAGCACATTTATCAAAACGAAGAAGGTGGTGAGATTAGACATGCACCTCACAAAAGATACAATGGCCATGGTCATTACATTAGCACTCATAAAGAGTCAATCTAAGGCAAAGAGTATTTTTGTAAATAAAAAAATTTGTTCAAAGATGTTTGACTTGATTTGACTTGATTTGACTTGCTTTTGGTATAAATATGATTTAAGAAGAATCAAACCTACTTTATGTGAACTAATTTTGATTGATTTATTTAAATCACCACCTGCAAAACTGCTGAACCTTAGCTTCCAACCAACCAAGGGTATTATTGTAACTAAAAGATTTCTAGGGGTACTTTAGTAATTTCCCAACTTGTAAGGGGCATTTGTGTAAATTTCCTTAATTTTTTACTTCATTTTCCTTCAGTCATGTAACAATGCACTAAATTATTGAATTGATATTACTTATAATCCTTGGTCTTCTCAATAAACATCTTCTAGTTCATCAAATTTTATTGCTCTCATTGATTGCATATTTTTTCTAACACCCATTGGTGCATATATGCTCTATTGCAATATTTAGTTTAGTATTATAAGTAGATATTGCTTATAAGGAGTTTAACCAAGCTTCTATATTAGTTATGATTAAACTAGAGTTAGACATAACCAAAATAAAGGTGACTCTACTTTAGAGGAAGGTGAGAGTAAGCACAAGTACTTTGGATTCTAGTGTATTGACTTTGTATTATTCCTAAGTGTTTGGTTTGAGGAAAGAGTTGAGAACTCTTGGACCAAAAAGCCTTTTTGGTGCATATTTTTCTATAATCCAAAGATAGCTCATGTGAAGGAATCCTTGACTTAATGTTGGATCAAGATAGGACCACAAACTTTGGAGACTATTCCCATGAGCTTGGACTTTTGACTTCATATGAATTTTTTTGCAAAGTAACTTGAGTTACTATGGTAATTAATAATTTGGTGTGCAACTATTTCACAAATATATAAACTATAGATGAAGAGATACTCATTATCCTTTCATTTGTAATTATCTTTTTCTCATTAAATTCTCTAATGAGCAATGGATTGAGTCTTGAAAGAGATTGATAGAATATGGTTCTTTGTCTTGTTAGTCCATGGTCTGCTACCTTAACAGCCATAAAAGGTTTATCTTGAGTGAGAGACATGCCAACTCACAAACCTCCAATCCTTTGGTGCTAATGGAAACTATACATTATGGTAATCACACACAAAAATATATACCCCAAAGGAAAGAGAAAAGGAGTACAAAGCACCAAGGAGTGCCAAAGGAACAACAAACATCAAGCTAAATTAAACCCAAGGGCCACAAACCAAAGAAAAACCTAGATTCCCAAGCCAATCCCAAGGATGAGGCTCCAAGCAACTAGTTTAGAAAACAACAAGAAAACTACTACTACACTATGTGATGAAGGTCCTCTGATGGTACATTTGGTAAGTGAGGGGGGAGAGCACTAGATCTGATGGGCACTCCTGCTACTATTGCTTATCTGTGAAGACCCCAGACTTGAAAGCATTGTAGGGTGATAAAGACTCTATTAAAAGTAGGAGGTGAGCATGGTTTGGGAGACAACCATAGCCCCTCTCCTTTACAAGGAACCCTATGCTACTTCCCTAAGCAGTCCGTCAAAATGGTGATGATGGTGCTCAAAAGTCTCCATTGCTAGAGGAGCAAATGCTTGCTTGTGCTAGTGTCTTTGCTCATAGGGGTTTGCAACCATCACATCATACAAAGTATCCCAACCTTTTAAGAATGTGATAGTATCTACTCTCACCCAACATGGAGGTGGCCTTGGTAAGTCTAACCACTAGTTGATCTATACCTAGGATTATGGGTAAGGCTATATATAGTCTACACCACTTCTCTGATAGTGGTGGTAGCATACACTACACTAATAAAATCGAGAAGGTCTGATGTATAATGTTGTCAAAAGTGCATAAGTGTGGCAAAAGTGCCTTTATAGGGTATGTGCAAGCTAGATAGGAGATGTGGAGGAGATAGCTATCTGGTAAGATGAAGTAGGCAACATGTGCATTCCCTAACACAGTGAGTAAGTGAACATGGGCTATGGCCTACACCATTATGTCGAAGATGAATATACTATAGTAATCTTTCACTCCTAATATTGTAATACTCCGAGGACAAGAGAAGAGAGAAAACACAGATTACACACTCAAACATTCGGTGCCCCAAGGGAGCACCTTCTCTTTATTATATAGACAAAGAGGATCTCCTCCAAGGAAGCTCCACCATAAGATTAGGCACACTAATAGGTGACATGTCAGCAGGCTCCACCCTTGGATTACTTACTTGGATGGGTGACATGTTGGTCTAGGTCCTATCTGGTTGGTCAAACAAGCTTTGACCAAAGAGAATCTTTTAGGGAATCTTCCTGTAGGAGTCTCAGAATCATATGAGTAAGGTACCATTGGAAAGCTCTCAACAAGACAAATCAGGGGGAGGGAAGGCCAACTTATCTTCCTTTTGGGTTGGAGGGGGGATCTGCACATTTTTGAGGCCTAATTCATCCGTTTAGGCCTCCAAAATTGCCTTCAAAGATTTCACGTATATTTTGATTCCTACTCTATTTGTAGAGGTCCCTTTTTGGTGATACATCTTTCTGATCTGTTTAGTCCATCATGTGTAACATGCTTCTAAATGTCACCAAACCAATTTTCACGTTTAAACCATATGTTTAGCTATTGGTTCTCAAGTCTATTTTGGTTTCTACCCTATTAGTAGAAGTACTCTTTTGGTGATACTCTTATCTGATCTATTTTGACCATCATGTATAACATCATTCTAGATTTTACCAAACCAAATTTCACATCTAGACATATGGCTAGCTCTTGGTATTATAGACCTCCCTCCTTTTAAGACGCAACGTCCTTGTTGTGCAATTGTTGCTCAAATGCTTGCACCAACACTGGTGCATGTGTCAAATTGGTAGCGGGCTCCCAGGTTGCTCATAGAGGGGGAACCTTTCCACTATACTAGATAGTCCACCCGTGGATGGCGAGTACCATGCATTCATTTTTGGAGAATATGCTCCACTTCATATTATTCAGTGCCATCAATGAGTGTCGGACAAGGTCAAATGTCTTGTGTGGAATGACCCTGGCCTGATTGGGGAGCATATCTACATAGTAGGGAAACATGGAACAATAGAGGGATCTTCATGTGTGATGGTAGCTCAAGGTGATAGGCCACAACACCGACGCAACAAAGAACAAGAAAGGCCTAATAAAATGAGGTCCAACCAATGTGAGGTTGGTTGTTGATAGCCACACTTGATCCACAACATTGAACTCCATATGTTGATAATGTGCATCAGCATATTGCTTCTGTCGATTTTGTGCAATCTATAATCTGTGCTTGGCGTTCTCCACACCTTGTTGGATTCTAGAAACAAATATGTTGACTGCATCAACCTTGGTAGCCATTGGACGGATCTTCATCAAGCTAAAAGGTGTGAAGGGATGCTTACCATACATGAGGAAGAATGGACTGACTTGGGTGGATGCATTCATTGAATTTTTGTAAGAAAATTCCACCAACAGGAGTAAGGTGTCCCACCTCTCTTGCTCTTCTAAGGTGAAGCCGCGTAACATGTCTTCAGTTGTGCGATTAGCTTGCTCTGTTTGGCCACTTGTGGGTGGTAAGTTGTGGATATGGCCAACTTGGTTTTGAAGAAACCAAAGAGTGTTTACCAAAACAAACTGGGGAATTGAGTACCTCTATCAATGATAAGTACTTTAGACAAGCCATGGTGAGAGAAGACTTGCATCTAAGTATAATTGAGCTAGTTGTGGAGCGGTCATATCCTTGGTCGTAGGGCATACATGAATCATTTTGCTGAGCAGATCCACAAAGACCATGATGGAGTCAAACCCTAAGGTGGTCTTGGGTAATTCATAGACGAGATCCATACTCACTTGTTCCCAACGTTGGTAGGAGTGGAGAGAGGTTGAAGGAGCCCTGCAAGAGCTTGATTAGAAGCTTTTTTTGGTTTAAAAAACAGGCAGCTGCGCACGTAGTCCATCACTTTGTTGCTCATCTTGGGCCAATAGTAATGACGTTGGACTTCATCCAAGGTCTTGTCCACTCCGACATGACCTGCAATGGCCGAATCATGACATTCCGCTAGAATGGTGGTGCATAATTCTGGGGCATTTGGGATTCATAATCTGCCATCACAAAAGGTGAGTCCTTGGGTGCTGGTGACGCTTTTGGATGATTGTGCTTCTACAATCTGTGGATCAGTTTTTGTAGTAGCCAAAATCTTTGGCCAGAATTCAGGGTTAATCTTAACCTATGCCACCAAGTTGTTTGCCATTGGCATGCGGGTGAATGCATTTGCAAGTTGCTTCTTACTTTCCATGTAGGTGATTGTCATGTTGAATCATTGTCGCCACTCTGCCCACCAAATCTGGCAATGAGATAGATCCTTCTACGTTTTGAGGTAGACTAGAGGTTTGTGGTCTATCTCCACTACAAATGCCTTCTTGCCCAGATAGTGCTTCCAATGCTTGGTTGCCAGAATGATGGCCAACTCTTCTTGTTCTATGGTGTGGTAGTTGCGCTCTGCCTGTAACAACTTTTGAGAGAAATATGCAATTAGATGCCATCCATCATGCCACTCTTGTTGTAGGACTGCTCCTATTGCTACGCTTGATGCATCTGTAGCCAACTTGATTGGATGTTTTGGGTCATACCACTTCAAGATTGGTGCATGTAGCAAGGCGGCTTTCAATTCTTGAAAGGCTAAATCTTGTGCGGTTCTCCATGTCCACTTCTTCTCCTTGCCAAGTAGTGTTGTTAAAGGCTATGCAACCTTGGAGAAGTCCTTGACAAGTCTACGATAGAATCCCATCAACCCCAAGAAGCTCTTTAGTTGAGTCTGATCTTCTAGGCACTCCATTTTTAAATGACCTCTTTTTTATCCCTCAATACTTGAATGCCCTTTGCACTTACTCTATGCCCCAAGTAGTCTACTTCAGACGTGCCAAACTTGCACTTGGAGATTTTGGCATACAATCAATTTTGTCTTAGAATTTGGAGGACCTCTCATAGATGATGTTTGTGTTCCGTCATTGTGCTTCTATATACTAAGATATTATCCAAGAAGACGATAACAAACTTATCCAAGTATGGACAAAATATGTCATTCATTAGACTCATGAAAGTGGCAGGTGCATTGGTGAGGCCAAAAGGCATCACAAGATACTCAAAGTGGCCATACCTAGTTTGAAAGGCAGTTTTATACGCATCCTCTACAATTTAGATTTGATTGTAACCGCTCCACTAGTCCAATTTGGTGAAGTATCTTGCTTCGTAGAGTTGATCAAATAGGTCATCCATGCGAGGTAAGGGGTATTTGTTCTTCACTGTTTGCTGATTGAGACCTCGATAGTCAATGCACATGCACATTATACTATCCTTCTTCTTCACAAACAAGATAGGAACCCCATATGGTGATACGTTAGGTTAGATGAACCCCTTCTACAGCATCTTCTCAATTTGAGTCTTACACTCCTCCAACTCATGAGGTGATAGGCGATATGGGGCCTTACAAGGAGGTGTCTTCCCCAAAAGTGTCTCAATTTATTGATCTACTCTCCTTTTTGGTGGTAATCCTAAAGGTAGATCATTGGGAAAGACATCTTGAAATTCATCTACCACAGCCTTCAATTTCTCAAGAATTTTTCCATTGAGTTGTGCACTCTGGACTTCTCTTATTAGACATGTGAAACATCTATCGGTCTTACAGATAGTTGCCATCCCTATGACATATAGAGGTAGTTCTTGCTTGTGTGATTTTTCTTTAACCCCAATGATTGATTATTGATGGGTTTGCACTACTTTCTTCCTCTAATCTACCATAGGGTTGTAATGCTCCATCCATGGCATGCCTAAGATTGCATCATAACGAGCTAATTGTATCACTCACCACTCAATTGCTTCCTAATATTCTCCTACAAAGAGTGTTACTCGTCTAGGTAATGATTCAATCCTCTCTGTTTGCCCGTTAGGCAACTCTACTTCTTCACTCCCATCTCTCTCTAGACCCATTCCCAATCTTATTGCAATAGAGCGAGATAAGAAATTCTCTATTGCTCCCGGATCAACTAATACTCTCATTTGATTGTCTTCTAGGACTCCATCCACGACAATCAATTGTGAGGTTGCCTTTCGGGATCTTTGCGCATTAGTCTTCTTCCTTCTCTTGCTTCTTTGCTTCCTTATTGAGCCAGTAAGGCCGCGAGGTACATTCACTGGTGATCTTTGTTTTCCAAAGTGATTTCTACCTCTTCCTCTTCAATATGCCTCTCCATGTTGTTCAAAGATTGCCTATACAAAGGCCAAGGGCCTCTAAGGAAACAAGTGCAATAGTTGGTAGATATGTGCCCAATACGGCCACAGTTGTAACAATAGCGTTGTTCTCCTCAAGTTCCTTCTCCTTGTGGGACTCCATCTCTTTGTTCTTCTACCTGTCCACGCTCCCTTTGAAGCGGTCGTGCTCCTCAATCTCAAAATCAAAGGTTGCCTAATTCTATTGGTACTAGTCCACCCATGTGTGGCATTTCTGCCCAATAATATTGAGGTGGAACTACTCCTTCACCTCCACCTAATGCTCTTGCTATTCTCTGCCCACAAGCAATGGCTTCAAATACCGTGCAAGGATTTTGCACCATGACTTCTTGGTGAATCCACTCCTTTAACCCTCATTTGAAATTGTCAAGAGCCTCTGCTAGACTCATGTCAGTTATTGCAACTTGTAGATCCAAAAATACTTCCACATACTCTTGTACGTTGTTCTTCTATCTCAATCCCCATAGTCGGGTTCAAGCCATCTACATAGAATCCATCAATTGGAAATTCTTCAACAATCCTTCTTGCATTGTTGTCAACGTGACCTCCCTTCTCTCTGCCAACATGGATTGTTCCCAAACATCATACCATGTGAGGGCTTTATCGGTCAAGTACTCACATGCAAACATGTCTACAACATGCTCCGTGATCTTTGTTGAGAACAATTGGAAATATCGATTCATTCTCAAGATCCAATTTCCACTACTCCTATCATATGCTACCTCTTGTAAGGCTTGATGTTTCAGGTCGTCTTCATCCGGAGTAGCAATGTGGCTTCATCATTGATAGGGTTCTTAGGCATAGGTGCCTCTCCAAGTACTTCAGTTGTAGGTATTGGGTTTTGAGATGGCTCTTCTTCTTGCATGGCTTGATCGTTCCTAAGGATTTGCACTTGACTTTGTAATGTCTCCATGGTCATCTTAATCTCTCAAAATTCATTCAACATCCCTTGCATTCCTTGCACCAGCTCTTGCAATTGTGGATCCATGGTTCCTTGCATTCCTTGCACCAGCTCTTGCAATTGTGGATCCATGGTTCCTGTAACACTCAATTGCTATTGTTTACTTCAATACAAAGTCAATATGATCACTCTGGAAGGCGCACAAACTATCAAAACTACCATTGAGACCTTGGAAGCTATCACTCGTTGATAATACTCCTCACCAAAATTCTTAACCACAAAATCTCTAAACATCACTTTTGGTCTCACTACATAACGGATTTCTACTTGAGTGTTGAAAGGGAGAGGATTTGGGACATTCACATCCATATCATCATAATAGAATATAGATTGTCAAATCTCACTCTTTGTCATATATCACCTTAGGTAGAATCATTGGGTTTGGTGAGTTCATCACCCTGTCCATGAATTCTACACCAAAGTGATAAACTAGCAATACCCTTATTTGCTCACACTTGATGTACATAACCTTGGTGTGGAATGGATTGGGGAATGGAAAGCTAGGTTTGGGAATGGAAAGCTAGGTGTAGGAAATTGTCCTCTCGGTGCATCCATCCCATCCGCTCTCTAAAGTCCTTCATAAGTCTAGCAATTACTCTATGTTCTCCACTTCAAATTACTTAGTTTTAGTAGTTCGTGCTCTTCCAAGAGGGTTAATCCACTCTCTTGGACTAAGACACTCGCTCTAATACCATTTTAATACTCCAAGGATGAGAGAAGAGAGAAACACAGATTACACACTCAAACATTTGGTGCCCCAAGGGAGCACCTTCTCTTTATTATATAGACAAAGAGGATCTCCTCCAAGGAAGCTCCATCATAGGATTAGGCACACTAATAGGTGACATGTCAGCAAGTTGCACCCAAGGATTACTTACTTGGATGGGTGACATGTTGGTCTAGGTCCTATCTAGTTGGTCAAACAAGCTTTGACTAGAAGGAATCTTCTTGTAGGAGTCTCAAAATCACATGAGTAAGGTACTGTTGAAAAGCTCTTGACTAAAAAAAGCAAGGGGAGGGAAGGCCAACCTTTCTTCTATAGGGGGGGGGGAGGAGAAGGGCAATTGGCACATTTTTGAGGCCTAATTCATCCGTTTAGGCCTCCAAAATTGCCTTCAAAGATTTTAAGCATATTTTGGTTCCTACTTTATTTGTAGAAGTCTCTTTTTGGTGATACCTCTTTCTGATCAATTTAGTCCATCATGTGTAACATCCTTCTAGATGTTACCAAACCAATTCTCACGTTTAAATCATATGTCTAGCTATTGGTTCTAAGGTTCTCAAGTCTATCTTGGTTTCTACCCTATTAGTAGAAGTATTCTTTTGGTGATACTTCTATCTGATCTATTTTGACCATCATGTATAACATCATTCTAGATGTTACCAAACCGAATTTTACATCTAGATCATATGGCTAGCTCTTGGTATTACAAATGTAAACCCCAACACTCTCACACTTCATATTGGGAATTGGAACCTCAATGGAAAATATGAGGGAGTGAGAATTCCACTTGGGCTCCATACTTTGTATTTAAAATTTTGGACTTGTAAATCCAAGGTCTTTAAGTTACATATGAAAGCCACTATGGCATGAATCACATCCTCCAATTGTAATACCAAGAGCTAGCCATATGATCTAGATGTGAAATTTGGTTTGGTAACATCTAGAATGATGTTATACATGATGGTCAAAATATATCAGATAGAAGTATCACCAAAAGGGTACTTCTACTAATAGGGCAGAAAACCAAAATAGATTTGAAAACCTTAGAACCAATAGCTAGACATATGATTTGAAGGTGAGAATTGGGTTGGTAACATCTGGAAGGATGTTACACAGGACTGAATAGATCAGAAAGAGGTATCACCAAAAGGGGACTTCTACTAATAGAGTTGGAACCAAAATATGCCTGAAATCTTTGAAGGCAATTTTGGAGGCCTAAACGGATGAATTAGGCCTCAAAAATGTGCAGAGTCCTCCCCCAAAGGAAGAGAATCTGACCTTCCCTCCCACTTGCTTTTTTTCATTGAGAGCTTTCCAACGGTACCTCACCCACGTGATTCTTAGATTCCTACATGAAGATTCCCTAAAAGATTCCCTCCGGTCAAAGCTTGTTTGACCAACCAGATAGGACCAAGACCAACATGTCACCCATCCAAGTAAGTAATCCAAAGGGTGGAGCTTGCTGACATGTCACCTATCTATGTACCTTATCCTATGGTGGAGTTCATTGGAGGAGATCCACTTTGCATATATAATAAAGAGAAGGTGCTCCTTTGGGGCATCAGAGTTTGAGTGTGAAAGGGTGTGTTATCAGGGTGTGTTTCCCTTCAAGTCTTAGGGAGCATTACACCAATGGGCCTAAGATGTGGGTTTCATCAAAGAAGGATTGAAAGAGATGTGATAAAAAGGTAATTGCAACCTCCACTAAAGTTCTCTAGTGAGATATAGCAGAAAGAGGGCCCCCAAGGGAATCTTCTTAGCATGTACTCAATAAATGCAAGCAGTGTGAAATATCCTATGGCAATATGGTGACTATATAATAAAGGAGTCTTTATACCATAGAATATGCAAACAAATTGAATTAAGGAAGGCATCTGATCTCCAACTGAGCAAAGAGAAAAAACAATATTGAACAACAAATAATATTGAAGGCTTGGAGATATCCACCTGGATAACCATCCAATTGGAGTAGAGATTCAAGGATGTTATAATGCTAGCAATACATGTCTTGCAACCATATGGAGTGGCCATAGCAAATTGATATGGAGACAAAAAGGAAGAAAATAGTGTTGTAGTTATATGCAAATAGAATGAGAGACTAAAAGTAGAAAGCTATCCATAATAGCAATGGAGTAAACACCAAATGTCTTCTTTGATAGAAAAACAAGATGAAATACACCAAATGGATGGGCCATTCCAAGTGTTGCTAGGCCCAAAGAAATACATTGATAAAAAGTAAAGAGAAGTGGAAAACTAGAATCTACAATGCATGTAGAACTACAATCATGTTTGTGCTCAAAGACTAGTCTAGCTTGCACACCTACTAAGAAACATAGAGAATGAAGTAAATGAGCAAAGATGGCATTTGTAAGCTCCTTACATGGTTGATAGTCATGGAGGAAAGATTGGAGCTTCTCCTTTGCCAATGGATGGAGCATTTGTAAATATAGATAGAGTATCTAAAGAGCTAGTGGGAGGAGCTAGTGCTTGGGTGTGTCTATACTACCTTCCCTAGCCTAATATTAGGGAGCAATGGAGGCAATAATGCCTTGGAGGAGGATCATGGGACTATGAAGACTTTGCTATCCTCCTAGATATTCTTGTGCCCATATGGTTTATTGATCTTGACGTGTTGACCCATCTACTCTCAAGAACCTATGAATCCTAGAGGCAGTTTCACAATGTCTTGATGCACTTGCATGTACTAGTAGGAGTTGTGAGCTGCTTGTCTCTCACTCAAGACAAACCTCTAATGGCTATTGAGGTAGCATATCATGGACTAAGAAGGCAAAGAACCAAAAGCAATCACACTCTTGCAAGGCTAAAACTCCAAGACTCAAGATATGCTCACTAGAGAATTGAATGATAAAATAAAAGATGATGAGTAACTCCTCAATTTTAGTTTATATACTTGTGGAATAGTTACATACAAAAGTTACCAATTACTAGAGTAGTTCAAGTTATTAGGCAAAAAGTCATATTAAACTAAAAGTCCAAGAGAATGTCCAAACTCATGGGAATAATCCCCTAAGTATATGGTCTTATCTTGATCCAATGATTACGTAAAGAATTCATTCACATAAGCTATCTTTGGACTAAAGAAAAATCAATACCAAAAATACTTGTGTGCACAATACTAAAAATGCTTGTGTGTCCAAGAGTTCTCAACTTTTTCCTCAAAGCCAAACATATATGAATAATACAAATCAATATATTAGAATCCAAAATAGTGATATTCACTATTTCTAATTCCTCTAAAGTAAAGTAAACTCTATCTTAGCTATGACAAATTCTAGCTAATCATGACTAATGTAGAAACTTAATTTAACTCCATATACATGATATCCTTCAACTCCTTGCAATAGACTTGCCTAGTAATCTGCATGGTCTTGTATAGTACTTGAAAGATTTTCCTTTCACCAACGGGCCGATTCAATTCCATTTGGAAGATATTCCATGTTCTTATGCCCGCTACGTGTATTAATGACATATATTCTTAACAGCTCTTCTGTTAAGCCATCATATTGCTAGGAAAGCTCATGCATAAAGCATAGGAAAACTTGAGATACGACACTTGTGGCTACGGTTGCTTCAGCGGTTTTGCTATCAAATACATTTCCATAGAAAGAAGTTTTTATTATACGATTCTGAATAAAAATTCCCTATCAAAATAAGGATATATTGTATCGAACGAATAAATGTAGAGTTAACAGACACTGCACTGATTGAAATCTCGAGTTAAAATGGAAAATGGTGTTTCTTTCATTTGAATACGCAATATGAGAAGCTCAATCGTAGAGCAACTAAAGTACGCATGCAGCTTACAACGAAAGTTCAAGAATTCAAGAGGATAATATCTATGTAGAAGGGAATTTAACAGTATACTGTAGTGGAATACCTACAATACCGTCCGTCGTATCATATGTATTATAGCAGAATTTTGAAGACTGTATCTTCTGCCATATACCTAGATGTCCATGTACAGGAGATTCGTTAACCTTTCGAATAAGGAACACTTATAACCTACTAATCAGATACTGAATATTCCATTGGCTTAGAATGGAATGGAAGTATGTGTGCAATAGAATCTAAACATGCTACAATTCATTCCAAAAGCGAAGATCAATCCAAGCTGGGAAGATATACTTTAAATGATTTAATATTTTAAGCTTTTATCCAAAAACTTTTGTGCATAAGTCTATCAACATTGTTGATGATCTATTGGATACAAAATTTTACTATTTCTTATGAGTCTACAATAAAAAATTTGAATAATAATAATAATAATATAAATTGCATAACTTAATATTAAGTACTGATGTCTTTAAATACTAAGTTTCCACATATCATCAGAACCATAGATATATATTTATAGCACACCGGTACCATATATATTTATGAATATATTTTTCATACAGATTTTGGAATACGTTATTGTGATTCTGTCCTGTAATGCAGACGAAGTTCATCATCATCGAGTTAATCTAAGACGAAAAGTGATTGAAATAACCTGTTAGACCAGGTCACTAAAGTTTAACATATGTGATCGTTTGTGTGAAATACCCAAATACTCTTTTTACAGGATGGGTCGTTGTTCTTGTACACTACACTGTGAATTTTATCTATATCCGCCAACTTTAAGTTCCGGTTACTTTGTTTTCCTAATCACTTCGTCAATTTAGGCCGGTTCGATAGTCTACACTTTTTAATCGAATGCAGCAGCCGTAAAACGAGAAATCGGGGAATCGAGCTTGAAGTCACCAACGGCATGCACTGAATAGGATTTGTTTTGTTAAAAGAGACAGAAACGCGACCACGTAGAACATAAAAGAGATGTTTTGTTAAAGGAGATAGGTATGTAAATGCTCTTAAGTGCAGTATGTGGTGTTCTCTTCTCATTGTATTTTACCATGAAACAAAGGGAGCCGATAACCTCAGCGCACCCCACAAGTCGCAGGCCAAGGACACATCTTAACGGGTAAAGGCTTAACTACTATTGGATACGCCAGACTGGTCCCTTGGGTTAGAATCTGTGTTCATCCCGATCTCCTAACTTGGTCGGGAACTAAACGGGACGGTACCCTGCAAGTGTGGAAGTGCAGCAGATGGTTCGAAGTTGCTCATGCTGTCAGCACAGGAACAGCTGCAGTGGCATGTGATTGGCCTTTGATCTTATGTGTGCGGTGAATTTACCGATACCCTGCGGTGAGGTTATCAGCTCACTGAAACAAATTGTTGAAAGTTATCAACACCGCACTTATTCGTTCATTTTGTCATTTCCTACGCACTCACTGAGGTCAACCTCGAGAGAGTGGCAAAAGAAACGGAAAGAAGAATCAACCGGAGTTGAATCTCAAAGCACCTTGCTTAACGGTCCAATCGCCAGTGAGGCAAAGGTACTTATTTGATGTCCTGGACCGCCTCCCCAAGTCCAGCTCTACAGCTTGTTTGATTACAATGCACATTCTTAGATTTGAAGTCTAAGGTCTCATATAGACTCTATTGGGGCTTAGCCCCATGTTACTTTTTTTTCTTTTTTTTCTCTCCCTTGTACGGGGTCTTTTCATCTTTCGTTTTTCCTACGCGGTCGCCTTTCTTCAAAAAGTCTAAGGTTCGTGTTGATAAAATCGACAAGTGGACTCTTATCTGATATGGTATCGCTTCGTTCCACCATCCAATTGACCTTGCAAATTCGCCATCTGCAATAGGGGGTTTAATTACTGGATATCTGGGGTATTTTTAGTATCATGTGAAGTCCCCATGAGGTTTTAATTATTGGAAGATTTACAGGTCCCCATAAAAGGTCCGTAAAAACTTTATGAGTGGCATATTTGGAGTATTTTTTGTGACGAGTGAAGTCCCCATGGCCATTAACAAAAAGTAAGCGTCACTTCCGAGATGACCCATACGGATAACTAAGCTTGAATTTGAATTTCCAACATGCACACGCTTTTCATTTTGGTAACTCTTTGTATTCCCCTCCTTGATGCGTGAGGCCTTTGATAACAGATTTCGTTCCCTCGCTTTTTCATTGATTCCTACGCCACATTTGTCAAACTCTCACGTTTCTTTTTTGGAGTTCATATTTTATGATCACAATATTTCTTGAGAAAGTTGCACGACTCAAAATCTTCTTGTCAGGATTCCCGTACTAATGCTCGACACAAACTCATAGCAAATCTGCAAGAAACATATAGTACTAGTGCTTGCCACAAACTCATGAGCAAAACTGCAAGATACTTCTAGACCACTACTAGAATTTCAATACAGGAAGCAATTGAGGACGATGGGTGGACTGCTGAGTGAAGTGGAGACTAAGACTACAAATCCAGATTTACTTATTAAAGTGATAAGAATTGATTATCTATGATAGATTTTGCAAGAAAAAGTTTTACCATCCTATAAAATAGAGCCAGTTTGCTCAGAACTCCAAATATTACTTATTAAAGTGATAAGAATTGATTATCTATGATAGATTTTGCAAGAAAAAGTTTTACCATCCTATAACACAGAGCTAGTTTGCTCAGACTATGGAGTGGTAGTATTGGCAGTCATAGTTACTTTGGTAGTGGCTCATGGACTACTTGATGGCGGCCACACTTCATGTTAGGGCTATTGATCACATGGTGAGATCCACTATCACTTACACCATCACATTGTCAGATGTGCCATTAGCGTTGGAGACCTAGGACAAGCAAAGGGGTATACTTTTGAGGTTTCGGCTATGGTCAGTAGAGGTTGACAAGCATCATATGGAGTCTCTTAGCTAGAGTGGGTGTGGCTTGACTATAATCAATGTACAATTATTGGTAGATTGTTGAATGGAGTATTGAGTACAAATCTGATTTCATTATGATTTGAGTGGAAGAGTTGAACTGATTATTGTGGCACTTTAGAGTTCATGTATGATTTATGTGTGAGTTGTGCTTCTATAGCGTATGATGTTGACAATGATGTACGTGGTGTAGCATTGTATATACACATGACAAGTTCTCTAGTGAGCAATGCTTGAGTCTTGGAGGTGCCATGGAGTTTTAGCTTGTGATGGAGTTGGGGTTCTTTGTCTTCTTAGTCCATGGTGCGCTATCTTAATAGCCATCAAAGGTTCATCTTAAGTGAAAGACATACCGGCTCATAGTACAACCCTCCTTGGTGGTTTGTTAGCACCTTGCTATGGAAGTGCGTGATGAGTTGTAGCTATAAGGGCTGGCTAGGGTAAGGCAAGACGTACATCCTGAATTGCAAAGACTTGGTCATCTTCCTCCACATAGTATTCTGGTTTCTCACACACTTGTACCCATTCTATGATGTATAAAGGAAGAGGGACGAGGGTAGGTTAGAAAGAAATTTGGTATTGGCATGCACATGCTTTCCATAGGTAGTGCACCATATGTTGGATCATGTATACAAGGAAGTTTTGTTCTTTCCTTCACACCAACCATTTGTACTTTGAAGTTAGAAACTCCTTGATGAGTCTGTCTAACTTTGATCTCATTTGAGAAGGTAACTTTGGCAATGGTTTCCCCCTTTGGCCTTCAAGTACCCCTTTGTTCCTTCTCATCTTTTGAGGAAGACAATGAAGCCGTGTTTGTATTGTCTGAGTTAGATGACAATGAAGGTGGCATTTTGCCTGATCTCTTTGTTTGCTTCTTTATGGTGGGTTGTCCTCTAGAAGTTATCCTTCCATGAGTCATCTTAGCAGATTCATATAATTTTATGGATTTGATGACCCTTCCCAAAGTGTCATGGTCCCACTCCTTTGCAAAGACTCAAAGGTTGGCCGGTAGTCCTCCCAAGAACCATGCCAATACTTGAGTATCTGAGTAACCTAAGGTTGCTCCTCTCCTATGGACTTGACTAAGCAGGCCTTGGAACCTTTCCATATAGTCCCTTAGTTTCTTGGTTTCTTTCCGCTCCAAACCATTGTGCAGAGCAAAGACATTGGCCTCATAATCTAGCTCTTTGAAACATTCCAAAAACAATCATTTTATGGTTGGCCAATCTTCCACATTCTCAAGGTTGCTAAATGATATGTGTATACTAGTTCCTTGCCTTCTTCTGTAGTAGGCTAGGGGAATATTTGAAGCTTTTCTGCTTCTATATCTTCTTGATTGGCCACCAAGATAGCTTCAAATTCCTTTAGGAAAATATTTGGATCTTCTTCCTCAACTTTCCCTTTGAACTCTTGTAGTTTTGTCTTGTGAATGGGGCATGATTTGCCATTGGTTTGTAGATAGGGATTACACTCAATTTTTGACCCTCTTTGGAAGAAGAGAGATCAAGGAAAGCATACTTTGGGATGCTAGCACTTTTTCCTTGGTTGTCCAAGGAGATACTCTTGGATAAATTCTTTCAAGGTCAATTGTTGCTTAAATTGAGAGTCTGACTTCTAGAGTGATCTCACCTTCTTCAATGAAGAGTTCTCATGGAATAGCTAACAATTGCTCTCCTCCTTCCAAACACAATAGATTCTCTTCCTCTTACAAGAGCTGAGGAGTCAATTCCTAGTTTGGTTCTATTTTTCTGCTAAGGTGAAGAATATCACCTTGATCTTTTCTCTCTTAAGTGATAAGTTCCTCAAAGTTGTACTTCCAATTTCTCTTAAGTGCTCTCAACTCATGGAGAGTGTGAATCTCCTCAAGTATTAGTGTACTTGGCAACATTCATGGTCCTTTGTAATCTCACTTCTAGCCCTTCCAAGGAGTGTATCCTTGGAAATGGTGCCAAAAAGCATGACAACCCAATGTTAAACATGGTAAGAACAAGTCATTCCCACAAGAACATCAGTTGGAATTGACTAAAATCAAGACCAAGTGTCACCATGTCACTAGTTGTCTCTTCTTGCTTGTTTAACTTTTGGAAAAAAACCACTCTCCAAAGAGAGTATAGATACATATGATGGCATCCTACAAAAAGAGAAATTAATGACCATTCAAACAAAAGATCTAATCTAACAAGCCTTTGATAGTGGTAGTACACTTCATGCCAAAGGCCTTGTCCTCTTGAAGAGCTTCTTTAATCTTGGTGGTTAGTCCTTTCATTAACCGTACAAATCTCTTCCCAAAAAATGAAATTCCAATGAAATGAAAAATCATTTGTCTACTTGGCTTTCTATTTTGTGGTACTCTCAATGCTCCATCATTCCCAAAATCCTTCCTCACATTGACTTGCTTGTTAAGAATATCAAGGGTAATTTCCTTAATAATGTGCAAATTTCCTACCTTAGTACTCAAGCACTCATTCCTACTAAAATTCAAGGGTCCTCAATTCAATGAAATATTTCATAAGCAAGTACTCAAACACACACTCCTATTGCAAGATTCCTCACATTTACTTGACCAAGTATACAATATAAAATGTAAGTGAAATCCATTCAACACAAAGACTCAAAAGAGATGTTTAAACTAAATATGTCATTAATGAAAGAAGTGGACATAACTACTATGAGGAGAAACCCATATATATATAGTTTCATACTCTAAGAGGAAGATGATCAACAACTAACAAGGCTAGAAATCTTCCAATTACATCTACTTTGCTTATCACTAATCCTACCTATCAATTGTATCCTAAGCACAATTAAGAAGTGACTACGCAATTGCTGCCCATCACAACTACTCCTTGTTGTTTACTTGTCTTCATGAGAGCCATTACCTGCAATAATAGGTATAGGTGTAAATGACAATATTTGATCCTTAGACATCTTTTGTCAACAATGCTACAATATCCTCAACATCTCTCTAATTTGTTGTTAGGCCTCTTTCTTCAACCTTGTTCTCCAAGAGAACTTTCAATTTCTCATGTCACATAGGCTCTACCGCTTGCAAGAAGAAATCTATCTTCTATGCACAAAAACTGAGTTTCTCAATCCTATGAATTTGTTCAAACTTCCTCTCAAACTCTTGCAAAAGTTCATTTGCAATCATTATGGTTGTTTGGTCCGCCAATCCACTCTAGAAACTATCTTCTTATCACTCTCTCAAAATCCTCTATAAAGAACTCATCCTTCAATGCACATACAAAAGGTAGCCATTCTCCTTAACTTGTTCTTGCGATCCTCTTGATTGTATCTCTCAACTCAAGAACAGAAACAAGTATGAACATATAGACCCAATCTTGATTTGGAACCTTGTGTACATCCAGTGTAATTTGTAAATCTCATGAACTTTGAAACCTCTTTACCATCAAATTAGCCATTCTTGTTAACCATAGCTTGCAATGCTTTTGTTTATGAAGACTTTTGCCGCTCATCTACTTGTTGCTAATGCATGTAAGCCATGAATGCTTTAAACATCTTCATAACATTAGGACCAACCTCCACTTGGAAATTTGACCTTGCTCCTTGAGATGATGATCCTACTCCTTGATCAATTATTGTAATCAAGTTTTGAACAAACAACTAGCAGCTATACTCTCATAACAAATTTCACATTGAGTTCACCAAGCTATCATTAAGTTTAGTTTTCAATTACTAGAAGACCAAAAGTTGAGAAATCAACACAATGTGAAATCAAGTCCATGGAGACAAGGAAATTTAGTTGGTTTTAACTTGATCTTTAGACCTATATTTGCCATGCTTTTGGTGTCAAACAAAACACTCTTGAGAAGATGCAATGACATGATGCATGCCTTGTTTTGATCAATAATACAATAGAAATTAGCCATGAAGTGAACTACAAGATTTGAATATGATAATTTAGCTACATGATCCCTATAGGACACCATGCAAGATATTCACTATAGGATGCCCTTTGAGATCCAAATGTGGGAAGACAAGGAAATTCAATTGGCTATAATATCTTCTCTAGACTTCCATTTGTCAAATTTTGTTATTTATGAAAAGCTCTTGAGAAGATGACTTCCAACAAGATGGAGCACACCTTGTTTGGACTAGTAACCATGGAGAAAATAGCCCTAATATGAATTGTAGGATACTCTACAAGATCCCTTACAAGATTCACTTTATGGGATAATCATTATGGGATGCCTTGCAAGATCTGACTATAAGATCTCATCACAAAAATCAAGTTTAGGAAGATAGGAACTAGCTATAGTTTCTTCTCTAGACCTAAGTTTGTCTATAGAAAGCTCTTGAGAAGATACTTCTGACAAAATAAAACTCACCTTGTTTGTTTCAATAACCACTGAGAAAATAGCCCTGATGCAAATTGTGGGATTCTTTATAAGATACCTTGTGTGACTCACCTTGTAGGGTGTCTTGTAGGATACCCCATGGGATCCAATTACATGAATCAAAGCTAGGAAGACAAGAAAATTTTAATTGGTTGGTACATCTTCTCTAGACGTCTATTTGCAGGGATTGTAGTGTCTATAGAAAGCTCTTGAGAAGATGTTTCCAACAAAATGAAACACACCTTGTTTGGACCAATAAGCATGGAGAAAATAGCCCAATATGAATTATGGGTTTCTCTATAGGATGCTTTGTAGGATTCACCTTGCAAAATGCTCTATAGGATCCAACTACAAGAATCAAGTCTAAGAAGATAGGGAAATTCAGTTGGCTAGAACTTCTTCTCTAGACCTTAGTTTGTCAAGGTTTTAGTGTCTTGGAAAGCTCTTGAAAAGATGCTTCCAATGAGACAAAACACACCCTATTTTAACTGATAATCATAGAGAAAATATCCCCAACATGAATTGTAGGCTTTTATACATGATGCTTTGTAGGATTCACCTTGTGGGATCCTCACTTTGGGAATGAATTCTAGGAAGAAAAAGACAATCAATTGGTCATAACTTCTTCTTTAGATCTCCATTTTCTATGCTCTTGGTGGGTATAGAAAAATCTTGAGAAAATGCTTCCAATGAGATAAATCACACCTAGTTTGGACCAATATTAAGCCCTGATGTGAACTGCTTCTACCTAAGCCAATAGATCAGCCCTAGTAGCCAATAGATCACCCCATAGTCCAGCCCATAGTAAGCTCATAGATCAGCACATAAAATTATCCTTAACATAACATGTATTTATAGAACTCGAGAGGAATTATATTGAAACATGTTGAAACTGGGTTTCTAATAAGGAAGCAATCCACTTAACAACATTGCAAGACCATGTATAATGTACATTGTTACAATGAAAATAAAGATAGGAGAGGTTGACCTTTTTTCTTCTTATTTTCCAATTTATGACATGAAACTTCTTCCTTTGTTGGAGTAGTAAGATCAATTTCTGACAAGCAAACTCCTTCTTGTGTTCTTCAACTAGCAAGGTTAGTTTTTGACAAGTAGCTTTGTCCTTTGTTGTAGGAGTGCTAGGATTAGTTTCTAACAATCAACTTCTTCCTTTGTTGAGTAATAGGATCAGTTTTTGACAAGCAACTTCCTTTTTTGTCCTTGGATTAGTAAGATCAGCTTTTGACGAGCAACTTCTTCCTTTGTCCTTGGAATAGCAAGATCAGTTTCTGACATGTAGCTTCTTTTTTTGTTGTTGGAGTAGTAGGATTATTTTTTAACAAGTAGCTTCTTCTTTTGTCATTGGAGTAGTAGGATCAGTTTTTGACAAGAAGTTTCTTTTTTTTTCTGTGGAGTAGCAAGCTCAATTTTTTATAGGTAGCTTCTTCAAGAGGAAAGAAGTAGCTTAACTTAAATCTTTAGACAATGCTAAGAGAAGTGATATATCCAATATATTTTATATAAAAAGATAAATAAATTATAGGAAATTATATATTAAAAGTGTTTGAAGATTCCTAATGTATTAAATGTAGGACTTTTATGTATATACTATAGGAATCTTCATATATTAACTCAAGGACCTCTTGTATATTGAGACTTATCAAGACAATAGGTGATATGAAGACTTGTAAGAATATATAAAGACTCTTGATATATCAAGATTGCATGTGATATATCAAGACTATTTTCTGATAAATTTATATTAAACTAGTTTGAATTTGATATCAGAAAAATATCCCCCACTACATATTTTCACCTCAAGAAAGGATCAGAGTGTCATGTGAACCACATTTTCAAGAAAAGAAATATAGGAATAGAAAGTATAAAGTATCCGCTTAGTTGGGTATGAAATATTTTTTATTTTAGTTTTACAAGCAAAGAGTGAAATAAGAATGATTTAAGTAAATTTCAAAAGTGAGGAACTTTGAAATGGGAAACTGAGGGAATTCATGTTCTCCAAGAGTCAATAAGATTGGGAGCTAAAAAGGAAGAAGTATGGGAAACCATATATGGGATATACTGATATATTTACTGAATTGAATTGAAATTGATACAAAAATATCTGACATTAGAAAGAGCAAGTATCAATGGGGAGAAGTACAACTCAATTTACTCCTAAGCTTGATGACAAGGGGAAATACCATTCCAAAGGCAACAAAAGAGAAAGTAAAACCTTAATTTACTCACTCATGTTGTTCTTAGATCACCTTCATCGGATCATCGTCATGTTGTAGGGGTCCCATGAGCTCCCACCAATTTATTTGGGTAAATTTTTACTACCATGAGCTCCTACCTATCCAACCACATCAATTTCCACATCCAGTCCTCACATGAAAAGATGGTCTATTTCAAGTATGTAAGTTCTTTTAGAAATTAAAATTTCTAGTCTATAATTTTTTGTTGATATTTACCATGGTACAAAATAGAGCTCTAGAATTGCTCATGTAGTTTTTCTAAAATTGAATTGAACTAAAGGGACTAAAGTGAATAATGATGAACAAAATGGAAGTATCATACTTACAATATTTGGTCTTTAGCATTTAGAATTCACACTACAAAATTAAAGCAAGTAGGTAAGCTCTATGACTTTATGCAAATTCTAGAAAACATGCAATAAAATTTGTGACCTACCTCACTACTAGGTATGTGTTCCTATCAAAGTTACTTTTCTATAAGAACATGAGAATATACCACACAAGAACACTACACTATGAAATGCATAACCTTCCCAAATAACATTCATTTGGGAAGCCAAAAACCACACACTAATTCTGTGGACACAATGAACAGGTGAGATATATGCTCTACATGCAATAAGGGTTATGTATCTCATCAATTTTAGTCTAGTCCTTGTGTCTTTTCCATAGGACTTTGAGGAGAGCCTATTGTGATGACACTTTATATAGACATAACTCATTGCAGAATTAGACTACAAATGGTCTTTCACACCTAACCTTTTTTTCGAGATGTGTACAAAGAGATAAAGTAACATGAAGAGAGAGATAAGTTTGAGAGATGAGGTTTTTATGCTTGGAGATTTGAGGCAAAGGATGGCCTTATCCAAGCAATCCATTCCTTGTATCCATGACATGAGGGAGATGCAAAAGAAGATCTTAATTTTGGACATTGGATATCTACTTGACATTATATGGGATAGTAGTCCTTGCTTCACCCAATGGTGTGAGTTGATACATCAATTTGGATAACTTCCTACATATTTATGTCAACCTAAAGTCAAAGATTTTGTTTCATATTGCATGTCCTCATTTGAGGTTATTATTTGGATAATTAATTTGAAGACAAAGTAATGTAACACCCATTTGTGCAGGTGCATGGTATTGTGATATTTAGCTTGGTATTACAAGTACTTGAGAAATATTATTTATACAGAGATAAAGGATGGTTCTACATTAGTCATGATTAGCTAAATTTAGTCATAGCTAAGATAGAGGGAAACTTACTTTAGAGGAAGTGGAAAAGATGAGCACCATTATTTTGGATTCTAGTGTGTTGACTTGGTATTATTCCTAGGTGTTTGGCTTTGAGGAAAGAGTTGAGAACTCTTAGGCCCGCAAGCCTTTTTTTTTGGATTCTACTATAGTCCAAGGATAACCCATGTGAAGGAATCCTTGACTTAGTGGTTGGGTCAAGATAAGATCACATGCTTAGTGGAATATGCCTATGTGGATGGATACTCTTTTGTACTTTTTTGACTTTACTTGACTTTTAGCCTAGTAACTTTAGTTACTCTAGTAATTAGTAACTTTGGTGCATAACTATTTCACAAGTATATAAACAAGGGGTGAGGAAGTGCTCATCATCCTTTCATTTGCAACTATCTCTCTCTCATTAAGTTCTCTAGTGAGCAATGTCTTGAGTATTGGAGTGTTAGCCTTGGAGGAGTATGATGGAGTTGGGGTTCTTTGCCTTCTTAGTCCATGGTGCACTATCATAATAGTCATCAGAGGTTCATCTTGAGTGAGAGATAGGCCAGCTCACAGTACGCACTCCTTGGTAGTTCTGCCTCAAACACCGGAAGAACTCCACCATGGAGTTAAACCTCGGTACCACACCATCTCCTATGGCGGTACCTCCACTCGTAGTAGCATTATCTCTAGCTAGTGCACCTCCACTAGCTCCACCAACACTACTCAAGCTAGAACTCGTGGGTACAGCCAATCTCCTCTTGGCAACCGAGCCTTAAGTGATGGAGATATAGTTCCAAAACCAATATTGTCTCCATATTCAATCTACTCCAAATGAGCTCTCCTAAACTCATGGTAGTCGTCCATCAGTGGTTCCTAAAACAACCCTTTCCATGCCATGAAGGGTGTAAACAAAGTTGGGTTTTTGCATTTATTGCAGATCACACCAACTATCAAAATCCTAGATGAAGTCATCCAACTTAGTGGTACCTACTATACTAGAGTAATGCTTGGGGCCTTTAGAGGCCCCATAAATCTTGTCCATGTCCCACAACAACGGTGCGGACACACCAAGTGCACTCTCAACTAAATCAGCTCATATGTCAAACTCCAACTCAGAGTCAATCTCCTCCCTCACTAGGACCTAAGATACAAGTTGATACCAAGTGGCACTCTGAGTAACCCCACTATGCATTACAAAGCTAACTCCTCTAGAATTCCCAAAGAACTTCATCGTGACAAAGTAACCGCAACTACAACCACAAATTGGAACCACAAACTGCAACCACAAATCATGATCGCAAGTAGCCCACCAAGTGCCAACATCAACTTTGCACCACCAAGTGCCAATACCCATGGAACACCACCCACTAATGTAACTCTAACTAAGATAACTACAGTAGGGGAAAGAGCAACCTATAACCTACCATCCCAACACACACTCTCACGGTTTGCAGGTCATCAATTCCTGTCTCATCAAAGAGAAACAAAGGTAGTATGACTGGTCATCACTCCAACCTCACTACCAAGAGCACACCAGAGCACCAATGCTCAAAAGTCAGGGCACCTCACACAAACATGGTGTGCAAACAGGAAACAAAGAATAGAGGGGGTCCAATCACAAGAAACCTAAACAAAAACCCTCCATCTCATAAAGCAACATGGGATTGACTCTACCACCATTTGGCATTTGACACAAGAGAAGTTGTATCTACGTCCTAAGCTACCAGAACCCAAGAATGGGATCAAACTGCCTTTCCTAGCCAAAGCTACAAGTGTATAGATAAAAGTGGACCAATCACTAGGACAACAAGTGAGGGTGGACCAATCAGCTAGGGCACCAGTCTAGGAACAAGAGATCTAGAGGTCAAACCATATTGCGCACAATCTAGCAAGATGGGTAGATTCTACCAAACAATGACCAAGATCTACTCTAAACTAGCTAGCTTCACGCCAACAAGCTAGCTTCTTTGCCCTTCATAGCCTCTCTTAGCCCACAACCCTATGCCTTGAAGCCTCTAAACGCCCAAATGATGCCTTTCTTCTTGCCACTTCAAACCTTCTCTAAATTTGGCAAAACTCCTCCAAATCTGGCAAAACTCCACCAACTCTAACCAAAATATGCAACTTCAAAACTACTCTAAATCTAGCCAAAATTTGATGTAAAATCTAGCAAAAATTTGACATAAACTCTAAATTTGGCTGATTGCCAAATCCTCTGCTAAGTCTCTACTCAAGCCAAACTTAATTAATAGGTTTTTCCAAATCACAGATTCACAAGAATAGGTTCCCAACTCTACCTTCAATTTTACTTTTTGAGCACAACTTGCAACCAATTGGTCCTACCTTCACCTCTTGAGCTCAAAATCATAACCATTACTCAAAAATAGCTCCTTCTTTGCTAAAAATTGGCCAGCTCTTCCGCACACCGTCTACTTTACTACCAAATCTACATCAAGCAACAAACTTCTGCGTAGAAGGGAAAACTTGAACTTTGATTGAGCTACCAACAATCTATTGCACTTGGAGATACCACCAACACTCATAGTTTCTGTACCCAATTCCCCCTTGACTTCACTTCTCTGATGTAATAAGATTTTTTACTACTTTCAAATCAACTCAACTTAGATTAGTACTTGATGTATCACTCTATAAACTGCCAACAATTGGGTATTGATTACAGTCAGGCCACACCCATTCTAGCTAAGAGAATCCAGGTGACGCTTGCTGGCTCTTGTCCATCATAGCCAAGAACTCAAAGGCTCAACATCAAATAAGTGAGCTCTTTGGAGCCACACTTCAAAATTATACCCATGGACTCAAGCTAGGTCTGAAATCCTAACAGTCCCATTGACGGCATACTCAACGGTGCAAATGGTGCAAAGTGATGGTGGGCTTCACCGTGAAGTCAGTACTCCAAACATGAAATCTGACCGTCAGAAAGTAGTCTATGGGAAAGTGTTGAAATACCTCTAACTACTATCATTGCAACTCCAATGTCTGAGCAATCTAGATGTGACACTACAAATGGCATGACAAAGTGTTTGGATTCTGAATTGTCACTTCCAATTTGATACATGACTTCAAGCCCTTCACAAATCAATCCAAAGCTTCACCTTTTAGTATATTTGGAATTTGCATTACGATGTTTTGGAATTGAGTGATTCTTGTTTTTGATGGTCTCTTTCTTCCAACAACTAATTATGTGCCTGATTTGTTATTGCATAGCAATGATAACTTTAGGCATTGCCACCATGCCTACTTCTCTATCAAACTACCTTCAATTATCTAAGTTAACATGTAGATGCAACAAGTCCACCGTTCTTTGTAAGTTACAATTAGAAGTATCAATGGTTCATCAAACAAGGTGATTGTAAATTCAAAAAATTATGGCTAAAGCATGATGTAACAATATGGAGTTTAGTGATGAAGTTAGTCGGGCTTACGAAGTAGAGAATAAGCCAAAATAGCCTAGAATATTCTAGAAGCATCTAAGAAGCTTCTTAGGAAGCTTCCCAACTAGTTAACTTGCGCCCTAAGCAGGTAGCTTCTAGAAGGAAGCTTCTAGAAGCTTCTAACTAGCTTAGCTTGCACGCCAAGTAGGCGGCTTCTAGAAGGAAGCTTCTTGAGAAGCTTCCTAGTTAACTTGACTTGCACTCCAAGAAAGCGGCTCAAGGAAGCTTCTTGAGAAGCTTCAAAGGTCTTGTATGCTACCTATAAATACCAAGGCCAAAGCTCATGCTAGGCATTCGGAGTTTTCCCTCATTCAAGTGTCCCAATGTGAGTTTCCATTCTCCTATTTTTCTCCTCGGTTTCAGTCTTTTACAATGAGATGATGAACAACATGAAATGATGCTTAGGTAGTACATGGATGTAAAAATCCCAATGGTTTAGGAGAAATGGATTTGGATATGGTCCATAAATTCCAACCATCTCATTCCTACTTAAATACCAACGTAAAAGACAAAGGAAAAAAATAGGAGAACGGAAGACTAGAGTGAAAGATCACATTTGGACTCTCAAATGAGATAAACTCCAAATGCCTAGTATGAAATTGGAATTTGGTATTGGTAAGGAATATTCAAGGCTCTTGCGAAGCTTCTCAAGAACCTCCTTAACAGCCACACTCTTAGAGTGCAAGTTAACCTAACCAAGAAGCATTTTTTCTAGAAGCCGTCTACTTGCCATACAAGCTAAGGTACTTAGGAAGCTTCATCCTAGAAGTTTCCTACTTGGCATATACATTACGCAATACTTGGAAGGTACCAAGAAGTGTCCTAGATGCTTCTAGAATATTCATATAATTTTTGGCTAATTTGGCATATTTGCTACTATGTTAGTCTTGACTAACTTGTCTATAAACTTCATATTGGTACAATTGGTATCCATGAAATTTAAGGTTTGAATTTAATGAAGAAGATTAATATGCAATTGATTCATAATGCTACTATGTTGAAAATTCCATTAAAAATTACATGTGTGAAGTTCCATGATAGACTTGTTTGTTCAAACTAATGTGGATTGAGCTTCTGATTACAAGATATAGATGCACTATTGACTTCAGATTTAAAGGTTTGAGTTGAGAAAAAATTGAGAAATTTCACCTTACCACATTCAATCTTGTTCAAGTTCTCTTCTTCCACTAGTGCTTCTCAATATAAATAACCTTGCATCTATTGAATGGTCTCTTCCAACATTCATGCCTCTCCTAATTGAACCACCCAATATAGTGCCATGTTTACTATATTCTTATGTCCTATTCATACAAGATTGTTTAGTGCAAGAATGTAGTGCATGACTCACACAAAATCCAATAATGCACTATCGTGACAACTTAAAGTCATAGTGACTTCACATGAAATAGACTATGATGGGTCAATTTAGTAAAATAAGGGAATTGCTAAAATGACCCACCTTTTTACTAATTCGACCCACTCTATGCTATTATAGGTGAGTCACTATGACCTTGAATAGTTCACAATAGCTCATTAAAGATGTTGTGTGAGTCTAAAATCATGTGACACAATACTAATATTGTCATTGACTTGGACTTTGAACTTGCAATCTGCACAGGCTTTATGGTGATGAGTAAAAAATTTCTATATTTTAGAGAAACCCATTATCAAGTTTAAGTTGCTTCCATCAATTAACTGCTTGACATAATGCAACTCTTGCTTTCTAGACCTTAACTTCCAGATTTTACTCAAGATAAGAACAAAATACTTACCTTTGATCTCTTGTGTTCTCAATTTTTTGGGGTTCTTTCATTTGTGAGTCAAGGTAGTTAATCTTTTTAGGCTTTACTTTTTTTTCTTCTCTCTCTTCAAAGAAGCACAATTTGGAGCCATTTTTGTTTGTGATCTACAATTTAGCACAAGCAATTGATTCAATTCTACCATTGGTTTTTGGAATTGGGTCCTTCCAAAATGTTTCAACTCATGCTCACAACTTTAGAGATATTTGATCTAGTTGTAGATTTTGCAAAATGAAAATTTTATAGTTGCTACTCAGCTTCTCCGAAAACATTTCCAAATTCTCAATATTGGATTTTGAAGGGACTATTGTGTGCACTATTGGAAGAAAAAAATTAGAATTGGAATTGAGAGAGTAGCTAGAGCACAGATCTAGCTATCATATGGAGAAAAATTCATTCATCAATCTGGTCAAGAATAGCATGCATAAGAGTTATGCCAATTTTATATCGTTTGGCCAAAGTCTACTTATGTCCACAACTACATAAGATCTTAGTTCATTGTATCAATTGTATCAATTGATACATGTCAGTTAGTTCCACAAATGGGATCCATCCCCGTAGCTTCTTTTAGGAAGCCTTCCTATAGCCTTCTTGTAGGTCTCATGCCCATCCCATAGGTCCCATGCCATAGATCCCACAATCATGCACGTAGTCCCACAACTCCCGCAACTCCCGCAATTGAATCTTGTAGCAATTGAATCTTGTAGCTCCCACAAGACACATTTGTACTGAACTCTAAGTGGACATAATTTCTTTGATATAGCTTTATTTTATATGATCTTGGTGTCTATAGAAGCTCTTGAGAATTTTCAATGAGATAAAGCACATCTCATGTTCATTTGTATTCATAAAGATATTGGTCTCAACATGAATTGCCTTTTTTTTCATTCCTATAATAAAATTTTGTAATATGAAGATCTATCCCATACTTACACTTCTATACTTCCATGGAAAATTTGTCTTGTACTGACTCTTCAACATACTTGTGATAATAATCCCATAGAATATTCTAGTAATAATCAAACTCCACACTTAACATGCATTGCTATAAATATTGTAACAATATGAAGTTTACATATAAGTTAGTCAAGACTAATGAAGAAGCAAATATGCCAAATTAACCAAGAATTATAGGAATATTCTAGAAGTATCTAGTGATCTTCTTGGTATCTTCCAAGTATCAAGTAATATGTATGCCAAGTAGATGATTTTTAGGATGAAGCTTCTTGGGAAGCTTCTTGACTAGCTTAGCTTGCATGCCAAGTAGATGGTTTATAGAGGGAAGTTTCTTGGGAAGCTTACACACCAAGTAGACACCTTCTTGAGAAGCTTCCCGATTGGCTTAGCTTGCATTCTAAGAAGGCGGCTTTTAGAAAGCTTCTTGAGAAGCTTCCCAAGAGCTTTATATATTCCCTATAAATACCAAAGCCCAAGCTCATGCTAGGCATTTGGAATTTATGTCATTCAAGAGTCCCAATATGATTTTTCACTTTGGTCTTCTATTCTCCTATTTCTCTCTTTGGGTTTTTACATTGGTATTAGAGAAAGAATGAAATGGATGGAATTTATAGACCACCAAATCCATTTCCCTCAAACCCTTGGGATTTTTGTGTCCATGTATTACCAAAGTATCATTTCATGATATTTATCATCTCACATTTTTGGCAAAATGTTTTGAATGCAATCACTTTGTTTGATGAACCATTGATACATCCAATTCTAGCTTATGAAGAGTGGTAGATGTGTTGCATTTGTGTTAATTTAGATAATTGTAGGTAGTTTGATAGAGTACTAGCCATGGTGGAAATTCACAAAGTTATCATTGATATGCAACAACAAATCAAGCACCTTACTTGATTGTTGGAAGAAAGATACTATAAGCAACAAGAGCATGTAGAGGGCATAATTTTGAGAAGGGGAGGAGAAAATCTGATTTTTGAAGCTCAAGGTATTTGAATGCAAGAATCTCTCACATGCAATGGAGAATTTTCTATTTGATTGCAAATGCTATTTAGAAGCTACAAATCTTCAAAATGAATTGAGATAAATTCTCTTGGCCTCAAGCCAATTGGATGGAGTGGCAAAACTATAGTGGCAATTCCAAGTGGAGGAAGCTGAATGGCAATTTGTTGCACTAATCTCTACATGGGATGAATTCAAGCTAATCTAGAGATCATAAGCTATAAAATTTTCATGAGTCCCACGACATAGATTGGTAAAATTGAAGTAGACTGGTTTTATGAGAAGCTACATCAATCAATTCCAAAACACTATAATCAAATTCTAGGATTACTAGAAGGTGAAGCTTTGGATGATTTTTGAATGAATTGAAGTCACATACCAAATTGAAAGTGACCATGTGGGAGCCTAAACAATTAGAAGAAACCATGCAATTGGCTAAGCACTTTGATTCCTTGGTTCCTTGGTCTTCACCTTGACCTTCAAAAAACCTACCAATACACTACACATGGGTGGAGGAGCTAGCATTGATGGAGATTAATGATGTCCAATGAAGACCACTTGGCACTACATATAAGAAGAGATTGTGAAAAAATGGTGGTTGCGTTTATTATCACCAAATTGGACATCATATTGTTGACTGCCACTCAAGAATGGATGACCTTGAAAAATTGCCCAAATGGAGTTCATGGAGTGCAATGATCAAGGAAATGAAGAATCCCTATAGGGGATATTGAACCACCTATTTGGAAATTGAAGGGTTTAGGGTAATGGGAAGTTTTAACAGTGTGAAGGCTAATGGGAAGTTTTAGTGTGAAGGCTAATGGGAAGTTTTAACAAGATTGAAGGTTCAACCTATGAAAATTTACTTGACTTGCAAGGTATGATATTTGATCATGGTTGTAGAATTTTGGTTGATTTTGGAAATTTAAAGAATTTCATATCCATGCAATTAGTAAAGGAATTAGATATTCCTATCAAGTCAATATTTGGAAGTAGATTGATGATGGCAAATGTTAGAAAAAGTTCAACATTTTGTACTTTACATTTTGTTACATTCAAGATTGGGAAGGAGTATTTGGAGTGCATGAGGTTTGTAATAGTGCCTCTACACTATGAAGTCATTCTAGTTTGCCTTGGCTTGAATGTCATAAGGTTTAATTTGATTAGACTCAACCACAAATTCAAGTAAACACCAAGGTTTAATATTCCAAGGATAAAAGAACCCTCAAGAGAAATACAAGAGAAGAAACATAAAGCTTGACACTCAATTCTATGATGCTCCAAAGGAGCACCTTGTCTTTATTATAAAGCAAAGAGGATTTACTCAAAGGAAGTTCCACCCTTGGATCAGATACATGGATTGGTGAAATGTCAACAAGCTTCACCCTTAGATTAGTTTCATGGATGGGTTCCATATTTTTCTTATTTGGTTGGTCAAACAAGTTTGACTAAGGGGAATCTTTAGGGAATCTTCTTGTTGGAAGCTTAGAATCACATGGGTGAGATACGTTTGAAAGCTCTCAATGAGACAAACAATGGGGGGAGAATGCAAGCCTTTCACCCCAATTGGTGCAGACTGTTTTCTATTCTCAAGGTCTAATTCATCCGTTTAGGCTTCCAAAATTAGCTCAAAGTTTTCAAGGTGTTTTGACTCCTACCCTATTAGTGGAATTTTTTTTTGTGATACCTCTATCTAATCTACTTAGTACATCATATATAACATCTTTCTAAATATTACCAAGCCAAATTTCACCTCTAGATAATATGTCTACCTAATGGTATTACACAAGATAAGAATGATCAATTAGGTTGTTTAGCACTTTTGAGTAGGACAACAAAGAACAGTAAATCCCAAGATGGAAATTTTGTTATTAAAGCAACTATGCAGTAAGTTTTCTTTTTCTTTTTCTTTTTCTTTTTTTTCCTTTGGAGGAAGAATTCCTATTTTTGCAATATAGATCAAGCTTATTGTGCATGGAGAATCTGATGAGTGCCAACAGCCTCATCAAGCAATGGTTGATCATATAGTTCAAGAGTTTGCAAATGCATTTCAAAATGATTTATCAAAGGAGTTACCAACCCTCCAATCATGGTATACCTTCAAGATCAAGTTATTGCCATTAAGTACTCTAGTGAGTAGACCAATCTATTGGCTCTCACCAAAGGAGTTAGAAGAGCTTCAAATGATGCTAGTAGAGTTTCTAGAGAAGAATTTCATATAACATAGTACATCTCCTTAGGGAGCACCGATACTATTTATCCCAAAGAAGGATGGAGGACTCTAGTTTTTTATTGACTACCATGACTCCAATAAACAAACTATGAAGAATGCATATACTTTACTTCAAATTGATGATTTGCTAGATCAATTGAGCAGAGGATGATACTTCTCCAAGTTGGATCTTTGAAAAGGCTATTGGAAAATTCACATTGACAAGGAGGATGTATAGAAGATTGTCTTCTTCACAAGGTGTGGGCATTTTGAATGGAAAGTTCTACCATTTGGGCTCACTAATGCTCCAATGGTCTTCATGGATTAGATGCATCAAGTATTGGATGGGCTATTGGATTGATATGTGGTGGTGTTCTTGGATGATATTTTAATCTATAGCAAGATAGAGGGAAAATACTTGAATCACATATGAGAAGTCTTAAGATGACTATGTCAATGGAAGTTTTACTACAAAAATTTAAAGTATACCTTTTGGCAATGGGAATTTACCTTCTTGGGTAATAAGGTCTTATCAGAGGAGATCAAGATGGAAGAGTAGAAAATCAAGATAGATAGGAATCTATAGCAAGATAGAGGGAAAATACTTGAATCACATATGAGAAGTATTAAGATGACTATGTCAATGGAAGTTTTACTACAAAAATTTAAAGCATACCTTTTGGCAATGGGAATTTACCTTCTTGGGTAATAAGGTCTTATCAGAGGAGATCAAGATGGAAGAGTAGAAAATCAATGCCATTACTCATTGGCCTACTCCAAAGAATGCCATAGAAATGCAAGCATTTAATGGATTGGTAAGTTTTTACTAACGGTTCATCTATTACTATGCTCATGTGGTTGACCATTGACCAATCTCTTAAGGATCTCTTAATGTGGTTGACCATTGACCTCAAGCTTTCAATGGACCACCAAATATGAAGAAGAATTAAAAGAACTAAAGCATATGGTTTCCTCATGACCATAGTAATATGATAATATTAACCATATGATCCTCAACTACCTTGTGTGGTTGATTTTGATGCTTTTAACTTTACCATTGGAACAATGTTGATGTAAGAATTCCTAGATGGTGTACATCCCAATGCCTTTATGCCTCACCAGCTAAAAATTAAAAAAAGGAATTACTTTGCTTGGGATCAAGAACAACTAGCAATAATATATGCCACCAAGGTATGGAAGCATTATTTCTTGGGAAAACAAGTGATGATGCAAATAGATCACAAACCTTTGTTGCAATCACATTTTGAGCACATGAAGAATAAACATCATTGATAGGACAAAAAACTACAATTTTTTGACATCAAGCTTGACTTACAAGCTTGGAAAATTCCAAGTTATCCTTGATGCCTATCACATGACTAGATTTAAAGACTCTTTTTGAATCTCTCATCACGACAACAATTTCAACAATGTCAATCAACTAAATGGTCCAAATCAAGTTTAGAAATGATTTATAGCAAGATTTCTTCTTTTAGCTGGTATAAGGTCATCTTGTAGCACATGACAAGGAGTACAAGACCTTTTTACACAAAGATGGACTTCTATGTTGCAAGAACAACATTTATGTTCCAAATTTAGGTGATCTACACTTGGTATGACTTCAAGAGGCACATGACTCACCAATTGTGTGATACATGGGGTAAATAAGACCTTGATTACTCTATACAATAATGGTGGTGGCCAAACATGGCATTTGAAGTTCAAGATTTTTTTTGATCTTGTGAGAGTTGCCAACGCAACAAAGCTATCAACCAAAAATTAGGTGGACTACTCCAACCACT
This sequence comes from Lunularia cruciata, assembly GCA_948567375.1. Taxonomy (NCBI): domain Eukaryota; kingdom Viridiplantae; phylum Streptophyta; class Marchantiopsida; order Lunulariales; family Lunulariaceae; genus Lunularia; species Lunularia cruciata. The sequence goes on from OX419758.1 coordinate 38,169,841, forward strand.
TCCCATTCCATCTACTTAATAGGAATATGTGAGCTTAGATCTCATCACATCCTTGCCAAGGATAAAGTAAGGTCATACAATGATCATGGTGTTTGTTGATAAGCTTAGTAAGTAAATCCATTTGGCACCAACATTTGATATAGTTGATACTCCAACATTTACCGGGATCTACTATAATAATGTCTTCAAGCATCATAAGATGATGCCAAAGGCATCAACATTTACCGGGATCTACTATAATAATGTCTTCAAGCATCATAGGATGTCTTCAAGCATCATAGGATGATCTTTGATTGTGATCTATAATTTTGGTAAGCACTCTTCAAGCTACTTGGCACCAAGCTTGATTTGTCCATGGCCTATCATCCTCAAACTAATGGGCAAACCAAATGTGTAAATTGCACCTTGGAGGATATGATTTGTGCCTTTGTCAATATTTACCATACCAATTATGATTAATGCCTTGTGGCTGTTGAGTTTGCCTATAATAACTCCAAGCATGCAAGCATGAGATTCTCTCCCTTATTCCTTAATTTTGGCTAAGACCCACTTATTCTAGATTCCCTTCTTGCTCTCCTTTCTCTCATATTCCTTATACTTCCACTTTCTTGTCCACAATATCTCACTCCCTACATCAAGCCAAATCTCCATCTCCTTGTTGCTCAAAATTGTCAAAAGCAATCCAAGAATCAACATTGTTATGATCTCACCTTTTCAAGTAGATGATAATATCATGCTTCTTCTAGTAACCTACCCCTTCCACTTGGTATCCGAGTTCATGAACTTGCTTCTAATTTGGATAGATCAATTTGATGTCACACAAATCATTTCTCCTATTGCTTATCAACTTGCCTTACCTAGTCATATGTGAATCCACCCTATCTTTCTTATTTCAAAGTTGTAATCCTTTGTTTCTAATCCATCTTCCTTTTCCACTTGTGTCCAACCCCCTCTTCCTCCCATCCCTATCAACGATCATGAGGAGTATGAAGTTGATTGTATCCTTGCACGTCATAACATTCAATGTGACCGCCAACAACATATTGAGTAAAAAGTCCTTTGGAAAGGGTATCTCCTTCATGATGTCACCTAGAAGCATCTTTCTCATTTCCATAATGCACAAACTACCATCCAAGAGTTTGAAGCTTCCATGGTGACAAGGACATCACCAACTAGTAGTGGAGGAATATATAACAATATGGAGTTTATAGACAAGTTAGTCTAGACTAACAAAGTAAAAAATAGTCCAAATTAACCAACAATTATAAGAATATTTTAGAACCATCTAGGAAGCTTCTTGGTACCTTCCAAGTATTGAGTAACGTGTATGCCAAGTAGACAACTTCTAGAAAGAAGCTTCCCAGCTAGTTTAGCTTGCATGCCAAGTTAGGCAATTTATAGAAGAAAGTTTCTTGGGAAACTTCACAACTAGCTTAGCTTGTATGCCAAGTAAGCAGCTTCTAGAAAAAAACTTTTTGAGAAACTTCCCAATTAGCTTTGCTTGCACTCTAAGAAGGTGGCTTTTAAGAAGCTTCTTGAGAAGCTTCCCAAGAGCCTTGTATGTTATCTAAAAATACCAAAGCCCAAGCTCATGCTATGCATTTGGAGTTTACTTCATTCAAGAGTCCCAATATGATCGTTCACTTTGGTCTTTTATAACTATCCTTGGCTTCAATTTCTACTTACAAATAGAAAGGTCTATCTCATTAGGTCTTTTTGGTGTTTCAAGTACAAAAGTTATGACCAAGTATTGGTAGAAGGTGAATTATCTTGGAAATATTTGAACTTTTAGCATTTGGCAAATACTCTCCTATTCTTTTCCATATTGAATCATATTGATTCCATCCACCCTTGTTTATTTTATGCAAGCCTTGTTCACTTGGCTTTGCTCTAATTTTAGGTGGGGCTTGATGTAAATGGTGCACTAGTGGACATTGATTGTGAGGTGGAGATTTTCAAGTGAGTCTATCCAAATGTCCTTATTCAAATAACAATTTTGTAGTATGTGTATTTGTAAAGCATGCACGCAACCTTATTGTAACTAGTGAACTCTAACTATATCGTTACTAGTTGTTACTTGATGGATGTTTCTATTTGGAGATTGGTGCAAATGAAGGCTATGTAACATCTAGAGGTTTCGGTGGTAAAAAGTAGAAATTTGAACAGTTTTAAGTCTTGACAACCTCAATGCAAGTGAGTTAGTGGAATACAATGATCCATGGTAAATAGAATGAAGAGCTCTTTTCTTGCTCCCTCAAAGTGAGCAAGCATCCAATCTCTTGGATCATTTATTGCATTGAAGTGAAGCAACTTGAGCCTTAGAAAGACACACCGATGCGAGGAACTGTAGAGAATTGAACAAAAGTGATGAATGTATATCTAAGCACTCTCTTGGTAACTAAGTATAAGTAAATTCAGAAATTTGATATTACAGCCTTTGTGAGGCCTCTCTGCAAAAGATGAACCTATGACAAGAACTCTTCAACTGTTTGCAAATTGGATAATGGAACCCGACATTTGAACTAAGCATCCAACTACTTATCAATTTTGTATAAGAAAATGCTATTCAGGTTAAATAATCGTGCGTTACTTTCAAAATCATATATCAGTTACCTTCCTATTAAAATCTCTGAAATTGCCAACAAGACTGGAAATTGCTTGGTGCATTCATTGTCGAAACAATCTCCTTTATGCTCTAGGTTAAACTCATACAAGTCTCAAGTTTGTTGCATTCAAGATTCAAACTACCTAAGATGAGCATATATTCATGGGCTCTCCAAGCCATGTAAATGTTTCAAGTGGCACACACTTCTTCCAAAAATTCTAATATATTCATTTCATTTTGACCCAAATATCAAAATATATCACTAATTCTCTAAAATTTTAAGAAAAGTTACTTATGACCATCAAACTCAAATAGGTTTCAAGTTTAGAGTCCAAGTCAATGACAATATTTATATGGGGTTTCAGTTCTTAACTTGATGGATTTCTTAGGGTGATGGAGGTTTTCCTATAGGATTCCTATGAAACAAAATATAAGCATTTAGTTCTTAAAATTACCTAATTACATTAAGGACTTGATTCAAGAGAGGACTATGAGAACTATTAAATGAACCAGCGGACAAATTCTATGCCTCGTGTCAATTGTCAGGGGAGGAAGAGATGCTAATGATACGCGTGGACAAGGTAACGCTTTAATTAATATTTTCATAAAACTTTATCGAATATCTATAATTCATAATTTTAAAAAGTTTTATGGATCACGATTTTCATTGTTGTGAAAATTTATGAATTCTAATATTACATCCATAATTCTCCTTACGAATATCTGCAAGTATCCTTGAAATAAAACTTAAACTCTCTTTTGTGTCTCACTAGTTTGGTTTCACACAAAATCTTTAATATGATATCCTGACTATTCAAACTCACTATTAGTCACCTACAATATAGTTTTGATTCATCATTTCAATCAACTAAAGTGAGTAAAATTTAATAAAAAGGTGAATCGTTTTAACAATGCTACTCTCTCTTACTCCTGTAGTTTTATTTCGGATTAGGATACGTAGGCACTTATATAGCACGAGCGAGTACTGACCTGCATTATAGCAACGTGTAATAGCGTACAGTACATCTGTGGGTTTCTGATAGGTTCGACGGAAAAGCGTCACCACTATACGATTGTACAAAAAGCAGCGACGCACGGACGCTACTCCATATCAATAGCTGGAAGATGAAACTACGCAGTCCTTCGAAAGGGAAGCAAATAACATCTCATCAAGGATGGAAAATCTCCTCCGTCCGTACGTCGGTCTCTACGAACAGCAGCACCGCCAGGTAGATCGGTGAGAGGAACGTGATGCCGGTAATAGGAGGGGTGACAGCCCCGGGTTGCGTTTCCGCAACCCGGGGCTGGTGTAGTACGCGTTCACGTTTCAGCGCCGGAAACAACCATCCTTCGGTCCAAGGGATGATCAGTACAGTGAATAGCTGGGGATCATTATGTGTTGCAGTGCACACGAAGAAAGGAACAATGATCCTTACAAGGAACAATTTTTCAAAATTCTCAATCATCCTCATCATCGTCGTGAAAGGACAAGGCAAAGGAACATAGGATTAGGAAAGGCAGAGAAGGGAGAGCGCAAGAGCATCAGAGCACAAGAGCATCAGAGCTCTCGCTCCTGTGGCATCACACACACAGGGAGAGAAGTGGAAAGGAAAGGGCTTGGTGTTGTGTGGTTTGAGCTACAGCAGGTGGAAGTGAGGGAGGGAGGAAGGACGGAAGGCGTGGGCCAGGAGCAGTGACGAGATCGAAGAAGATTGATAGGGAGAGGTGGACTTTGTGACGTAGATGTGGTAGGAGGAATTAATGGAGCGCTCGAGACCCAGCGCATGCGACCCAGTAGGAGCTGCTCGCATCGGGATCTGAGAGAGAGATTGAGAGATTGAGCGGTGATGTGGGTGGCGCGGCCCAACAGGACATGAGAGATGATGATGAATTAGACGACGAAGTAGGATGATGTTACTGGGGCAGGGAGGACGCTGTGGATGTGGAGAAACAGACAAGGAATTGTAGCTGAGCCTGTCCAAGATCGGATTATGCAAATGCTGACTCGTTGTAAGCTGCCTTGTTTTGCCCGGCGCTTGATTTGGGTTGTGTGTAGGGCTGGAGGATATGGATTTGCAGCAGAGGAATATCTATGAGCTTAGAAGCTGAACTGAGGGATCATGATTTGGTGTTGATAACTGTAGTTGAGCTCCTACAGTCTCGGACTTGGAATAGTGATGTATAGTGAGGTCCAGCAGGAAGGTATTGTCAACGTCTGTTCAATGGGTGCAATCCGGCCTTGTCTATTACTGCGTAGAGTATTGTGTGAACAGAGGAAAATTGGTGCACTTCTCTGATGATCCGATACTTGGAGGAACTGAGCTGTCAATTCTATGATGCGATCCCCTTCGTTTGATGTCAAGATATGGGCATTATTGTGGATTCGGAGACTGGTGGTTGTTCTGGTTGTCTGATTTAAAGGTGGATTTCTGTATGCTAAGTGTAGTGATGTGTGTTAGCTTGCTCCATGGTTACAGGGGGATCCTCTGGCGGATCCGGGTGGGGCATCAAGCTCTGCTGGGTTGGAGTGCATGCCTTTTGTGTAGGACTTCTTCTAGTACTGGAATCTGATCTGAAACGACAAACTTGGAAATTGTCCTGGTAAGTGTTCCCCTGGAGGTGGATGTATTGTTTCTTTGTAACTTGAATATGGGATTTCTTGTGTAGTTGGCGTCCTTCCTCTAACATGTGTTGGATTAGCATCGAGAAAGACTGATATTACCTCGACTGGAACCTGTGTCTAGCCCCTTAATACAATTAACGATTCCTTCTACCGCAGCATCGCGAGGGAAGCGAGCTGTGCACTCCCTTAAGGGAGTTCTTGTGACTATGTGCCATTTAAAAGTAAACATGCTCTATTTTTGTGTGCCGCCGACATTTTCAGTCAAGCAGCTAAAATTTTCTGCTTCTGGTGGCCAGGTATGCAGGGCTTTACTATCTGGTGCTACTATTTACAGTTTTGCAGTACTTCTACACGGCCGGCTCCTCTCCAGGGTAGGTCATGTGGCTCATCCTCATCGTATATGCACCTCTGGTATATAAGGACCTCATTATGGCCACTACAGGATTTCTTCGGGACCATATAATAGGGAGGATTCTTTTATGGCTCGAGTGCATTTTTTATTTGCTCTTACTTCGTGCCTAGAAATAGTGTTAATGTAAGATCAGACGTAAATTAGCCTAAATCTAATCATGATGGACTTAACCTCGTTCAGATATGTCATCGATGCCATGCAAAAGCATGACGATTTTGAGGCACAATCTAAGTCATCGCTAGACGGAATCAGAAGGTACTGTTGATTTCTCGTCGCACTTTTGATTTGCTACAAGTATTTGCTATCACGATTACAATTTATCGTGATTTATTTTGCAAAATTTGTTCTCGTCTTCTAGTCGTTATGTTCCTCTGAACCATTGGGTGCCATCCTTGACTTCTTCCTCTCTGTTTTGTGAAAGGCAGTGGTGCACCATGGTTAGGTCGTACTGCTTCCACAAGCCACGTCGGTGTAAATGGAAATTCGAAAAGGTCTGGTGGTAGTAGCGACAACATTCCCTCTATCTCAGAGACTACCCCGTTGCTGCGAAACCCTAGTGATCCGGGGCCTGCACCTCCTCCGCTCTCAACTCCCAATTTATGCACGAGGACATTGCTATTTAGTCAACCAAGTTTTCCGAGCGGTAACAGGTGAAGACAATGTTCGCTCTGCACTTAGCATTCATCCTGAATGAGAGTCTACGTTTGTGTGTCAGCTTCCACGGTTGTAAGCTTGGAAAAGAAGTATTTCCGTTGGACGGGGTTTGTGAGTTATGAGTTATGAAAGAACTCTGAAAGTCCTGTTGAGTCTCAAAATTTTAGTGAGCTTTGGTTTTCCGTGTTTGTGAAGGAGCTTTGACATAGTGTCTATGTTTCGAGTCCCCTTTAGATTATAGACAGTGAAAAAGTAGGTTAGAGGAGATCTCACTGACTATTACCTTGCATGTACTTCATTTGACAGCATTCGATGCTCCTTCTGTCGAGTTATCCAGGTACGTTTAGCACTCTCGGCTGTTTATGGAATAACGCTTATCCCATAGCTTTGCTGATAGATCACTACAGGAATGGTGTCAAGTGAAAGAATGCCTTAGCTTGTCTCTTGCTGGACAAGTCATGCCATTTTAAGGTCGAACTAGGACGCAGTGTGTCAAGTGTCGTCAGATTACTGGCTAGAGAATTGTGGCTATCTTCCTTTTCAACCTGCCTTTCTTGGGCTGTCTGCTTGCAGCCCCTCCGCACCAAGCACTGCCATGATTGTGACAAATGCGTATTGCGGTTTGACCATCATTGCGTATGGCTGGGAACATGCGTAGGCCAGTGCAACCACAGGAGATTCTGGTAAGCGAGTTAGATTCTTTTTCGTGCCGACAGTATTGGATAACTGTAATATGCTGGACGTTCTGCCAGACACTGGTTCTTCAATACTTCTTGGTTTTTGGGCGATATGACCTAGATATGGTTGAAAACGAGCTGACCTTTCACACGATGCTGTTGGTTATCCATGTAGGTGGTATGTATTCTTTGAGACAGTACTCGCTTTTTGGACTACTGTTCTTTATGGCTCTGCCTTCAGCAAAAACAGTGAGACAAATTGGTACGTATTTGAGAGTGTAACTTAGTCCTATTAACTATCTTGGCAAACTCTGCAGGCTTTCAGGAGTGGATCACTGGGATATTATCTAATAACGAATGTTTGCTGTGGATGCAGGTTGTTACACGACTCCGTGGTTTTGGCGATTCTCTTGGGTCTTTTTGCCTGTCTGGCATTTTTAGTTACCCTGCTCATCTTTCACACGTGAGTTAGTTCGAGTACAATAAAGAGCAGTTTCGTTTAACCATAGACGACGAGTTTGAATCAACAATACCTGACAATTTTCCGCCTTGACGATATATGATCATTGTATCAAACTTTCATTGTATCTGTTTTGTAGCTTAGAAGATTAGGATGCAATAAACAGGGAAAGACAAGGTGACACCAGCCAACTTGAAATGTAAGCCTATCGTCAGTTAGTACCTGACACGTTCCATTGATTGAGTTTTGCAGATATTTGGCAGTGTCCAACCAAACGACCTACGAGAAGACCAGACGGCGGCGGATTAGTTATCTGAAGTAGGGGTCTACTCTAGAGGGTTTTGCTTACATGTCTCATAGTTAATAAATGGAAGTTATGCCACTTGAGTCTAGACTAAAATTTCTAGATGCGCTAAGATAGACCGAAAAATCCCACAAACGTGCTGATTTGTACGTCATCCTGAGTTTGACTACGATGTTCATGAGCTTGTGAAGCTTAAGTTCAGTCGTAGAGTTTTTTTACTAGTTATTACCAAGTGATCAGCAGGAAGAAAATAAAAACTATCAAGGAGCAATCTAATGAACTCTAGCGGCTGGGCTTCTGTGTGCAGGGATCTCCCTCAAAACTATAATCCGTTCAACAAGGGCTGTCCGAAGAATACCTACTCTTTTTGTTGCACTCCAGAAGACATGTTCACTCTATACACGATGCCCAGTGCAGAAGATATGGAAGCTGCCAGAAGTAGGAGGTCCTGTTGTTGAACTGCAGTTAGCTGATGGATGTAATTGTGTCCTAAGATTTTTGGGCGTTGGGAGTTGATAGTCTTATAATAGGAAAGAAAATGATGCTTTGCTGTGGATCCTCTACTGGTAGAAATCTTTAGCTGAAAGCTGTGTCAGTGTACGTACAGGCTTGACGCATAGCTGCCGAACAACATTCAGAAACTGTTGGTGTAAAAATATACACATAAATGCAGAAAACGGAGTAAAACGGCCAGAAAGCCCTTGTATGAGGATGCCTCAGGTATCCGTATTACAACTGAAAACCTCATTAGTTTGTAGAGAGGACAAGCTACAAGTCTTGCATAATATTAACGTGGAGTAGTTTGGGAGACCGTAGTCTGAGTAGCTAGAGTTAGTTTTCCTGGGAGGAAAATCGAGAAGTCAATGGTTGTCATGTATCAGAGACACCACACTCACCCCACTTGTTCAATACCTTAGACTTGCGATGAACATATTCGATACTTCTCCGGTTGCACCTTTTTCATAGACGGGATTACTTACGTGGTCAAGTCGAAAATCTCTTATGGATTCCTTTCTTTATGTAGCATTTTGTCTTATCTGGCCTAGTAATCTCTGAGCTTTTACGGACGTGCTCTTGAGGCATGCATTGGGTACCCTATGTAATGGGGTTTCTTGTTTGAGACATAAATAGGGATTCCTCTCACCGAGCGTGTTGAGCGCTAAGTGGCTGCTAGATAAATGAAAGCTGCACTGCATATCTTCTAGTCAAGGGCTTGGCTTCCTGGTATAACGAAGATTTGACATATGTTGCAGAGCTCAATGTGGGTTGTGAACAGAAGGACGCTGGAGCATCGGGACCTTTTGTCAGCACGATTGATTAGTTATTGTTCCTGTTTGGATGTCTTGCTCCTCAGTCCCTTCGTGAGTCTCTAATTGTGGTTGATGGCACCCGCTCTTACTGTTTTTGTACGTCAGCAAGGCCAAAATAATATAGGACAGGATCCTTGTTGGCCCTCAAGTATGGGTTTGCGCTACCAGGATCTTGGACCAAGGGATAATCGGGAAGGTAGCACTCACCGGCTGTGATAGACGTGTAGTCGAATCACAGGAAAAGCTTAACGAGTCGTTATGGGCAGGAAGGCACCGGGCAGAGGGTGCTGATTGGAGTCTATGTTGGTTAGACAAAGGATGTTTGAAAGTCTCAGCTAGTTCGGTTATTGGTGCTTGAATTGTAGTTTACACGAAAGTTTGTTAAGGGCTCCCATCATCACGACTATGGCTGAAAAACAGTCTACATAATTTTCAATATTTCCCAAGCTTTCATGAACCAATTCGTGACAAAGCTAGCAAGTGAACAAGAAAACAAGGACGTATTTAGCTGGTTGTAGACTGACGGGTTCCCGCATACTTACTACTTATAATTCTCCACAACTGGTAACATGGCCTTGTCTAAAGGCCTAACTTTGGGGTCATGGCAAGATCCGTAGACTAAGTTAGAAGTGCGTACTCTCACATTTAAGACCAGTTCTTGATTTAGAATCTTACAGGAACCTGTAGGCCTTGAGCACATGGGTATACCTTTAACAAAAATAATAACGGTGAGGAGAGGCAGTACAAGGATCCGCTCTTCATGTCCTCAGACTGTTGCTTGAGATGATTACCTCTCATCTCCGCGAGTTAAATAGATATCCAACAGTATGATGTTGTCGCTGTAATTCAAGGGGGATCTAGTGTAGTAGACTCCATGTAGAGCGATTAATACCTAACACTATCGCCCACATACATGTCCCAATTCTGTAGAGATAAATAGACACGTACTAGACTACAGTTCTGCGGTTTCGAGATATTGACCCACCTATTCCTAAGGTCAGATTGTTTGTGTGATTGCGATTCACGACCTTCTCTGCTTGTCGAAGCCTACCCCATGTCACTCCTGTTCTCGCACTCGTTCACTGGAATAAGTGCCCAAATCAATTCTGTCCCATCACCTCAAATCTGTGAAGGACTAGACACTGTTGCAATGTTTATCCCGGCCATGGATCAAAGTCTCGTTGCGCTTCTCATTGGGAAACGTATAGAAGCTCAGAGCCTACTACCACACTGTAGTCGTTGTTGCTGGACCTGTCAACTTCGTCCACTGTACAGTAGCTGAGCTCGAACAATAACTCGTGAAGGTTCTCGTGCGTTACATGAGTCCACGGGAAATTGTGCAGCTCACCATGGGCATTAATGTCCAAGCGGACGGACAGACAAACATTCATAACTAGTGGAATCAATCATAGTACTCACCTTGCTGGATGTAATGTGGGAGCCACCCTCTTCCAGAATTGAATTCGGTCTAACCCGATAAGAATAGTATAAAGATAGAAAGGCGACCAAGTAGAACACGTGAAGGATGGGAAGACCCCATCAAGCCGCACAAGGGAAAGACAAAAAAGGTAAAATGGGACTAGTGCCCATAGTATATCGATATGAAAATCAGATAATAAAGATTATCTAATCTTTATTATCTCCACCCCCAAAAGGATTTACCCTCAAGCCTTTCTCGAAAGGCCTTTAAAAGAAAAGAGCACCCTTTACATGGACCTTTTGCTCGAATCTTCTTCCCGTAGATGAAAGTTTGTATCATCCACTTGCTGGGAATCCTCCCACAAAATTTCTCGATTGCCTTATACTGTAGTAGTTAAGAATCAAACAGCACCAGTGTGAACAAAGTTGCTAATGAGATCCCAAGATTGTATCCGGTCTCCAGACTGATAACCTTCTACATCTAGACGTAATTATTCTATGCAAGAGAATCAGAGATTGCTCTATGGATGTGTCAAAAGGAGAGTCTAACTATTTGTTTCAACGAGAATTTCTCTCCTGACTCCAACACTCTCGTGTATATTTACCAAAGGTCTATCGAAGACCCATTATGTAAACATCATGAAGCCCTTGAAAGCATGAGTCAACTCTATGTTTATAATGTATAAGGGTGTTGACTCATGCCTCCATTTCGACTACATTCACAATTGCCCCGAGACTAAGCATGTTTCAAAGTAGCTGAACAGCAGGAGCTTAACCGATTGATCTTTGCCGTGATTCCTATAATTTTGTTAAACCCTGGTTCCATCATTTTATAGCATAAAGTTTGGTGACTTTTAAAACATCTCTCTGAGGTAGAGGAATTCCAGTGAAAACCATTAACATTCCATACTCCTTTCAGAATCAGATCTAAAGAACATTCTTTATATGTTTCGCGAAGTTATTGACAGAATTTTCTGTTCCACGAGTCTATTTTAATATTTTATACAATATTTTTTTCTGATCGATGACATGAAGTTAAAACTCGTCCAAATCTGAATCCGATAATGAGCCCGATTTTGAGCAGAATCCAAGAAATGCATGACATTGGGTTTTATAGGGTACGCACTCCAGACTTCATCTTTATTGTCTGAAATTTTGGAGGAGTTTAATTCTCTCTCGTTATTTAGATATAAATTATCTTTTACTTCTCCATTTCTCATGGTTCCAAGATAATTACGAAATCTTGTTTCTATGTCTAAATTCTCTTAAGTGCAATAAGGTTGCTTAGCGCATTATTCTTTCCCCTCGAACTTTTTGATAAGAGTGATCCCTCAATTAAGCAGTAAAGGCTAAAAGCATCAATCATTGCTCTTAGTGCCTCTGTCCACTACTCTTGAATTTCATGACTTTTGATGGTGTGAAAATCTAAAGAATTGTATTCAAGATTAAATCTAATGATGATAAGGAATATTTGTATATAATATCTATTAAATTATTATTTTTGAAGTCTTAAATTTTAAATTCTATTTATGTTATACATAATAGTTTAAGTTAGGTTTATCTACAAACACATTCGATGACAAAATTTTATTCTAGAGATATCTTTAATTTACGTACTTTAAAAACCTTTATTAACACGTTTCCAATTTCACAAGTGGTAAAAGTGGATACCGAATTTCTATGACAACGAAGCGTAAGCTAAATAAAGCAGCAGTGAGCAGAGGCCCTCCCTATGGTTTGAATTAACCGGTGAAATTCTCCCTATACTACTTCCATACCGTATTCTGGAGTCGTGTCATGGATCAATGTTCCCGTTGGTCACTCTCACGGGGAGAGATTGAGAACAACTAAGGAGAATTCCTAATATAGTCTCTTAGAATTCCCCTTGAATATGCGTTGAAAGTGCCCATAGCGGGTGTAGTATTGTGATAACACCATAGCCAACCAATGGAGCTTCATCTCAAATAGAGTGGAGGGTCCTTTTTTATGTATTTATTGATTCTTGTACAAGAATCAATAAAAAAGAGAGTGAGTCAACTGGTGAGTGATCGTTTGAGACTGTATGAAATTAATTGGTGATTAATTTCATACCCTGCTCTGGTGAACAGATTTAGATAGGAGGGGAGAAAATCACGTCGACAAGGTCCCTTCACGAGCATGAGAGTGAAAGTGAAACGAGTACAGTCTAGTGGCTTTTCTCCTTGGCAGACTGCGATGGGTTTTTTTAATTTTTAATTATTTATTTAGTAGATTTAAAGGTCAACAGGCCCGATAATGTACCCTCTAGGAAAAGGAGAAAAAGAATGCAAGTGCACTAAAAATGTCCATAAAGAAAGAAAGAATCCAAGACCCAACAAAAGAGTGCAAAAAGGCATGGAAAAACCAAAGCAAAAGCCCACATGGCATAAAGAACAAAGCAATAGATAGCAATGCAAACACTAAAAATATGCAATCTAAGTGATAAAGGTACTATAACTGCACAACGTAATATAGATACTCCAACGGTATGTCTGGCAAAAGTGAGGGAGGGGCCGTCGATGCATCAGGTGCCCTCATTACTGAGACTCGTCAATGAAGACTGAGATACTATGATCTTTGTAGGGTGATAAAGACCCTTTATAAAAAATATGAGGTAAGCATGGTGGGTGAGAAAGTCAAAGCGCCTCTCCTTTGTAGTGAGCACCGTGCAGCCTCACAAAGGAGACCATCAAATTGATGATTAAGGTGGCCAAAAAGCTCCACTACTAGGGGGAAAAAGGTGTCAGAGGCAAGCTATGGGGCATAGTGGTCCTCCTTACTCCTAGTGGCGATGATTGCTACGGCTCCTGTTTGGATGCTAGCTCATGCCAAAAACTATGGTCTAAGTGTGTTTGCCACCATCACAACATACAATGTAGTCGGCCATCTCTGAAGGTGATAAAATATTTGTACGCACTCTCTGGTGTGGTAAGACCATCCATCCATTGCTCAATCTGGACCTGTGAGTATGTAGATTGTAGGATCTGGGCCACCCCATCTCTAATGGCATCATGGACCCTAGTAAGCTCACCTCTTATAGCACATAGTAGGAGATGTATGCCCTTAACATCTTGTGAAGAATTGCATGGGCAATGGTCTGGTAAGCCCAAAAGTGATGGATGTGGTAGGCCCAGCCTAAGATGAAGGGCTGTGGTGAACTCCTCTGACGTGAATCAAAAGTCTGCAATCAAAGGGGAGGCATGAAGCCAAGCTCCCATGCCCTTCCCACTATAAGAGAGGATCCTATTTCTATCAAGTAAAGGTGCATCAATTAGGATGCTAGAAAGGGTGTGAATATGCATACACTCATTGAGCTCAACTTGAAACTTCCCAAACTCTAGGGATAAATAGTCTATGTTGTACGTGTTGGATTCGGCAATAGATCTCAAGCCAACTGAAGACATATTTGGAAATTATAGGTCCTTGAGTCAACTGTTGCAATAGGTGGCAATAAAATAAGGTGAACCTCATGTAAGAACCTATCTGCCAACAATGGAGCCACAAGTGCCCATGCTCCTAGGTAAGCTATTGGTGCAATAGCCTTATGTGATGTGATACCATATCCTCTCATGACTACAAGAAGAATTATTTGTAAACAATGCCAATCATTTGATAACTATGAGAGCATACATGGTCCTAAGAGTGTGGAAAAGGAATGATAAAACTATAGATATACGGTGTGTGAGACCAGCCATAAGGAAACATCCCCAATGGAAATGGGCAAATAGCTGAAGTTGCCTTGGATAGATCCATGAGACAAAATGTGCCAAACAAATGACTAGCACTTGGGGCACTAAGCCCAAGGCAATATGTTGGCAGAAAGCAAAGAGCCACTAGCATGCATAGGAGTTAGAATTTCAGTTCATGTGAAGCATAGGCTTGGGATCTCCATCTCTAGGTGGGAGCAATTACTTTCTAGGGGAGAGATTAGTGCAAATCAAAAGCAATGACTTATAGTTGGAGTTCATAGTCCACTTGAAAGGAGGCTATAGGGATTTTCTTCACAAGATTATGAATAATGATTTGGCACATTATAGGTGCTTGTACAAGAGAGTTTTGGAGTAGGCGGGATCTTCTACCCAAAATTTCTTGTAATGGGTTCTTGTACTAAAAGGTTCCTATATCAAGAGGTTCTTGTATTGAGTGTTTTTGTACCGCATGTGGTGGAGCCTATAGGACAGTGGCCCTCCTTTGACTTCATCAGCTTGCAGTTGGGATCAGGAGTTGAGCACTATTATCATGGACAAGTGGACATACCATACATCAAGGAGTCTTCAAGTGTTGCTTCTAAGATCCACCATTATGGACTTCATCGGCATATGCATGAGTTTGGCCGTCAAGCACTACTACCATAGACATAGAGCCACACCTACTTGTGGATGGGAAATTGGAGGCAAAGGAAGATCTCTTGTGGTTGCAAATAGGCAATCCTCACTTCTCTTATAGGCTTTTGTTTCTCTCTTTTTTCTATCTCCTTTTTTTTTCTTTTGTATTAAGACACATATCATTTCTCTACTGTGTCATGCTTTCTTGTCATGGCCTTTCTTAGGTACTCTTTGTGAGGTGTACACCTTTAGTAGCTTCTTTCCAAATGCCTCCATTTTTTAATTTGCATGGGGCTACAGGGGAACTCTCTTTGGCATCACTCCTCATTTGGCATTCCATACCATGTATCTGCAAGCAAGGGGTCGACCCTTATGTCACCTTTTTCAGCATACATCCATAGTTGTTGAGGTTATCTAGATGGCTTCCTCTTGGTCCCCAAGACACATACTTCTCCTATACAGTGGAGCACTCTATAGGAGTGGATTCTCCTATGGAAGATACCCCACTAATTGTCTCCCTTATCCCTCATCCTCATGTCACGACCGCTCCACACCCTCCACCAAAGATTAGTCTCCTCCACATAGGCCCTCGACATATGCTTATATCCCACTCTAGCAACATCCCACACAATCTTGTCCAGATTGTCCATGGGTCCTTGGCCCAACATAGAAAGAGATATCATTTTGTATATCCTATTGGAGGCCACTTCTATTCCCACTCCTAAACCCCCTCCATACTTTGGTAGTACCTCTATAGGCTCTCCTTGACTCATATACTTGGTTACATTCCTTGGACCCTATCCAATCATTCTTAGTAGGTTTGACATCACCACTGATGTACACCAAGATTCCTAAGCTTTTATGTCCTCTTGTGTGATCCACATTCTCCCTCCAGTTTTTGCTATTTTGGCTAATGACCAAAGAGATGTCTCCACCTTGACATTATTGGGCATTTTTTCCCTAATCAACATTACTTCTTCTAGCCCATGGGGCACTTTAGGCCATTGAGAGATTGCCTCTAAGATTCATAGGTCCTTGAGTGGAGATGAGGCAACAATCCATGAGGAGTACATCATTTGGGTCCAAGTCATAGCCATGCAGATTGCAGAGTCTCCACAACTCCATGCATTACCTCTAGAGCATTGTGTAATACCATTAGCTAGACAAATTAGCTAAAGGTGAAAATTGGCTTGGTAATATCTTTAGAGATGTTATACACAATGGTCTAGGTAGATCAGGTAGAGGAGTCACCAAAACAAGACTTCCAATAATAGTGAAGAGATCAAAAACACCTAAAACTTCAAAACCAATTTTGGAGACCTAAACAAAAGAATTAGGCCTCAAAAAATATAGTAGTACCTCTCTTGTAGGGAACAAGTGTTACCTTTTCCCCTCCCTTCTTTTGTCTTGTCAACATCTTTCCAATGGTACCTCTTTCATGTTGTCCTAAGCTTTCTACAACAAGATTCTCAAAAGATTCCCTTTGGTCAAACTTGTTTGACCAACCAAGTATGACAAGGGTAGACATATACAATACCGTTACCTAGAAATATTATCTAGAAGTGGAAATTGGCTTGGTAATATCTTTAGGGATGTTACATACAATGGTCTAAGTATATCAAATAGAGGTGTACTTTAGAGTACTTTGAGGTCTAAATGAATGAATTAGGCCTAAAAAAATGGAAAATCCTCTTTCCCTTTGGAAAACAAGTGTTTCATTCTCAACCTCCTCCCATCCCCCTCTTGTTTTTCTAGTCAAGATCTTTCCAATAGTACCTTACCCATACTATTTTGAGCTTTTTACAAGAATATTCATCAAAGATTCCCTTTAGTCAAACTTGTTTGACCAACATAGGTAATGGATAGACATGTCACCAATCCATGTAGTTAATCTCATGGTGGAGCTTTTTGACATGTCACCAATCTATTTTTTGATCCAAGGGTGTAGCTCTCTTTGAAGGGATCTTCTTTGTCGTGCATACATATATGTCGTGCATTGCTACACAACATACATTGCTGTCAAGATCATACACTATAGAAGCACAACTCACACATAAGTCATACATAGACTCTAAAGTGCCACAATAATCAGATTTTTTACCACTCTCAACTCAACTCAACTCAGATCAGTACTTGATCTGTCACTATAAATTGCTAACAAATGGGCACTAATTACAATCAAGCCACACCCACTCTAGCTAAGAGAATCCAAGTGACGCTTGCCGGCCTCTGTCCACCATAACTTGAACTCAAAGGCTCAACATCATCGAAGTGAGCTCTTTGGAGCTGCACGTCAAAAGTATACCTCCTGGACTTGAGCTAGGTTTGAAACTCTAATGGTCTTGCTGACGGCACACTCAATAGTGCGAATAGTGCAAAGTGACAATGGGCCCCACCGTGAAGTCAGTACCCTGAACACAAAATCTGACCGTTGGGAAATAGTCTTTGAGAAACTGATGAAATAACTCTAACTACTATCACTACAACTCCAGTGTCCAAGCAATCTAGATGCGACACTACAAATGGTGTGACAGTTGTCGTGCGTGTATACATTGCTACACAACATACATTGGTTTCAACATCATACACTATAGAAGCACAACTCACACATAAGTCATACATAGGCTCTAAAGTGCCACAATTGCCCCCCTAGTTGGCGGTTAGGTCCTTCTAACTCCAGATAGTCATGTACTCTAAGTATATGGTATACCCTATGATGGGCAAAGATCAAGAGGCGGTGTGCTATGAAGCCCCATTGTTAGTTGTCTGTCTACAATCTATACCATATAAAGAATGAACTAGCTATAGGTCAAATACATCTAGGACATAACCACTGTCCTTGAGGAACCACCGTGAGGAGAGGAGTCATACATGCCATATGCCATCCTCTCGAACAACTATCACACACTAACATAGTAGTAGCTCCACCAGAAGAGCCACATAACATACACCTCAAGGCTGCAAATACAAGTGCTAAGCTTGGGTCCATAATACCATCAATGTTTGGGAGGTGGCATGGTGCACAATTGCACACATGATCATTCTAAACAACACCATCATATCCTTCCAACACAAGGACTCCAGATGGCAAAACCTCACACACTCTAAAGATAGTGCGGCCTATCAAAACATCAAGTGTCGTCGGTGTTGTCTATTGTAGATATACATAGTCTCTTGGATGAAATCAACAGATCAAAGGTCTATAACCTCCTCCTCAAATGGTAGCATACCTTAAATGATCTCTATGCTGAGCAATCACCAAGTTCTTAAAGGCAATCGGCATCAGTCTCCAAAAGATCTTTAAGATCTTTGCCTGTTGAGAACATGCGCTCATCCATACATCTGGGTCATCCAAGTCCAAAACTATAGTAGCATCTTGACGAATGGCTGTAGGTAAATCTGGATCTCGTCCATAGAGTAGGAAGTAAGGAGAGAAGGATGCTAAGGAGGCTTGCCAGCTGAACCAATAGCCCATGGCCAACCAAGGTAACTAGAGATCCCAATCTCCCAAGTGGCCTCTCTGCAAACCATACTTCCGCAATCCTCTCTTTACCATCTAAACCACTTTTTCTGCTAAGCCATCTACCACAGGGTGATCTCGGGAGGTAGAACGGTGATCAATCAAAGCTTTATCACACAAGACTTGAAACTCCTCCAAGAACTCTATACCCTGATCAATCAAAACCTCAATTGGTGCACCAAAATGACTAAGAACTCAATCCAGGAATGAGTAAGTTGTCCCTTCACTAGACTTGTTAGGAAGTACCACCAACTCAATCCACTTGGAGAAGTGCTCCACCATCACCAAAATATACCTATGATGTCTCACAATCAACGGTAAAGGTCTAGCAAAGTCCAAACTCCAATGGTAACCCAATCCCATGATAGGTAATGGGTGTAATTGTGGCCTAAGAGCATTGAATGATGCTCTAACTTGGTCACAAACCACACATCTGGCAACAAATTGCTATACCTCGGTCTGCAAACTGCGCCACTAGTAATGATTTTGGAGTAAGCTATATGTATGCTTGACTCCAAAATATCCTAGCTCCTCATGAGCATGACAAACCAACTGTGGTCTCTAAGATGGAAGTGGTACTACTCGCACTCTACCATCCTCCCATACACATAAAAGGTGTCTGCCCTCTTATTTGAGTTGTTTGGCTCGTTGAAGGACACGGTCTCTCTCCTTGGCCCCAATTATGCCACCCACAACACCAGTGCAAAGATAGTCCATCACTAAGACATCATCATGAATGTCTCGTTGAACTGTACCAATATCTTCACTCTCTGGATCTATGACCTCAATAACTTCTCCTATATGCACTAAGAGAGATACCACCAAAGCCTCTGAAAATACACATAGAAAGACCGATGCATGCAAACTTGGCACCATCTTCTCATCTGTCTCACCATGCCAACATGCTCCAGTCTGATCTTGCTGGCTGGGACATGGGTTTCTACTCAACCCATCTGCATCACGGTTCACCACTCCAGGTCTGTGAACAACCGTGAAATCATACTCCTGTAAAATCAGAGTCCATTGTGCAAGCTTCCTTGAAAGTTTGTCGGACTCCATCAACCACTTTAGCGCCTGATGATCAGTATTGAGAGTGAAGGGGTTACCAAATAGGTAACATCAAAAATGTGCTACTGCTGCCAAGCACTCTCCCTCATATGAACTTACTTCACCTCTGTTGAATTGTTGGAGCGACTAGCATAGACTACCACAAACTCCTTCCCCTCATCATCATGATGGGTAAGCACTGCTCCAAGCCCCAACAAACTCCAATCATTATGAACCTGAAATGGTTTTCCTCTGATCGGTCTTCTAAATAGGAGCAAATGTCAACCTCTCCTTGAGCTTTACAAAAACTCTCTCCTGCTCATCTCCCCAACACCACTCCTATGTAAGTTTGGTGAACTTTGTCAAGGCCTTGGCAATGGCACTAAATCCTCTAACATAGGGGTGATAGAAGTTTGCCAACCCAAGGAATACTCACACTCTGCTCACATCCGTAGGTCAAGGAATGCGTGCAATAGCCTCCACCTTGGTCTGTTGAACACCAAGTCCTTTGGAGTAGATAGTGTGACCCAAATACTCAACTTGCTCGTGGAAGAACCTACACTTCCCAAGATGTAATTTGAGTCCATGAGATCTCAGCCACTCAAACACCTCCAACAATTGTCTCTCACGCTCCTCCACAATAATGTTATAGACTAAAATGTCATCAATATAGCACCAAGCAAAATCCAACTCAGCAAAGATCCTATCCATGACCCTCTGGAACTCAACAAGAGCATTCCTTAACCCAAATGGTAAGAACTTCCATTGATATAACACATCCTTGCCGTAAGGATCAATAGCCTAAAATACTATCTTGGACTTATCCTCCTCCTTGATGGGCAACTGATGATATCCCGCTTGAAGATCCAAAGTACTGAAGACCTTTGCATGCCCAATTGCATAAAAAATCTCCTCTGGTGTAGGCATGGCATATTGATCAGCCTTGGTCTATCGGTTGATAGGACGGTAATCTCCACACATCCGCCTATTTGTGTAGTTGCCATGCGTATCCTTCTTGGTTGGCATCACTATTGCTGATGCATACTCTCCATGTGAAATCTCCACCAAACCAGCCTCAAAAAGGCCACTACTCTGGCTCTGAATCAATGTCCTCTCCATCTCATTATATTGATAAGGACATCAGAAAAATGGTGTATTGCTAGTCAGCTCAATCTGTATACCAAGTCCCTTCAAAGCACCCAAATCCTTCATACTGAAGGCAAAACAACTTGTGTGGCTTCTCAAAAACCTCCCAACCCTCCGTCTTTCCTTTCCAGTAAGCTTGGGTCCAAGATCTGGCTCCCAAGTATCCTCTATAACTATAGTAGGAGTGGAAGACGTACTGACTGGCTGCTAAATAGGGCCCTTGGGAGCAATAATGTCATGCCCACAACCACTAGAGGTCCCAACCTCTATGTGAAAAACTCCCTCCACTCTGGCTGCAAGCTCCACACGTCCTCTAGCTGCATCCCAAGTGGACCAAGGGTGTAATCCAAGTAGCCCATACTCACTTGGATGGACTCCAAGTAGACCACTCCTCCTAGTAGCTATTGGTTGTTTCCCAAGAATACCATGCCCACTCGGTCCATCGCCCCCAGCATGTGTTTGAATTGTCTCGATAGGCACATGGCTCACAAGTGTTCGAGTGGTGATGCCTATCAAGCGCATCTTACGCTGCTCTGCCAAGCCAAGGCTCACAATCCAGGTCAAACAGTTCTGGTCCATAACCTAACCTAACACCTAATGCTTGGATGCCTCTAACACTACTAGAATAGCGGTAATACTAGTGCAAAAACCCATTGCCTACTCTCTCTCATCAGTGTTGGGCTCCACCAACTGCTATAACTGTGAGTCCCAAACAAGTCCAAGTCCTCCCTCTCAAAAAGCATGAGAGCCTAGAAAACTCATGAGTATAAGAAATGTGGCTCTAGGCTGTCCAACTAGGTTCACCACTGCCATAGGTGACCTATCAGCCACTACCACTATTTGAGACTAACGCCCAACATCCAAGAGATCATCAACAAGGATGTGGTCAAGTTGATGAACCCCATCATAAGCACACTATAGAACCTCTTTGGGTAAAAGGTTTGTCCACCAAAGACAAAGACAATGAGCCTGTGATCCCACTCTAGCTGCATCTAACAATATAGCAGGTCCCATCCAAGAATGGACCTGATATGTACTTGCCACCACTTTGGTGCAAGAATCACCTATCAAAGGAATGTTCTCCAAAAGGTAAGCTAGAGAAACAGACAAATGAACCTAGAGATGTCATAGTATCCGTAACATCTCCCAAAACACATCAAAATGAGGATCCTAAAGACCCAAACCTCTACCAGCACGTGTATATCCCTAACATGGCCATCTAGAAATCACCAAGTAAATAGTTCCATGTCTCTCCATATCATGCGCCCTTAGTAAAGAAATGTCTACTAGTAGGGCCTTCTGGTAACCTCTGACTGCTGATTTCAGTAATAACTCTGGATATTGATAGGCCAAGTGTGCCACATGATGTAGAGAGACTCGCCTAGTAGTCTCATCTCTCTCTACATACAAGTACCTCTGTACTTGTATACCCGCATGTAATACCGTAGCTAGTCTGGTGCTAATCCCACTGAACAACTCCAGTAGACATATCCACTCTATTGGATACTGCCAAGCAATGAGTGTGGTATCCAGAGGTCTCAAAGAAATTGACTCTGGAGGCTCATCCTCACACTCATTTGCTGATGGTACAAAGGCTCCACTCCAAGCCTATTGCACCAATTGATCTGCATGTTGTTGTAACGCCCCCTCTGAACTCTACAATGGAACATCCAAGATAGATGAAACAATCCCACTCGTACTCCAAATCCGGGTAATCTCCTTTGGTACTGGAGTATCCTTTGCATGGGCGTTCCCCTCTAACAAGTCACCAGGCCAAGTAACTGCACCACTAAAAGCTAAAATTGATGCTGCCATGGTCCTGGATTGTAGTGAGCCAAGACTGCCACTACTGAAGTGTACTGGTAGGCAACACACCCGTCCCTCACCAGACTGCCAATCTGGTCTATAAGATGTTGTCTCCTCCCAATAGTCAATACTAAAACCCATGAAGTATAACACTACTCCCCCAACTAGCACATCATATGACTCAGCTATTGTCACAATAACCTAAGCTCTCACCACCGGGCTATCAGTTGAATGACTAGGCTAAACTTGGACAACAAGCTCCCCACGCGTGATGTACTGTGTCAAACCACCACCTAGAGATGTTTGGATCTGAAATGGACACCTCTCCACATTGGTCTTTTGTAACTCCAGACCGACAACTACAACCTTCTCCAACATAAGGAGCCACGCACTAGAGTCTAACAAGACTCTATGTGGTGTATAGACCTTCCCTGAAGGTCCCACCAAATAGAAAATCCCCCTTTGGTTATCCAATAGGACAACACCATGTGTGAAATGTGCTCTCTCCAAGGCCGGTCTAGTTGGCAACTCCTCCAGTCTAGCCGCCGTTGCTTGCCATAAACCACTGGTCGCTAAATGGATCCCATGCTCTTCAACCAAGTCAGCTCTACTATCAACCACCTTTGCTCTAGTACTAGGAACCGCATCATCCCTACTCTCATACAACATGGCAGCCAATCGGAACACTGGGGCTGGGTCAACTCCTAATGTAAACATGTCACTGGCCAAAAACAAAGGATGACGCATAATCAGCTGAGCCGCCCCCAACATCATACTAGACTCAGTTTGTGTAGTCGTAGGTAGCTGACTAGCAAGTAGTCCATCATGCACTCCATCACCACCTACCACACCTGCACCGGGACGTCTAGGAGCCATGGATGTTGTCTGCAATGCTTCAAATAGTATGAAAGGCTGGGGAAGTCTAACCTGTCTCCCAACCTCTCTTCTCTGTAGGTCCAACTCCACTACTGCCCCTCTAGGCTCTAGAGCACGTACTGCACTCCTAGTCACTATTGCAGATGCATCCACCTATGCTGCTCTGCACATGAAGTCCAAAGCATCTCTATCAACAGCATATGAGGTGGAAGCCTCCACACCCAAATCTGATCTCCTATGAGCAATGGCCATACTAGCCAATATTTGCTCCAACTGCTCAATCCGAGTGGCCATAGCTCTATCAGAAGTAAGGGTAGGTACTACACTCCTACTAGGTATAGATCTTCTACCACCACCGCTACCACCTCATCCTCCATGAATCGGAGCTCCTCTACTACCTACCATAACAACTCTACCACTCCGTAACTTTGGGTGTAGGTCAAAACACCAATCACTAGTGTGACCAAATCTATGGCAATGCTAACACTGCCTCTGTGTTGGCTATGATGCACTCGAGGTATTAGTTCCACTGCCTTGAGTACACTTTCTTCGATGGTGAGGTCCACCACAAGTCCAACAAGCAACACCACCACTCATTGGCTACTGCTAACCTGAAAATGAAAGTAAGTGTCTAACTCCACTTAGCTCTCCACTCGCTCCATAGGATCTAGGCTGTCCACCCTGTCCTCAAAAACAAACTGGGCATGGTGCACTCTGTTGCACTCTAGAAGAAGTCACAACCATGGATGAGGTCTCCCTACCAAATCCAGATGTCACCACCCTCTCCTCCAGCATGTTGAGCTCAATATGCTCAGCCAAACCAAAGACCACTCCCCAAAGTAGGTGAAGTAGCCTGTAACAACATAGCATCACAAACTCTACGTCATAACTCCCTGTCCAGTATCCCATACCAAAATTGAACTGTCTGAGCCTTAGTAACTCCCTAAGTGAAACTGATCAGTTGCCTCATGTGAGTATATACCTTGCGTAAGCTCTCTCTAGCCTTCCATTGGAACTCTTGCAAGCTCCTCAGCTTGTTAGTTTGCACTCCCTGGTAGTTCTATCTCAAATACAAGAAGAACTTCACCATGGAGTTACACCCCGGTACCACACCACCTCATGTAGTGGTACCTCTACTCATAGTAGCACTATCTCCAACTAGTGCACCTCCACTAGCTCCACTAACACTACTCGAGCTAGAACTCGTAGGTACAACCAATCTACTCATTGCCACCAAACCTAAAGTGATAGAGACATAGTTTGGAGACCAATCTGTCTCAATAACTCAATCTCCTCCAAATGAGCTCTCCTGAACTCATGGTAGTCATCCATCAGTGGACCCTCTAGATGATGAAACAACCCCTTCCATGCCATGAAAGGTGTAAACAAAGTCGGGTTCTACATCTGCTACAAATCACACCAACTATCAAATTCCTAGATGAAATCATCCAACTCAATGGTACTCAATGTACCAGAGTAACACCTAGGGCCTTTGGAGGCCCCATAAATCTTATCCATGTCCTTCAACAACGGTGCGGACACACCAAGTGCACTCTCAACTAAATCAGCTCCTATATCAAACTCCAACTCAGAGTCAATCTCCTCCCTAACTGGGACTTGAGATACAAGCTGATACCGAGTACCACTCCGAGTAAACCCAATGTGTATTGCATGGCTATCTCCTCTAGAATCCCCAAAGAATTCCATTGTGACAAAGTAACCGCAACCGCAAACTATAACAGCAAATCGGAACCACAAACTGCAACCGCAAGTACCCAACCAAGTGCCAACACCAACTAAGCACCACCCACATAATGTTACTCTAACCTAGATAACTACATTAGGGAGAAGGGCAACCTGTAACCTGCCATCACAACACGCACTTTCACGGTCTGCAAGTCATCACTTCTTGCCTCACCGGAGAGAAACAAAGATAGTCTGATTGGTCATCACTCTAGCCTACTATGGAGAGTACACCAGAGCACCAACGCTCAAAAGTCAAGGCACCTCACACAAACATGGTGCACAAACATGAAGTAGAGAATGGAGAGGGTCCAATCACAAGAAATCTAAACAAAAACACTTCATCTCATAAAGCAACATGGGACTGACTCTATCACCATTTGGCATTTGACAGAAGAAAAGTTTGTATCTAAGTCCTAAACTACCAAGATCACCATGAATGGGATCAAATTGCTTCTCCTAGCCAAAGCTACAAGTGTATAGATAACATTGGCACAATCACTAGGACAACAAGTGACTGAGGACAAGTTAGCTAGGGCACCAGTCTAGGAACAAGAGATCTAGGGGTCAAACCTTGTTGTGCACAATCTAGCAAGAAAGGCAGATTTTGCCAACCAATGACCAAGATGTACTCTAAACGAGCTGGCTTGCTAGCCCTTCTAGGCCTTTTTAGCCTCTCATAGCCCACAGCCCACAGCCCTATGCCTCGAAGCCTCTAAACACCCAAATGAGACCTTTCTTCTTGCCACTTTGAACCTCCTCCAAAATTTGGCAAAACTCTTCCAAACTTGTGAAAGTCTTCCAAACTAGCAAAACTCTTCCAAATCTGGCCAAACAGCAAAACTCCTCCAAATTTGGCCAAAATCTGATGGAAAATCCAGCCAAAATTTGACATAAACCCTAAAGTTGGTTGACCGCCAAATCTTCCGCTAACTCTTCACTCGAGCCAAATTGAAAACATGGCTTTGAGCCAAATCACAAATTCACAAGAATAGCTTCCCAACTCCACTTCAATTTTACTTTTTGAGCCCAACTTGCAACAAATTGGTCCTGCCTTCACCTCTTGAGCTCAAAATCACAACCACTACTTGAGGTTTGCTCCTTCTATGCTCAAAATTTGGCCAGCGCTTCCGCACACCGTCTGCCTTATTGCCAAATCTCCATCAAGCAACGAGCTTCTGCACACCAGGGAAAAACTGAACTTCAATCAAGCTACCAATGATCCACTGAGCTTGGAGATACCACCAACACTCAAAGTTCTTGCACCCAATTTCCCCTTGATTTCACTTCTTTGATGTAATCAGATTGTTTACCACTCTCAACTTAACTCAACTCAGATCAGTACTTGATCTGTCACTCTTTAAATTGTCAATAACTGGGCACTGATTACAGTCAAGCCACACTCACTCTAGCTAAGAGAATCCAGGTGATGCTCGCCAGCCTTTGTCCACCATAGCCAAGAACTTGAAGGCTCAATATCAAAGAAGTGAGCTCTCTGGAGCTGCACTTCAAAAGTATACCCCCTGGACTCAAGCTAGGTTTGAAACCCTAATGGTCCCGCTAATGGCACACTCGACGGTGCAAACGGTGCAAAGTGACGGTGAGCCCCACCGTGAAGTCAGTACCCTGAACACAAAATCTGACCGTTGGAAAGTAGTCTTTGAGAAATTGTTGAAATAACTCTAACTACTATCACTGTAACTCCAGTGTTCAAGCAATCTAGATGGGACACTACAAATGGCGTGACATCTTGTTATATAATAAAGTCAAGGTGCTCCTTTGGGGTATCGGCATATTGAGAAATACAACTTTATATTTGTCTTGTGTTTCTCTTGGGGTTTTTCTTGTCCTTGTAACATTATAACATGTCATCAATCCATACATCTACTTTAAGGGTGTAACTTGCTCACATGTCACCAATCCATGTATCTAATCTGAGGGTGTAGCTTCTTTGGAGTGGATCCTCTTTGCTATATAATAAAGACATAGTGCTCCTTTGGGGCATTGGAGTTTTCTGAGGGTTCCAACCTTACGTGTTGCTATATTTAGGCTATTATATATTGTTCCCTTTGTTGATCCTTGATGTTAGGTTAGATGGGGGAGTACATGCGTGCACCCCAAGTGCTCTTGCACTCTCGACCAACAATTTTCTCCTCTAAGAATTTATCAACCCTATACCTACCCTACATCCACCTTCCTTTGAGAACCTTATACATACCCTACATCCACCTTCCTTTGAGGACCTTCCTTTGTTCCTCCATGATTATCAGCCAGATGAGGAGTTATAACTGACAAAATCTTGCTTTGCCTAGGCCTTACTCCACTCTCCATGTTTCTCAATGGGTGGGACATTTGGGCTAGTTTTTGAGCACGTACAAGATTGCCTCTCCCCATATGCTCCAAATTCAAGTTTTCCTCTTCTCTTACATTTTGTCAATGCATTGCCTCCAATCAAGTGCCTCTTTGAGTAGCTTGTTTGTTTGGAGCTTCTCATCTCCTTGCTCTTGTAAAGGAGATCTCAAGTGTGCAACCCAATACCATTGGGGATTTTTTTGTATTTGATATCTTGCATATTTGCTTATAGTTGCGGCAGTCTTTTTCTTCCTTCTTGTCTCTCCATTAGTTTGTTGTGGCTACTCCAAGGAGCTATGAAATGTTTAGTGTGGGCATTCGAGCATCCTTGGACATTGATCTAGATTGGGTGGTGATCCAAGTTGATATTTCTAACACCTTCAATACCATTTCTCTTCCAATGTTATTCCACACTCTTTGCTCAATTAGAGATCAAATCTCCTCCTTGATCTCCTTTGTCTGTACTTTATATGGGATCTAGATACCTATGTTGCACACCCATCATACCACTATAAGAGAGTTCTCATAGTTGATATCAATCAAGGACACATGATATGGGGATCCATTAGGAGGGCCTCTATTTGCCACAACACATTACATGGCTATATGATAAGTGGCAATAGTTTTCTCATCTGTCTTTTCACACCCATCTCAAATGACACTCATATTGTGTGCTCTTTGGAGAATGTAGTTAGCATAATGTTTGCTTTCATACTCAACTTGGAAAAGCCTTGGGTTTAAAAGGCCATACTTATAAATGCAAGTTTTGGAACCCATGCATGGTCCTCACTCCCTTTGACTTCTCACTAGGATTCAAGTGTCCTATAGGGGACCTGAGAGTTTTGGGCTCTCCTTTGAGACATGAGGTTTTTTTAGTTCATTCATATAGGACGCCTTAGTACATACCACAACCCATGCTCACTTCCTCTCCTAACAAGGGAATACCTAGGAGGTCTTTTCTGTCTTAGTAGGTGTTACTTCCTTAAGGCCTCTTATTTGGCACAAACATTCCAACCTATTGAGGCATTTTTGCCACATTTGCGGATGTTTGATAGTACTATTTTCCATGCTTTCTCCACTTTGTTAGGGCCCTACATACTACCACAACTATCAGATGAGTGTTGTAAGCAATAGATAGCTCTACCCATAGTCTTGGGTGGATGCGGTCTCATAGGGCAAGAGGTCACCACACCAGCACAATATATCAAACCGTGAGCTCTAGTGACCCCTTGTCTAGCAGATCGGTTATTATATGAGGTTCATCCTTTGTTGTTGGGACCAATCATAACAATAGATTTATGCACCTATGCCTTCCAAGCACATCTTTGATTGGCTTGTGACTTATTGCCAGACCTTGCATGCATATCACCCCCAAGTTCATTGACTTTGTCTTTCTAGACTCTAGGAAGCTCCAAGTAAATCTTAGTGAGTGTATGTACACTCACATACTTATTAACATCCTCACTGATGCACTTCTATATGTTAGAGCTAAGATCCTCTCTTGCAATGGAAAGGCTTTGGAACTTGGCTCCAAGCTTCACCCTTGATTGACAACTTCTTGTTTACTTTTGAGGAGTTTTCAACATGTTGATTGAAATTGGGTCTCCCACATCTAGCTCTTATAGCTCTCATGCCAGATCAATGCACATGTGGTTCTCCTTATGACATGCAAGGGATACACTTTCTATAATATGCAATAGATGGAGAGCCCACCAAAGTCCATGATACAATCTTTCAAATCTTATGAGCTACATAGGCCCAAGTTCAAATTGAGTGACGGTTGAATCTACCAAGACCACCTATCCATTGGGTGTGACCAAATATAGTTACTTTTATGGATGGTCGTCGCACTTTACATGATGTGGTGGTGGCAAATCCTCTACAAGTTTGAGTCCTTGACACAAGCAAGCATACATGCAGGAGCAGCAACAACCATTGCCTCTAGGAGCAAGGAGGACCACAACAAACCTAAGCTATCCGTGGATGCTTTTGTCCCTCTAGCAATTGAGATTTTGGGCACCCTCATCACCATTTTAAAAGTCTCATGGGGATGCAACATGTGGTTTCATGCACAAGAGAGATGCACAAGCTGTCTCTCCAACCATGCTCACATCCTATTACTGCCAGCATTTATAAGTCACTTTGTAGCATGCTCCTGCAGTGTGTTTTCATTGATGAGTGGCCACAATAGGTACACCCGGCTAGACTACTCCCTCCCAACTTATCATACATACCATTGGAGTACCTCTATCACACTGTTGGGGAATAGACTACCCCACCTTTGGTGCTTTTTTTGGGTCCCTTTTCCCCTAGGATGGTGTTTGTTCCTTTGGTACCTCTTGGCACTGTGCTCTTTTTTTTCTTTTGCACTTGTTTGTTCGTGCTTTGTTTCATTTCGTTCTCTTGGAATACTTCCTTTTATATATTTATATACATCTTTATGGATCCCGAAAGTGTAAACCCGGTTTTCCAAAAAAATCGAAATTTATGTTTACGAGTGATTGCAGTCAGGGTATGGCGATGAGCTACAGGAAAATTGACAAAATTTACCAGCGTGTAAGACTACATTTAAGACAGCTCTTTAAACGTGTTCCAGAGAGCCTCTGGGAATAAAACACTAATCATGACGACGGATTGAGTAACTAGTCATACTTACTTCAATGGACATTTCGTGAAAGGCAAAATACAGTATGTCTAGCCTGGCACACCTGAGGTTGAGGGCAAGTTGCATCAAGGCCTTAAAATATGAAATTGTAAAGTCAACCGCTCACAGACAAGAGTACTGTACGAGAATATGTAGTGGCCACACAGAACAAAATTGAGTGTATCGTTTAGGAGCAATAGAAGCAAGTGCCATATGCGTAACCAGTAAGACTTTTTCGGCTTCCAGCGTAGGACTTTTTCGGCTTGCCTCCAACACGTAGAATAACAGGAGAAGCTGCGAACCAGTTCGTGCGTACCATTTGCTGCCTTGTTGTAATAATCTATAGGAGATCTTGCAGCTGTTTAGTAAGTTAAATAACTTTATGCCAGGATGATTTAATGTTGAATCTTAAATTCATTCACTTTGGAAAAAGAGAGGAGAGAGAAGCTGGCACTGCGGATACGCACGTAGGTAGGGGAGAAACTACATTGCCACAACCAGCTGCCATCAACATAATCGTCCATGATGGTTGCCTGACGGAGTGGTCAGACCGCAGTGTACGCAGTCTCACTGATTCTCAAAAAATCAGATTCTTTTACTGTAGCCTCTATATTTTCAACCTGCGACCCTGCGTTCGTTGAGCCGAGAAAAGGTCAGCACCCCCCTTGACATGGACGGGAATTGGCTTCGGCCATTACTGTGCTTATAAGTCAATCCTGCCCATGATGTATGACGAATGCTGACTGGAAATCGAACTCCTAGATGGAACTCCACTTGTAGTGTACAGTACCTTTCCCGCCGTGTAAATTCGGTCGCTGCGCCAGGAGTTGAGTCCCGCGCCAGGAGATCTGCAACAGTGCGACGGTCGATGCGCTGGGAGTTGTGACGTGACGAGAGGAAAGCGCAATCTGTACAGAGATGAAATTCGCAACAATGATAGCTGGAAGCACGCCTCGGTGTTGCACCATCATCCAGCTTCGTTCGTGCTGTAGGTTTTGAAGAAGTACGTGCGGATCTTATTGCAGAAGGGTACAATAGTGTTAAATTGCAGAGACGTGGTCCTTTTGTCCTTCTTGCTGACCTTACCCAGTGCATCGATAACTGTTAGTTCTGTTGAGTGTCTCTGGACTTAAACAGGCACTAATTAAGGTTTTCTTCGAATCTTTGTAATCAGTGTAATCAAACGATACGTTAATCACGAGTTTCCTCGATCAGGTTGCAAATCCTGATTGTGCCTTGCTGTCTTCTCTCTCGAAGAGTCCTATGGTGATGTCTCAAGGTTTCACCGGAAAGTGATATTGTTGTATTCTGCAAGATCACAAACCATATATGTCATGAATATTCAGGTACGTTCAAATAAGTTTAACTCGGATTTTGCACGAGACTTTGATTAGAACCAAAAATCCTTGAAAATTAACTACTGTACACGTAACATCATTTAAATGAGAATTAATAAGGTCACGAAGGTACAAGGCTGAGATGGTACGTTGATTGACCCGACAGTGTGATAAGTGTGACAAGATTTGTATGCCCTAATCAATTGTCGTCTGACATTATAGAGAGAAGGCTCCGATAGGATTCACCTGGTTGTCCATTCCCCCCTCGTGACTCATTCATCCGTACCGTACTAATTTTTATCTGAGCCCTGAAACAATGGATCTCTCATGTGATTAGATCCCTTCTTCTTCTGCCAGAGCGACATATAAGAAAGTACACTAATTCCTCATGACTATGTTTCTCTCCTGCCCAGGTCTAAAAGTGCTGTAGCTTATTTGAGGTTCTGCACGAGTAGCATTTTCTGCCGCAATCATGATACGACACTTGTCTAATTTAGATATTGTGTTATGTATATTTAATTCGTGAGTTACGCCTGCTGTACTTATGACTCATCTCTTTCCAAGTCCTATTGCAATTTATGCTACATTCTCAACAAGGTCAATCCTACCAAAGTTGTAGACATTACCTTTTTACATCATTGCCCTATTTAAGTACGGAGTTCTGCAAGTAAACGTTTGTGTAAGCCTGCAGTACTCATGACTCATGTCTTTCCAAATTTCTACTGCAAGTTTATGCTATCTTAGGTGCGGCAGAGTAGATTCCTCTCATTGATACTAATGGGCCTTAGCCTCATTTTCCCTCCGAGGTTTTTTCCTTATCCGGCTTGATGGGATCTTTCTATCCATTCTTGTTATCAAGTGGGGTCGCTTTCTCTTACTTTATGTTACAATATCAACATGGTCAATCTTACTCGATACTATTGGGCGTCTAGCACCATTTTACTTCTATGTTTTATCCTTGTACGGTTGGTGGGGTCTTCCATTCTTCTTGTTATCTTACGCGGTCGCCTCTTCTGGTAATCTTACCAAATTTACATGTCCCTTTTATAGCACTACGATTACTTTATTACGGAGTCCGGCAAGCATATGCGTGTGTAAGCCCTAAGTACTTATAACTCATGTCTTTCCAATTTCCTATTGCGAGTTTATGCTACAAAATCAAACAAGGTCAATCTTACCAAAGTTATACACATTTCCTTTTTATAGCATTGCAACAACATAATTACGGAGTTTTGCAGTTATGCATTACTTGCAGAACTCCTTGATTAGGTAATTGCAATGATGCAAAAAGTGAAGTGAAGGTAGCGAAGTGAGTCTGTACGCGAGACACACTACCAAATGTGCTATTATCACTTCTGGGTATAGAACATGCTAAGAATGACCTGGGTGACTTCTCTAATGATATTATAAGTATAGTTGAATAAGCACAAGGATCCAGTGTGCTAAGTTTCTTGCTAAATTTCTATCTTCTTTTTCTTTTTGTTGAACAGTGATAGAGGAGATACCGAACTTTGTCCCATATATTATATTTAGCATCGAAGAGGGAGTGGCTAGTTAGTCAGAGTGAATTCTTACCAGCCGGACGGAGTATTGAGGTTTAGGGTCCGGGAGATATGTACTAACGGTAAATGTCAAAACAGGAAATGTGTATGGTGTCTATAGGTTGCGATTCGTAGGGAGGACCAAGAGAAAAGTTTAAGTGAA
Organism: Lunularia cruciata; assembly: GCA_948567375.1. Taxonomy (NCBI): domain Eukaryota; kingdom Viridiplantae; phylum Streptophyta; class Marchantiopsida; order Lunulariales; family Lunulariaceae; genus Lunularia; species Lunularia cruciata. The sequence continues at coordinate 38,202,823 of OX419758.1, forward strand.
CATCTAGCCACTGGAGGCAGCAGTTTCATGAAAAGATGTACTAACGCGAAATAAAGTTTGCCAAAAAATTGAAGTACGTCTAGCGCTTTCGTAGTTTAGTTAGCTGAGAAGACTCAGAGAATAATTAGAGTGGCCACTTAGTCCTTGCAGGGAGTGGGACAAGTATCCTTCAAAAGTGTGCTACAGTTTATGATTTAGTAGAGGTATTCTATTTTTGGAGTTCTTAACTTCATAATTTGAGTGTGAGTTCAGCAAGCGTATTTTAATCTACTTCTTGAAAATTATATTATTGGGGAAGCTAAGACACCAATAATTGCACTACAAGAGCCATTGGTAATGCAAAAGAAAAGGTCATTGAATAGTCATTTTCCACATTATGGGATATACGTCAATTGTTAAACCAAAGTCATGTTTATGGAAATATTAAATTGCAATAATTGGACTTTACTGGTGCAATAATGAATTATAATTTATTTGATTTTTTATGAGTGGTGATGAAAGGATAAAGATTAGCAAATTTTGAGAGGTTTCCTCTAATATTCTTCTCAATTTTTAGCTAAGACTTCTGGATGAGATGGATTTTGAGCATATTTTGTGTGTGAAAATGTAAATACAAGTAATCTGGGTTGAGAGGTTTGAAAATAAATTTGTCAAAATTGACTATAATTTTTGAGAAAAAATTTTCCATGATTAGAAATTTAGTTGTACAGTATTCTTGGATTTGATCTCAAGAGAAGACTTTTGGATAGAAGGTGAGGTGTATATTCAAGATGAGGTGAGATTATTACAAAAAATTCTTTTTCTCTCTCAATATTTTATTGTTTGAGGGTAGATTGCTGCCATGAACAATCTCAAGCCAACTATCTATTTTTTAACCTTAGAAATTTATAATAAGCTGTCGTACAATCTACCATAGGAATTGGTGGTCAGAATATGACATGTATATCACATCAACGTTATGAAGACCTTAGAAGATCAAGGATCTATCCAATAGGGCCCACAAGTGAACCAAGGAGATATATATCTATATATACAAAAATAGATAGAAATACAAAAAATAACCATGCAAGTAGAAGTAGGGACTATTGAAGTGAATCCTCCTCTTCAGCCATTTCTTTTGAAAAGGTAGAGATGGTAATGAGACAAGACCATTCTCCACTTGCTAGACTTTTATTGAAGATATAATAATGTAAATACATAAAGGGTAAATTTAGGTGCTTCAAAGCAAATAAATTAAGATCATTTCAAGGAAACTAAAACAATATTTTAGGACTTAACCAATAAATGACTTTTGAAAAGAAAATGGTAAGTTATTTCAATATATGTTGACTCAAGATTGTAACGATCACAGTGCATATTTTCCTCTTACATATTTATGAATCCATATGAAACCATTAGTCTCTGAATAATGTTTTCATGTTTAATATTGTTTAGTCTAGATTATGTATAGTGAGTTGTTTATAGAAAAAATATTCCTTTCCTGGCTTACTGCTTTTTCTCGGCTGGTTTTTTCTTGGGATCTAGGAAGTTTGGGGAGGCCTAGACCTTATTTGTGAAGTCTTATTTTAGAATTTCAAATTTAACTCCCTATCACAACTTACATTAAAAAACCTATGTCAAATGGAGTGTTCATAAAGAGACATTAGATGATTAGAGAATGTAATCAAAGGAGAGAGGAAATTGAGTAGAAGAGTTCCTGTCAAAAAATTTGGGTTTGACATGTAAAATTAAATAAAGCTTGGTTCTTCAACTAAAGATCTAGTTATACGAATTCAGATTACAAAAACTCTCATGCCAAAATACAAGCTCTCTCATATCTTCACCTTTCTTACTAATGAATGTTGAGCAATTTCAATTAAAAAGACCAGGACCGTTGCAGAATACTCTACATCATCCAAGTTAACAGATTGACCATCGTGAAGAAATTAACATCGAAAGTCATATCCAATAAATCCCTCTAAATTGATTTCAACTGAAAGTATGCAACTAATATTGGAGGAGTTATCTCTTCAATTTAAAGTATACTTTATCTTTTTTAGTTATCTTATGAAATATTTGATTCTTGTCTATAGACTATCTCATTTCCATTCGTTATAATTTAGTTAATTTACTTAAAATATAAAGAGTACACAATAACTATAAAGAAGTAATTGAAACAAAAAAAGATATCTGCCATATGCCCTAAAAGGAAAAAGGACATTCTGATCCCATTCATGATCAGTAGGAGGAGAAATAGTCATCGGGATCCCACTCAGGTTTTGCAATAGATTTCACCTCCGTTTCACTGTCTATGATCAGTAGGAGGAAGATGGTCCTCTAGATCCCACTTGGTCTTTGCAATGATTTATCCCTATTTCAAGAAAATGGTGTCCATTCCCACTGATAGGAATGGGAATAAACACCATTGTAGTTTCCGTTTTGCTTTCGTTTTCCTCCTCTCTTTTTTCCCCTATACAAGACTCTGACAAAGAGTAACAGCTGAAGTTACTATACACATTTTATTGTGGGATATGCAATATTGTTTGGAGATCCACCGAGAGAGTACTCAAGTAGTTCCAAATCAGGTGTATATGTAGGACATGGGAAAAGGTAGATAGTAGTGGTTTCAATACGCTTTTCAACGGGATCACTGCGGGTAGAGGGCCAGATCCATCAAATTCTGGATACCCATTTTACGGGTAGAGGCCATTTCAAGAATCAATTGTGAACATCTGGGCTCATGTTTAGATGTTCGCGGGCAGAAACCACACAAAAATATATGTTCGAAGGTAAAAAGAAAAAGGAGTAAGAGGGAAACAGAGCATAGAGTCTAATGAAACCCATGGGACAAGAAAAAGAAGCAAAGACCAGATTTCCAAACCCAAAGGGAAGACAAGAAAGCAAACAACTGAAAAGTAACTAGAAAACTACTGTTGAAGCCGACTGGCTTCAACAGCCACGAGGACCGACAAAGTTCATTCTAGATGGTATCGAGAATGGTGGATATTCGGAGACTCTGATTGTGATTGATCTTCCATTTCTCGATGGGAAAAGGCAACCGCGTAGGATAACAGGAAGACCCCTAACCCGCACAAGGAAAGACATAAGAAGTAAAATGGGGATAAGCCCCAATAGTCTCGGTCTGAGATATTCGATTATATTGAGCAATAATATTGGTTAGTGAAGAGCTATAGAGAACGTAGGCCTCTCTTTTCCTGTACGGCCACCGAGATCGACTAGAAAGTCAAGGGTAAGCTCATCATAAATCTTCCCAAGGAACGAGTTCCTTCGGCTCCAAATGGTCTATCGAAGAGAGCAAGTAGAGCTACTGTACTGCAATATTAGCATCGGTCCACGGATTTGCAAGTACAATATCCTTAGCCGCTAGATGTCACTGGGATACTTTACTCTGCATGCCTAATATGGACTTTTGAGGTCTGGAAATTGATTGTAAAAGTTCAGGTATGCAGGTGGAAAGTGTAGCGGACAAATCCTGTACCTTGAAGTGAACAGCAAGACACATACTGGTAGCAGTGGATGCTCAAGTAGTCGGATTTCCAGAGATTCAGGTATACCGTACAAAACTTTGACCTGGTTTTGACACTTACTGTATGGGACTGGGTCATCATACTGCGTCATTTCGAGACTGGGTCACACTCCATGGGTGGGTCAAGTGAACTGGATCAATCGATCCCATTGACCTTAATCGAGACGATGTGTCCGGCCCGTAGATATTTTCGATGGGGACACCAGTAGGGCATCTTGATCGTTGGACTTTGACGTACAGTCAGCTTTCTCTAATAGTTTTTCTGTGATCTTTATATTTTCGTTATTCTCGTGACGGGAGACTAAGAAAAATCGTTAAAAGACTGGGTCTGCTAAGAATATTATACTCGAGTGAACTCTGTTTCTAAACGTCAATTTCAAAAGCGAATATTTCAATATTTAAATTTGCAGAAGTGTCGGAAGTTAACATTTAGGAGCACTAGAGTGCTTTTTAATACAACTATTCAGGAATACTAGAGTACTTTTCAATATAACTATTCGAGAAAGAAAAGAGGGAAACCGCGTAGGATAGAGAGACCCATCAATCGGTACAAGAGAAGACGTAGAGGGTAGAATGGGGCTAATCCCCCTAAGTATAGCTAAGAGAAATTTGCCCTACACCACTTAAGATTTCCGAACTATACCAAAAACTAAAATTTAGAACATCGGAAAGTAAACTTTTACCAGCACTAGAGTCTTTCCCCGACACCTTCCTTGAGAGGGTGATCCTTTTACTTACTGATGTTGTTTTTTTCTTCATTCAACCTTGGCTTTCTATCAAAACATGGTTCACTGTGTTATATGTTACTTAAAGTAATATATTGCCGAATGAGAATGCAAATGTTGAAGTATGATCAAGTTGAAGAAAGGCTATCGATAAACAATTTCTAAAAATGTCATTACCAGGCAGAATGAACTTCTCAGTTGATACTTCTACTTGACCATGTAGAGTTTATTAACCATGATTATAATCATGGTTAATAAACTGTTATGAGAATTTATTTGAAAATGCTATTGAGAAAACAATTAATTATCTTACTTAGTAAGTATTGAGTAGGGTTTAATTAGTTAATCATGACGTTGTAATATGATTATTTAATTGAGATGATATTGAAAAGGTTTCAGGAAACGATCATACAATAACAATCACAATAAAACACTCTACACTGCATGCGAGTTTACATTTAGTTTTAAGAGGACTAAGTTACATATTACAAAAAGTGTACTAGTATCTTGACCACAAAATGATAAAAGTCAGAAAGATCAATGAAGTTATTAGAGACAGAGTTTAATTGAAGATAAATATTTTCTCGACTTTCTTCAACAATTATTTATTCTCATGGTTTACCTTTTACGGTCCTCCCGAGCACTAACCATTAGAGTAGCTTCTCTTTCCTTGATGCTGCAGGGTCCAAAGTTAAGTAAAACCGTGTCTCCGAGTCTTCATCACCCATTTCTGTTATTATCCAATATGATTCAACGATGTTCTATGTAGACATAAAAGTATAGGCATAAAAGTAGACATAAAAGGCGACCGCGTAGAATAACATGGGAAGACCAATCAAGCAGTAGAAGGATAAGATAGGAAAGGTAAAATGAGGCTAAGCATGAATACTATTGGTATGAGAAATCTACACTACTGCATCTAAAATATCACTAAAGATATCAAGGAGACCACTTGAATCATGCGGCATGTTGACTTTTGGTTACAACCCGCGTTGAGGGGAGGAGGTAGGAGATGCCATGTGTGGCAGGACGTTAAACTTCAGGTGCCAATGGTTTCAATTTCACTAATCGTCTGTACTGGGGATGAAGACAATCGAGTTGCCCTCTACGGACACCCTCTGAATACCATTTCACATCTTGCAGGCGATCTTTCTTAAGTGCAACCTTCTGCTTATGCTGTAGAAAAATTATGGAGGCAAGAATTTGCTCTTCTTGCCGTCTGTGCACGTCTTGAACACCTATATCTGAGCTGAAGATGATTGAGCAGGCCTATAAACGAACGAAATTGCACTTTATAGATCCTAACTCAGGTCTTATCCCGAAACGTTTGTATGATAATTCATAATAACAACGACTTATTCATCCTCCATAATCTGCATGTTTAACGAAACTATGTATGCAGATAATTCACTTGAGCTATTTCTCCACAATTACCCTTGGTAACCGACCACCTCCTTTGAGGATGCTCCGATGTGTTGAATTGAGTTCAACATTATGTCTGAGCATTAACCGTGACTTCTTACTGAAACCTCGCTTTGAGTGACAACAAATTGTCACATGGCTGTAAGATTTTCTCAGCTTTGAATCCTTGACAGGCAAAATACTGCCGTACAACAAGATTACCAATGATTGAACGTCAACTGACTTAGGCAAGTTATCTGCATGGTCTAATGTTTCTGCTGTGACATATTGAAACTCCGTTGTAATGGTAACGGCCCAACTTCAGTCAACATAACCGCGCAGAAAGAAATGCCATATACGACGGTGCAAGTAAGTTTGATGATTTGTATGTGGTTTACAGGGATCGGCCTGTTTCAGGCTACCCTGGATTGCTGGTAGTCCCGTGAAACTTTACCTTCGAGTCAATGCACCATCACAAGCAGGAGCAGCATCAAGGACGGTCTCTCAAGTGTAAATGCCGTACTTCTTCTAAATTTATTTTTAATTTGCATACAAGAAAAGCATTCTTACCTTGTCGAACTCAATTGCTGCGGTTTTGTGTTGTTAAATCATTGTAAGGTCAAACTTAACTTTTACATAAATCGAGGTTGAAGAATGATACCGTACGTAAAATGTAATCCATTCTTCAGGCCTCAGTTCTTTATCTGGTAAGCAATGGATGCTATGCTAGCAGTCATATTAAACCTCGACCTCTTTATATTAATTCAGTCCATCAATGCTCCTGCAACGAACTATCATGATGGACAGCGAAGTTTGTGGGTCCGTATTCATGGTCTTATTCTCCCTAATGACAGCTTGTTCTCATTGCTTATGCTCTCCAGCCCCTTCCAAGGGCTACATTCCTCCAAATTCCTCCCGTCTTGATGTTATAAAATGACGTCTAGTCGGGATGGTTGGTGCATAGCATATTCTGCTTGGTTTCGAAGTACATGATTCTTGTTGTCTTTTCTTCAGTGACGAAATAAGTAAAACGAAAATTCAGTACAATTTGGATAATCTCATGAACGTGAAGCTGAATGAGTATTACAACACCAAATTGATCCTAAGAAGAGTATATTTTATACGTGAATTTTGCAGTGAACCTCAGCATAGGGTGTGGCAGCCATCGACGACCTGGTCTATCTCTCCACTCTTTTATTAGTTTGCGTGGGCACTGATGGAATTCTTACTCTTGTTTCTTCTCTCATCAGACATTACGTGCTGAATTGAATATACCGATATATATTCCATCTTCTCAACCGCTCGTATGGCAACCGCTCGTATGGCTCGTTGACATGTTCCCGATACAATAGGGGTTTCAAATTCCAAATTTTCATAAAATATTGTACAAGTTGTCATAAGTAGTGGTCCCAGTAATGAATGGTCTCCTATAGATTTGTATGGATACCAAAAAGTATTTTGACGGAATACTTTGATGGAGGGGGTTCAGTTTTACAGTTTACAGCTAGTTTTTTAGGAGGACGCAGGACCTTTAACTAACTATGTGGAACTTAATTACCGAACCAATCTGGAGTTAATTCTAACCACCCATGTTATGCTAACCACCTGTATTAAGCCAGATGGAAGCAAGAGAGAGATTGTAATGGAAAACTACATGTAAAATCCAGTTTGAAAATCATCATGTGTCCTTAGTCAAATTTGAAAACATTGTCTTGTTTCCTCGGGTTCACATCTCATTGTGCACATCAAGCGGGTTAGAGAGGATTGACATGTCAGGCGGGTTAGAATGGTTCCAAATGGTGCACAGTGAGTTGGAATGTTTTGTTATTCCTTGAAGGTGTTAGAATTGGTGAGTATACACACCGCCTATCACCCAACAATCCTGACATAATATAGTAATAGAGGTCAATCGGGCAAATTGAAATCAAAATCTACATTTGCTTCTTATACCTTGGAAACATGGAAGAATCTCCTATTCCATCGTCCACCTCTACTTGCAATCTCAATGTCTCCCAGCCCTCATCTCCATATTCAACTTCAAGAATTACTTGAGAAGATGGTTGTGTCTTTCCCACTTCCGCATTTGAATGCAACAAACAAAGGATCAAAGGATGTTTTTGTTCAAGCACATGGTAAGAGTGGGCCTGGGGTTACAATCCACACACCGAGTAGTAGCTCGAGCAAAACAACAAAGCGTGAAGATGACCAATTTAGGATGGCTTATCACCACTACTCACAAATAATTGATAATTTGGAAGATGTAGAGCACTTTAGTCAAATTTATGGAGGAAAGAGTAAAACCCAATCCAAAAAAGCACCACATTCAATTACATGGCCACTTACTTCATTTGGCATGAGCAAGGATTTCCATCCTTTATGAACAATGACTAGCTTTACAAAAAAATGTACAAGATACTTGAAATTGTACAAAAGATACTTGAGAATTGATAAAAAATTGCACGTAGGAGGGTCTCATCAATAAGGACTTAAAGTAAGGATGGAGAACAATAGATGATAAACTCAATCATCTTTGTCCATGTTTTGCAAGAATGGATTTATTGTTGGGGTGTAGAGCGAATATATCTCCCATTGCATTGGTTAGTATTGGTAGTATTGAGGAGGAAGTTTGGTTCATGTATAGAACATGCCTTGTTGTCACACTAGAGGAGGCAAATGACAATATGGGAAAAATGAAGAATCTTTGTGAAGAATGAATTCCTATTAGCATCCTGAGCACCCAAGTGCCCTTGGATGATTTTATAAATTGCATGTGTACATCTGGAAATTGTGAATGTGGATCATTGGGACTTTGGACAAGGGAGTTGTAGATGAGGATGAAAATCCATCCTTGACAAGAGAAAAAGCCAAGCAACACTCCCATACTTTGCAAGCAAAAGAGAATCATTCAAGAGGAAAAGGAGCACCAAGAGTGACAAGAGTAGAGGAGAATCAAAGAGTAAGAGCAAAGAGAATCAAAGAGAGGGAGAGAGTCAAGAAAGTGAGGAGCCAATTAGAGATGCATCCAAGGAGAAAGAGGAGCAGGAGAATGTAAAGGAAACATCTAACAAGAAGGAAGTTGATTCTTGAAAGAGGAAAAGGAGCTCAAAAGCTTCCAAGATGGCCCGACCCTTACACCCGCTCTTGCTTTGTTATTGGAAAACCTAGCATCTAACAAAAAAAAGATTGAATCAATAGAATCTAAGGAGAATGCAAAATAACACAAATTAAAGCTTTGAAAGTGGTTGATCTTAGGAAACACAAGAGAGAAGTAAAGTCAAAGAAGATCTTAAAGGTGGAGAAAATCAGGCCAAAGCAAGAAAAATTTCCAAATCAATAAGAGTGAGGCCAAATCAAAATGCTTTTATGCCATGACACTTGAACTAGCTTGTGCAAGAAAATCTCAAAAGGTAATTAAATGTATTATTACCATGATATCCAATAAATATTCAAACAATTATGGTGGCTCTAGTAACAATTACAATGTGGACTCCAAGTTCCTTATACCTAATTATACTCCCAATTCAGCTCCTTGTGCTAGTTGGAACAAGAGTGAAGAATAGTCAAGAGTTGGAAAGTATAGTTAATAGCCCCAATATGCTCACCTTGTGCTTGTTGGAACAAGAGTGAAGAATAGGCAAGTTTCTTGAGAGTTTAGTAAAGAGCTCTAGTATACCCAAGGATCTTCCAATCTAAAATTATGTTATATATGAAGTTTACAGATTTGTGTTGTGTATCCAAAATACCACATGTTTTCTCTTTGGTAATGATTATTTCCATGTGAATCATTGTGCAGTTCTCTTGTTGTAGAATTCACCTATTTGTATATGCATAACATATTTGATTATGATACGAGAACTGCAAAACTACAAAAGCTACAAACTATAAAATGCCAAATGCACCCTTTTCTTGAATGAAATTCATGTTTGACAAATTTTTAGATCTTATTATTTAATAAACAAAGCATCAAAAAAATTTTGTGCCACTAAATCAAAACTTGGTTTGCGTTGATAGGTTGAAACGGCACAAACCGCACATAAGTTTTCATGGTTGTGCAGTTTGAACCATCCACATTTCACCCATTTACATGTGAGGATACTCTACACTCTCCATCTTAGAATTGATTGGAACAATATAAGCTCTACACATTTTCACATCAATAGTGTCCATCAAAACTCAATGGTTAAAAAATCAATATTGCAAGTTTGAAAGAGAAATATATACACAAGAAAATTATGTAAAATATATAAAGGCACTAAAGGCTAGGCATAAGGTCTATTGTGCATTTTATCCATGTCATCAAGTGATTGCCAATATAAGGTAGGTCTAAGATGAGATGGATGTGTTGCTATAGTCCTTTTTTATAAGACCAAGCTTATATTGGCAGGTCTAATAAAGAAATCACTATAGCACCACATCCATCTCCTCTCTAGAGCATGCACCCAAGGCTCATTAAATGCTTGCCCTAAAAGCTCATAAAGGTTAGAACTATAATCCCTCAATCTACAATTGGTCCACTCCTCCTCTAGGACCTAATGGCTGGAGCTACGGAAGCCCTAAATCTATCTAGAGGTGATACAAGGAGCTGAAATAATAAAGTGTACAAAGTACTAAGGATATCTCTTGGTGAACACGGTGGAGGATATATAGCTCCATGAGGATGGTTCTTGCAATAAGGAAGAGCCTCACTATCCAAAAATAATATATATCAGATAAATAAACCTAATGAGGTAAAAAGTACTGTACGGTCTAACCTTAAAACCTCAAAACTCATTAAAATAGCCATCCATCTCAATGAGGCATGCCATCTAACATGAACATGTGTGAACTCCTACCGGTAAGTGACCACTCTCACATAGAATGCAATAGGATCTTTGCATCCCATTTTGGACCATTGGTCCATATGATCACCTCAAAGTGTTTGATACAATACTCCTTAAACTCTCTAATGCTAAGCTATGGAATATATCATGAAGTACTACTTGCGGAAAAATAGTATCATCTTCTCTTCAAGGTATCGAAATACCACTCCAATGAGGTCTACTAGGATCTCTCACAACTACTATATTATTCAAATCTAACACTAGAATCCTCATCTTCAAATCTGTATGGAAAATGATACAAGGATGAATAATGTAAATAAACTCATTTTCTCTTCCAAACTAGTGAGATTTTGTACCTCATCACTCAAAGATGTATTTTTCTCTTGAATCTACAAGCACTTATAGTAAGTACCTCAAAATATCAAATCCTCGATGCAAGGTCTCCAAGATACAATATCCTCTCCCAAACACAAATAAGGTTCCTCTCTTGGGCCACCTACAAGTGTCAACCAAGTTTGACTAGATCATGTGGCTTGCAAAGATGATGCTCTCTCCATTTGATGGAGTAGTAGTCTCTCTAGCATGACCCACTCTGGATGAAGAACTTGAAGTCTATGTTGTTGTTGTTGTAGTAGGGGCTTGCTCTATGGCATGATCTCTAAATTGACTATGGGTTTGAGTCCCCATATGTGTTAACAAAGCCATCCTTAGGGTCTAAGTCCCTATATCAACTAAACTAGCCTCTCTCTAAGCCCCTACCACACCATAGGGGACATCACCATGATCTTTCTGAGTCCCTACCTCCTTTGGAAGAAAAACCCAAGGACATTGTAACACACCTACCTCTAACCACTCTCTAGTTGGCTGCCAAGCATCCTCATATGCTACCCTAAGAGTATCTAGCTGAGTCTTCATCTCATGTACTTCCTTCTAGGTCTTCTCCAATAGTTTTGTAGTAACGGAGAACTCTCTCATATACCATATCTCCTAAACTCAATATCCTTCTACTCTCACCCTACTATCTCTCATGAGTCCTTCCAAATCAGTGAGTCTCTCCACTTGTGCTCTCACATCTACCTTTGTCTCCCAAATAAGTCTAACTAACTTTGCTAACCATTTTCTTGTAGTACTCTCCTCAATACATAGATGTGTCTCATGCTCTACTAGTCTACTCTCTCTCAAAGAAAATGTGCTCCTCACAACGGAACTGCTCCTACCTTTGTGCACATATACTCTCATGCTCAGCTAGGTTACTCAAAAGGTGCTCTTCTAGCATAATATGCTCTTCTCTCTCTCTCTCTCTCGGGTGTGCTCTCTCTCTCTCAATCTCTTCTCATGATAGGCAATTCCATTCTCATCTGTAATGCGGATGTGCTCCTCTCCAAGGATACTCAAAAAGTGATGGCAATGGAGGTGGCTCAACTCTCATTCTGTGTAGACTATATGGATGATCATGCTCATGGGTACTAGCTTCTAGTACATCAACACTTTGAGATGCATGGGGAGGATCATGAAGAGTGTGATCATCAAGGTGCTCATGGGAATAGGGTACTCAAACATCATGAAGGTGACTTGTACACAATTTTTCAAACCATATCAATCCAAGAAACAAATCCATATAGTACTATTCATAATCCATGAAGGTTTATCCATGAGCTCCCAATTATAACAATAAAAAAAATGTATATAAAAATAGAAATATCCAAACATGTGCATAGGGCTAGCTAACCCATACTCAAAAGGTGCACTAAACTAAAACTAAACACTCACTTACCCAATTACTCATCATATGCAAGCTCTCCCTTGTTTGCACTCTTGTGAATATAAAAATCCTCCTTCACACCACCAATATTATATACAATCTCATTCTCATTGAGGAATCCACTCTCCATGACCAAATGGCTGAGAACCTATACCACATGGGTCACACAAAAGTGTCTACCATTAGGGTGCCCAAGCTACCTCTAGACTACAACAAGCTCTGCCTCAATAGACAACAACATAAGCTCAGCCCAATCATAGTTTGCTAAAGCAGATTGTGCCATCTTACTCTTCATTATGAGAATGATACTCCTATGCACAACACTAGGACACCATGCAAGAATAAGTAGTAAACATAAGAGCTAAAAAATGGTCTAATTGTAGGATATGCACACTACCTACCTAAATATCTCCTAGTTGTCCTATCTCTTATAGGAAACTAGTATTCCACCATGCTTTGTGGAAATGTCTTCCTCATCTCTATAATACACACTCACAAATAAAATGCATGGCAAATAATAATTATGGTGAGAGAAAAATCTCTCCCTCTAACTATCCCTCTCTCAAGTGTGTGCAAAATCTGTGCACACTACTACTACAAATATATCAACACACAAATATGTCAATATTTAACATCTCCAAATTCCATATAAAAAATAAACTCTCAAAATCCAAACTCTATTTCCCTAGCCATGCAAACAAAGCAAGGAAACCACACAAACCAAGGCACATGAGCCATGCAAACCACTCAACTCCAGCTCAAACCTGCTCCATTGGTTTGCACCATCTATGTGTCATGGTTTGCGTGGCGGGCACTAGTTTGCTTGGTGGCCGCGTTTAGGGTGTCAGTGCCTGTTGTATGACTTGCATGCAATTTCACTCACTATGCATTTTGCAATTCAGGCTTGGCATTCAAAATTATGCAATCAGAAAACATATATTGAGAGAAATTCAACTATTAGTTACATACGGTTTTGGATATTCAATCTAAAGGCATCCAAATTGATTTAAAAAATGGCCTCTGCACTTCTTTGATTTGAACTTTATCCAACAAATAGTACTTCATGTATAACATATAATCAAAAATTGTATGAAACCTGATCAGCTAGTGTCATTTGGACGTCTCTTTTATATGTTCAATTTCATCTTCTCTCTCATTCTCCTCAATTGCCATCTTGCATTGCCCATGCAAAATGCTTTCAATTTTCAATCTCTCCTCTTGATTCCTTCATTTGTCCTCTCTTTCCTTGAATTGCATGCTCCTTGCACTCACTAGTCCTCTCTCCTCTCCTCTCTTTCCCAATTCACTCACTTGCACTCCTCCTCTCATATCTCCTTTTTGATTCCCTCACCCATCCTCTCTCCTCTCTTCTTTGTGCAAACCTCATGCAATGGTCTCCTCTATGCAATACTTGTGGTTAGTTGACATAAATGAATGATGGCTGTGAATTGCTTTTGTACTCCTTTGTTTCTCTCTTTGATCAATGTCCTCTCTCTTCCTTCTTCTTTCTGAAAAATATATTGTGTATCTCCCCTTGTAGTTTCTTTCAATTTCAAACTTGCCCTTGTTTTCACTCTCTCCAATTTCTATCAATTTTGAATTTGTGCTCTCTTGGTCCTCTTCAAAAAATGTCTTTCCTCTTTCCCTCTTCTTTCTTTCTCTCAAATTTGTCCTCTATCTTGGCTAGCAGTTTATATTGTATGCTTATCCCAAAACTCAAGCTCTCTCCCAAATTTCCTTAAAATCTCTAGATTTTGACCAATGCTCTTCATCTCCTCCCTAGTTCTCCCCCTAGTTCTCTTCCTCTTTTCTATTGGTGTAGATTAGTACCCTTAAACTCTTCATGACCCTTCAAACACCAATGACATTGCAATTATATTTGTTTCCAATCTGACCATTCAAATATTTCCTAGACTCACTCATACTCTGGATATCATGCATTTTCAAATTACTCACTCATTGCTCTAGAGTTCATGTATTTCCAACTTAATCATTCATTTCCTCACTCCCTACTTCTACCAAAATACTCACCTTCTCCTCCCAAAATACTCACTTCATGCAATCCATGTCACCTATGCAAATACCTATGCATACTACACAACCACATTATGTTCACCATGCCAATTTAACAAAGCTAAGCGTTTTCTACATTTTAACCAAGCCCAAGTGTAAAATTACTCTTTTCAAATACATCAAACACACTCAAAGTACATCAAACAGAGTTGGTTGAATCATAACATACTCAAAGTAAATCAAAAATATTACATTGATTTAGAAGTTATAAAATATATTAGATTGACCGGGACTTCAAGTAGCCAAAAAATTTTAATTACATAAGTTTTTGTTTCTTCTCTATTCTATCCATGATACTTAGAGGCTACTTGGTCCACACTTTGCTCTTCATTTCCTATATCTAAATATGAGTCAAAAAGCCTTCTTCTAGCCAATTATCTGCTTGGTCAATCAAAAAGTTATGAAGAATAATTCTTGTGCATATATACATTTCTACACAACATCATACACTATAGAAGCACAACTCACACATAAGTCATACATGAACTCTAAAGTGCTACAATAATCAATTTATTTTCAATTTGAATCACACTCAATCAGATCAATACTTGATCTATCACTCAATAATCTGCCAACAATTGGACATTAATTACAATCAAGCCCCATCCACTCTAATTAAGAGACTCCAAGTGATGCTAGCCGGCCTCTATCCACCATAGCCAAGAACTCAAAGGCTCAACATCAAAGAAGAAAGCACTTTGGAGCTACACTTTAAAGCATACTCCTTGATCTTGACCTAGGTCTCCAACCCTAACGGTCCCACTGATGGCATATCCGATAGTGCAAATAGTGCAAGTGACGATAGGCCTCACCATTTAGTCAATACCTCCAAAATGAAATTTGACCATCAACAAGTAGTTTGTGAGTAACTACCAAAATACTTTTGACTACCAACACTTCTACTCCAGCACTTGAGCAATCTAGGTGCAATGCTACAAATGGCATGATAGTTGTTGAGCATATATACATCACTACACAACAAACATCGTTATCAACATCATACACTATAGAAGCACAACTCATACATAAGTCATACATGAACTCTAAAGTGCTACAATCACCCCCAGCTAGCAATTAGGTCTCTCTAATTCCAAATAGCCATCTAATCCAAGTATATGGTGTACCCTATGGTGGGCAAAGATCTAGAGGACGGGTGCTATCAAGCTCCATCGTTAGTTGCAATCTATACCATATACTAGCTAGGATGAACTAGCTATAGGTCCAGTACATCTAGGACATAACCACTGTCTCTAAGGAACCACCATGAGGGGAGGAGTCAAACATGGCATATGCCATCCTCTTGAACAACTATTACACACTAACATAGTAGCAGCTCCACCAAAAGAGCCACATAACATACATGACAAGCCTGCACATACAAGTGCTAAGCTTGGGTCCATAGTACCATCAATGTTTGGGAGATGACGTGGTTCAGAATTGCACACATGATCCTTCCACATGCACCATTATGTCCTTCCAACACAAGGATGCTAGAAGGCAAAACCTCATGCACTCTCAAGATAATGCGGCCCATAGTAACATCAAGTATTGTGGGTGTTGTTTGTTGTAAATATACATAGTCACTTGGATGAAATTGACAAATTGAGGATCTATAACCTCCTCCTTGAATGGTAGCATAGCGTGAGGTATCTTTATGCTCATCAATCACCAAGTTCTCAAAGGTCATTGGCATCACTCTCCAAAAGATCTCTACCTATTGAGAACATGCGCTCATCCATACATCTAGGTCACCAAGTCCAACAGTATAGTAACATCTTGACAAATGGCACAAGTAAATCTGGATCTTGTCTACAACGGAGAAGTAAGGAGAGAAGGATCCTAAGGAGGCTTGCCGGCTGAATTGATAGCCCATGGCCACCAAGGTAAGTAGAGACCCCAATCTCCTAAGTGGCCTTGCTGCAAACCATACTTCCACAATCCTCTCTTCACCATTTGAACCACTCTCTCTACTAAGCCATCTACCTAAGGGTGATCTTGAGAGGTACTATGATGATCAATCAAAGCCTTATCACACAAGACCTAAAATTCATCCAAGAACTTTGTACCCTGATCAGTAAAAAATTCAATTGGTGCACCAAAATGACTAAGAACTTGATCCAAGGATGAGTAAGCTGTCCCTTCATTGGAATTGTTAGGAAATGTTACCAACTCAATCCACTTGGAGAAGTGCTCCACCGTCACCAAAAAATACTAATGATATCTCAAAATCAACAATAAAGGACAAACAAAGTCCAATGGTAACACCATCCCATGATAGGTAATGGGTGTAAATGTGGCATAGGAGCATTGAATCATGCTCTAACTTGGTCACAAACCACACATCTGGCAACAAATTGTTGTACATTGATCTGCATACCGCACCACCAATAATGACTTTGGAGTAAGCTATATGTAAGCTTAACTCCAAAATGAAAAATTAACCAAATAAACAACAATGTCCAGTAAACATCCTGACTCTAACATCCAATTGCCTTGTCACATATTGCACCAACAAATGGCCATAAATACACACCCAATGTACAAGAGCACATACTAGCACATCCTAATATGCACAAGTGCAGATTGCCCAAGACCTAGGGTTGTACAAGCACATACCAGAGCATACAAGCCCATATAAGATGCATAGAAGCACATATCAAGCACATATAACTGTATACAAGCAATCATTTTCAAAACTAACGTGTATGTATTTGCAAAATATGCACAAGACACACAAGAGCAGAAAATGTGAAACCTCTATGTACATACTTTAAAACATACAAAAAACACACAAGTGCACAATATAGAGAACTCACATTTTGGATTAAAGGATCCTAAAGGATTGAGTAGTCCACCTTGTTGTAAATTATAAGCAAGATAATGTTGCATGACATTATTTCTAGTTTCCTCTCTACTTAACTGAAGTCCATGCATGAGGATTGTCCCTTCTATATCCATTTAAAAAAAAATCCCCATCTTGCACTACCCATAAGTCATCTTGCCGAGAGTGGATCAAGAAACACCATGCCCGGTGTGTCACCGACGCTTCACCTTGCAAGGGGTAAAGACCCATGTGGGAAGGATGCACAAGGAATATGATCAACTCTTGGGATGCCCATGTGAGACAAGCAACCACTTCCACAATAGTGACACTTGGGATTACACCCGCTTCTTCTATACCTTTGTTGATCGTTCCAGGGATATTGATCGAGTCATGGGAGTGGTTAGCTTCTTAGGCGGGTTGCATTTTGGGGTTATTTGAAGCTAGTTTTCCATGTCCACATCTATTCCATAGGCTACCCCGCACACTCCATGATAAGGCTAGATAGGCTTTTTGCCTACCATTGGATAGTTTGGCACGTGATCCCTTGGATGAGTTAGCATGGTTCCTATTCCTCCTACTCCCTCGATGGTGTCTTTGTTATTCTAGAGGGAGACGTGCGGGGCATAGAGAGGTGGCTGCTAAATTTTTTCTATTTTGAGTGGGGGATTGGGCAGCCCTTCAAGAGGAGTCTATCAAGGCTACATGATTTAGGAGATAGGCATTGCCACAGGATACCACAAATTCCACTTGATTACGACAATGTAGGACATTAGTTCAGGCGGGAGAGTTTAGTAAAGAAGCACGAGCACTACACCCTTTGTCTATAGTGAGTCCTACTGATGAGACCATCTCTTCCTTACGCTCAGTGCATCCTATAGTAATAGAGGGACTACCACTAGAGGTCTTAGATTATCAGCCTGAGCAACCTTTATGTCTTGATAGGTCGCTATTTGCACAAGCATTGTGCATTGCCCCTTGCCTTTCCTCAGGAGGCTTGTCAGGGATGGTTTATGAGCACCTAAGAGATTGCTTCCAGGCAGATGATCCTTCTAGTGGTTTTACCAAGTTGTTTTAGGTGGTTGTAGCAATAGCAAGAGGAGACATCCCTATGTCTGTTAGTCGGGTGTTAAGTGCTAGTCGACTTCTCACAATGGAGAAGGATACGAGAGGCATTAGACCAATTGCTATTGGAGAGATCTTTTTGCATTTGGTTAGTCGTACCATTGTCCTTCAGCATTGTTCTCACTTTTGACAACACCTTAGTCCACATCAGTTTGGAGTAGCTACACTTGGAGGATGTGAGGCTATATCTTTGAGCATTAGAGCACTCCTAGATATCCATCCGGAGTAGGTCGTCCTACAAGTGGATGTTGAGAATGCTTTTAATAACGTCTCACATGCATCCATCTTTAGAGAGCTTAGGGAAGCTGGTGGATCCTTGGCAAGTCTCATTCCTTTTGTGTGGTCTTTTTATGGGTCTCCTGCTTCCCTTTACTACCAGCATGGTGGTTCACAAGAGGGAGTCACTATCTTGGAGTCAGCTGTTGGTACATGTCAGGGAGATCCTTTGGGAGGGCCCTTATTTGCCATGGCTCACTTTAAAGCTCTCCTATCTACTACTTTGGCCAAGCCAAGTTGTGTATTTCCCTCCTTGGCAGATGATACACACATTGTAGGCCCTGTAGATTAGATTGGGTAGACCTTTGACTACTTGACTACCGAGCTACATCTAGTAGGCTTGAGGGATTCGCAGTAACGGCCCCAACCAGCGCCGGCTCTTGAGAACGACAAGGAACCCCCCACGCCAGCTCCCGGCCCCCCGCTGCTGCCGGCCGGAGTCAAGGTGTCAAAGTGTAGGGCATGGTCCCCTTTAGGTATCTCTCCCCACCCTGAGCTTCTAGAGGGGTGTATCACATCCACAGATGGACTTCCTATTTTTGGAGTGCCAGTAAGATGGGAGGATTTTGTCACATGCTTCTTAGACGCTGCCCTTGCAGAGATGTTCTCCATGTGGATGACCTTCCATTACTAGGAGATCCGTAGGTGGCATTTGGTATACTCTCTTCTAGTATTGCTCGTTGACCATCCTACCTCATCCGTACCGTTCCTCTCTCATTGTCCTTCCTATCACGTGTGAGAGCATTTGATAGGAGGATTATGGGAGTCTTTGGTGATATTATTGGACCATGGACTTTTGAGTGTGTGACAGGGGATTTGGCACGTAGATAGATGGCTCTGCCAATCAGATGTGGTGGAGTTGGCTTGCTTTCTATAGAGCAGATGGCACCTATAGCGTTTTTGGGTAGTTGGGCTCTCTTGGCTCCCCTACTTTCCTCTCATTTTGTGGTTGCTGATAGGCCGGTTTTGGAGACTTATGTGATAGAGGTGGAGGGAGGATCCTTTTCTCTCTAGGTGTTATTGCGGCAGACAAGAGATAGTCTATCCCCATGAGCACAAGAGGATTTTCCACCGTTTGCTTCACTATCATCATATTGGACTAAAGGTTTACAGTCTTCCTTGATGGAGTGATAGTGTGAGCATATGCTACATTCTCTCTTAGTCGACTCGTCCATTCCTCAGGCTACTAGAGCACATCTATGCTCTTGCTCCGACAAGGGTGCAAGCTCTTGGATCCTAGTTTGACCGTGCATTAGGGCTTTTCGACTCGCACCAACTACTTTCTCTACAGCAATGAGGTTTTGCCTAGGTTTGGTCCACCCATCTGCATCTTCATTACTCACTTGTGAGTGTGGTTCTACACTAGATGCAACAACAGTCCACATGACACGGTGTCCTTTTGGAGGACAGAGGATAGCTATCCATGATGCCATTAGAGACATAGTGTTTGCTATGGCACGAGAGAATGGATACTTGGCTTGGAGCGTTTGTATGCTTTGCAGACGACATGTGTCAGGGCAGACTTATACTTGGTCAGAGATGATCAGGTGACAGTAGTGGATGTCGTGGTTACGGACCGTATGCGGGATACTGTTTTGGAGGGAGTGATTACCCATCCCCTTGGATGAGCGGCGAGTGCAGCAGCAGATCGCAAGGTCTCCAAGTATAGGGGCATGCAGCGAGGTCACTTCTTTGTTCCTTTGGCCTTGGACTTATATGGAGCAATGGACACGGCATTTGACACATTTGTCAGGGAGTGCGCAAGAGCTTATCATGTTAGGCGTCAGGGGTACCACCCTCACTCTCATACTTTGTAGCATATTTTAGACAACATGTGTTCATTACTCTACAGAGGGCAGTGGCTGGTGCAATCCATAGGAGAGTAATCACATTAGGTGATGTTTCTTCGTGTTTGATGCTCCAGTTGTGTGTAGACCGGACTACTTGAATAGCTCAAATATCTTAAATGCAATAGGGCAGATTTCTCATATAGACTCTATTGGGGCTTAGCCCCATGTTCCCTTTTTTCTCTCTCTCTTGTAAGGCTTGATGGGGTCTTCCCATCCTTTCAGAATTTCCTACGCGGTCGCCTTTTCCTTTCATTTCAAATATATTACTTCAGAATGGCAAGCACGACACGTCATAAACGATCAGGCAGAAGATGTCACGCCACCGGCCCCTCTAAACTGTATGCACGACCGATTGTCCGTATCCTCCTGTCTCTCGAAGTCATGTCAAGCTTCAAAACCTCCGTATCGGGCTCTCGGAAAGCTTCACATTTGAAATGGTGAAATATTAATACTTCAAGGAATGTTTAAGGAAATTTAATTAATGATTACGAGAAACCCATAACCATAAAATTTCATGAGAAAAGAAAAAAAGTGACCAATACAATTGACGGAAGTCCGTTCTATTCTCGTCAATTTCGTAATCTCACCGTCCATACTTCAATACCCATAAATATTTATTGACTACCCGTAAAGTTATTTAAAGATATTATTGTGTACCAATCCAATTATTTCTGAAACCCAAGATGACTTCACTCTTGTACCCTTTCCGTCAAATCTGGAATTGAAAACCCATTATGTAAATGTCTTGTTATCCTATGCGGTCGCCTCTTTCCCATTACTAAAGGTATTGCAGACGGACTCTTTATTTGTCCTTCACCCTCCATACAGGATATATCTCCATTTGTTTCGTTTGCTTTATTTGGGCTTAGCCCCATTTTACCTATTTCGTCTTTTCCCCCACGTCGGCTTGATGGGTCTTCCCATCGTTCGTGTCTTCTATGCGGCGCACCTGATAAAGGTGCGCCACATTAAGGTTTGGTAAAATTCGTTTAAAGTCCAGTCCTACTCGATTTTGTTAAGGGATTTGTCCACTGTCCAATGATAACGGACATGGACATGACATAACTGGAAAAAATATGCAATCCTGTGAGAACATACACCTTGTAGGGGGTTATGCATTTATGATTCTTGAAATGCCGGGACGATCCGCGAAATCAAGTGCCTACTACCGATAGTTTACAATTTGCACTCTAAATTGACTTCTATATCCCAAATTCTATTGTCCAACTGACTAGCGATTCGTCTATGTGACTTCGTTACCGTATCAAGAATTCGCTTCCCGGAATAGCAGTACGGTACCCATATTGTCATATGTTGAACTTGAGATTGTGAGCTTATATAACCACTGTAAACCCATCAATTAAACACAACTTATGAAACTAAGAAAAAGGCCGCCGCGTAGAGAACACTAAGGATGGGAAGAACCCCATCAAGCCGTACAAGGGAGAGACGAGAAAGGTAAAATGGGGCTAGGCCCCATTTTATGTTCACCTAACATATGAAACAAGGAAAGGGATTCAAAGTACGTCATGACGATGTACGCTGCAGCAGAATATTGATTCTATTGACTGGGTCTAGTTGGGGTGCAAGTTAAGTTTGCAATTTATTTCCTGGCCATTTTATCGGAGGTCCATAGGGTTTTGGACACCGGCCTCACTCACTGTCAGGTTGGTAAATGTAAACGGGTGAAATGGTGCCGATTGATATCTGGAAGATCCCCATCAGATGAAGTGAATTACATGGATTCATTGCGGTTGTATTTCCACTCTACGGATCTTGGCTTAAACCCGGTAGATACCGTAGCCCAACTGACAGGCATATGACTTAGCTGAGACGCAGCAAGTTCACTGTTGTGCTCAAGCAGAAGCACGGTTCGTCTTATCTCGCTTTAGGGATTTGTCTACTGGGATCATCACCAGATCTGTCGGTTATCAGCGCCGTGACGATGTCACTCCGTGTGAGTGGACTTTCGAACCTGAAGTTGATAAGTTGCTGCATCATTGTGCTAAATTGGAAATCCAGGGCCTCCCGTACAGAGTGACACTAGGATCGTGGGAGTCTGCATGATACGTCTTCCTTTTCAGGGGAGATCTCGCGGGGCCAAGAGAGAAGGTTGACTTCATGTCCAAAACCATGCCGCCATCTAAACAGCGTCATAACTGGCACAGATTGCAAGCAAAGCTCAGAGATAGACTATAGCCATCTCCGTGCTAGACATCAGTATTTGAATATCAATCGGATTGATAGAAGAATCGAATCAGCTTCAATTCCCATTGGAGATAATAGCAGATACAGCCTTCAATCAATTACCATTTCGTGTCTAACATGAGCATTTTATCCACGCTGTCTAGGATTTATTTATCAGGACATTCAACATAGACAGTAGTTTCATCTTCCTCAAAGGTTTTGCAGCGACGTTTCCCATTGTAGAGTACTTAGAAGAGTCCGATATTACACATGTAGCGTGTTGAGTATCCGTAAATGGTAGAATAAACGAACCAAAGCTTGAAAGCATGGGCATACAACATCAAATTTGCCTGGTTGCTAGACGTAAGTAAGTAAAGAAAGAAAGAAATTGTTCATCTCAATTCAATTCCATAATTTGTCCCGATTGGTTGACGAGCTGAACTAGACGACCAACACGACAAAAGCATAGAGTGATGAATGCCTCCGTCGTCGATCTCTACCTGCGATAGATCGACATCGTAACAATGGCACAACCCTTCCCACAAATAACATGTGCATCATGTCAGTCGTGATGTACGTAATTTTTTATCAACAAAATGAAAGTACAGGAGCCATGCAATTTCAAGTGAAAGCTAATACTCCGGAAGATCTCTTGACAGTGTGGAGACAGTTCGTCATCTGCAACTATTCTGGACAAAATTTCAGCGGATATCTGCTTAACGTCGATAGGGAGAAGACCGAGCCACAGTGTGGTCCCCTCACGCTCAGGCAGATCGAGATCCCCAAACTATGGTATTTGATCTCATGCGAGCTATCTGGTATATTCATAGCCACCATGACCATTGTGAATCATATTCAGGCTACATGCAGTAAAAAGCTCTTTGTAAAGTTGACATACCGTCCATCGTACTATGTCTTAGTGGATACCCCGTTTTCCGAACAGCTTCCACTCTCATTTCCTAACATATCTCAGAGGAATTTAAAGTAGTACTCCCACCTCATAGACAAACTGATAACGAACTACACCCAGGTTTGTTTCCATATGGGCGAACATTCTTTACGGAAACAAAAGAAATATGGATTCAGGAACACTAAGTCTTACATGCGTGGCATTTGTTGAAAAAGCAGTTGATTGCCTCTAGCACCGAGGAGTATACTTTAACAACTTTTCTCATCACTTATGAATCAATTAATATACACATATGGCATGGAAACCTTACAAGTAAAGACGCAAAAATAAATATTTCGCACAAAGAAGTTGCCAAGAATAAGCTCCAAGTGCGAAAGACACTCCCATTCTGGCAATCTTTATCCTTAGTGCAGTGGGTATCCACCGGAGGAGATGAACATCCCACCCCACCTCATCAAATTCATAGACCTTGGAGCAATGGACAATGCTCCATCTGAACTGTTTAGCTTGCTTCCGATCAGTTACCGGTCTTTACCCACCGGGTTCAGGATGTTCTACGTTGATCTGTGTGCGAGGTCAGTATGCAGTACTGTAAGAGGTATAATCAACTCATAAGATAATTTCCTGAAGGGGCATTTAGTTTTGTACAGCAACAGATGCAACAGAAAATGCAGGCAAACCTACTACTGTACCGTACGTTTGAGGGGACTGATTGAGAATGTGGAAAAGGTTTCAATTTAGCCCCCTTTTACCTTTTTCGTCTCTTGCAGGTCGTATCTGGGCACCAAACATTCGAGATTCTGCGGTAGATTGTGTCACTTAAAATCAAATCCAAAATGAAAGAACTCATTGTCCTTCTCATGAACACGAGAGTGGACTCCATTTAAAGTACCGACAGTTTTTGACAAACTTTACAAATCGCTATTACCTGAATCGTTTCTTATAGCATGCGCATCAAATTACTTGAAGTCAAATATAGCTTATTAATCGTCTTTCATTGACAAAGAAGAAGTTCATAAGTTACCTTGTCCTTCACATGTTATGTTCCCATCGTGTACCTTTCGCGTCACAGGGATGATCAACGACTTTCTCCGACGATTTGCATCTGGCTGGAGTAACGATCGCAACTAGGCTATAAACTACAGATCAGTACAAGAACGGGCAATTTTAGACATTTTTTTTCTCAATTTCTCTTGGAAACAAGTCGAACCGGAAGCTGAATCCTGTACTTCATTGGGGGGTGTATAAATGAATTATAACTGTCAAACTCATGTAACGCGAAATTGATTGCATATCACTTTGGATTTGATTTCTATATAACAATATCCCTTGGATGGCATTAGCATATGAGATGGAGAATATTGTAGTTGATGCATATGAAATATTGACATTGTGGCGATGTCTATTCGGGAAGGTGTTCACTGTGAATCATTCATGACTAACTTACATTTTCCAGCAATATTAGGGAGCCTTTCAAGAATTTGTACCAAAGGTGAGTGCGCTCATTAAGAAAGTGATTTGCGGATTGGCAAAGTTTTGTTGTTGTCAAATTGACGTCATCTCATCCCCTCTAGTCAAGGAGTTCACAAGCTAGAAAGTCGGAGCAGCTGCTTACGAAATTGAACGTGCTTGGTTAAGTTTCAAAGCGAATCCAGTTGTTAGGGAGCGTTGGCCGATTCTGCAGTCGTTCTTGGGTTGTGGATGGCGTCATCCACTTGGTATCTTTACGATAACAAGTGGGTGTCTCCTAGCGACGGGTTTGTCATTTTCTGGTTGTTGTCCCCGTCGTACGCTGTGAGGAAAATGAGCGCGTCGACACTGATAAGCCACCTCATACACAATCATGGCTTTTATTAGTTGGATTATCACTTGGATTATCGAAAATTCGAGGAAGATTTCACACAATTGAGAAAGAAGTGAAGATTTGATAGGAATCCCAACGACCTTTCTTCCCACTGTAACTGATTCTTGCAAGCAAGTGATTGAGAAACAAGCACCACTCGTCCGCTCTTAAAAACAACGAAAATTTTACTTGAATGGACCCCTGTACAAAATCTTGTCTCAGGCTGTGCTCCCGCGCTTAGGTGTGATTTAAACGGACTCCGCATTTTCCTAATGGCTGTTTAAATGGAATTTAGCCCCATTTTACTTTTTTTTCCTTTTTTCCTTTTTCTCTTGTACGGCTTGATGTGGTCTTCCCATCCTTTGTTTTTTCTACGCCGTTGCCCTCTTTCCATGGTTGTTTAGCTGATAGAACTGGACTTAAAAATGATGAGTGTTGTCCTACTGAACCGGCCATCTTTAGTTTTCCTTGGTCGGGCCTTGTCCAGTGCTGGGATTCGGTCTGTTCACGTAGAAAGCTGCCAAAAGGACAGAGATTCCCCCGGATCTGTTTGCGCACCACAGTAGAGCAGCTAGATCATGCGCAGTTTAACATGAGTTGACGATCATTAACAGGACAAGCCCATGGAGGGGAAGAAGGGAGGACGCAAGGGAACGGGCGGTGTGGAAGGGGAAGAAAGTGGGAAAGTTCAGTCGCGCGACGAAATGGCACTGACGGCGCGCTCCATTCGGCGGCAGAACGGGAGGACGACGCCGGGTCCGAGCGCGGAGATCCGGCGAGTCCGGGTTTCGAGTTCCGGTTTAGCCGGCTGCCGCCCTGTCATCCTCTCTTTCACTCTCTCTCGTCTTCAAGTCAAAGGCAAGTCCTTCTCTCTCTACTTATCGACTGCGCGTCAGCAAGTTTCAACGAGCGCTCGCTCCATCCGACTGTGTCTAACCTCGAGACATGAAAACGAGGTCTGTGTCTTCGGGTTCAAGAGTCTAATAGACAACGATGGGAACAAGCAAGCAGCGAAGCTCGAAGCTAGGAGGCCAGAGTGCCCGCTCGCTAGGGGAAATGTCGGTTTGCAGCAGCTGGATGTAGCGCAGCGTACATGGAATTTGCGTCAGCGGGTGGCTGTCATCAATACTTAGTTGAGCGGCAGGGGATTGTATTCTGCTTCTGCCTGTAGTGAAACATACAGGTACATGGTATTACAGGTAGAGTGATCGATAGGAGGTGACATAGTTAGACAGGTAAGAGAAGCAGATTCTTAAATCATTAGTGCTAGTAGTGGACTTGGGGACTTCAGGTGAGCGTGCTGGATATGGTGGTCAAGCCACGGATGGCCACGAATTTCGTTAGGCTGCGCGATATGGCAGGCGCTGGTAGTAATCGGCTGGTCGTGGCTGCATTGTTGGTGTGCTGGATTGGATGTCTATTGCAGCCGGCTTCTGCTGCGACAGCATCTGAAAGTATTCCTCGTTCTCTGTCGTGTTGAGAGAGAGAGAGAGAGAGAGAGAGAGAGAGAGCTTGATTCCAACCAATTGTCAATGTTTGTGGACCTGTACAATCCCAGAGATAGCTCGAGTCCCAAATCACAAACCGACAATTAAGTATTCCAAGTTAGACATAATAGTAGTATACAGGAAATGACACAGATTGCCCTTTTCATACAACCTCGAAGCGTCTCGTTCTGCTTATTCCTTTTGAAATTGCTCAATCTGGGGGCGTCTCATCGTTTCATATTCGATCGAGCCGTCTGAATGAAGTCTAAATCTCATGCGCATGGCATGAGTGGACGGACATCGTACTCCAGGAACTAACTTTTTCGTGCTTTGATCTTGTAGTTCAAGCGTTGTTGGCTGTAAGGAAGTTGGATAAGAATCAGAAGCTTACCTGGAATGAAGGGGACGACCCGTGTGCATCGCAGTGGGTTGGAATCACTTGCAGCGGGTCTGCTATCACCGTTCTGTAAGACTTGAACTGGCCATATCAAATTACTAATGCATCATGTTTGCTTATTGGGCCTGGCTGAAGATTAGCTGCAGGCGTACCTATTCGGAAACTGAGTTCTTTTGGATCCGCTTTCTGACAATATGTGTAATACATTTGGTGGCCACTCAGGAGTTTGATGGATATGAATCTCACGGGTGTAATACCACCAGCCATAGGGGACCTCGTCAATCTGAAGTCTCTGTAAGTCACTAGACTATTTAATACTCCTCTATCCTCACAGGCCTCCGGAATTTCGCTGCTATGGGATGGATGTCAAGAGATATTGCCAAGAGGTACTACCATGGGGTGACTGCTCTTACGGTTCTTCGAAGCAAAATCTGCCTGACATAGAAGTACCAGTAGTCTTGTAACTGAGTTTACTACGTGTTGCTTACAGGGAGATGTCCCGCAACCCGAGACTCACTGGTCCGCTGCCAGCCGAGTTGGGGAAGTTGAAGGAATTGACAGCTTTGTAAGTATTTCATCCATACATTTCGGTATGTTGCTGCCTGTGTCAGGTGTTTGCTCTTTGGGTTTGTGCAATTCGCATTGGTTTCATATACGATGACGTAAACTTTGGTAAGCTAACGAATGGGTGTGTGCCTTCCCGTATACAGGAGTATACAGCAGTGTAGTATTACAGGGAGTATACCGGAAGAGCTGGGCAAGTTGAGGAACCTTTCGTTCTTGTACGTATGAGATAAGAAATGTGCATGTCGAGTTACAAAAGCTGGCTATGAGGAATAAACAACCCGCTTTTCAGTTCAAATAACCTACTCACATCAATGTTTTCCTACAGAGCACTGAACGGGAACCAATTAACGGGTCCGATTCCATACGAGTTGGGAAACCTGGAAAATGTGTATTGGTTCGACATTTCCCTGAACCAAATCAGTGGTTCATTGCCAGTTTCGACAGACGAAAACGTCTTGACCGGCATTGATAAAATGCGCAAAATTAAGCATTTGTGAGTGCCAATCTATTTTGTCGGTGGCGCAAAACTGTGGTTGAATATAATGCGTACATGCAATATTGTTTACCATTTTGATGACAAAGACGATTCGTTTCCCGTGCAGTCACTTCAATGACAACTTGATGACAGGAGAAATTCCTCGTGAAATGTTCGACCCGCCTGCCCTGATTCACTTGTAAGTTGCCACGCTCCTTCGGCTGCTCTGAGTAACGTTCCTGGAAATTTGTCTTAAATTCACGGTTTCTTCTGTGTAATATTTTCTCGTGTGGCCGCAGATTGCTCGATCATAATCGGTTCTCTGGTAGCCTTCCAGCTAATATCACCAGCCGGGATCACGAACTTCTTATCATGTAATGCCTGATACCGATCTGCCTACATTTGGATGATATTTGGCAATGTTAGAAAAGCCTGCTCATGACATGTCCTAATCTGCGATTGCAGGAAACTAGATCATAACAGACTGAGCGGAGATATTCCCCCCTGGGTGGGGAATTTTTCGAAGCT
Source organism: Lunularia cruciata (assembly GCA_948567375.1). Taxonomy (NCBI): domain Eukaryota; kingdom Viridiplantae; phylum Streptophyta; class Marchantiopsida; order Lunulariales; family Lunulariaceae; genus Lunularia; species Lunularia cruciata. The sequence continues at coordinate 38,231,596 of OX419758.1, forward strand.
TACTGAACTGTGAGTAATACTTCTCTTAAGGGTTTTACGTCTATGACTTTCCTCATTTCCAACGCTGATGCCTTTTGCCCTTAAGAATACGGCCCATAAGGTGATACAGTTATGTTTTCGTTTTCGTGCAGGCACTTGAATGACAACTCGTTTGCAAGGGGCGGAGGCGTAACCATGCCAGATCTTAGCGTTCTCAGTGGAACTCTCAAACTTCTGTAAGCATCTGCCTTCGACCGAAATATTTGGAGGCGGCTTTAAGCCATGTAGTCATGGGTCAATCAGATTGTCATCTTTTCGCATTTCGTATATCTAATGAACATAGCTGCAATCTTGTTGGCAAGCAGGGATTTAAGCATGATCCCCTTTGTGCCGGACGTAATACCACCTTCCTGGCAAGAGATGCGTGCCGTTCAGACTTTGTAAGTGATACTTCTTCGGGAACCACCATTGTATCAGGAAAAAGTAGAAGGAAAAGACTTCAATGCAAATTTGTTCACTTTTCCGTTCATGAAGGCGAAGATGTGCCATCATCTACATTGGATTTCATTCACTTATCGAAGCATACTCCGCACCCACCCATTGTAGATCATGTTCCGAATGCAATTTAAAGGGAGAATTGCCGGGCGTGTTCCTCGAGAAGCTTCCGGCCCTCTCAACATTGTAAGTACACTTCCTTGTCTTGATGTATTTTGGCCTATTGTTTCTCGTGACCGCAATACGTTATCCTGAGGTCTTTTTGAAGTTGTAAGAAGCGTATGACTTGTCTGACAGAGAACTAAGCGGAAACAACCTTGAAAGCGTCGGGCATGTTGAGGAACTGGGAAAATCCCTTAAGATTATCGACCTCGAAAATAACCAGATCGAAGAGTTCGAGATTCCAGCAGATACAGAGAGTGGTGTACTCTCGAAAGGACTCTTGTAAGTTTGCTCCTGTTTCCCTTGTCTTCAATATTCCTGCTAGAATTGCAGGGGTGAATTATTCTGGATTGACCTGTCATTCTCACTGCTGAAATCTGGGTGCAGTCTTTCCGGAAACCTGCCGCTCTGTGCACAACTTGAAATCGAAAATATCAAAAAATATTGTGAAGACAGAAAAGCCATGTACCTGAGGAGTTATGAGGCGAGTTGTGGACGGCAAGTGGACCGTTGCGGTGAACAGTCTCAGCACGTCAATTTTGCGACAAATTGCGTGTGTGGATATCCGTTGACTTTTTCTATGAGGCTCAATGCCCCCCCTTTCCGACTTATTGATCAAGAAACTGTAGACCAACTTCGAGTTGCTATAGCAGACATGTTCACGACGCAGAGATTCCAAGGAGAAAATCCTGGTCAGTCACTACCAGTTATCCTGTCTTCTGCTCAGGTTTCGATTGTGAAGGCCAATTTTACCGCTGATGACCGCCTGGAATTTACCCTCGACATTTTTCCCCCAAGGGAGAAGTGGACGGAGGAGGAATTCGAGTTCATAAAAACCTTTTTCATCTTGAACCTTGTACATCTGCCTGCAAATCAGGGGCCTTACTCGTTTAACGGAACTTTATCTGCACCCTTTGGTACGTGTTGGTCTCTACTGGAATCACTTTGTGCATGCATATTTCCTCTCGAATACATTTTGGGCCTTGCAATTTGGACTTGAAATCTCTCTGGCCCGTCCGTTTCTGTTTGTTCTTGTAGGTGTGTCTTTCTCTTTTTGTCATTTTGTGCCCATTTTTGTTTTGTGATTTCGTGTCCAGCTTCTTCAAAGTCCTATTCCTCATTTGTTTCATTTACCTTCACTTGACAGCCCTGAGCACGGAGAGCAGTTCGTTGGGCACGGGAGCAATAGCTGGAATTATTGGTGGTGCTGTCGTCGTTCTCCTCATTGTTGGTTTGATAGCTTTGTATGCCATCAGACAGAAGAGAAGGGCTGACCGAGCTGAGATCATCACAAGGCCATTCGGTACGTCTGTAGCTCACAACGGTGACAGAATGTAGTCTTGGGAAGGACATCGCTATGTTCGCTACCGTGTAGTAGACATCGCTACCATGTAGAACTGAGGGCTCAGTAGATATCAGAGTAACTGAGGGTCGATGGATGCACCGGAATTTGGCAGCCAACTCGGCTTTCTTACGATATTGGCTTCTCCGTGTTGTTTGTGCCCAGCTTCGTGGGGTACTGGAGCAGGTACGGACAATGGGGCCGCTCCTGTTCTAAAGGGCGCTCGCTGGTTCTCCGTGAGTGAGCTTAAGAAGGCAACCAACAACTTTAGCGAGAACAATGAAGTTGGCTCCGGTGGTTATGGGAAGGTATACATAAGCTGTTTGGTCGTGATTTTTCCTAGCTGCCACTAATGTATGGTATCTGGTATTAAACAACCAATACCATACGTTGATTGTAACATGTTTCATTAAACGGACGGTTTTCACAGGTGTACAAAGGAGTGTTGCCTTCAGGGGATGTGGTGGCAATCAAAAGGGCTCAGGAGGGCTCTATGCAAGGAGCTACGGAGTTCAAGAACGAGATCGAGCTCCTCTCTCGTGTGCACCACAGGAACCTTGTGGGTCTCATTGGCTTCTGTTACGAACAAGGAGAGCAGATGCTTGTCTATGAGTTCATGACTAACGGAACTCTCCGTGATCATTTGCTTGGTAAGTCCTGTGAGAAGGAGTCCTGCATTCGCTACTACTCTTGACCTCTGCATATATATATTTTGTCTTCAAGTAGACAGATCACAAAGTTGATATGACTGATGTAATCTTTTGCGTTTAACAGCTCGTTCAGGGCGTCCCCTCACATGGCAGAATAGACTTAACATCGCTCTTGGTTCGGCCAAGGGGCTTTCTTACCTTCACGAGCTGGCCAATCCTCCCATCATTCACAGGGACATCAAATCGACCAATATTCTATTAGATGAAAGAATGACAGCGAAGGTTGCAGATTTTGGTCTTTCGAAGTTAGCACCTGATGATGGAGCTGGCAAAGCCCATGTATCCACTCAAGTCAAGGGGACTTTGGTAAATCCTATGTGCCTGCAAAACCTCTGAGCTTCAAGTTTCGGCTACTTACTAAATTGCATCACTCGCTGACCTGTTCCCTTCATCTACATATCCTTTGACGAAAACATTATTCGTTAGGTTGAGACTTTTACATGTTGATGGAAACGTATGACTGAATAAAACTCTAATTTGGAAGACACCACATGTGGACTGCAGGGTTATCTGGATCCAGAATATTACATGACCCAGCAGCTCTCGGAGAAAAGCGATGTGTACAGTTTTGGCGTGGTACTATTGGAGATCTTGACGGCAAGAGCTCCAATCGAACGAGGCAAATACATTGTTCGAGAAATTAGAACTGCTCTCGACAAGGGTGGAATAGCAGCAGGCCTCCCCCCATTGTTAGACCATCACATGAGCGATTATCCCCCTTCAGAGCTGGAAGATTTTCTCACACTCGCACTGCAATGTGTTGAAGAGGTTGCAGCGGATCGACCTAACATGAGTCAAGTTGTACAACAACTGGAGAAGATTGGCGGCAATAGTTTCACCGGGTCTGAAACGGGCGGTCGATCGGACGCGAGGACAAAAGATGTCTACAATGATACCGATTTCCTGGGTAGAGAAACCCAGTTTCAGTACAGTGGTGGTTTTACCCCTAACGCTATCGAACCTAAATAGGAAAGTCAGTTAGTTTCGTCATTTTTCATGGTCCGTACTTTCTATTGCAGATACATTAGGTTACATTGTAGGTTAGGTTTCTCTTCCGGAGAAAATTTGCCTGGAAAGGACGCAAGTCAATACCACCTCCTTTGATACATACAACCCAAGCCAAGGATTGGATTGCACCGCAGCCACTGTGGGTTTTGTTGAGACCTTTCCAGCGATGAGAACTTATTGGTAGCTTCTCAACCGTGTGTACAAGAACTGATCGTGGTGTGGAAAGGTAAAGCAAACGTCTCAAAGGCTGTCCTGAAAATAGATGGCACTGCCAGGGACCCGCGAATCTGGTCAGAAGGGTCTTCGCAACTTCAGTAACCAGATTCAAGCTGATGTCGGCGGTTGGAATATCATCCAATCTCGTATTGTAGTCACAGGGATGTTGGACAGAGTTCTCCCGAAAAATGTCATACGGCGTAGTTAAAACAGAGGGTTCCGAAGCTGTCGCATGGATCTTAAAAGTTCACAGAGAAACAGCAAGAACTTGATACAAGCATGAGGACTTTAGAAGCTTGTACAGGCACATATCGTCTTTTCTAACCTATCAGTTTCTTGACCAGTGGGTGAGACGAATTCGCGTCTATAGATGGTTAACCTGCTTTTTTTCATCAAGATGTATTGATCTCTTTGAGCTTTCTTAGACCTGAATCTTGAGACTTGGAAATTTCCCCAAGCTTTATATAGCATGAATGAAAGGGTTCGTAGATCTAAGTTGAGGCAAATCTGATTACGAGTTTGGACTCGACAGGGTCTTTCGATGGCATTCCCTTCATCTCCTGATGTTTTGATGTGATGTGGACGTTTTCCCAAGTGCGGAGATGTTTTAATGCTTTTGCTATTGAATTGTGATGCTTTTTCAACTCAACCATGTGCGATGCGCAGGCATGATGTTTGGCTTTAGTTGCAGATGGTTGAGCTCCACACCAAGCATCCGCAGTCCCATTTTGTCCATCCTATGCGTCATCACATGCATGATCTGTAGTTCTGAACTTTCAACCGCTTCTCATCTAAGCGGGTCTATTGTCCTGATCATATGTTAAGTTATTTGAGTGTCCCACCATCAAACTCGTCTGTAAGGACGGTACCCGGGGGAAGCCATATTGCATAGATTAGGGCCTGTTCACAGCATGCCATAACCCAGTAGGAACTACGAGAGAACACGAGAGTTGAACAAAGAGATTGCAAATCATAGCTGCCGTTTTGGCCGTCATGCGTTTGTTCATCTCAAATAATGTGAGACAATCACTTCAACTCATCTTCGCGGTATAAACATGGTGAGTAGAAGCCTCCTTCTATGGAGAGAAGCCCTGTTACTGTGGGGGCAAACCCCTAAGACTGTTCTTGGAGATACTTCCAAAAGGCGTTTGCTGAAATCGAAATCTGCCTTGTTTCCCCAAACGCCTGTCCGCCTTCATATTGACCAAGGAACCATGTTTTCCACCATCCTCACCAGTTGAGAGGAGTAGGAGGAGCTGTCGAACGTTTTACTGGACAACTACGATCTCCAAAATAGTATCTGTTTACCCTGAGAGCTGCTCGGTATGTTTTAATGTGACCTTAAGTACAAGAGACATAAGTTCTGGAGCACCAGCAGCGAAATTGGAAAGACAAGTTCTTCCTGTTTTAGGAATGGAGACAACAAGCAGAAAGTATGGGTATTATATGGGTATTCGGACCTAGAGATAGTACAGGAAATCCACCTGGAAACAATGAGAAAGAGAACAATGAGAAAGGTTCAGGAGGTTCATGAGGTTCTTGTACCTGCTGCCTGTACCTTCAGTTCTGAAATTCGAGGGTCCGGACGAATGATCCATCGTGAAGTTTCAGAGGAGCAAGGTCAAAGCATGAGATTTACAGATCCTGAACACAGAGTATTCGAGTTGCACACTTGGCTATGCAAGAAGGAAGGAATGCTGACTAGACGACCACATGTTTCAATGGTTGGATTCTCAGCGACATGAATAACTGCTGCAGGACAAGAAACAGCCAGAGAGCAAAGCACAAAAGAATGGAAGCGATCGGAGCTTGTGCATAAGAACAGGTGCAGAAGTGACAGCGAATGAGACCCAGCCTGATTCAGTCCCTAGCGATTATGACTGAATGTAGGCGTGAATGATGATGATGATGATGGCGGCTGGAAAATTTGGACGGATCCGTGATAAAGAGCAGGAGTAGCCCGGTGGTGTAGAGAGAGGTCGTGCAAGAGTGTCAGGATCTGGGAGCAAAACAGAGAGATCCACCTGCGGACGACAGACAGACCGGAGGAGGGCTTGTTTCAGAGAGGAGGGGAGGGGCGAGGAAAAAGAGAAAGAGGAGGAAGAAGACGGCGGAATGAAAGCGTTGTCTTGATCGGAGATTGTCAAGATCAGTAGCTGTGCTCTGCTTCGCTCGGTCGGACCAACCTATCGTGCACTTGCGAGGATCTGGAGTCTGGACAATAGAGGGCACTCGTTGGCTTTGAACACCCCGTCCAGAAGTCCAGCATGAGGGGCCCTCAAGTGCTTGCTCGAACGCTATGGCGTCGTGGAGCTGGTGCCTTATGGGGAGGTTTGCCAGTGAAGGAGTCTACTATACGGCAAGGAGCAGGAGGTGGTAGTGGCTTCGTGATCTGGGAAGGCTCCGGAACTGTCTCCCCCTATCGGTTCCTCCTACCCGTATCCTCCTTCCACATCGCAGCTTGGGATATGGCTCCAGGGTTGGATGTCGTTGGGAAGCACGGTGGACTTCTGCCCAATTTGCGTGACTTGGACCTGGACCGAGTGGCTGTGATTGGGAGTGGGAATTGGGGGAGTGTTGCTGCTCGTCTTGCAGCAACGAATGCTCGCCGTCTTCCATACTTTCAAGGTGAGAGGAAGCCCAATTCAGCTTCTTTGCTGCTTCAAGCAGTGAAACTTCTCTAAATTTTAGTAAATTTTACACCAAGCCTTAGCTTTTCGGCATGATAATGCTGTATACAAGCAGCAATTGAGCTTTTCAATAAACTGAAAAATGTCGCCACCAATAGAACTTTTCTTTCCACCTGGAAGAAACTTTCGTATGGGCCGTGGCCGGACCCTCACTCTTTGTGCCATAGTTGTAAAAACTATCTACTGTGTCAGAATATATTTTATACAGCTAGAGTACATCGTTTGGGAGAATTCTGTTTTCATCTGTTAGTTGGTAATTCATGTGCGTCGAGTCTGGTGGAAGGCTCCTCTCGCTGAAGTCTCCAGTGCCTAATTAGAGTAATTACGGACTGAGTTGAAGTCTGAAAGTGGCAGACGAAGTGCGAGTATGGGTATTTGAGGAGAAGTTGAGCAGCGGCGAGTTATTAACCGATGTCATGAATAAGACCCAGGTGCTCTTCCGCTAAATGATTGGTGTGTGAGTTGCTTTAGGTAGGATCTATCTCCGCTACACTTCTCTTCATTAGCTCCAGTGAATTTGCAATAGTTTGTGAACTTTATATAAATTGTGGTCCTGGTACTCGTTTTGGCTGTGCAGGAAAATGTGAAGTATTTACCAAATGTGAAGTTGGGGCCCAATGTTGTGGCCGATCCTGACCTGGAGTCCGCTGGTACAGAAACTCCGTTGAGCCACTTGAGTATCTGCATAGACGAGTAATGAATATATCTAGAAATCTTCGAACGGCTCCCATTTCTCAAATATCTGGAATTCGCCATCTGTATGCAGATTGTACATGTACTAACCGTGTATCTGTTGTATGATATTAGTGAAGCACGCTACAATGCTAGTGTTTGTTACTCCGCACCAGTTCATCGACGGAATATGTCAGAAGTTGAAGGGAAAGATTCATCCTGACGCCAAGGCTATATCTCTCATTAAAGGGATGGAGGTAGGGAACATGTCACGGGTTTAAAGGTTGGAAGCACCTAAGTCGAGTGCAGCTGCTTAGAATAGTCTGGTGACAAGCTAGAGCAATTGAAGTTTTCGCAGAAGCAAACAAAAGGAATAAAAGCACCTGCTAATATATATATGATATATGTACCTGATCAAGTCCAGGTTAGGAAAGATGGTCCGCACATGATCTCCAGGGTCATCACCGAGCAGCTAGGAATCGATTGTTCAGTGCTAATGGGTGCTAACATCGCCAACGAGGTCCGTACACTCATTTTGGAGCATTTTCTGTGTGATATCATCTATTACGTTTGTTTGTAATTTCTGCTTATTTAGTTATACATTTTGGCGTCCTTTCTATATGCTGATATCCGCGCTTGACACTCAGGTGGCCGTTGAGCAGTTCAGCGAGGCAACCGTAGGCTTCAGAGAAGACAAAAGAACTGCAGAGAAATGGGTGGAAGTTTTTGGGACCCCGTATTTCCACGTCAATCCTGTGAGTAATTGCCTCTATGCAAGTGAAAGCAAGTATCTCTGTGACAGGATTCCCAGTACGAGACCTGTTCTTTATAGTTGAAAGTCTCTGAGAATCGATAGCATTATCACAGGTCCAAGACGTCGAGGGAGTAGAGCTGTGTGGGACATTGAAGAACGTTGTGGCCGTAGGGGCTGGTATGAAACCTATTCCAACATATACGTGAATTGTCGAAAGGCATAGATTTTCTAGCTGGTTCTGGTGCTACTTCATTCTATTTTTGTTGAGATTTGTCAGGTCTTAGTTTATGCTTCTTGAAGATAAACGTGTTAGCATTGTTCCGAGCGTCCATCTCTTGTCGTTTGGAAAAGAATTTATATTAATTTGAAACATTGTTTGGATGGCCAGGCTTGGTGGATGGTCTGGGGTTGGGAAACAATACAAAGGTACTCTACTACATAATCCATTGAATCTCATAGTCAACCCAGAGCAAACTTGGGGATTTCCCAAGTATTAGTTACTTCGTTTGATAGGCTGTCATATATCACTTTGTTGATGCTGAAGAAAAGAAAATATTCTTCCTCTATCTCTACTTTCATTGTTAGAATGTTGAGGTGATATCTCTACAGCTTTTCTCTTTTCTCATGAAGTTGGTGTGAAATCATGCAGGCTGCTATCATGCGAGTTGGGCTACAGGAAATGATCAAATTTTCGAAAATGTTGTTCCCATCTGTGCAGGATGCAACTTTCTGGGAAAGTTGTGGAATCGCAGATCTCATTACCACTTGCTGTAATCATCTACTCATAACTTGATTCTTTTCAGACATTGCTTTGCTGAAATTTTTGTGATGTGCTGCAAAGAGCTTCCTGCTCTCGAATTGTGGCAGCTGATAGTGGAGAGAGTTTTTTTTCTCCCGCACGAGACCTGATCACGTGTTAAAATTGTCACAGTTGGGGGCCGCAATAGGAAGGTTGCCGATGCGTTTGCCAAACATGGAGGAAAGAAGTAAGCGATGTCCTGTTGTGGTAGTGACAACTTGGTATGATTAAGCTTGATGGAGAATAGTGATGAGGAACAGCACACTTGGTACCACTATTTTGTGATCGCCCTGACGTGTTGATACAGGTCTTTTGATGAGTTGGAAGCGGAGCTGCTCAATGGTCAGAAGCTGCAGGTATACCCAAATTTAAGCAGTACTCGATGTGCGGGGTTCCATAAGTTCAAGAACCTTGTGAATATGAAGATTGAAAAGAACATATTTTTGATTTCGCTAGATAAGAGTCTGCGACCTCTATAGCAAATTTGGAATCGCAAAGCAGTTGCGAGTGTGGTTTGGCTGTATCTATCTAATGCTTTAGCCCTAGCTCCAAGTTCATATCGCAGCATTCGGTCAGCGACCTGTTGGCTCCTGACCACATGTTCCACAAACCTTTTTGCAGGGAGTGTTGACAGCCAAGGAGGTGCACGAAGTTTTGCAGGCAAGAGGCTGGGAGGAACTATTTCCTCTTTTTACAACTGTCCACGCGATAGCATCGGGAAGTTTACCCCCATCAGCAATTGTGCAATATACTGATCATACTTCTCGCAAAATTGTGGGTATTCCTGACCTTCATGTGTAAGTAGTCCTGGTTTCAGATACAGTAGTTTAAGCCAGTTGTAGACAAAGTCATCAACAAGATGTTCATGGGACGTGCTCTCGCCAGGTAAATAGAATTAGTAAGAGTTTTACCGCCCAGTATACAATACCCTTTACAGTGTATCATTTAATTTTCTTGGAGGGTTGCAATAGTTAAGCAACTTGTAACTCGAACACAGTCAGTGTTGTGCAACTTAGGTCCTTTTGTATGCCACTTAGCAGCACTCGGGAGCTCGTTAAAAGACTTTCCCAGACGACCTCAGAAGTTGAGCGGGTCTGGAAGGTCATGATCTTTATATTGCCGTAGCCCGTCTTTAAAGCAACCAGCTGTGGAGTTACATATCACAGATCTACGTCATCTATCAATGCAATATAATCAGGGATATTTTAAAGTATGTCTACTAATTCAATACTTATTTTCTTCAGTTGTCTACTTTGTGATGAGCGGCTAACAGTTTCTCACGAGCGGGTTCTAGTGGAGTAAGGGTCTCTTAGAACAAATGACAATGGCTATAAACATAAATGCGGCCTCAGCCAAAGTGTAGGTCTTGCTAACTCAGTTCTAGACCAATGGCTGACGTGAGTACTTTCACAGTGACTAGGTGGTTCCTTCATAGTCATTGAAACTTTATATTCTAGATATCAGCAAAAACGTCAAGATGTCTGGTTAGCTTCGAACTGAAGGCTTGCTCTCACGAAGATACTGATTTCTTAGTCCTGAACGGTATCTGTATTGTGTGTACTGTTTATGGATTTTTGTCCGAGAAACACAGGTTTGAGTATTACTCACCATCCCCTTCCTTTTCTTTCTGGTTTTTGGCAGACGTTATAGCCTACTGCAAGTACCGGGCAGAGCTTCTCGTTCTGGAGGAACTTGGATCACATCGTGGTACCTGATAGGTTTGAATATGAAGCCTGTTAAAGTCTTGTAATTAAGAAATAACTGGAATACACCGAACACGGACACTTTATGTCTGTCACGCTTGTTGGGTAATGAGGTTGGAGCCAGAAATCATGGTCTTTGATTCAATCAACTACGTGTGTCGACAGAGAAAAGTGCCCAGACGTACGAGTTGAGTTATTGAATGTTTGTTAGGTGTGCGTATTTTATGTACAGAAAGGTTGATCAACATGTGATGTATGCGTCTCGAATGTATGTGGCACACACGCATGCATTAGTAAGGTTTATCTTCACGCTCAAAGCTGCATCTCGTGCCATTTATGCAACGGATGTCTCCAACCTCTATTGTTCTGCAAAATGGACCAGCAAGAAAACCTAGCCAAATGGATGTTGGACATAACAGGAACATCTCCTGCACACCACCATGTCTTTTACATCTAGTGACTATAGGTGCATGAAAATTAATGCCAGATTTTTCCACATTTTATCATCTTATCAAATAGAGTTGCCAATATTTGTGACTTAATGTGTAAAGGGCTACCGAGCAAAAAACATGAAGGATGGGAAGACCCCATCAAGCAGTACAAGGGAGAGAAAAAAAGGTAAATGGGGCTAAGCCCCAATAGAGTTTATGAGACATTTGCCCAACTGCACCTAAGATATCCGAGCTGTGCAAGTCAGATGGTTCTCTCCGAGAAATATCATCCTAAGGTATCCGAGCTATGCAAGTCAGATGGTTCTCCCAGAGAAATATCATCTACTGTGATAGTTTTTTTATGGACTGCACCAGCCACGTCACTCTGTAGAGGAACGGACGCATATTGTTTAAAATTGCAACAAAATATGTAGAGCAAAGGATACATATTGTTTAAAATATGCAACAAAATATGAGAGTGAGAATTGTACATTTGGTGCCTAGCATGATCCGAGAAATATCATTTATTGTGATTGTTTGTTTATGGACTGCACCAGCCACGTCACTCTGTAGACCAAAGGATACATATTGTTTAAAATATGCAACAAAATATGAGTGAGAATTGTATACTTGGTGCCTAACATGATAAACTCTCATGTATTCAATGACAAATGTGTTAAAGCTGAGGCAATTGTTCCATATAACTCACAAGGATAAACTCTCATGTATTCAATGACAAATGTGTTAAAGCTGAGACAATTGTTCCATATAATTCACAAGGCTGGAAGAACAAAGAGATGACCTCATTTCATGTTCCTACACTTGGAGACTTTTCCTAACTTGGAGACACTTGTCACCCATCTACACTTGGACACACTTGCTACCCCTCTACACTTGGAGACTTTGCAACCTGTTGCTGCACTTGCCATCCATCTACACTTGGAGACTTTGCAACCTGTTGCTGCACTTGCCGCCTATCTAGGGGATGGGGAATCGCCGGCTCTGAACTGTATCTCCACGGACAGTCTGTAAAACTTAATCATGGGTGACAAATCAAACTCTCAACATTTATAAGCCATGACTTAAAGATTGAAAATATTCTGTTCCATCAATCAGTTTAAAGTGATAGTGTGCAATGTTCTTGGTCCTTGTCCTTGTTCTTGTCCTTAAGGTTGTTGTTACCTAAAGTTATAGGTACTAGATGCAGAAGTTTACAAACATCATCTTTACGGTTGCGTAGTGAAGTTTCTTGGCTGCAGTTCACATAGATGTATGAGTTATATAAGACAAGGATGCATAGTGGTACACTTGTAAGAAGTAGGCGAAGAATGGAAGTGAAGTTTCTTGGCTACAGTTCACATATCTTGGTCCTTGTCCTTGTTCTTGTCCTTAAGGTTGTTGTTACCTAAAGTTATAGGTACTAGATGCAGAAGTTTACAAACATCATCTTTACGGTTGCGTAGTGAAGTTTCTTGGCTGCAGTTCACATAGATGTATGAGTTATATAAGACAAGGATGCATAGTGGTACACTTGTAAGAAGTAGGCGAAGAATGGAAGTGAAGTTTCTTGGCTACAGTTCACATAGATGTATGAGTTATATAAGACAAGGATGCATAGTGGTACACTTGTAAGAAGTAGGCGAAGAATGGAAGCGTCTATATATACAAAGAGGCAAAGACGCAACCTGTAAAATGCGATTAGGCCCAACAGTGCATCGGTGGGAGGTATTTGCCCTACATTATCAATTAAAAAATAAGCAGTTGTTAAGACAAGTATACATACTAGGTCAGAGCGGGCCAGTAGTGGCAACATTCTTTCAATTTCAGTGTATGTAAAAGCTTCTGAAAAAGTATTCAATTGAAGCTCTTTGGCCACAGGTTATTTTGTTACTTCAATTGTAAACACAGAAATACACATGGTGGTAGTAGACAGTTGTAGATTATTGTGTACATATGCTTGTTTTTACATCCTCTTGAATGAAAGCCACAATTCATGTAGATACTTCAGTAGTAGAGACAAATACACATAGTCAGTAGGAGGATGTGCTCGTACTAGTGTGCTCTCAAACAGATGTCACTTATTCCTCGCGAGGCTGTGTCCTCGTGTGAGGATCTCCTGCCAGAGCCCACCGCGGCCTGAGGCCGAGTTTGGTCCAGTCGTCTGTGACGAGGCTGTCGGGGACCGAAAAGGAAATTACTCTGATACTGCTTGGCCGCAGTTCACATACTCTCTTAATCCGCAACGACAAATACACACATTTAGAGGATGTTATCTTACTGAGCATCCCGAAACTGCTTGCCCACAGTTCATATTGTTCCTTATCGTTTGTGAAGACAAATACACCTACGGAGTCAATGCACCCTTTGGAAGGCACTGGTAGGAGAGCACACTAAATTATGTGTATGCTTGCCGTTAAAGCTTTTCACGTGGAGTTTTAACACTTACAAAGTAGAGCTCTTTGAGTTGTAAAGACAAATACTCATAATGAAATAGAGCTGGCAATCGAGAGCACTTTCCAAGGAAAGTTAATAGGAGCCAACTCTATATCACTATGTGAGTTTATCTTTACAACTTTTGATCATAATTTCAAAAGTAGGTACTGAATTCCTTACAGCTAGAATACAAGTCATAATCTGAAACCAAGGACTTACTAGCACTGCCTACCTCTCTCTACTACACAAATGCTAGCTCTACCTCTCTCGACCGCTGCTCCTCTCCCTTCCCTGCTGCTGCACCCTTCTCGACCCCACCCTGCTTTCCACCGTCTTCGACTCCGCTTTCGGTATCTTGATGAAATAAGTGTGCTCAAGTAAGACTTATATAAGTATTTGGTGCTTTGTACAAACCCTAACCCTATCTAGTGCTGCAGCGGCGGGTGCTTTGCACGAACCCTAATTCTAACCAATGCCACTGCTGCTGGTTGCTTTGTACAAACCCTAACTTCTACTATAGATATGGTAGCTATGCTACATCAACTATGTCACTATGTTGAATACTGCCCTATGTATTATTGTTCCAAATGCAATTTCAGGAGCTTTTGCGTTTTTGGCTATCAAGTCCATCTCGTCTACCATCACAAATTTAACCACAGTAGTAACATTCGTGAAGCTCTTGGCCTGAAGTGGCAGGACTGCCACACCCTATACAAGTCAAAGATGGTTTCCAAATAATAGTTATACTAGTCTCCATTATAATATATCGCGATGTACTACCGTCTAAAATATAATGTTGACAATTCCCACATTTCTTACTGTGAAGCTCTTGTCTACCGTCACGATTCTCGCTGCCAAGCCCTTCTCACCCCACCATAGTGCCGGTTGTCATAGCTCTTGGCCGCAAGTGGCAAGACTGCCACACTCTATGTGAGTGTGGCAGTCTCCCCAACCACGACCATATGAAGAGGACAAGTGACAGACAATAACCACAACCACAGTAGGTTATATACAAGTACATCACGTCTTTGACATTTTCATAGTCTCATCTGGAAGAAGAAGAAAATAAATTCGTCCGCAAATTGAACGCAACTTTTTAACTGCCCTATAACAACATATGGAAATGATTGTTTTCCAATAACACTACTTGGATGCACATGCTATGCATGAGCTTATTTGCCTTGTGACTTTGCAAATTTTTTATGAAGAAAATGCTATCTACAATTATAATATAAACGAAGATAAATTCTAAAATATGACTATTAGGACTATTGAATTTATTCAATTTCAAATATATTAACTCATATTTGGATGAGAGATGTCGTAATTTATTGAATTTATTATCGAGATGTGAAACAAAGGGAGAAGACAAAATATTAGGAAATTAGGTCTTTGATTACACTAATTCTTTTATTTATAAAAAAGGAATAGATATTGAAACTTCCTTTGAAATTTGGTATTTAAGTTTGAATGGATGTAGTAGAGTTTTCCCCACAAAAGATTATTGTGATCAGTAATCTAAAATATCAAGATTATTTTGAAAATCTTATAAAATATTATAATCATGGAAAGAAAGTCCATATTTAACTTGATTTGATGTGATTTAGTATACAGTTATCCTTTGAAAAGCTTAACAGATTAAGATCTTGATTTGGATGAAAAATGTTAATCTTTATTGTATAGTTCTTGTGTCTAATGTAATATATGCCTCTAATAATTATTAGATTTCTACAAACTTTTATTCATAATACGTACCTTAATTTACAATTATTAGATAGTTAGATCTATCACTTTAGTGATTTAAATTTATAGAAATGATTGAAAAGGAACATGAGATTTGAAATTAAACTTCACCTTAAACTTCCATATCTGATATTCAAAAATTAGTATCTCCACTTTTCTTTCAAATTTTAAAATATTTTACATGAAAATATTCATATAAAATAAGTGAAATTGAAGAAGTTCATAGATTATAGCACATAAGATAATCACTCAGAGTTACATCTAAACTTATAATTGTTTCTAATTAAAATTTCAAAACCACCCAAGGGGATACGCGGTGAAACATGCTTTCGGATGAACCGTCCTTTTACTCGTGGCAACCCTTGTTTCTCTTCGCTGAAGCGAAATTTGTAGATTAATGTCTATGCCCAAAGCAATTGTGAGACACTTGTACATGTATATTTCTTTTTCTTTCGGAGCTTTGAAAATATATAGTATGTTAATCTTATGAAAATATATAGTAAATTATTTGTCTTTAACATACTCCAGAATTTTACCAATTTTTATTTTCTTCAACACATAAAACCTTTGTTTTACCTCATCTCATTGCATGCTTTCATACAAACGTCGAGCGATCACGACACATCAAGGGACATTTGGAGGGCTGTCGAAAAGTTTTAATTCAAGGGCTGTCTTTGGTTGAAAGTTCATTCCGTGATATCATTATCTTGAAATGATTTCAATTAATATAATATTTTCAGCACCTTCTTATCCTTGGGTTTAACCTGAAGTTGAAAATTGTATTATATTTTACATTTTTATTAGTGTGCTTAATTAGAGAAAATGAAACAATAAGTACGACCATAATTACGGAAAACCTAAACTAATGCTTCTTCTCCTTATCATTGATATTTATAATTCAGATCAAATATAGAAAATTTATGAATTTTATATCTATACCTCAATTCATAAACTCTCTTAACCCTAGTATAATGTTAATTTTACAAGAATAATTAATATTTTACTCTCCTTCAAAATATTTCCTACTTCCGTGGTATTATTGGTTATTTTATCGAAGTCCCTTGGCTTTTCCGTAAACCTCATCTTTACGTTAATGCATGGGTTTAGGGTCATCTTCACATTGTATCACGGAATTAATTCTAATGGGGGAGACGAATCCCATGGCAGTCATTGGGGTGTACAGTACCGTACACCGATCCTCCCCTAGGGTATATGGGTAGACCGACCCTCCCAACAGTTACTCATAAATTGAATCCAAAACCCTTACTATTAATTATCCTTGTTTAACTCATATTCAAATGGATGGTTCACATTTCTTACTATGTAACTTTGTGACTTGTTTTTTCATGGATCTCCTATTCCTTTGATAATATGATAAATATGTAATAATAATAATAATAACAATAATAATAATAACAATAATAATAATAATAATAATAATAATAATAGTTCAGTGAATGATATGTATAGTCAAAAAAGGACCATTAGTCAAAATTTAATCACACTCATAAAAGAATGCTAAGAATTACTATAGAGAAGTGAAGAGTGGATGAAAGAGATAGAATCCTGAGAATAGGCAAGTAACTGCCTTTTTTAAGTTTTGCTAAACTCTTTAGGATTTCAATTATGGTTGTCAAGGTATCCATAGAAATTTAGAGTTCAACCTTTTTTATATAGATGCATACCCATAGCCTTTAAAAACTGTAGGTTACCTCAGGAAGTGACCATACCCAACAGATTTTTACAGCTATGGCTATGGGTCAGTTCTAGAAATGATTCGAAGCTTTTTATGATTTTCATGAGTATGCAAACCTTCATAATCTCATATGTGATGAATTTTTTTTACTATCATCACTATCAAGGATGTAGTTAGGAATCTAGAATTTAAGATCAATTCTATAACTACTATTGTGCTGCCCTACCTTTTCAAAAAACATGAAATTTTCTTTCATTTTACCTACTTTTCTTAAAGAAACAATAAGTTAAAAGCTTGCAAAGATTGTAAGATTATTTTACACCATTTACCTTTGGCATAAAAGGAAATAGCACAAAACATAAGGAAGATGAAGGAGGGAGAATGTGGAAGGAATAAGCCTTTGTGGAAGGAATAAGGGGTTGTGTATGAAAGAGACTTTGTGCCAAAGAGGTTTAAGGACAAAATCTTTGCCACTATCAACCTTTAGCTCGAACAACTTTGACTTGGGGACCCTTTGGCATCATAAATTTTTGGTGTTGCCAACACTCAGCTTGTTAGATCTTTGGCTTTGGAACCCTTTGACCTAGGATTCAGTCAATTTTAAATAGGATTCCAATGGCTTGAATGTGCCACCACCTAGACAAATACTTCTACTAAATAAACTTTTTGATTGTACTAAGATGCTCACATGTGTGAATTGCAATTGCTCATCCATGGCACACCCACCAAAATCTTGTAAAAAGCTGGACTAAAACTCTAAAACAAGACTTCGTCAGTCATTTTTCACCTTTCCTAAATCTAACAAGTGCAAGCTTTGAACACATCAGAATTTAGTTTTTTGCATAATTTTTAATTTTTTTTGCACCTTTGGTAAGGAATGTTTGAGAGATTGAGTGAATGGGTGTTTGGGTAGTTTTAAATTCTACATAGTAAATTCCCTCTTACCTTCATATTAAACATCAATATGCAATGTGATGTTCAAGTTGAAGCAACATAGACAAGTGCATGAAATAATCCTCAAATCACCCAGGTTGAATAAGTGGGTGTTCTATTATATGGAGGAGTTAGTTTGCAACAAGAAACTAAAATTCTTGTTGTGTATTTGGGACTTGAGTGACTACACCATGCTCCAAAAAATTAGAGGCAATAGGGACCCAAGAACAAGAAACTTGAGAGGGAATGTTTTTGCTTGGATAAAGAAGAATTGGCAAGATATCCTTTGTCCTAATAATTCACCACCAAGAGTAATAACCTTGGAGACTCAATGGGCTTGCCCAAATGTGAGTATGGAAGTGAGACTGAAGGCCTCCTTCAAAGATGAGAAAATGAACAATGGATGACAAGTGGGAGCCTATAATGATCCTACCAAAGAGCCATCACAAAAGTAATAATGAAGTTCTTCAAGTCAAAGTAGATGACTTACTTGAACAATAGCCAAGCAATTTTCCTTGAGTACACATACAAAGGAAGGCCGGTGAATTGGGCTAAAATATTCTATGCATGAGTTTAGTGTATGTGTAGGCATATGAACAAGGATGGAAGAGTAACCCACTTAGCTCTATTTGGAATACATCTCTAATGAGTATGAAGATGTTGACTTAGGAGGAGAAAAGGAAGTTCATAATCCATTCTTCCCCAAGGGATCCTTCTCCATATATCCAAAGGCAAAGGTAATGTACAAGAAGTATAGGTTAGCTAACAAAGAATTTTCCAAGACAAAGAAGTATGTCCATGTGGAGGAAGCCAAAAACACCCTTAGCTCCAGCAAGAAGATGAAGTTGGTACTTGCCATGCCAAAAGGAAAAGCCAAGAGGGTAAGGAAGAATCCTCAAGTGGTCAGATATTCTATAGATGAGGAGCTTGAGGACTCAAAAAAGCATTGACTTTGCAAGAAAGGATTCCTTCACTCACATAATCATATCTTTGGATAAGGAGGGAAATGACTATAAAGAAAGAGATGCTCAATCTGCCTCAACTAGAGTAGACCAAAGAAGAGAGTCTCCAAGCCAAAGGCAAAGATCATTCTAAAGGAGAGAACAATAGCAAAGCGGGGCATTTTAGGTTGAAAGACAAAGAAGAAGAGATACTTGACACAAAGAAGAAGTGAGACTCAAGGCCAAAGAAGTATATGAGCCCAAAGGGTCAATGCACAACAAAGATGAAGACATGTCCAAGGCCAAAGACCTAACAAACCAAAGAAGAAGAAGGAGTACAAGAGACCAAAGGACTAGCACTTGCCATCAAAGAATAGATCAAACTAGAGAAAGAAAATGGCAGGCCATTGAGACAACAAGGTCACAAGAAAGAAGTTGCGTTCGGAAGGGATGAGAAGAATTGGGAAAGGATGCCTATTTCTTGGTTTGCTATTCATATAGTAGGATCAGTGTTAGAGATGATGGAGTATATTCTTCCCTTGTACCAAGAGCTTCATGAAGACATAATTGACTATGAAACACTAATGAATAAGCTCTATCAGACCGCTCAAGTTATCCAAAGGAGAAGGCAAAGACTTGGAAGAATTAACTAGGATCACCAACTTGTATGTTGCCAAAGGACAACAGAATAAAGACTTAGTACAAGAGACCTTTCACTTGAAGAGTGAAGAAGAAATTGCCCATATGAAGTACAAAGAAGGCATCCAAAATTTGTTAGGAGAAATGAGGGTGCTCTATCTTGGGCAAAATCAAAGGCAAAAAGACTTTGAGGAGCAGTTGAATGTTCAAGGCAAGGCAGTGTATATCCTTGAAGGCAACTCAAAGAGGGAAAAGATAATAATAATCACTATGATAGTCCAACATAACAAGTACCAAGAAATGGTGAAGACCTAAATCAAAGACTTATTTTCAAAATCAAAAAAGAAGAAAGAGGAAGAAAAGGCCAATTGGGCATGGAAACAAGAGGAAGTGATGGCCAAATTACAAGCCATTTAGATGAGCTTGGAGGATGAGAAGGAAAAATCTTCATGAAGATGGAGGAGACAAAGGACCAATTGGTAGGTCTTGTGGAGAAGGTGGTCCACGCATAGCCACACCGGATGAAGTTATGGGATGTGAAGGTGCAGATCCATGCCTTAGAGGCCAAAGTCAACACCAATTAATGGCTTGCCCAATTATTGGTTTGGTTGAAGGAACACACCAACCAAAATTTTTAGGAATCAACGGATACCTTAGAACTCAAACTAGTAGATTATAAGGAAAGGTAGAATTGCTAGTTAGAAAAATTGTAAAGGAAAAGGTAGTTCTTTGCAATAGTAGATTGAAGGTTCTCAAGACAAAGAGATGACATAGTAAAAGATAGATAGTGTAAAATATTCTAAGTGGAGGAAACCTTTGGCCTAGGATAATCTTTGGGGAGGAAGAAAACCTTTGGTGCCAAAGGCCATGTAGTTGTACTAAGGTGTAGAACACCTTTAGTGTAGTAGGGAAGTTTTCTAGCCAAAGGCCTTTTGGGTTGTAAACTCATAGGTAAAGAAGGAGTAAAAAACAAATTGAGTGTATGATCTAGCCTATGAAATGAAAGCATTCTTTCTTAAGCACATTAGGATAGGATGAGCAGATATGATTAGCAATAAGTGATGTAGGCGTAGTTAGAAGATTTCCAACATTTCACTTAGCTATTGTTGATTGTGAAGTGGGACTTCTAAAAGACCAAGGAAAGAAATAGGAGAATGGGGATCAAATTGAAGATCATATTGGGATTCTTGAATGAAGGAAACTCCAAATGCCTAGTATGAGCTGGCTTTGGTATTTATAAGGAAGCATACAAGGCTCTCGAGATTTTGAAGAAGCCTCCTTACAGCCGCCTTCTTAGAGTACAAGCCAAGCTAATTAGGAAGCTTCTCAAGAAGCTTTCTTCTAGAAGCTACCTACTTGGCATACAAGCTAAGTTAGTTGGGAAGCTTCCTAAGAAGCTTCCTTCTAAAAGCCATCTACTTGGTATGGAAGCTAAGCTAGTTGAGAACCTTCCCAAGAGCTTTCCTCCTAGAAGTCACTACTTGGCATGCACATTATTCAATACTTGGAAAGTTCCAAGTAGCTTTCTAGATGCTTCTAGAATATTTTTATAATTCTTGGTTGATTTGGTCTATTTTTTACTTTTTTAGTCTCAACTAACTCATCCATAAACTCCATATTGTTACATATTTCCCCATTGCTAGTTGGTGATATCCTTGTCACCATGGAAGCTTCAAACTCTTGGATAGCCATTTTTTCATTTTGGAGATGAGAAAGAGGTTCCCAAGTGGCATCATGAAGAGGATACCCTTTCTAAAGGACTTTGTACTCAATATGTTGTTGGTGGCCATGTTGAATGTGAGGACGTGCAAAGATATGATCAACTTTACTATCCTCATCATTGTTGATAGGGATTGGAAGAGAGAGAGGTTGGACATAAGAAGAAAACAAAGATGTATTAGAAACAAAGGGTTTCAATTTGGAAATAGGAAAGATAGGGTAGATTTGCATATGACAAAGCAAAGCAAGGCAAGTTGATAAGAAACTAGAGAAATGATTTAGGTGAAATCAAATGGATCTATCCAATAGGAGTAATTTTATGGGCTTGAGTATCAAGTGGGAGGGATATGTTACTAGAAGAAAGCATGACCTTATCATCAAGTTGAAAGGTGAGATTACAACAATTTTGGTTTGCGTATTGTTTTTGATGATTTGAGCAACAAAGAGATGAGATTTGGCTTATTGTAGGGATTGGGATATTGTGGTCAAGAAGGTGGAAGTATGAGGTACATGAGATGGAAGAGGAGAAAGAGGGGAATTTGGAACAAGTGGATCTTGACCAAAAATTAAGGAATAAGAGAGAGAATGTGGTGCTTGCATATTTGGAATTATTGTAGGAAAACTTAGGAATTGCAAGACATTCATCTCAATTAGTATCATGAATGTTGAAAAGAGTACAAAGTACATCCTCTAAGGTGCAATTTGCATGTTTGGTTTGTCCATCAGTTTGAGTATGATAGGCCATGGACAAAGTAAGCTTGGTGATGAGTATCTAGAAGAGTGCTTGCCAATTTTTTTTGGTGAATCAAGGATCACAGTTAGAAATGAGTACACAAGGTATCCCATGATGCTTGAAGACATTGTCAAAACAGATTTAGGCCAATGTTGGAGCATCTAATGTATCAATTTGGTGCCAAATAGATTTACTTACTAAGCTTATCTAAAAACACCACAATTGTTGTGTGATCTTACTTTGTCTTTGGCAAGGAGATGATGAGATTTAAGCTCATGTGTTCCCATCAAGCAGATGGGATGGGAAGTGGTTGATGGAGGCGACTCGGTTTTTGGTTGTTGGCCTTCTTATATTTGTAGTTCTCACAAGATTAGACAAACTCTCAAACATCTCATGCCCTATTGGGCCACCACCATTAGTATTATAGGGTACCCAAGGTCTTGTCCACACCTATATGACATGTTCATGGGCTTCTTGAAGATGCGCAAGTCATAGATCACCCTTGGCTAGAAAATAGATTTGGTTCTCATAGAATAGAAGGCCTTTCTTGAAGGAGGAGGTGTTGTATTCCTTGTCATGTACTGCAAGATGACTTTATACCATCTAAAAGGAGTCTTGTTGTAAAGTTGTCATAAACTCAATTTGGACTTATGAGTCAACTAACATTGTTATAATTACCGCCACAATGAGAGCAAGAGACTTCAAATCAGGTCATTTGATAAAGCATTGGGGACAGCATGGAACCTATCAGGTTTGTAATCAAGTTTGAGATCAAACAACTATAATTGTTCCTCCCATTGATGATGCTGACTCTTCATGTGCTCCAAATGTAATATCTACAACAAGCATTTGTGAATGGTTTGCGTGATCACTTGTTTTCACAAGAGATAATATCTCCATACCTTGGTGGCATATACCATTGCTAATTGTTCTCAATCTCAAGTAGGGTAATTTCTTTTTGTGGTGTTTAGTCAGCAAGACACAAAGGCAATGGGATGTAAACCATTTGGAAATTCCTATTGCAATATAGCTCTAATAGCAAAGTTAGAAGCATTAAAATCAACCACACAAGGAAGTTGAGGATCATATAGTTGAAGAATAGATCTTAAAGATACCATATATTTCAACTTCTAGAATGCTTCTTTGTGCTGTGTGGTCTACTAAAAGCTTAAGGTCTTCCACAAGAGGCCTGTCAATGGTGCGGTCACATGAGTATAATAGTGGATGGTTTCAATGGTGTGGTCACATGAGTATAATAGTGGATGAATCATTGGTAAAAACTTTCCAATCCATTAAATGCCCACACTTCTATTGGTATCCTTTAGAGTAGGCCGATCAGCAATGGCCTTGGCTTTTTCCTCTTCCATATTGATCCACTCTGATGAGATCTTATGACTCAAGATGGTAACCTCTTTTTGCTAAAAGGTACACTTTGACTTCTTTCAACAAAACTTCCATTGAAGTAGTCATCTTAAGACTTCTTGCATGTGATTTGCATGTTCTACCTCCATATTGCTATAGATTAAAATATCATCCAAGAACACTATCATGTACCGGTCCAATAGTCCATCCAACAACCAATGCATCTAACCCATGAAAATTACTGGAGTAGTAATGAGCCCGCAAGGTAGAATTTTGCATTCAAAAAACCTATACCTTGTGCAAAAGGTAAGTTTTTGCACATCTTATCTCAATGAGAATCTACCAATAGCCACCTCAAAGGTCCAACTTGGAGAAGTACCATGATCCACTCAATTGATTGAGTAAGTCATCAATTTGAGGCAAGGGATATACATTCTTCACTATTTGTTTATTGAGTCCACAATAAATCAATATAGAAGCAAAGTCCATCATCCTTCTTTGGAATGAAGAGTATTAGTGCTCCCCAAGGTGATGTAGTGTGTTGTATGAAATCCTTCTCCAACAACTCCAACAATGTTGTTTGAAGCTCATCCAACTTGTTTAGTGAGATTTGATAAATTGGTCTACTCATTGGAGTACTTCTTAGCAATAACTCAATCTTGAAGGGCATACAATGATTAGAAGGTAATCCCTTTGGCAAATCATCCAAAAATACATCTAAAAACTCCTAAAAAATTTGATCAGCCATTGCTTGATGAGGCTTTTGGTCCTCATCAGATTCTCCATGCACAATTAGCTTGATTCTCACTACAAAAATAGACTTATTTTCTTGCAAAGCTCACTCTATGGTTGCTTTATTGACAAACTTCCCATCTTGAGACTAGCTATTCTTTGGTGTCCTACTCAAAGGTGCCAAAAAATCTAATTGGTAACTCCTACCTTGGTGTTGTAATGGAATTTGTTGTCGGGTCTAATGAAATCAAACTTTATGACCTAAAATGACATCATAGTGTAGAGGTGCCACTAAAAACCTCATATATTTACTCCTTCTCAATCTTGAATGTAATATGATGTGGTGTATGGAATGTAAAACCCTTTCTATTGTCTGTCATCATCAATCTACTGGCTTGATTGGAATATCTAATTTCTTTGCTAATTGCATGGACATGCAATCCTTTTAAATTTTAGAATCCATGAAAATCCTACAACCATGATTAGATATCATTACCTTGCAAGTGAAGTAAACTTGCATAGGTCAAGCCTTCAACCCATTAGAACTAATCAATAGGTGACTCAAATTCTCCTTCTAAGATTCTTTGTTTCCTTGATCATCACACTCCATGATCTCCATTTGGGAAATTTTCTGGGGTCATCTATTATTCAGTGTACATTCAACAATACAATGTCTAGTTTGGCAATAATAAAAGCAACCACCATTTTATTATAAATTTTCTCTATCTACTGTGCTAAGTGATCTCTATTAGATAGGATCAATCTCCATTGGTGTTGGCTCCTCCACCAATGTATAGTATGTTGGCAGGTGTTGTGAAGGTTGAAGTTGAGACCAAGTTGTTACAACCAAGGAATCAAAGCGCTCAATCAATTGCATTGTTTCCTCTAAGTGTTTGGGCTCTTGCATGCACACTTCTAATTTGGTGCATGACTTTAAACCTATCACAAATTAATCTAGAGCTTCACCTCCTAGTCTATCTAAAACTTTCATTATGGTGTTTTGGAATTGAATGATATAGCTTCTTACAAAACCAATCTACTTCAACTCTACTAACCTATCTTGTGCTGCTCGTGTGACATTTATAGCTTGGAATTGCATAATTATTGCACTCTTGAGTTCTTCCCATGTTGAGATTTATGTAATAGATTGTCATTCAGCTTGCTCTATCAAAACCTCCACTATGTTTTTGCCACTCTATCTAATTGGCTTGAAGCCAAGAGAATGTATCTTTGTTCATCTTGAAGATTTATAGCTTCAAAATAACATTCATAATCAAACAAAAAATTCTCCACTATACTTGTGAGATTCTTATCTTCAAATACTTTGGGCTTGGAAATTGGATTCACTCTTCTCCTTCTTAAAATGGTGTTCTCTCTATATGCTCTTGTCATTGATGGTCTTGTTCTTCCAAAAATTGAGTAAGGTGCTCAATTTGTTACTTCATGCATAGCAATGATAACTTTAGGCATTGTCACCATGGCTATTATTCTATCAAACTACCTATAATTTAACTAAGTCAAGATGTAAGGGCAACATGTCCACCATACTCCATAAGTTACAATCAGAAGTACCAAAGGTTCATTGAACAAGGTGATGGCATTCAAAAAAATTACCAAAAATGTGAGATGATAAGTTGTGTGAAATGATGTTTGGGTAGTACATAAACATGAAAATCCCAATGGTTTAGAAAAAATAGATTTGGTGGTCCATAAATTCAATCCATCCCATTGTAAAAGATACCAATGTAAAAGATCAAGAAGAGAAATTAAAGAAATAGAAGATCAAAGTGAAAGATCATATTAGGAATCTTGAATGAGAGACACTCCAAACCTAGGCTTTGGTATTTATAGGGAGCATAAAACGCTCTTGAAAAGTTTCTCAAGAAGCCTCCTAGTAGCTGCCTTCTTAGAGTGCAAGCTAAGCTTATCGTAAAGCTTCTCAAGAAGCTTCCTTCTAAAAGTTACCTAATTGGTGTACAAGCTAAGTTAGTTAGGAAGCTTCCTTCTAAAAACCACCTACTTTGTGTACAAGCTAAGCTAGTTCAAAAGCTTCCCAAGAACCACCTACTTGGATGCAAGTTAAGCTCACTGAGAAGCTTCCTAAGAAACTTCCTCCTAGAAATCTTGGCTTATGCATTACCCAATACTTGGAAGGTGCCAAGTAGCTTCTTAGATATTTCTAGAATATTTTTATAATTCTTGGTTAATTTGGCCTATTGCTACATTTTTAGTCTTGACTAACTCATTTGTGAACTCCATATTGTTATAGGAATTGTATAAAGAGCTTCAATACCAATGTAATATTTTTTGCTTACATAATGAAAGATTAAGCTCAAAAACCTACACAATCCTTAGTGCATAATTGATTGCATCTTTGCTTAAGTAAGTGATGAAGAGTTTGGGAGTAGGAACACAAGTGCTTGAGTGTTGGGAAATTTTTTTACTTGCCTAAGGTGTTGGATCCCTAGGGTTCCAAATAAGCAATGCAATTGTTGAAGGGTGAAGAGTAATCAAAAGCATTAACAGTACCACAAAATCAAAAGGCATGATAATAGATCAATTCAAAGACTACTTTGGGATTGTGATTTTTGGGAAGTATATTGTACCCAATATTCAAAGTTGTGGGTATCAACTGAAAAGCCCTCTTGGGTGAAAAGATATTTGGGGTGGAACCAACCTTTAGAGAGGAGTTGATCTTTGAGGAGAAGTGACCTTTATAGGAAAGTGAGCCATCACCTGTAGCAATACTTTGGAATATATTTGTAGTGATAGTGGTTTTAGTTTTCCCTTTTCCATATTGTGTCATAAGGGTGACACTACACACTTTTGGGAGTAGTTTTTCCCAAGAAGTTAAATAAGAAATAATAAAGAATTACCATTTGTGAGATTTCTTTTCAATTGTAGTTATTTCTTGCACACATCCTCAAGGGAATAACTTGTTACTTGCATTTTACCACATTTTGGTCAATATTGAGTCACTACAACTATTGCACCATAGAGTTAGGAATCTATCTCCAACAATGCTTTTATTATACTCTTTATTTTATCCAAAGTCTTCCATGCACTTGCTAATTTGAGAGTCATGGAGTAAAAGCATTTTGATTTCTCATTTTGTTCCTTGATTTAGAGATTATCTTACTTAGAGCCTTATTTTTTCCGTGATGGAAATTGTTTACATTTTCAAGGCCTAATTCATCCATTTAGGCCTCACATATTAGCTTTGAAGGTTTTTATGTTGTTTTCTACTCCTAACCTATTAACATATTTACTCTTTTGGTGATACCTCTATCTGATATACTTATATAACATCCTTCTAAATGTTACTAAGCTAAATTTCACCTCTAGATAATATTTCTAGCTATTAGTATTACACAAGAGAGCACAAATACCTAAAAACAATATAGGTACCATCATCTTTAGATGATAGGCCTATCAATCCATATAAGATTGGTATAGGTGTTTGTCTATGTGCCAAATCCCTTATTACAAACTAAAAAACTCCTTGGTCCAATGATATATCACCAAAAGCTATCATGATCTTTTTATCAAAAGCTCTCAAATATGAAAAGGTCAAAGAAAGAAGGATTGCACAAAGCAAGTAAGTTAGTTGATTTGTAATACTAGAGAAGAGTATACCAAATTCTACCTATGGATCTCCTAATAGAAGAAGGAAATCCACATGAATAATTTCTTTTACAAGAGAAACATCTAAGAAATATGTGACAAAATCCTTGGATCCTACTAGTACTCCAAGAATATGTAGGCCATCTATATATATGATATAGAAATTGGAATTGAGGAGGGATACCTAAAGGAAACTATGCTTTACAATTTGACACATTGACTCTCAAGCATACAAAAAGAAGCTTGATAGTCAAGTGGTCAAAGGATGGCCTAATCTGATCAACTAGGTCCATGATGTGTGTATTGTCTGCCAAGGAGTGAAATATGCAACCTAGAATGGCCATATTAGTATATAAGAGACCTCTAAAGTAATTCATAGCAAAAAAATCCTCTTAAGGATCTCCTTGTTGTGAACCAACAACCAAGTCCAAGATGGTGACTCCTTGTGAAAATTATGTTGGTAATAGTGGGAAGAAGGAGAACCATAGAAGGACCTCATGAAAGGGATGTCTAAAGATCCATTGGACTCTGTAAGCTCCTTAAAGATAGATGCACATGAGAAGCTAAAAAATTATTCTCAACATTAATTTATAGAACAACCCATTCCAAATGGATTTCTAAGAGTGCTCTAATGCCTAAAGAGATGGCCTCAAAACCTCTAAGAGTAGCAACTTCAAATATATATATATGGATGTAGGTGCTATTAGAAGTGAGAATGATGCTAAATTACAATGGTAAAACTAAGAAGACCCAAGAAGACCTCATAATAGTAGTTGTTCTAATGCTCCTTGTGTCCTTCTTTATCACAAGAAGTTTGCTAGCACTTAGCACTTGACTAATTGACCTAGGAATCTCTCTATCTCCCATAGAGGCAATGGCATGGAAAGAAAGGACAATATGTCCACATCCATTCCTTCTCTAAGTGATGTATAGTGGGATCATGAAAACATTGTGCTAAACTATCATATAGTCTGCACTATAATCCCTAAGATGACCCTAGGTCCACTCCTCTAAAAATGTAATAGTAGGCCAACATTCTACTCTAAATCTCTCTAGAAGAGCTACAAGGAGGTCTAATGGTGAGGTGTGTGAGGTCTTGGTTGTATGAAGAGGAGTACATCTAGGAAGATATGCATCACCATGAGGATGGTTTGTACAATTTGGAAGAGCATCAATATCAACTATCAATTTATCTTGAATAGATAGACCTAGTGATGTAAATGTGCTATAAGGTGTAACCATGAAACCTCTATACTTATCAATATACCCATCCATCTCATCGAAGCATCCCACGAGGCATGCACTCATGTGTACTCCAATTGATAGGAGACTACAATCACATATGGACCAAAGTAACTACTCTACTTCCTTCCTTGTGCCGCTAATCTAGATGATAACCTCAAAGTATGTAACACAATACTTAATAAACTCTCTAATTCCAAGTTGGTTGATATAGTAAAAGTACTACTTGCTCTATATTATCTCTATCCAAGGCCCATGGTTGTCCTCCACCCCATCACAAGAAAAGAGGATGTTTAGCCTACCTAATAATCCACCAAACAATCAACATCCAAACTAGATTCTTCCTCCTTATATCAAATGTGTAAAGGATACAAGGTATGAACTCTCTTGGTAAACTCATCCTCTCTAAAACATCTAAGTCTAGATACCTCATCTCTCAAAGTCATCTTTCTCTCTTAAAGCTACAATTAACTCCTTGGCATTACCTTTAAACCAAGGTGGGGGAGTGAGATCATATAAAGCATGCGGTCTCCAAAAACAATACCATATCACCTATTCACACATAAGGTTCCTCCTTAGGTCCTCCCATAAGAATCAAACTTGTGTATGTTGCTTGAGTCTGAATAGCTTGCCCAATTTGAGTGAGTCTTGTTTGTATGGCTCTAGTATGAATCTTATGAGAGTGCATCTCTATCCCACTAGTCTGAGACCCTTGAGTGACTCTCTTTATACTCAAGGTCTAAGTCCCTATATGCATTGCAATATTTGGGTATCTCTTAGCCTTTCTAAAACTAGTATGACCTTCTACATCCTTGGTTTGAATTCCTACATGCACAAGAAACTCTAGAGGGTATCTCATAGACTCATCATGAAGGAAAGTCCTCACCTCCTCATCAACTTCTCTAGTTAAGTCTTCACATTGTCTAGAGTCCTTTAGGTTGCTACTAACTCAAACTTGGTCCTCTCCAATGTCTCTATAGTAATCCTAAACTCTTGTGTGTAGGATATTTCTTGAACTCAATATGCCTCAACCAACACCTCTCTTTATGACACAAGCCTATCTAACTCAACCATTCTCTCAACTCTAGTGCACTTGTTTGTCTCTTTTTCCCTCATAAGCTTATCTCACTCTGTATATATCTCAACTCTAGTACTCTCATCAACAATGAATGCATCTCTTGCTCTATTAGTATACCCTCCCTCTCAATAAGAAGGTATTACTTTGTCCTAAACTTTGCCACATGCTCTACTAGTTTTTTTTTCTCTCTCTCTCTCTCTCTCTCAATAAGAAGACCCTCTTG
The DNA here is from genome assembly GCA_948567375.1 of Lunularia cruciata. Lineage (NCBI taxonomy): Eukaryota > Viridiplantae > Streptophyta > Marchantiopsida > Lunulariales > Lunulariaceae > Lunularia > Lunularia cruciata. The sequence continues at coordinate 38,261,655 of OX419758.1, forward strand.
CTTTGCTAGTCTACTATATCACAACATTTGTAGCACTGAAGCTAGTTTGCTCAAACATTGGAGTAGTAGCGTTGGCACTCATAGTTATTTTGGTATTTTCTCAAGGACTACTAGATATTGGCCACATTTCATGCTAGGAGTATTGATCACATGGTGGGACCCACTATCACTTGCACCATTAAATGTGCCAACCATAGCACCGTGAGGGCTGGATACCTAGGTCAAGTAGAGGGGTATACTTCCAAAGTGCAGCTCTAGAGAGCTCACTTCTTTGATGTTTAGCCTTTGAGTTTTTGGCTATGAAGACAAAGGCCTGAAAGTGTAACATGGAGTCTCTTAGCTAGAGTGGATGTGGCTTGATTGTAATTAATGCTTGATTGTTGGTAGATTTTTGAGTGGAGGATCAAGTACAAATTCAATTTGAGTGTGATTCAAGTAGAAGAGTTGAACTTATTATTGTGGTACTTTAGAGTACATGTATGGCTTATGTATGAGTTGTGCTTTTATGGTATATGATTTTGTGTAGTGTGATGTATGTTGCGTATTGATGTATATGCACATGACAACTCTTGTGTTCAATAATAACTTAATCCAATTTTTCCAAAGAAGGTGGTGTCTCCTCATCATGGCCTAAAGTTCCTATATGAAGTGTCTCAAGTTTATGAGACACTTCATCCAGTTCATTTGTTACTATATAATAGGTCATTTATATTGTCTCTATGGAGACTCACTACTCTACTATCAAAACTAAAGTCCTCTATGGGGCCAACTTGGGGATGGTGACTTGTGCACAAACCCTTTCCAATATCAAATCAAGTATAAAAATTAAACAAATAAGGTTTTAAGATAAAAAATAACTATCTTATTGTATATGAGAAGATGTTAAGCACATTCCAAGAAAATATAAGGTTTTCATAAGCTACATGTTGGTCATCTTCATGATCCTCTCTCTTGGCATCCTCAACCTCCTCTACATCATGGATGAAGACCTCCTCTTCCTGACCTATGTTGTTGTATCACCTCATCCTTGCTTATGAACTTCTCTCCATGCATAAATGAGTGAGAAACTATCCTAAAAATTTCACCTTAAATTGTTACCCATCCATATGGTGAAGTTGCTATATAAATAACCAATCCTTGTTCAATTGCTACAACATCATCTCAACCCAATTATAATCCACCAAAGGTAGATCTAGCCATCTTGGTCTTCACAACCAAGATAATGTTCCCATGTACCACCTTTGACCTTCTCAAAGGCATGAGAAGGGAAAAATCATCTGAAAACTAGTCTAAAGGCATGATATGCACACTATCATGCCAAATACCTTGTCGTAAGCTCTCTCATAAGGAACCAATCCTCCACCAATCTCTCTAAGGCATGGTCCTCCTCCTTCCTATCCTACCCCTTTGCACAAAAAAGGCCTCTCAAATCATGCTTGTGCTAAGGGTGAGCCTAGGTCTCTCACTAACTCTCCTTGAATGTGTAGTCTGGTCCAAACAACATGCAAAACTCCATACAAGATGGCACCTAAATAACACAACATCTCTCAAATCATAAGATCCTAAAGAAATGCAAAAGAATGATTAAGGAACCCATGCAGTCCATGCAATCTGCAAAAGCCACAAGTTAAACATCTTGTGCAAAACATATGTTGTGCACTCCACATTTGCAAAATTGATAAGAAAATCCAAGAGCAATTTGTCTATCAATTACTTAGAAATTCAATTTCAAAAGAAAATCTCTTATATGTATCCAAGGATATTGGATTCCGATTGAGGCTGATTGTAGCTAGGTTGATTTCTCAAATTATGTTTGCTATTGACTTGATCTGGTGCTATCTAACCAACATCATTTTAATTAGGTCATAAAATCTGAAATGGTGTGGAACTAAATTAGGGAAGAACACTCTTGAGTTTCTTCCATGTAATCTTCTTTCACCGCTCTTTGATAATATGACATCGTCATCCTTAAATTTGAGATATGAGCTTCTTTTTGTCCTTCTTCTTTTTTTCTTTCAAATCACCCCCTCTTTTTTGAAACACTCTTGTCTCCTTTCTCACTTAAATCCTTCTACAATCTTCTATCTGTCCTCTCCTCTCAAAACCCTAAACTCACTTCTCTCATTGTCTCTTGCTCCTCTCCTCTTATTGAAATCCTTCCCTCTCTCACTCTTTCTTGTCTCTCTCTCCTCCCCTCTTATATAAATCCTTATGTCTCTTGCTCTTTCCTCCTTCCTAAAACCTCTTCACTCAACATTCACTCCTTTGGCCTTTTATTCTTTGTTAACATGTGTGACTCATTAAGATATCAAAACCAACACTACTTCCCTCTACCTAAAACCTTCAATGAGTTCTTGAGCTTTCAAAACTCTTCTCTAGAAAACCAAAATCGAAAATATTAGTGTTTGAATCCACATTTATAGAAATCTCACTTACATGCACAAGTATTTATACTCAAAGGTGATTCCTCATCTAATTGGACACCTTTTTCAAGAACTAATAATATTTCTTTTAAACTCTATATTCCATCTTCATTCACATTTTCTTCTTGATCTAAGAATACATAAATATTAAACCATTCACATTGATTTCACAATTTGAAGAACCATATCCTACAAACTAAAATACATGTAATACATGTGATTCATAGTTGATATGACAGATTTTGTGTGGACAACATAAAATATCACTAAGCATAAAATCACTATGCATGCTACATATTCCTTTGTGATTATCCCACACCAAAAATATACATCACAAGTTAAAAGATATTGTGCATTTATCAAATATAAAATAAAATATGACACACATGTTTATATTTCACCTAAGTCATATATTACTCTCACATATGTTGCACATCTTGTGTATCTTCTACACTCACAAAACTAAGGCTTGCCACACATCCAAAAATTCTTTTACAATTTAACAATTTTTTGATTTCAATTTTCAGTTTTTTTGTTGCTTAATTGCAATACAATACAATATAGAATAACATATCTACAATCTTGGATTCAACAAGCCACCTAGTTGGCTTTTGAACACAAGATAGTGGTGCAAAACTAAAGTTTTATTCTCCCATTGTAATACCAAGAGCTAGCCATATGATCTAGATGTGAAATCCTGTTCGGCAACATCTAGAATGATATTATACATGATGGTCAAAATAGATCAAATAGAAGTATCACCAAAAGAGTACTTATACAAATAGAGTAGAAACTGAAATAGACTTGAGAACCTTAGAACCAATAGCTCGACATATGATTTAAAGGTGAGAATTGGTTTGGTAATATCTGGAAGGATGTTACACATGATGTACTAAACAGATCGGAAAGAGATATCACCAAAAGGGGACTTCTACTAATAGAGTAGTAACTGAAATATGCTTGAAATATGAGGGCAATTTTGGAAGCCTAAACGGATGAATTAGGCCTAAAAAATGTGCAGATCCCCCCCCCCCCCCACAAAGAGAAGGTTGTCCTTCCCTTCCCTCTACTTTATCTCATCAAGAGCTTTCCAACAGTTACTCACGTGATTTTGAGACTCTTATAGGAAGATTCCCTAAAAGATTCCTTCCGGTCAAAGCTTGTTTGACCAACCAGATAGGACCTAGACTGACATGTCACCCATCCAAGTAAGTAATCCAAAGGTGGAGCTTGCTGATATGTCACCTATCTGTGTGCCTAATCCTATGGTGGAGCTTCCTTGGAGGAGATCATCTTTGTCTATATAATAAAGAGAAGATGCTCCTTTGGGGGCACCGAATGTTGAGTGTGTAATTTGTGTTTTCTCTCTTATCTTGTCCTCGGAGTATTACAATACTCAAAGTATACTATATATTCTATGTTTGGAACGAGAGTTCAAACCTTTCCAAAACAAGTGCAACTTGGATCCACACAAGAGTTTTATTTCTCTTGGATGAATTTTTAAACACACAATGATCCTTTATAACATCCACTAAGGCTTGAAACTAGAAAACATCCATCCTAGTGAGTTGTCTAAATGTTGCACTCTTTAATTCCTAAAAGAATTTCATAACAAACTCAGTACTCCAAGCATATTATATTCTATATTACAAATGCCGAGCATTGTGGACGAAGTTCCACCACCTTAGCAACAAAATTTGGTGTATAGTCTTCCTCGTCTTCTTCACTCCAAACATCATCCGCGTTGTTATTAATATTCCATTCATCAAGGTTACTCTTCATCTCATTGGTTATCCCACAAACGCATTTCACTGTTCTGTTTTAAAGGTATAGGCAGATACTAGTATAGGATATCTTCGTTGAGCAAAATTGAAAAAATGTAGAAAGCAATGCAGATCCATGCTCCACCAAGGCAGACTCCATGATAATGAGTAAGAAATGAAATGTGAAACATTCTATTTGCTCTCTAATGCATAGGTAATGAAATGCAAATACTCTTTTGATATAGAAATATGAGATAACAACCTCACGATTTTACATTTCAAATTTGAATCACTAATTAATGTTGATCTACAATACTTATAACAGTTAGAATACACCTATTTATGGTTTTAATATATATAATCTTATTTGTACCCTTTTGTATCCCACTTCCTTGCACATATTCGTACTCTTTTGTACTCCCATCTTCCTGCGCTTAACAATTTTATGGGTTGCCCAATTTTTTAATTTCTAATGTACTCTGAAAAGCTAAATCTAAATCCCCCTTGTGTCTTTTGAATAGTTTAGCTGATTCAACTTAATGCTAAAGTGATTTTTATGTTCTTTCACTTTGTTCTTGAATATATGCAATTTAGTAGTGATTGTAAAGAGAGTTATTGGTTATTAGATAGATCATAATACAAAATTTGCTAGTTTAACTTTATTTATTTTTGAAATATAGTTTTTCTATCCCAACAGATTATTGAATTAATTTCATTTTTAGTAAATAAATAGTATTAATTAAATATTTGATTAATAATGTTATAATATTTTAAAATTTATTATGTATAATCTTTAAATAATATATAATATTTTAAACACACTATAAAGTTATTTTAAAATGATTTATCATGATCGAATTTATTTCAAATAAAAGATTTAACATATAAAAAACTGTATGAATAATTTAAAAATAATATAGAATATTTATCATTAATTATATACTTAAAATATAAATAAATTTAAATTTAAATATATATTATTGATTACAGAATAATACATGTGAAAAATTAAAAAATTAAAAATTTCTTTATTACACTATTTAATAAATATATTCGAACGTTGATCGAAGTCAGCGATGATCTCGATAGCAGTTGCTGGTTACATGATATGGATAAAATCTATCGTCGAATGTGTAGCTTGTAGACTTGTCATTGTTTCAATTCACTTCAAAAAGTTTTAAATTTAAGCAGTTCTGGCTTTTGTTCCTTACGATCTTGATCTTCAAACAAAACTAGAACACTTATACCAGTAAGTTAGGATCTTCAGTAGAAGAATCTTGTTCTTGTGGACCTTGACTTTCAATCGAATGGCAGTGCAGCTGCATGCGCATGTGTATTCAAGGGATATGGCAAGTAGAGAGATCTAGCATTGTACTTGATCGACTGCTTAACTGGTCCACGCAGCTTGCACCTCCGGCGCTTCATTTCAGTCACACGCATCTTTCCTTGAAATCTGTGGGCGAAACCGGTCTATCTTCCACTAATCACTCTAAAGAATACTGTGCGCACCCTGAAACTTCTGATTCTCATGACACGGTAATTCTCTCCTGATTTCGGTTAAACTAATGGCTAGATAGTGGGGAAGCTTGTTCTACACAGTGGGATGTGATTCGAGGCGTTCTGGCTTCGCGTGACATCCTTGAATGAAGAGCTGAGGAAGAGAACAGATGCTTGCAAATAAGAATGATTTGGTCAAAATTTTTCTTCCTCAAGAAATTGCTTGTTTCACAACGCTAAGGTTTGCCGTCTCTCCTTCTACAAAAGCGGAACAATGTTGGCCTGCTAGTAAAGATCCAACAATTGCTAAGAGTCCGAGAAAACCAACCCAGAATGCTTGCAAAGGTATAGCCCCGAATCGCACTTCTTCCAGCATGATATTGTAGATGACAAACTCTTGTTCCTTGACATTGGATTCCCCCGCCACGACGCCCGCAGGTGCCACAGTAACCAGAACCAGGGCCCGAATATTTTGCTCGGTTGCAGTATTTTCGAAGATGATTTTCTCAGTGTTGAGTAGCTTTCTTCTTCTTCTTGAGTGCCCGCTTTGATTGTCCTCGTCCGCCTCCTTCAATAGAGACAGAGAAAAGCTCGAAGGTATGGTAGCCGGGTAAGATATCTTCACTTCATATGAAACGGACTCTTTCATATCCAACAGCTCATATAGACACTTTCCGCCTCCTCCTCTTAGAGGCAGCTTGTCTTCTTTCCGTTCCTGTCCCACTCTGAGCACGCGGGCTTCCACATTTCTCGCGAAATTATCTGCTACAGCAGAATCCAACACAAGCCCTAATGCCCCAACGAAGAGGATGCCAATTCGGGGCCAACTTGCACTAGGAGGACAATAATTCATCCACATTCTGTCTCAATATCAAAGGTTTGCGGCTCCCCTGATCTAAACTCGCTTTGACGACTATATAGTTACCTATTCTGTCAATGTCCGTACTTTAACACAAGCACACGGAACACTTGGGAATGCTTGGGGCCAAATTCGGTGGCAAATAAATTCGGGGCAAAATCCAGAACTGGTGCATGTACGAAACTAAAACTCAGCTCCTTGAGGCGGACAGTGCATTTTTACCGTTTCCTGTAATTTATTTGCGAGATGAGGTCGTTATGTGAATGTACATCACTGGCATTCTTATTACCAGCCGATCTAGCGGAAGAGAAGGCAGCACCAAAAGTTCGTGAAGCGGGCTGCAAAACAGATGGCAGGGGGGCTGCAGGTTGCCTCCGAGATGATCGGTCCTAAATCTCTGATCCTATGCCACAGAAAAATACCACCAGAAGTCAATGCTTACTACTGCTTGCGACGATCCATTCCGGGTAAGCTTCATACCTGAGTTTTATATTTCCATTCTCTTTTTAGAGAAGACTTCCGTCTTAGCTTGACAAATCTTTCACCAGAATCAAGCAACCATAGTAATTTCAGGAAGTTTCAGCAGCTGATCTCGAGCTGAGAACTTGCAAATCCCAATGAACATAGCTCTGTAGACTCCACATTTTTACGAAACAATCACAGGAACTAAAAACATTTTTCGTTTGACAATCCAAATTTCCAATCTCATTTCTATCAAAATTCGTACCGGACAAAAGCCCTGACTGCAGAGAAGGGCACGAGACTGCGGATGATCGCCGTGAAGTCCGCTGCAAATGGCGCAACGCGATCGCTGCCATGTTTACTTCCAGGACCGTGCGCAAACAACACGGAATTGGACCTCGATCGATCAGTCGATGGACCACAACCAAGCTGACGAAGAGGATTTCCAGAAACGAAACCCCACCCTTCTTGTGGTCTGTTCTCTTCAAAGGGAAAGTAAAACCTTGAAGCTCTGTTCGGGTTTCGCTCTGAACCTAATCCGTGTCCCAACTATACCACAGTACAGTTTACTTCCAAGTCCAGCTCCGCCAAAGTATTTAGTCATGACCAACTTAGAAACTCTGCTGCCGTTATTCAGCATGTGCTAATTATTTTAATTATCAATAGATATTTTTGTGCATGATATTTTCTTCAACGCTCAAGCCCAGCACGTCAAATCCAACGTGTTATGTAACAATCTAGTCTGGAGTACATGGCAAATTATAGTCGATCTCTTCGATAGTTTCGATTATGAAATTCAGTGGCGTTCGTTAATGAGTTCTAACTTGGGTTAAGTTGAAGTCGGTTTAAATTTTGGGCAACAATAGCGTGTAAAGAATGTCCTCTCTTCCACGTAGAGAAAATTGGATTTCCTCTGCAGGATAAGTTGGATCTCATAACAGTAGTATTCTGTTGCGTAGAGAAAGGGATTTGTGAGAAAAAACCAAGAAGCAGATCAGCTGCATCTCACCCGAACAGCTGATCTCAATCGAACAATGTAGTGAGAATTACTAAAGGAAGAGCCCGTCCTTTGATGGCACTTGCAGCATCCACTCATCTTCATAGATTCAACAATATCTCAATAATGACCTATTGCCGGACGGGCGAGCTCTTCCTTTAGTAATTCCCACTACATTGTTCGTTTGAGATACAACTGATCTGCTTCTTGGTTTCTTCACACAAATGCTTTTCTCTACGTAGCAGACTACTACTATGAGATCCAACTTACAATCCAGAGGATAGCCAATCTTCTCTGCGTGGAAGAGAATACATACTTTACACTTCTTTACATGCTATTGTTGCCCAAAACTTAACCCGACTTCAACTTAACGGTCGCCTTCTTTTTTACTTCAACTTAACCTTTGATGGCACTTGCAGCATCCACTCATCCTAATAGATTCAACAATATCTCAATGACCGACCTGTTGAAAACCTACTCAAAGGACGGGCTCTTCCTTTAGTAATTCACACTCCATTGTTCGTTTGAGATGCAGTTGATCTGTCTCTTGGTTTCTTCACACAAATTCCTGTCTGTACGCAACAGAATACCTCTGCTATGAGATCCAACTTACCATCCAGAGGAAATCCAGTCTTCTCTACGTGGAAGAGAAGACATTCTTTACACGCTATTGTTGCCCAAAACTTAACCCGACTTCAACTTAACCCAAGTTAAAACTCATTAACGAATGCCACTGAATTTCATTATCGAAACTATTGAAGAGATCGACTTTAATTTGCCATGTACTCCAGACTAGATTGTTACATAACATGTTGGATTTGACATGCTGGGCTTGAGCGTTGAAGAAAATATCATGCACAAAAATATCTATTGATAATTAAAATAATTAGCACATGCTGAATAACGGCAGCAGAGTTTCTAAGTTGGTCATGACTATATATATACTTTGGCGGAGCTGGACTTGGAAGTAAACTGTACTGTAGTATAGTTGGGACACTGATTAGGGTTCACAGCGAAATCCGAACAGAGCTTCAAGGCTTTACTTTCCCTTTGCAGAGAACAGACCACGGGAAGGGTTGGGGTTTCGTTTCTGGAAATCCTCTTCGTCAGCTTGGTTGTGGTCCATCGACTGATCGATCGAGGTCCAATTCCGTGTTGTTTGCGCACGGTCCTGGAAGTAAACATGGCAGCGATCGCGTTGCGCTATTTGCAGCGGACGTTACGGCGATCATCCGCAGTCTCGTGCCCTTCGCTGCAGTCAGGGCTTTTGTCCGGTACGAATTTTGATAGAAATGAGATTTGGAAATTTGGATTGTCAAACGAAAACTGTTTTTAGTTCCTGTGATTGTTTCGTAAAAATGTGGAGTCTACAGAGCTATGTTCATTGGGATTTGCAAGTTCTCAGCTCGAGATCAGCTGATGAAACTTCCTGAAATTACTATGGTTGCTTGATTCTGGTGAAAGATTTGTCAAGCTAAGACGGAAGTCTTCTCTAAAAAGAGAATGGAAATATAAAACTCAGGTATGAAGCTTACCCGGAATGGATCGTCGCAAGCAGTAGTAGGCATTGACTTCTGGTGGTATTTTTCTGTGGCGTAGGATCAGAGATTTCGGAGCGAGCATCTCGGAGGCAACCTGCAGCCCCCCTGCCATCTGTTTTGCAGCCCGCTTCACGAACTTTTGGTGCTGCCTTCTCTTCCGCTAGATCGGCTGGTAATAAGAATGCCAGTGATGTACATTCATATAACGACCTCATCTCGCAAATAAATTACAGGAAACGGTAAAAATGCACTGTCCGCCTCATGGAGCTGATGTTTTAGTTTCGTACATGCATCAGTTCTGGATTTTACTGTTCGGTAGGTTATATCTATTTCGTGTTGAGGTCCAGATCGGATGACAATGCCATTACAGTTTCAAACTTTTTTCTCTTGTTGTCAGAGTTAGTTTCAGATATCTCTGTAGATTTAGTCCTCAATCGCTGTTTATTTACTGTATTAAATTTTGCACCATACAGACAGTTCCTCAGTCGTGATGTCTACGAAGACATGCTGCTCGATGGGGTTCAGCCAGTTCGCGACACATTTTACCTTCTTATTACTGGCTGTATGCAAAGTGCTCGTCTTCAGGACGTGATGTTCTTCTTTGACGAGATGAAGGCCATGGGAATCATTCCAGACGTATGGTGTTCTTATCTCCTTCCGTGCAGGCATTTAATATCAAATTCATTTTATAACACTTCATATGATAAATTCTGGTGCTTGCTCAAAGTTGTCGGACGAAATGCTACTGAAAATTATTGATACGATTGTTTATCATAGAGAAAATGGTAGTTATGGTTTCATATGACACGATTCCATGTCTTATATATCTATTGGACATGATTGCCTTCTACAGCGAAATTTATCGAGTGTATAATGATACTCCTGGGTACTATGGTCGTTCAGGTCTCTATGTATAATTGCATCATCGCCGCATGTGGAAGGAGCTATCAAGTCGATCGTGCTTTCCAGGTAAACTGTGTTATATGCTTCGATCACCTTTGTTGCCCTGTTTGCGCTGATATTACCAATTGTAGATTGCTTTGGGCTTATCTCAATTAAACTGTGGTTGCCGTGCCCCGCGGAAATCAGGTAGCTGAAGAAATGGAAGCATTTGGAGTTCAACCCAAACATCGGACTTTTCTTGCCTTGTTGAGAGGCTGTGCTGTCTCTGGCCGTGTAGACGAGGCGTATGTACTCTCTTTCTCCGCTTTGACTTTTCGATGTAATCTACTTAAAGGTAGTCTTGCAATGACATTGATGCTGTGATTAAAGAGTTTTCTTGATTCTTTCCTCAACTCAATAAGGAAAGCGGCATATCCCTTACATACAACAATCTAGCTCCTGGTTGAGTTGAGTTCTATTTCATTATTCTTGCTGATCCTATATCTGGTTACAGCTACGGAGTCGTAAGGAGGATGGCAGCTAATGGTCTCACCTTGGATAATCACTGCTATGCTGCTCTTATAACTGCCCATAAGAACAAGAAACCTCAAAACGCGGACACCGTGGAAAAGGTAATCGGGTCTAGATATTGAGTTATAGGGCTCTACCCTTTGTGGCTTTTTCCTTCACATCATACTGTCTTATCATGCTAAGCAAGACGTTAGAGCCTTGTTATCAAGTACTGGCGCACATGTCAGCCATTATGATGGTAGCGTCCTGCTTTGCTCTGAACTAAATACTTACATAGGGACTTTGATAAGGCGGCCTGTGGTCACGCGGTGATCACAGCTTATTGTAGGATTTACGGAGATAAGCCTCAAACAAGGTTTGCATCTACAATTTTACAACGTGTTCTCAATGCTGCAGATCTTTGAAGTACTAGAGCAATCAAAGATGCCTACAGCAGAAGATCAGATGGCCGTTGCCGCCACCGGTGAAGCTGAGCCTGGTGATGATATAGAGGAAGGACTCCTCAACTTCCTGTCTGGGGACGATCTCCAGCTCAAACGCGGATTCATCAACCGTCGTCTGACAGCATATCATGCTGCCGTGTCGGCCCTTCAGGACCTTGGAAACCGGGAGGTGAGCAGTGCGTGCAACCTCACGCGTATTGCATCTCAATATGAATGAGAATCGTGAAAGTTGAACGAAGTGACAAGCTTTTAGTTATCTTAATCTTCAATTGCAGCTACGTTAATGGGTGCCGATGATTGTGAATGCAAATGGTTGTGATTTGTGCAGGGTGTCAAGACCGTCCTACGAATGATTGAAAAGAGTGGCCATGATACTGATGCGTACTGCACAGTACAGCTGATCAAGTAAGGATCTTGTCCATGGTGCGTAGGTTAAGTACACGTGTTCAGGTCCTACTTCTAAATTTCTTGCTTGATTACGACAATTGCTAAACTTGAGACGATGTAACAGGTGCTATATTGGCGAGGAAGATTTTGAGAGAGCTTGTTTAGAGTACAATAAATTTTTGGAGCTAGGAAGGCGGCCGACACTTGACCTCTACATGGTATGTTACCGTCCGGCGTCTGTTTTATACTCATTCTGAATGTTGAGAAGATTAGATTATCTTGCTTGGTAGTAGACCTTGCTCCAATGGCTCATCCTATTCGGGCATAAGGGATGGTTGAACACAAATGTTGGATTTGGTTGTTCAACTGAACATGATTAAACCTGCTGTAGAGATAGGTTGGGTTAGAGCCATCTGACATTTTAGACTTGGAGGACTAAATTGAACCTCATCTGGTATAATGATCAAGCTACTAAATCATATTCTCATTGTACTTGTCTGTACAGATTTTGATTGACGGTGCGATCACTCATACTTCGCCCGCCAATAGTGCTGTTGCGCAAAAGCTATTGGTATGGACTTTGCCTTTCCTATGTCATGACTTTCGATTAGCAGGGCTAACATATTTTGTGATGCTTGCTTCTCGCGACAGTCAGTTAAGTCTGCGTTACACTTCTTTGGTAATATCAATGAGCACAGTAATATCGATTTCTTAAGTATCGATTTCAACAACTCATTCTAGTCATAAACTGTATTTGTTACAGACGGAGTTGGGGCAGAAAGGATTCTTCCTGAACAGACACTTAGGTGGCGAACTTTTGAGTAAAGCTTGTCAAGACAAGGTAACTGCATGTTCGGATGCACTTGTTAAGCCACTTTATTAAAGTCCCGATCGTCATATTTTTCAATGTTTGACAGGTTCAATCATGAAGACATTTTCAGGCATTTTAATAGATTTTCAGGGTAAAATAATTTAAGTAGAATCTTGTTCTACTATATGCTCATTATTTACAGAAAGCTTCGTCTGTATCTGCTTGTTTTTGGCCTCTCCACCTCGTGTCTGATCGCCTATGAAGAGTGTGGCTGTAGCCGTTTCTTGCGGAAATGAGTTGAAGGAGCTGTTACTCGCAGCGAAGAAGTTTAGAGACTTTATGAAAGCACGTAGCTCATTGAGTGGAAAGATTTAAGGGTACAAAGAACTGAAAGCATGCAACGAAAGTAAGGAGGGGTGCTTTTGCAATTTTGCAGACGAGAGATATCGGAACTGCAAACATGATTTGGGATATGATGCAAAACCGTCAACTTCGGCTACCGCTCAAGTTCACGATGGATTACTATAGGGCTCTCGAGGTAAGAGTCTAAGATTGTTACAGCTGCGTTGATTGGGGCTTAATCTTGGGTCTTGTTGGTTGCTTGCTGTAGCATCTGAAGATTATGAGTATGATATTGCGATTTCCGTAGGACGTAGCTGCAGCCTCTAGATAAGCTGATTACCAGTATTGGGTAATCTGGAATCTTGTCTTCAAACCAGTGATCAATGTGGATTCTCCCTTACGTGTACAGAGGAGTGGCACACCGAAGGACGATCCCCGAATGACATCACTAAGAGCGTTGCTAGATGAGAATCGTCGTATTGTCAGGACACCCCCATCAGAGTCGCAGCCTGCAGCCACACTACCTGCAGCCCCCATCTCCCCGACTGCAGAGGCAAATTTTGCTCAGGCAGAACAGGTATCTGAAGATGTATTAGAAGTATCTTCGGAGCAGGTTCTTGCTGTTGATGGGGTAACAGTAGCAGAAGAGCCTCAAGCTCATCACGAAGGTGGGAGTGAGGCTACTCCATCTCAGGCAGTACAACAGTAGGATGAGCCTTCGACCTGAAGAAGTTTTGAAATCTTAGCACACTGATCTAATCGACTACTCTTTAGATATGACGGTGACAAACACTTCTGGAGAGTCATCCTCCTATGGGGAAAATTACAGCAGTTCACGCGTTGTCCGGTTTGTCCACGTTAGTTATCCACTCAAACCTGCATCAACCTGGTACTGAGATTGGAACGAGAGTTGCGAAATAGATTACGAGAATATTCGACAAGAAAGGACATTCTTTGTATATAAAAAGAGTTCTGAGAATAGTTTAAGGACCTTTTGCGTCCTTTTGAGGCTAAGTGATTAGCGGGAAATGGGCTTTCCCAAGCAAATAAGAGGGTGTAAAATTTTGTCTTTCACGACTAAGGTCAAGCATAACTGATGTAACAATATTGTTTATACCTTGTTCTTTTGAGGTTTGTCTCGTAGAAGATCTGATCTGTAAATCATCCAGAGTAACAAGAGCGACGGTAGTAGAGCTACGAACTCACAAATTATCCGAATTGTTTAGGAATTGCTATCCGATCCTTCTAGTGGAGAACAATGAGGAATGTGCTCAACTACAACACAGAAGGTCGTCTGGGGTGCTCAGGAGAGGCAAGCAGCGCATCCGACAATAGTCGAGATGCCCAAACTTCTACCCTTGTTGACTAAATGTCCACACATGATTAACGTGATCAATGCATGTTACTGTGTGGACGATTTTCGACGCAAGTCCATGTCTAGGTCTCGGGACGCAGCAGCCAAGCGGTTTGCAACACACACCGGCCTCTTCTTTTTCCAGTCCACACAAGGTTCCCAGTGGTGGCTATTCTGAAAACAACAGGAAATCTAGTCGGCAGAAGAATTCAGTCACAAATTACAGTACATGTTTGCAGAAGGATAAATTGTACATTGACAATGAACCAGCTTCCAGGCGAAAGCATTCCCATTGTTACGAGACCTTATAAACAAAAGCCCGCAAGTTACCAAACAAAATGAACCACCCAGGAGCGTTGTTTGGCGGGTTCCAGTTGGTGCTGGTTGTCGATGCGTCCAGAATTTCGTCAATGGTAAGAACACCTGATACCCAATGAGTAGTTTCTTTCACAAACCTCTGCGAAAAGGGTTCAATCTACTTCCGTTTCTTGAAGTTCAGGTTTGCACAAAGTGAGGAAATGAGACGGACTTTATGCGGTGTCAATCCGCAACGTGTGGAATCAACCAATCTGGAGTGTAGAGTCGAGTTATATGCAGTGGAGACAGAATTTTATCCTGCGAGCGGATCCAAAATCTTTCGTTAATGTCACAGGTGGTTTCCGAACTATGAATGCTTTCGTCACTGGAACCTGACACCCATCATTGACAAAGGCAGTACGCAGTAAATTTCGAGCAGCAGATCATGAGAATTATACTGAACACTATTCCTAACATAGCTGTGCGGCCAGCCAGTTTCTTTTGAACCTGTACACTAAGGAGTTGAGGAGTCTTGCTCGCAGAAAAGACAAAGAAAACTGCCTCAACTATCGAGGGTCTGTCTTCCATGAATCAACCAACTGAGGCATTTGGGGAGAGGAGAACCGGGCTCTTCATGCTTACCTTCATCACTGGTCTTTCATACGCGCGGTGTCTAGTAATTGCTGCTGTTTACAATCTCCGAGCAAAATATAAAATTTTCTAAGCTGGATGAGAAGTTATTGTCCTACTCCAAAAAGCTGAAATGAGACATCGGTGTAGCAGCCACGGCTTCAAAATTGTGAACTACTGAGTGGAATAACTGCCTACAATAGGGGGAATATATCTGAATTTTCTGTAAGATTGCTAAGATTTCAAGGTGCTCTTTGCTCCTTCTTCGAGAATCTAAAAAGCTGGCTCGATTTTTCCTGGCTTCTCTGTTCCTGGTTTTGGTCCTTTTGAGCAGCCGCAGCAACAGCCCTGTTGCTGATGATGCTGCTGCGGCCAAGAGATGTGACGGATTCTGCTACTCCAAATTTTCTGTTAGGTGGGCTATAGTCGATGCAATCTTTTATATCGTCCATGTTGAGAAGCTTTTCCAGAAGATCACATAATTCTTGAGACCTCGCAAATGTCCTCCCTCTCCACTTCACCGCATATATGTAGAATGTGACATCGCCTTTGCAGACCTTAACTCTAGCGATTTCGCAGTCAGTCAATTGCCTCAGCATATCGTCGGTTATGTTCTTCAATGCCACAGTAAACGGGAACCTCCGTTGCGCGATAGTCTCGAGCTCGTCGGAATCGAAAAAAAAGATCACACATTTTCTTTTCACTGGGACCTGCGGTTTTGCGCACATGTACAGGTACTGCTGAAAGTTTTGCGATGATTGAGGCGGCGCAAAATGCATTGTTAGCTCCCCGAAAGGTGACGGCACTTTGCTGATTGTATACCATCTGTCCACCATCTGGTACCCGAAATCCACCCCACAAACTACCTGATTGCTTTTGAACTCCAACATATTCGACTGCACCAGCGTATTGCCTCTCGTCACTTCCTCTCAAGGTCTAACAACTCAACCTCCTGCCACTCGTCGTCTGAATTCTATGTGGTATGATCTCCAGCTAGCTGCTGCTGTTCGAGGTTTTATACAATATTGATTGATTTGAATTATATCCGCGATAATCTTTAGCTAGGTACTGCTGCTCGAGGGTTCTATAAGGTGGACTAATTTGACGCAGGCAAGGTCGAGAAATTAGGAAATAAAGTAGTGGTGCGAGGGAGCTTCACAGGAAGTTTATATCTTTGCGCTGGAAGCCTTGCTCGCGGAGAGATAGTATGGAGCCGGATGGAGATGGTACGAACGGGGCTTCGGAGATTCACTCCAATCCTGTAAAACAGCTGGTGAGGATCACATACATGTCGATATCTCAGCTATAGTTGATGGTTTTCCAGACAGTCACTTCTAGTTACTGCCGAACGCAACAAACGAGAAACACCAAGCGCTCTCTTTCCTGCAACAAGTGTTGCAAGATACCCACGTCAATTACCGTCATGCTGTCCTGGCTTTGTTCCTTACTGTAGTATTCTTACGAACTGACTGGGTGTTACCGGTCAGTGTCTATCTGTGTGGATGTACTCCGCTGAAAAAACGTGCGAGGAACCAAGATAGATTGCAGATTTAATCCATAAAGAATTCAAGCTCCTGTGGGGTGTAGCCAGGGAGTCGGACTTGCCTTGGATACCAATTTACGCTACGCGGCCCAGAGAATTATGCCTTGGAATTAAACCATTCGCTTCCGTTCGGAACTAGCACTTCTATCCCTTCAGTTTGGTAGCAATGACTTTGAGCCCATTGAGAGATCCGTCATATTCCTTTTTCGGTGTGTTTGTTGTCACATAAAACTCGTGTGTCCATGAGCAGCAATATTCAATCTCGCTAGAAAAAACTGAACTGGACCACAAGAATGACCACTTCCGTATTCTTTCAACTTTACTTGAGAGATAAACGGTGAAGTAAACAAGGCAGACGTGGAAAAGTTGAAGCGTCTCCCCTTCCAAGAAGGTCTAACAGCGGATCCTGAGTTCTCTTCCAGCTCACTGTAATATGGATAGTAAGATTCCTCATCGACGAGAAAGAGCAAACTTCCCGCCCTGAATGTCTTCCTAGCTGATTTAGAAAATTGTTTTAATATGAAGGAGAATTCGTTTTAAGCAGAACTTTGTGGAATACGTGGTTTATTAGGGAGGTGATTATTGATTCTTCGAGGTGTCTGTCTGCTGTACCTGGTAGTCCTTTCCTTGACCTCCTAAAATTGCACTCCTTGCTACCTCTCGAATCTGGTCATCTCAATTGCAGAAGAGTCATGTTCCACTCCATTAGGAAATGCTGGTAAGCAAACCAATTTGGCCAGATTACAGTACCTCAAATAACCCTTAGCTTGTTTGAACCACTGAAGGGGGTTAAAAGCTGAAAGCGATAATTGAAATGTCACTATGTCATCTGAGACGTGGAGAAAACGTTAAGGACGACCGAGGTAACAGCATGACGTGAAGGATATATATCCACGACGTTAGTTCGGATCCCCACCTGCTTTCAACTGTACGTCCTTTAGCAGAAAAAGCTAAGCTTCAACGCGTTCACATTACCCGAGCTCCTGCCCTACACAAACGGGCCGGGGGGGGGGGGGGGGGGGTGTAAACAGAAACTTGCATCTTCCGAACGCGGAAACGTGAGCAAAGTCTCTGCGCTCTACAAATACTTCTTTTGTCTTCATATGTTTCGATCCTCAGGCCAAGGCGGAGGTGGTGGGGTTGTTCACAAGACCTACCTCATCTTTCTTGTCCCTTCCGGCCTTGTGGTCGGGTATGGCCAGCTTGAAAGCGCTCATGTCCAAAGAGGTAATGTTCCCGGGTAGTCCAGACCTACATGCCGCTTGTGGTGTAAATTTGTTTCTCTAATTGAGATGAAGTGTACGAGACTTTGGTATGCGGATAACATGATCACAGGACTTCAACAAACACTAGCAGTCAACCCGCAGAGTCATGAAGCGCAGTTTCTTTTTTGTTTCTACGTTGTGGTGATCACAAGTGGTTCAATATACTGTAGCAGTCAAGCTGCAGGGTTATGAAGAGCTGATTTGATCTTCCTCCGGTAACAGCTGCTTTTCGACATTTAGGAATCGATCAATCAGGTCACGAGTTATCACTTAAGAAGAACGTATGTGACAGATATTGGAGTCGGTCGCTCGTAGATGGAGCGAAACTGTTTGGAACAGTTGATGTTATGTACACTCAAACGAACCAATAACTAATAGACTTGAAGAACTCCTGGTAGGGACAGAGAAAAGTATGAGATGAAGTGGATTGCTTTCCCCACCGGTGGAGCTGGAACTGTCTTCGGATTAAAAGGCGGCTTCTGAATGAGGAAGACCATTGCCAAAAAGGAAAAAGGCAACGGGAATCATGGCTTGTGTAAAGGTGGCAACTGATTACTGCCGTCTGTGTCTATCCACTAACCACAGGTGCAACTAGATCAAGCAAGGTGCTTCTTGATGAAAGCTTATCATCAGAATCGGAAGCTACGATACTCGTATCGGATGGGGATCTCTTCCTTAGATGACAGTGAGAGAAAGCCTCGTTTGCTCAATTCCTTATCACTCGGCCATGTCGTTATATTTGGATCTTAGGTTTCTTTTTCCCTCCTATTGTAAAGACTTGTCTGCGGTTGCCAGGAATCGGATATGAGGAACTTATATGGCAACTTCGAAATCACTAATAACCTCAGGAACAACCTTTTGTTGTCATATTGCTTAGAACATCTGGAAACTCAAGAAGGGAATAAGATTGCTACCACTGGTTATGCAAGTTAGAATAAACGATTCGCATCGAAAACCGCGAACGAAAATATTACCGAGAGTTGGGATTCAAGGATGTGACTAGTGAAGCACGTGTTTTTCTGTTAGTACCTACTTAAACATGTTCTATGCTAAAGCAGCTGTAATGATACTGTAGAAATCCTGGTGTTCGAGGGTAAAGGGCTCCCTCTGGTGGTGAAAATGTAGGCATTTACTGATTGCGTTCTGGATTTACAAACAGTAGAGCTGGTCGTGGTTCGTGTGGTCGCTTTATGTCGTATCTTTAGCGGGAGATTCCCCTTCGGAAGAGCGCGAGGGATTGATAGGAGCTATTTTTCTCCTGTATATAAGGAGTACTCCTTATATACAGGAGAAATTTCTAAAGCTTCTAAAACTTCTAAAGACGAAGAGGAGAACCCCATTTCATGTTCTGCTATCCTGCTCGTCATGGAACAGTATACTCGAAGGAATTCAAGAATGATTGCTTTCATAGACCTTGGATCGAAGTCTAATCGAAGAAATTCAATTGTTCAATTCAAGCAGGTAAGGTATCCCAGATATTGCCTTGAACAAAAGTGATCCATACCTCAGAAACAATTCATGAATCCATGATTGGATCCTGATCAAGAAACCAGTGTAGTCGTTGCACGCATCGATGAAGTCGAATGTTGCACATACTTACCCTGTGTCAGTCTCTCTGCGGCTTCTTCTCCATGGTTTCCGTGATCGTGCCCTGCCACCATGGATGGACGCTCTTTTCAGGTGATTGTGTAACTCACAATCCCCATTAAAGTTATTACAGGTCTTGCCCTTTGTGAGGAGCCCTTCGCATATTACGGATTTTCGTTCCCAAGAATGCTATCTAATAGTTCCTGCTTACTCATGTGATGGTAATCATGCAGAAGGGTTGAGGTGGAGGACCATCATCCACTAAGGTCATTAAACATCTTTTTGAAGCTGCAGCGTCGATGTTTTAACTCTCGTTTTGATATTGCCCCATCTGCTTTGAACCAATGCGCTGAATAACCCCTTCAACCAGAGCTTGGGGCCTAGCCCCATTGTACCTCTAATGTCTCTCCCTTGTACGCCTCGATGGGGGTCTTCCCATCCTTCACGTGTTCTCCGTGGTCGCCTTTTTCCTTCCCAACCAGAATCACAAGTCAAAGTTTTCAAGACGACGGGACGAAGCAGAAAGCCAACCCATCATCACATTTTTGCACCAGTCCATGCCCTGCAGACAGGTGCCATGCAAGAGGGGAAGTTTTTGAGTCTAAGGCACGATTTGGTCCATACTTCTATTGCACTTGGTCGGAGTTCAGATCATGATGAAATTTGAAAGCTCATAAGCTTCATGCGCAGTTTGATGGGACATACCGCTATAGACACAGCTGGAAAGCAAGCTCAAAGATGAAGCGATGGAGACAGAAGTTCTAAATCCATTAATTTGGCCCCGCCGAAGAGAAACTCAAAATAGACAAGAGAATAAAGATACACTCGTCTAAAGCTCAGGCAGCATGACATGTTAGTTTGTGCATCCACAAGAATATATGGTCTAATGGATTGCAGATGCAAACAGAAACCGGGACTTTACAAGAGAATTTACCGATGCTCTTGGTCCAGATACCGAGACACAAAAGAAGAGACCACTTTTGAAATGCCCAAAGGCCATTTAGTATACACGAAGGAAAGGAAACAAGAAAAAGGAATACCAAGGGAATCAAGACGTCCAAAGGGGATAAAGAGCACGAGGCCGAAAGAAAAAGAGCTAAACAAGGACAAGAAACAAAAGTAATCTACGGTTGAATTATATGATATAGATCTTCTTTGATAGGAGTGAGCTCTTATTGCCATTGCTTGTCTGTGAATTGTCTATGGAGACCCAATAACATAGAGTGCTATAAAGCTAGAGACTTTTCCTAAAATAGAAAGAGAGCATGGTTAGAGAAACAACCAAAGCTTCTCCTCTTTGTAGAGAATCTCATTGATTATCAACCTGATGATGGAAATACTTAAAAATCTCTATATTCAAAGGTACGAATATATCAAAAGATAGCCCTGGTGTATAATGATCCTTCTTTTTCAAAGTGATGATGATCGTTGTTGCTCCCGCCGGGATGTTTGCTTGTGCCCACGACTCTACACGTAAAGGGTTTGTAACCACCACAACAAACAAGATATATTATCTATCCATGAATGTAACTATATTCTCTCACATACCAAGAGGTGGTCCAAACAGATCCAATCACCATTCAAGTTGTACATGGGAGTGAGTAGATCATAGAGTTTGGGCCATCAGGGGATTTCACTTTTGCATTTTTGGCAAACATGAAACAAATTTATGAGAGGTCTATTGAAAATCCCAAAGATTATTATAGGTGTGAGAGTGTGAGAGAGATACTTGAATTTTAAAGGAGGTATTCCCATAACCCTATAAAAGTTAATGGAATATGAAAAAAATGTCCCAACTTGTTATGATATGTTTCATAGATAATAATGGACAAAAAATCTAGCCTAAATCAAGTCGAAAGAAATAATTAATCCAAACCATAAAATTATTTAGGTGCATTCATAAAAATTACTGAATCATTTTATGAAAACACATAAAAAAATTTGAGGAAAATATCATAGGGTAGTTATGATATTTTTTCCAATTATTCAAAAATATCAAATATACCCTGGCTTTTCAAAATATCAAAATACCCCTCAATTAACTCAAATAATTAAAAATACCCTTAGTTCTTTGCAATAATATCATTTATGTTCAATGTCTTTATATAGGGTTTTTGCATGTAAGCGTGTTGTGGTCCAAACCATTGCATCTACTACATTGAATAGCATGTTTTCCTCTGCCAATGTCTTTTGTGTGAATGCATTGCTTTTTGGGCCAACCAGCCCCGAGTGGCACATGGTAGATGGTTTCACGCTTTCATCATCATCATCATCATCATAATCATAGTTTCCATTCTCCATATTCCATTGATCCTTATGTAGAATACAATAAATGGGAGCATCATACATTGCTTGGTAGGATTCTAAGTGTAGAAGAGTCCAATGTATGCATCAACAGCCTCCAATGATATAAAATGATAGAAAATGCATGGTCACAAGGAATGCTCATTTCTTGCAAGCATTTGCATGAGCATTCCTTGCTCTTAGGCATGATAGCCTTGGATGAACATTCTCCTAAGCATTCATAAATTGAGCTAGGAGTCAATAGAACCCAATACTGTCAAGAAGATACCTGTAGCAATTGTACAACTTGCATTGGTTGTGGCACATGAGATCCAACAAGAGCATTTGTTGGAATTTTGTGATCATGGTGCCATTGCATCAACTGGCAGTGGATTGCTTCTAACATGACCAGAATAGGCTTGTCCCAAGCATCAAGCAACCAAGCGATCAAATGATTCAGCAATGTTTGATATCAAGTGCACAAATCTTTTACTTTCAAAATATGCAATTGCCCAAAAGTAAGGTTGGGTATTTTGCACCCACTTGTGCTGTTTTTGCTATAATGTCCACAATGCATTTTATGGCTTTATTAAACTCATGCTCTATAATTGCATATGTTGCCTTCCACAAAAATTTCACAAGAGCCACTTTTTTTTGGCTTGATGAAAGTTCTATGCAAAGTGGTGCACATAATGTGCATATTGTGCATCAAGAAAGGTAGTGGCAACACCATCAATAAGACCCTTTTGTTGATCATTGATGAATGTCTACCACTACCCTACCTCAACATGCAATGATAAAGAAAATTTTAGCTTTTCAAGAAACTAGGCTGTCATGCGTATGTACATTGTTACACAACATACACCGTTGTCAACATCACACAACATACATTGCTATCAACATCACACACTATAGAAGCACAACTCACAAATAAGCCATACATGGACTCTAAAGTACCACAATTAATCATTTCTTTTACACAACTTGAATCACACTCAATCAAATCAGAACTTGATTTTTCACTCAATGATCTGCCAACAATTGGGCACTAATTACAGTCAAGCCACACCCACTCCAGCTAAGAGAATCTACGTGATGCTTTTTGACCTTTGTCCACCATAGCCAAAAACTAGAAGGCTCAACATTAGATAAGTGAACTCTCTAGAGCTCCACTTCAAAAGTATACCCCCGGACCTAAGCTAGGTCTCAAACCCTAATGGTCCCACTAATGGCACACCCGACGGTCCAAACGGTGCAAGTGATGGTGGACCCTACCATGTAGTTAGTACTCCAAACACAAAATCTATCCATCAATAAGTAGTCTATGAGTAACTACCAAAATACTCTTGACTACCAACACTACTACTCCAGAGTCCGAGCAATCTAGGTGTAACACTACAAATGGCGTGATAGCTATCATGCATATATACATTGCTACACAACATACATCATTATCAACATCACAATATAGAAGCACAACTTACACATAAGTCATACATGGACTCTAAAGAACCAAATTGCCTCCCTAGCTGGCGGTTAGGTCCCTCTAACTCTAGATAGCCATCTACTCCAATTATATGGTATACCCTATGGTGGACAAAAGATCAGGAGGTTGGGTGCTATCGAGCCACATCATTAATTGCCTGCCTACAATCTATGCCATATAAACAATGAACTAGTTATAGGTCAAGTACATCACATAGTAACATAGTAGCAGCTCCACCAAAAGAACCATAGAACATACACCTCAAGCCTACTCGTACAAGTGCTAAGCTTGGGTCCATAGTACCATAAATTTTTAGGAGGTGGCATGGCGCACAATTATGCACATGATCCTTCCAAACAACACCATCATGTCCTTCCAACACAAGGAATCTAGATGGCAAAACCTCACGCACTCTCAAGATAGTGCAGCCAATGGAAACATCAAGTGTCATCGGTGCTATCTATTGTAGATATACATAGTCACTTGGATGAAATTGCTGGATCAAAGGTCTAAAACCTCCTCCTTGAATGGGAGCATAACATAAGGTTTCCCTACGTTGAGCAATTGCCAAGTTCTCAAAGACCGTCGGCATCACTTTTCAAAAGCCCATTGAAAACATATGTTCATCTATATATCTAGATTATCCAAGTCCAAAACTACAATAACATCTCAACAAATGGTTGTAGGTACATTTGGATCTTGTCCATAGAGTACAAAGTAAGGAGAGAAAGATGCTAAGGAGGTTTGCTGGCTAAACCGGCTAAACTGATAGCTCATGGCCATCTAAGGTAATTGGAGATCCCAATCTCCCAAGTGGCCTCTCTATAAACCATACTTCCACAATCCTCTCTTCATTTTCTAAACCACTCTCTTTGCTAAGCCATCTACCTCAAGGTAATCTTGAGAGGTAGTACCATGATCAATCAAAGCCTTGTCACACAAGACTTGAAACTTTCCTAAGAACTTTGTACCCTGATCAGTCAAAACCTCAGTTGGTGCACCAAATTGACTAAGAACCCAATCCAAGAACAAGTAAGTTGTCCCTTCATTGGACTTGTCAGGAAGTGCCACCAACTCAATCCACTAGGAGAAGTGCTCCGCCATCACAAAAATGTACCAATGATGTCTCAAAATCAATGGTAAAGGTCCAACAAAGTCCAAACTCCAGCGGTAACCCAATCCCATGATAAGTAATAAGTGCAATTGTGACATAAGAGCATTGAATGATGCTCTAACTCAGTCACAAACCACACATCTTGCAACAAACTACTATACATTGGTCTGCATTTTGCACCACCAATAATGACTCTAGAGTAAGCTATATGTATGCCTTACTCCAAAATGTCGTAGCTCCTCATGAGCATGACAAACCAACTATGGTCTCTGAGATAGAAGTGGTACGACTCGCACTCTACCATCCTCCCATATATGAAGAAGGTATTTTCCTTCCAATCTGAACCGCTTGGCTTGCTAAAGAACATGGTTTCTCTCTTTGGCTCCAACTTTGCCACCCACAACACCAATGCAAGATAGTCCATCATTAAGACATCATCATGAATGTCTCGCTGAACTATACCACTATCTCCACTCTTTGGATCCTATGACCTCAATAACTCCTCCTATATACGCTGAGAGAGATACCACCAAAGCCTCAAAAAATATATAGAGAAAGGTAGATTGCATGCCAACCTGGTAGCATCTCCTCATTTGTCTCACCTTGCCAACATAATCCAATTTGATCTTGCTGGCTAGGACATGGGCTTCTACCCATTTGCATCACGGTTCACCACTCCAGGTTTGTGAACCATGAAATCATACTCTTGTAAAATCAAAGCTCATTGTACAAGCTTCACTAAAAGCTTGTTGGACTCCATCAACTACTTCAATGGTGGATGATCAATAACGAGAGTAAAGGGTTACCAAATAGGTAACATCGGAAATGTGCTACTACCTAAATTGTTGCCAAACACTCTTCCTCATATGAACAATACTTTACCTCTGCTGATTTGTTGGAGCAACTAGCATAGGCCACCACAAACTCCTTCTCCTCATCACCATGCTGGGTGAGCATTGCTTCAAGCCCCAACATACTCCAATCAGTGTGAACCTAAGGTGGTCATCCTCTGATTAGTCTTCTCAAAATAGGAGTAGATGTCAACCTCTCCTTGAGCTCTACAAAAGCTCTCTCTTGCTCATCTCCCCAAAACCACTCTTATGTAAGCTTGGTCATCTTTGTCAAGGCCTTAGTAATGGCACTAAATCCTCTAACATAGCGGTGATAGAAGTTTGCCAACCCAAGGAATGCTTGCACTCTACTCATATCTATGGCCAAGGAATACATGCAATAGCCTCCACCATGGTCTGTTGAACACCTAGTCCTCTAGGGTAAATAGTGTGACCTAAATACTCAACTTGCTCATGGAACCTACAATTCCCAAGATGTAATTTGAGTCCATGAGATCTAAACCTCTCAAACACTTCCAACAATTGTCTCTCATGCTCCTCCACAGTAGTGCTATAGACCAAAATGTCATCAATATAGCACCAAGTAAAATCCAATCCAACTAAGATCCTATCTATGACCCTTTGGAACTCAACAGGAGCATTCTTGAACCCAAATAGTAAGAACCTCCATTGATATAACACATCCTTGTTGTGATAGTTTATAACCCAAAATGCTATCTTGGACTTATCTTCCTCTCTAATTGGCAATTGATGATTTCCTACTTGAAGATCCAAAGAACTAAAGACCTTTGCATGCACAATTGCATCAAAGATCTCCTCCGGTGTAGGCATGGCAAATTGATCAGCCCTAGCCTGTTAGTTGATAGGACGGTAATCTCCACACATCTGCCTATCTATGTAATTGCCATACACATCCTTCTTGGCTGGCATAATTGTAGCTGATGCATACTCTCCATGTGAAATCTACACCAAACCAACCTCAAAAAGATCACTACCTGGCTATAAATCAATGCTTGCTCCATATCATGTATCTATAGGGACGTCAAAAAATTGGTGTATTGCTAGTAAGCTCAATCCAAATACCAAGTCCCTTTAGAGCACCCAAATCCTTCATACTAAAGCCAAAACAAATCTTATAGCTCCTCAAGAACCTCAAAACTCGTAATTTTCTCTCTCTTGTAGCTTGGGTCCAAGATCTGGCCCTCAAGTATCCTCTGTAACTGTTGTAGGAGTGGAGGATGTACTAACTAGCTGCTACACTAGACCCTTGGGAGTAGTAGTGTCATGCTCCCAACCACTAGAGGTCCCAACCTCAATGTGAAAAATCCTTCCAATTTACAAGCTCCATACGTCCTCTAGTTGCATCCCAAGTAGACCAAGGGTGTAGTCCAAGTAGCCCACGCTCAAGTAGACCACTCTCCCTAGTAGCCACTAGCTGTGTCCCAAGAATACCATGCTCACTCTGTCCATCACCCCCAGCATGTGCCTAAATTGTCTTGATAGGCATAGAGCTCACAAGTGTCCAAGTGGTGATGCCTATCAAGCGCATCCTATGCTGCTGTACCAAACCAAGGCTCATAATCCAGGTCAAATAGTTCAAGTTCATAACCTGACCTAACACCTGATGCTTGGATACCTCTAACACTACCAGAATAGGTGTAATACCAATACAAAAACCCCTCACCCACTCTCTCTCATTGGTGTTGGGCTCCACCAACTATTGTAATTATGAGTCCTAAAAATTAGTCTAGGGCCTCCCTCTCAAAAAGCATGGGAGCCTAGGAAACTCATAAGTGTGGGAAAAGTGGCTCTGGGCTGTCCAACTAGGTTCACCACTACCATATGTGACTTATCAACCACTACCACCATCTAAGACTTATGCCTAACATCCAAGATGTCATCAACAATGATGTGGTTTAGTTACTGAATCTCGTCATGAGCATACTATAAAACCTCTCCGGGTAAGAGGTTTGTCGACCAAAGACAAAGACAATGAGCCTATGATCCTACTTTGGCTACATCTAACAACACGGCAGGTCCCATCCAAGAATGAACCTAATGCGTTCTTGCCACCACCTTGGTGCAAGAATCACCCATCAAAGGGAAGTTCTCCAAAAGGTAAACTAGAGAAATGGATTGATGAACTTGGAGATGTTGTAGTATCCATAACATCTCCCAAAACACACCAAAACAAAGATCTTGAAGACCCAAAACTCGACCAACACGTGTATGTCCCTAACATGGCCATCCAAAACCACCAAATGAATAGGTCCATGTCTCTCCAGATCATGCACCCCCAGCAAGGAAATGTCTATTGGTGGTATATCGGGTAATCCTTGACTGTTGACATTGGTAATAACTCAAGACACCAATAGGCCAAGTGTGCCACATGATGGAGAGAGACTCATCTAGCAATCTCATCTCTCTCTACATACAAGTACCTTTGTACTTGTATACCTATTTGTAGTACCGCATCTAGTCCAATGCTAATCCCATCAAACAACTCCAATAGACATACTCCCTCTAGTGGATACTACCAAGCAATGAGTGTGGTATCTAGAGGTGTCAAGGTAATCAACTTTGGAGGCTCATCCTCACATTAGTTGCCTAGTGTGAAGATGAGCTCCACTCCAAGCCTATTGCACTAATTGATTTGCATGCTGCTGCAATGCCTCCTTTAAACTCCACAAAGGAATATCCAAGGTAGATGGAATGATCACACTTGTACACCAAATCCGAGTGATCTCTTTTGGTACTAGATTATCCTCTACATGGGCCTTCTCCTTCAATAAATCACTAGGCCAAGTAACAAAACCACTAAAAGTTGAAACCAAAGCCGCCATGCTTCTAGACTATAGTGAGCCAAGATTGCCACTACTAGAGTGTATTGGTAGATGATATACTTGTCCTCCACCAGATTGTCAACCTGGTCTATAGGAGGTTGTCTCCTCCCAATAGTTAATACTGAAACCCATGGGATACAACACTGCTCTCCCAACTAACACATCATACGACTCAGCCACAGTTGCAATTGCCTAAGCTCTCACCACAGAGCTATCAGTTGGATGACCAGGCTGAATTTGGACAACAAGCTCTCCACATGTGATGTACTATGTAGAACCATCTCTCTAGATCTGAAATGGACACCTCTCCACATTGATCATCCGTAACTGTAGCCTTCCTCAATATAAGGGGTTGCGCACCAGAGTCAAGTAAGAACCTCTGTGGTGTATATACCTTCCTTGAAGGTCCCACTAACCAAAAAATTCCCCTTTTGGTTCTCAAATAGGACAACCTTAGTTGTAAATTATGCTTGCTCAAAGGCTGGTCTAGTTGGTAACTCCTCCAATTTAGCCACTACTGCCTACTATAAACCATTGGTCGTAGAGCGGATCCTATGCTCCTCAACCAAGTCAAATCCACTATCAACCACCTCTGATCTAGTAGTAGGAACCACATCATCCCTACTATCACAAAGCATGGCAACCAACCAAATCACTAGGGTTGGGTCAACTCCCAACGTACACATGTCATTGGCTAAGAATAATAGAAAGTGCATAATCACCTAAGCCGCCCCCAATATCATGCTAGACTCAATTTGTGTAGTAGCAAGTGGTTGACTAGTAGGTAGTCCATCATGCATCCTATCACCACCAACAACACCTACACTAGGACAATTAGGAGCCATAGATGTTGTTTGTAGTGCCTCAGAGAGTGTAAAAGACTAGGGAGTATGACTTGTCTACCAGACTCTCCTCTTTGTGGGTCCAACTCTACTAATAATCCTCTAGGCTCTGAAGCACGTATTGCACTCCTAGTCACTACGGCAGATGCATCCACCTGTGTTGCTGCGCACATGAAGTCTAAGATATCTCTATCACCACTTATGAGGTGGAAGCCTCAGCACCCGAATTTGAACTCCTTTGAGTTATGGTGTAATACCAAGAGCTAGCCATATGATCTAGATGTGAAATTTGGTTTGGTAACATCTAGAATGATGTTATACATGATGGTAAAAATAGATCAAATAGAAGTATCACCAAAAGAGTACTTCCACTAATAGAGCAGAAATTGAAATAGACTTGAGAACCTTAGAACCAATAGCTAGACATATGATTTAAAGTGAGAATTGGTTTGGTAACATTTGGAAGGATGTTACACATGATAGACTAAATAGATCAGAAAGAGGTATCACCAAAAGGGGACTACTAATAGAGTAGGAACCAAAATATGCTTGAAATCTTTGAAGGCAATTTTGGAGGCCTAAACGGATGAATTAGGCCTAAAAAATGTGCAAATTCCCCCCCCAATGGAGGAAAGGTTGGCCTTCCCTCCCCCTTGGTTTGTCTCATGGGAAGCTTTCCAATGGTACATTACTCACGTGATTCTAAGACTTCTACAAGAAGATTCCCTAAAAGATTCCCTCCGGTTAAAGCTTGTTTGACCAACCAGATAGGACCTAGACCTACATGTCACCCATCCAAGTAAGTAATCCAAGGGTGGATCTTGATGACATGTCACCTATCTATGTGCCTAATCCTATGGTGGAGCTTCCTTGGAGGAGATCCTCTTTGTCTATATAATAAAGAGAAGGTGCTCCTTTGGGGCACCGAATGTTGAGTGTGTCATCTGTGTTTTCTCTCTTCTCTTGTCCTTGGAGTATTACAATGGTATTAGAGCGAGTGTCTTAGTCCAAGAAAGTGGATCATCCGTCTTGGAAGAGCACAAACTTTTGAAAGTGAGTAATTTGAGGTGGAGAACATAGAGTAATTGCTAGACTTAGGAATGACGTTAGAGAGTGGATGGGATGGATGCATCAAGAGGACAATTTCTCGCACCTAGCTTTCCATTCCCAAATCCATTCCACATCAAGGTTATGTATGTCCAGCGTGAGCAAATGAGGGTATCGCTAGTTTATCACTTTGGTGTAGAATTCATAGATAGGGTGATGAACTCACCAAACCCGGTGATTCTACCTATGGTGATATATGACAAAGAGTGGGCTTTGACAATCTAAATTCTATTATGATAATATGGATGTGAATGTCCCAAATCCTCTCCCTTTCAACACTCAAGTAGAAATCCGTTATATAGTGAGACCAAAAGTGATGTTTAGAGATTTTATGGTTAGGAATTTTGGCAAGGAGTATTATCAATGAGTGATAGCTTCTTAGGTCCCAATGGTAGTTCTGATAGTTCACGCACCTTTGAGAGTGATCATATTGACTCTATATTGAAGTAAACATTAGCAATTGAGTGTTGCAAGAACCATGGATCCGCAATTGCAAGAGCTGGTGCAAGGAATGCAAGGGATGTTGAATGAATTTTGAGAGATTAAGATGACCATGGAGACATTACAAAGTCAAGTGCAAATCCTCAAGAACAATCAAGCCATCCAAGAAGAAGAGCCGTCTCAAAACTCAGTACCTGCAACAAAAGTACTTGGAGAGGCACTTGTGCCTATGAACCCTATCAACAATGAAGCCACATTGCTACTTTGGATGAAGAAGACCTGCAACATCGAGCCTTACAAGGGGCAGTGTATGATGGGAGTAGTGAAAACTTGGATCTCAAGAATGAATCAATATTTCCGATTGTTCTCAACAGAGATCACAAAGCATGCTGCAGGCGTGTTTGCATGTGGGTACTTGACCAATAAAGCCCTCATGTGGTATGATGCTTGGGAATGATCCATGTTGGCAGAGAGAAGGGGGGTCATGTGGACAGCAATGCAAGAAGGATTGCTGAAGAATTTCCAACCGGTGGATTCTGTGCAGATGGCTTGAACCCGACCATGGGGATTGAGATAGAAGAATAGTGTACAAGAGTATGTGGAGGCATTTCTGGATCTACAAGTTGCAATAACCAACATGAGTCCAGCAGAGGCTCTTGACAATTTCAAACAAGGGTTAAAGGAGTAGATTCGCCAAGAAGTCATGGTGCAAAATCCTTACATGGTATTTGAAGCCATTGCTTGTGTGCAAAGAATAGCAAGAGCATTGGGTGGAGGTGAAGGAGTAGTTCTACCTCAACATTATCAGGCAGAAATGCCACACATGGGTGGACCAGTACCGATAGAATTGGGCAACCTTCAATTTCAAGATTGAGGAGCACGACCGCTTCAAGGAGAGTGTGGACGGGTAAAAGAACAAAGAGATGGAGTCCCATGAGGAGAAGGATCTTGAGGAGAACAACACCATTGTTACAATTGTGGCCGTATTAGGCACATATCTACCAATTGTCGCACTTGTTTTCCTAGAGGTCCTTGGCCTTTGTACAAGTGATCTTTGAACAACATGGAGAGGCGCATTGAAGAGGAGGAGATGGAAATCACTTTGGAAAATGAAGATCACTAGTAAATGTACCTCACGGCCTTACTGGCTCAATAAGGAAGAAGAAAAGCAAGGGAAGGAAGAAGACTAATGCGCAAAGATCCCGAAAGGCAACCTCACAATTGATTGTTGTGAATGGAGTCCTAGTAGGCAATCAAGTGAGAGTATTAATCGATCTAGGAGCATAAGAGAATTTCTTATCTCGCTCTGTTGCAATAAGATTGGGAATGGATCTAGAGAGAGATAGGAATGAAGAAGTAAAGTTTCCTAACGGGCAAACAGAGAGGATTGAATCATTACCTAGATGAGTAACACTCTCTGTAGGAGAATATCAAGAAGCAATAGAAGGGCAAGTGATACAATTAGCTCGTTATGATGCAATCTTAGGCATGCCATGGATGGAGCATTACAACCCTATGGTAGATTGGAGGAAGAAAGTAGTGAGAACCTACCAATGGTCAATCATTAGGGTTAAAGAAAAATCACCCAAGCAAGATCTGTATCTATATGTCATACGGACGACAACTGTCTATAAGACCGATAGATGTTTCATGGGTCTAATAAGAGAAGTCTAGAGTGCACAACTCGATGGACAAGTTCCAGAGAAATTGAAGATTGTGGTGGATGAATTTCAAGATGTCTTTCTTGATGATCTACCCTTAGGATTACCACCAAAAAGGAGAGTAGATCATAAAATTGAGACACTCCCGAGGAAGACACCTCCTTGTAAAGCCCCATATCACCTATCACCTCATGAGTTAGAGGAGTGTAAGACTCAAATTGAGGAGATGTTGCAGAAGGGGTTCATCCAACCTAGCGTATCACCATATGGGCTCTTGTCTTGTTTGTGAAGAAGAAGGATGGTACAATGCGCATGTGCATTGACTATTGAGGTCTCAATCAACAAACAGTGAAGAACAAATACCCCTTACCTCGTATGGATGACCTATTTGATCAACTCTATGGAGCAAGATACTTCACCAAATTGGACTAGCTGAGCAATTACAATCAAATCCAAATTGCAAAGGAGGATGTGTACAAAACTGCCTTTTGAACTAGGTATGGCCACTTTGAGTATCTTGTGATGCCTTTTGGCCTCACCAATGCACCTGCCACTTTCATGAATCTAATGAATGACATATTTTGTCCATACTTGGATAAGTTTGTTATTGTCTTCTTGGATGATATCTTAGTATACAATAGCACGATGACGGAACACAAACAACATCTACGAGAGGTCCTCCAAATTCTAAGATAAAATCTATTGTATGCCAAAATCTCAAAGTGCAAGTTTGGCAAGTCTGTATTAGACTACTTGGGACATAGAGTAAGTGCAAAGGGCATTCAAGTATTGATAGATAAAATAGAGGTCATTCAAAAATGGCGTGCCCCAGAAGATCAGACTCAACTCAAGAGCTTCTTGGGTTGACAAGATTCTATTGTAGATTTTTCAAGGACTTCTCCAAGGTTGCATAGCCTTTAATATCACTACTTGGCAAGGGAAAGAAGTGGACATAGGGAACCGCACAAGAGTTGGTCTTTCAAGAATTGAAAGTCGCCTTGCTACATGCACCAATCTTGAAGTGGTATGACCCAAAATGACCATCAAGTTGGCTATAGATGCATCAAGCGTAGCAATAGGAGCAGTCCTACAACAAGAGTGGCATGACGGATGGCATCCAATTGCATATTTCAAAAGTTGTTACCGGTAGAGCGCAACTACCACACCATAAAATAAGAGGAGCTGGCCATTGTTCTGGCAACCAAGCATTGGAAGCACTATTTGGGCGAGAAGGCATTTGTAGTAGAGATAGACCACAAACCTCTAGTCTACCTCGAGAGGTAGAAGGATCTATCTTGTCGCCAGATTTAGTGGGCAGAGTGGCGATAACGCTTCAACATGTCAATCACTTATGTGGAAGGTAAGAAGCAACTTGCAGATGCATTCACCCGCATGCCAATGGAAAACAACTTGGTGGCAGAGGTTAAGATTAACCCTGAATTCTGGCCCGAGATTCTGGCTACTATAAAAACTGATCCGCAGATTGTAGAAGCACAATCATCCAAAAGCGTCACCAACATCCAAGGACTCACCTTTCGTGATAGCAAATTATAGATGACAAATGTCTCAAAATTACGTACCACCATTCTAGCAAAATGTCATGATTCGACCATTGCAGGTCATGTCAGAGTGGACAAGACCTTGGATGTAGTCCAATGCCATTACTATTGGCCCAAGATGAGCAACGACGTGATGGACTACATGTGCATTTGCCTACTTTTTCAACTAAACAAAGCTTCTAATCAAGCTCCTGCAATGCTCTTTCAACTTCTCTCCATGCCTACCCAACATTAGGAGCAAGTGAGTATGGATCTCGTCTGTGAATTACCCAAGACCACCTCAGGGTTTAACTTCATCATGGTCTTTGTGGACCAACTCAACAAAATGATTCATGTACGCCCTACCACCAAGGATGTGACCGCTCCACAACTAGCTCAATTATACTTAGATGTAGTCTTTTCTCACCATGGCTTGTCTTGAGTACTTATCATCGATAGAGGCACTCAATTCACCAATTTGTTTTGGCAAACACTCTTTGGTTTCTTCAAAACCAAGTTGGCCATGTCCACAACTTACCACCCACAAACATATGGCCAAATAGAGCGAGCTAATCGCATGATTGAAGACATGTTACATGGTTTTACCTTAGAAGAGCAAGAGAGGTGAGACACCCTACTCTCGTTGGTGGAATTTGCTTACATCAATTCAGTGAATACATCCACCCAAGTCACTCCGTTCTTCCTCATGTTTGGTGAGCATCCCTTCACACCTTCTAGCTTGATGAAGATCCGTCCAATGGCTACCAAAGTCGATGCAGTCAACACATTTGTTTCTAGAATCCAACACGGTGTGGAGAGCGCCAAGCACAGATTATAGATTGCACAAAATCAACAAAAGCAGTATGATGATGCACACCGTAGGCACATGGAGTCAATGTTGGAGATCAAGTGTGGCTATCGACAACCAACCTCACATTAGTTGGACCTCATAAGCTCAGACCTTGTTTTATTGGGCCTTTCTTGATTCTTTGTCGCATCAATACCGTGGCCTATCACCTTGAGCTACCACCACACATGAAGATCCATCAAGAGTTCCATGTTTCCCTACTATGTAGATATGTTCCCCGATCAGGCCAGAGTCATTCCACACAAGACATTCTACCTTGTCCGACACTCATTGATGGCACAGAGGAATATGAAGTGGAGCATATTCTCCAAAAATGCATGCGTGGTACTTGCCATCCATGTGTGGACTATCTAGTACAATGGAAATGTTACCCCCTCTATGAAGCAACATGGGAGCTTGCTGCCAATTTGACACATGCACCGATGTTGGTGCAAGCATTTGAGCAACAATTGCACAATGAGGACGTTGCGTCTTAAAAAGAGGGAGGTCTGTAATACCAAGAGCTAGCCATATGATCTAAATGTGAAATTAGGTTTGGTAACATCTAGAATGATGTTATACATGATGGTCAAAATAGATCAAATAGAAGTATCACCAAAAGAGTACTTCCACTAATAGAGCAAAAACCAAAATAGACTTGAGAACCTTAGAACCAACAGCTAGACATATGATTTAAAGGAGAGAACTGGTTTGGCAACATCTAGAAGGATGTTACATATGATGGACTAAACAGATCAGAAAGAGGTATCACCAAAAGGAGACTTCTACTAATAGAGTAGGAACCAAAATATGCTTGAAATCTTTGAAGGCAATTTTGGAGGCCTAAACGGATGAATTAGGCCTAAAAAATGTGCAAATTCCCCCCCAATGGAGGAAAGGTTGGCCTTCCCTCCCCATTAGTTTGTCTTGTCGAGAACTTTCCAATGGTACATTACTCACGTGATTCTAAGACTCCTACAAGAAGATTCCCTAAAAGATTCCCTTTGGTTAAAGCTTGTTTGACCAACCAGATAAGACCTAGATCAAGATGTCACCCATCCAAGTAAGTAATCCAAGGGTGGAGCTTGCTGCCATGTCACCTATCTATGTGCCTAATCCTATGGTGGAGCTTCCTTGGAGGAGATCCTCTTTGTCTATATAATAAAGAGAAGGTGCTCCTTTGGGGCACCAAATGTTGAGTGTCTAATCTAAGTTTTCTCTCTTCTCTTGTACTTGGAGTATTACATATGGCCATGTTAGCCAATCTTTGCTCCAACTACTAAATCCGAGTAGCCACAGTTGTATCAAAATTAAGGGCAAGTATTGCACCTCTACTAGGTGTAGATCCTCTACCACCTTCTCCTCCATGACCTAGAGCTCCTCTACCATCTGCTATAAAAGCCCTACCACTCCGTAACTCTAGGTGTAGGTCAAAGTATTGGTCATTAGTGTGACCAAATCTATAGCAATGCTTACACTGTCTCTATGCTGGTTGAGATGCACTAGAGGTATCATGTCTGCTGGCCTGAGTGCACTCTCTCTTGTGATGAGGTCCACCACAAGTCTAACAAGAAACACCACCACTCACTAGTTGCTGTTGAGCCAAAAATGAAAGTAAAGGACTAGCCACACTAGGCTCTCCACTCACTCCACAAGATCTAGGCTGTCCACCTATCCTTGAAAACCAACATGGCATGGTGCACTCTACTACACTCTAGAAGAAGTGTAGCTATAGATGAGGTCTCCCTACCAAATCTAGATATCACTACTCTCTTCCCCACCATGTTAAGCTCAATACACTCAGCCAAACCAAAGACCACTACCAAAGTAGGCAAAGTAGCATGTAGCAATGTAGCATCACAAACTTGATATTGCAACTCCTTGTCCAATATCCCATATCCAAATTGGAATACTTGGGCCTCAATAACTCCTTGATTAAAACTGATCTACCATCTCATGCAAGTGTATCCCTCATGTAGGCTCTCTCTAGCCTTCTATTGAAACTCTTGCAAGCTCCTCAGCTTGTAAGTCCACACTCCTTGGTAATTTTGCCTCAAACACTAGAAGAATTCCACCATGGACCTAAAGCTTGGTATTGCACCACCTCCTATAGTAGTACTTCCACTTGTAGAAGCACCATCTCCAAGAGATCCACCAATGCTACTAGAGCTAGAACTCGTAGGTACTATTGACCCTAGAAACCATGCCTGAAGTGATGGAAACATAGTTTGAAGACCAATATTGTCTCCATAACTCAATCTCCTCCAAGTGAGCTCTCCTAAACTGATGGTAGTCATCCATTGGCAGACCTTCCCAGTGCTAAAATAACCTCTTCTATGCCCTAAAGGGTGTGAACAAAGTTGGGTTCTGCATTTGCTACAAATTACACAAACTATCAAACTCCTAGATGAAGTTATCCAATTGAATGGTACCTACTATACCAGAGTAAAGCTTGGGATCTTTAGAGGTCCCATGAATCTTGTCTATGTCCCATAACAATAGCGCAAACACACCAAGTGACTCTTAATTGAATCAGCTCCTATGTCAAACTCCAACTCAAAGTCAATCTCCTCCTTCACTATACTTGAGATACAAGCTGATAATGAGCACCACTCCGAGTAAACACACTATGTGTTGCAATGCTATCTCCTCCAAAATCCCCAAAGAACTCTATCATGACAAGTAACTAAGAATTGCAACTTGCAATTGAAACTTCCGCAAGTATCCCACCAAGTGCCAACACTTCCAAGTGCTAACACCACCAACTAAACATCACCAACTAATGTAGCTCTAACTACAACAACTACACTAGGAGAAAGGGCAACCTATAACCTGGCATCACAACATGCACTCTCAAGGTCTGTAGGTCATCACTCCTTGCCTCACCAAAGAGAAACATAGGTAGTTTGACTGGTCATCACTCCAACCTCTCTCAAGAGCACACTAGAGCACCATCACTATAAAGTTAGGGCACCTCACACAAACATGGTGCACAAACAGGAAGTAGAGAATGGAGGAGGTCCAATCACAAAAAAACTAAAAAAGAACCCTCCATCTCATAAATCAACATTGGATTGACTCTATCACCATTTAGCATTTGATATAATATGAGTTATCTACTTCCTAAGCTACTAGGATCACCAATAATGGGATCAAATTGTCTCTCCTAGCCAAAGCTACAACTATATAGATAATAGTGGAATAGTCACTAGGACAACAAGTGAGTGTGGACCAATTGGCTAGGGCATTAGTAT
The DNA here is from genome assembly GCA_948567375.1 of Lunularia cruciata. Taxonomy (NCBI): domain Eukaryota; kingdom Viridiplantae; phylum Streptophyta; class Marchantiopsida; order Lunulariales; family Lunulariaceae; genus Lunularia; species Lunularia cruciata. Next base: position 38,299,536 of record OX419758.1, read on the forward strand.
AAGAACCTAAGATCTAAGGGTCAAACCTATTGCGCACAATCTAACAGGATGGGCAGATTTTGCCAAACAATGACCAAAATCTACTCTAAACTAGCTAGCCTCATACCGGCAAGCTAACTTTCTTGCCCTTTTAGCCCTTTGTAGCCTCTCATAGCTCACACCCTATGCTTCAAAGCCTCTAAATGCCAAAATTCAACTTTCATCTCTTGAGCTCAAAATCACGACCACGGCTCAAAAATTGCTTCTCTTTGCTTGAAATTTGGCCATTGTTTCTGCACACTATCTCCCTCATTGCCAAATCTGTAGCAATCAAACAAGCTTTTGCACAATAGGGAAAACTTGAACTATGATCAAGCTACCAATGATCAGCGAGTCTTGGAGATACCACCAACACTCAGTTCCTACACTTGATTTCCCCTTGACCTCACTTCTTTGATGTAATCAGTTTGTTTACACAACTCAAATCACACTCAATCAAATCAATACTTGATTTGTTACTCAATGATCTACCAACAATTGGGCACTAATTATAGTCAAGCCACACCTACTCTAGCTAAGAGAATCCATGTGATGCTCACTGGCCTCTGTCCACCATAGCTAGGAACTTGAAAGCTCAACATCAAAGAAGTGAGCTCTCTAGAGTTGTACTTTGAAAGTATACCCCTTGGACTCAAACTAGGTCTCAAACCCTAACGGTCCTACTGACGGCACACCAAACGGTCCATATGGTGCAAGTGATGATGGGCCACACCATGTAGTCAATACACTAAACACAAAATTTTTCCATCAACAAGTAGTCTATGAGCAACTACCAAAATACTCATGACTACCAACACTACTACTCCAGAGTCTGAGCAATCTAAGAGCAATGCTATAAATGGCATGACAAGGCCAAATTTGCATAATTTTCTACATTGACAATGCCAATAGCTACCAGCAAAATCCCAAGATATATAATTTTGAGGTGGATTATATCAATCCCTATAAGAGAGCAATATTTTTTGGAAACCAACCAAACTACAATGGAACACCCAAAACAATATGTGGAACCAATCATTTTCACATTCCACATCAACAATACTCCCAAGATTGGATTTTCTAATTCTTTGCAATATTGAGGAAGGTGAGTATAGTCCTCTTCATAGGACCCAAGCAATTGAGTGGCAACTTTCTCCTTCATGACCCATGCTTTTAGATATGATAGAATTGCCCCATTTCTTCTACAAATATCTAATGTGAATTCCATTACACGGTAATTTGGTCATTCAGATAGACACTTGTACTTTTGTAGCAACCCATCATGACATTGCATGTTTGCTGCCAAGTTCTTGAGTCCCCAAGCAAGTGTGCTCATTGACACACATTTTGATGACAAACTCCAAGTTGTGTGGTAATTGATGCATGCTATCACGAGAAGTACTCCTCTTGTTTGCAAGCTATTGTATATCAAACTTTTTTTGATTTGATTTTTCAAAATTCAAAATTTTCCATAACCTCTTCTTGCACAACAACTTTCAAGTTATCCTTATCTAGAAAAATAAAACTAATAGTAAGCACCATGGTGTATTCTGAAATAGAAGCATTGTGCAAGGTACTAGAAGCAAAAGATGCATGTTAGAGTGGTTGTGGGAGGGAAGACATGTGCTTCCATTTCAAAATACATCATGGTGCTTACTATTGGTTTTTTTTCCCGAATAATATGATACTAGCCATTTTATTGCAGATGCATTACTGTATAATCATATGGACCAAGGGTATTTTTTAAATTTTGGGGTAATTGAGGGGTATTTTTTATAATTTGAAAACCTAAGGGATATATTTGATATTTTGGAACAATTGAGATACAGTTATGATATACCTCCAAAAAATTATAGGAGGCTTACAAGATGAGCTTATCTTTGATAAATCCCTAAAGTTTAATTTCTATTGTATCTTTGATTGCATAATGAACTTTAGTGTACTCTCTATGTATTGTAAGGAAATGAGTGGAATGAATATGTTAACCTTAGATAACATTTAAGTCAACATTATAGGTACATAGCACAGTTTGAGAAGATTGAGAACTATGCCTAAAGGCTAAGTTGTTATGTTATAGATTAGCTACATTATTCCAAGATTAGTTACGTATAAATTGCAACATTCTATTTACCTAACCTATGTCAAAGAGTAAAGTGGTTGACATGACCGATACACTTTTGTACAAGTATTTCATTATCTATCAGGTTAATCTAACACCCTCCCTTAATGAACATTTTGTATAGATCTAATGTTCATGAATTCTAATGCAAGACTAAAATTTTCACGTAAATCCCTAGTTAAACCCTTCATGAATATGTAAGCATTATTGTGTTTGCTATCAACATGCCAAAAAATATATGTTTTTCCTTGGCTCTTTCTTTGATAAAATGAAATTTTATATCTAAATTTTTAGTCCTCTTGTGTTATTTTAATGGTGTGACAATATCAATGCCATTTTTGTTGTTGTAGTAGACCTTCATTGTTTCTTTTGGAAAACCTAAGTCAGTTAGTAGCCGCTTAAGCCACACTGCTTCAGTTGCTACTTTTGACATGGCCATTTATTTTGCATTAGTGTTAGATAAGGAAACTATGTTTGTCTCTTACTTGACCAAACTTATAGTTGCCTTACACAATATGAAATAATAATACCTCCTATAGATCTTCTTGTATCTTGATAGCCTCCCCAATTTGAGTTGGAGTATCCCTGAATTGGGATGCTTGATCTGCTATGAGTGAGACCCTTGGAAAGTGTCCCTTGAATGTGTCAAAAAATTCTCTTGATAGCTTTTCAATGGTTAGGGCCAAGATTTGCTATGTACTTGGGAATTGAACTAACTACACAAGTCAAATCATGCTTAGTGCTAGCCATAGCACACATTGAACTCTCCATTGCAGATTCGTATGCTATTGTTTCCATATATTCTCTCTCTCTGTATCATTTTTAGGACAATCTTGAAGACTTAATGTAATCCTTGAATCTCTAGGATTTAAATAAGCTTACAATCTTGCACATCAAAATGAGTAAGCATCTCTCTTGAGAAAGATTGATTTATGCTTGGCTTCTCATGACTAATTTCTCCAAGATAAGTCATCTTAAAACTCTTCTTGAGAGATTTTTTGATAGAGAGGAGAAGACAAAGATTATTAATAGCAATGATGTATCTAAATAAAGGAGTAAGATGATATAATATGAGCCATAATGGAAAATATACAAATTAGTACCACCAATAGAGCACTCAAAACCTAGGCTCAATAGAAATTGATCAAACTTCTTATGGTTGGGCAGATTATTTCAGACTATGAAAACCTTGAAGAGCTATAGAACCAATTGTCTCTACAACTTGCCTTGTTGTTTCTTGTGCTATTCAAGAGTCAAAATTCCAAGAAGAATGTGCATATATATGCTTTTGGTTCAATGTGCAATTGAGGAATATTGTTTTGACATCAAGAGCATGCACTTACAAATCATTTTGAGTTGAGAAAACAAGTAGCACCCAAATGGTTGTCATCTTGACAACAAGAGAGAAGGTCTCTATGTAATCAACATTGTGAACTTGGGAAAAGCCACAAGCTACAAATCTAGCCTTATACCTTTGGATTAGGCCTTGGGATCATATTTTTCTTAAAAATCCATTTATATATTTCTACCTTGCAACCTAGTGGTGATCCAATGATGGCCTAAGTTTGATTGTTCTCCATAGATTGGAGTTCATTATGAATGGCCTCAAGCCATCTGGAAGAATTAAGTCCAGAGAAAGCAACTTCATGAGTGTCAAGATCAAGGTTTGATGTAGAATATGCACAAAAAATGCATTAGTAGCCTCCAACATCGCATCATATTTTTGGACTAGAGTGCAAAATCTGGCGCCCCGACATAGAAAAAAGCTTGAAATGTATTTGGAGAAATGTTGGTTTGGGTCTCCTAGTATAAACAATAGGAGAAGATCCTTGGAAACTATTTAGACAACCAAAAGTACAAGACAATGATGGTATTGGAGAAGGCAAGGATTAGGAATTGCCAAAATTGTAGTGGTGTTGGAAGGAGTTGATTGAGATAAATTGCAAGAAGAAGGAGTGAACAACAATGGATCAACTTGATTTTCAACACACTCCTAATCTACATTGTACATTCTAGAAAATAACATATTTCTAGATAGAAATATGTGATTATCATAAATGCATTGTAGTCTATAGGCTTTACTTTCTTGGTCATAACCTAGAGAAATAAGATTTGTAAGATTTGTACATTAACATTTTACATTAAGGGGAGGCTATCAAGATACAAGTTGTTTGCGTAATCAATACAACCAAAAAATCAAAGTAAAGATAGGTTAAGTTTGTGACCAAACTAGATTTGGAATGGTGTAGCATCAAAGGAGATAGTCTTAATAGGACTTTGATTCTGGTGAGAGTTTATAGTTTTTAGTGCCTCTCCTTTGTAAGGCTTGGGAAGTCTAGATGCCAACATTATGGGTCAAATTTTTTCTACCAAGGTTTTTCTATTTCACTCTACAACACCATTTTGCTAAGAAGTGTATGCAATATTGAACTAATGTATGATACCTTTTCCTTTATAGAAAAATGAAATGTTGTAGACTTGTATTCACTGCCATTGTTTGAATACATCATACAAATATTCTGATAAATTTTCATTTTTGCATAGGTAACATGCTCCTAAAAGCAAGTAAAGACTTCATGCTTGAACTTGAGCAAGTACAAGAAAGTATACCTTATATGTCATTGATAAAGGTCACAAAGTACTTGTAACCAATATAAGTGCCACAAACATCAAAGTGAATGATAGCCAATTGAACAATTGCTCTAATAACTACTTCTTGAGGTAGGGGAGTTTGAGTTTGCTTGTTATGAAGGCAAGGTGAGCAAATAGGGAAATGAATTAGGATGGATTTGATCCATCTCAATAGCTAGATTTTTGTCATGTGTAACACCATTAACTAGACATATTATCTTGAGGTGGAAATTTGCTTGGTAATATCTTGAGGAATGTTATATATGATAGTATAAGTAGATCAGATAGAGGTGTCACCAAAATAGAACTTCTACTAATAAGGTAGAGGCCAAAAATACCCTAAAAACTTCAAAGCTAATTTGGGAGGCCAAAATGGATGAATGAAACCTCAAAAAAAGATTCCTTCCCTTTGGAAAAGAAGTGTTGCCTTCTCCCCTCTTTGTTTTCTTTGTTGAGAGCTTTTCAATGGTACCTCATCCATGCTATTTGGAGCGTCCTATAAGAAGATTCCCTAAAGATTCCCTTTGGTCAAACTTATTTTACCAACCAAATAGTACAAAGATCAACATGTTAGCAATCCATGCAACTAATCTAACAATGGAACTTGCTGACATGTCACCAATCCATGTATTTATCCAAGGGTGTAGCTCACTTTGAGTGGATTCTCTTTACTTTATAATAAAGACAAGGTGCTACATTGGGGTATCGGAGTGTTGAGGGATGAAGTCCTATGTTTCTCCTAGGGTTTCTCTTGTTCTTGGAACACTATATCATGTAAAAGTTAGAGATGATGTTTCTTATGTGCTCTAATTGTTGTTGATGCCATATCAAGGTAATGGTAGAAGGTGCAACACTAGTTAGAGTAGAGATTGTAGCTACTTAAAGTGACTCAAAACTGGTCAAAGTAGAGGTTTTAGTAGCTTTAGGTGGTTAAAGTGACTCTCCAAACAGCCAGAAATTTTCCCATTTGTGACAAGTTGCAATCTTATTATGTAGATCATCATATAATAAATACTAGTTTCCTTGCTATGGAATGAGCCATGGGATTATTAACTGAAGTGCTAAATAGAGACTCGTATTCTTCAAAGGAACATGCAGAAAATGCTCTAAAATGTATGGGTTCCCTGAACAGGTAAGCTTGACAAAAATTTTCCATTGCCCAGAATAGCAAGGTTGGAACCATCTGCCAAGTAAACTCGTTGAGGTAGTGAGTATTTCTCATAGTCTAGAAAATAGGTGCATTGATGTGTCATGTGTAGAGACGCTATGATATTAATGTACCATCATTTTTCTTGAATGATGGAAGGAACAACATCAACATTGTACAAAAGAGAGGTGAGTTGTAGTAAAGTTGGATTGATATAGATCTTGACTCCTTTCTCCCTTGTATCAACAATTTATCTGTTATAATCCTTTATATGATGCACCTTCTTTGAGCAGTAATGATAGATGATGGAAGGTCTTGAAGAATTACCTCCAAAAGGTCTAGAGAAATAATTTGATTGGATGGTCTATTGAAAGAATTATGTCCCAAAAAATAAGTTCTAACCAGGTCGGTTGAAAGAATTCTATCTTGAGAAAGAATTCTAATAAGGTTTGTTGAAAGAATTCTATCTTGAGAGACCATGAGAGTCATGCTTCCATCTTCTCTTGCCTTTGCCTTTGTTCCTAGAAGATGAAGAGTATTTTTATATAAAGGCTAGAGTATGTGTTTGCTCTACAAAACCTTCATGCTTCATGATAATCTCTTCTTGAAGAAGAAGAGCAATAACATATGAAAGATTCCATATCTCTTGGATTTGTAGCTACTGCAAAGATACTTGTAGCTAGAAAGTATAGATTTAATCAAGCGAAGCTTAGTTTGCTGATCATTGAGCAGATTATTCATAATAGCTAATTGGGTTAGGAGTCCACAAAAACTTACTATATATTTAGCAACATTAGCACCTTCATGCATCTTCATTATAGTTAATGTATCTAGTAGGTACATGATGGTGATATCATCTGTACCTTTGTACATGGTGGTCAAGTCCTTCCAAGCTTCACTTGCTAATGTATGTCTACTTATAGCACTAACATACTCAAGAGCCATTGCTTAATTGGTAGCTTCCAAAGCAACATTATTCCTTTGCTCCCAATCAAGTAGATCAATTATTGAAGTGAGCTTGACTTCAATGCCATCAACAAAGCTACTTTCAACTTGAGGGAGGGACAATGCTTACATGTGTAACAATATGGAGTTTTTAGATGAGTTCATTGAGACTAACAAAATATCAAATAGACCAAATTAGCCAAATATTATGAGAATATTCTATAAGCATCTAGGAAGCTACTTGGTACCTTCCAAGTATTAGGTAATGTGTATGCCAAGTGATGACTTCTAGGAGGAAGCTTCTTGGCTAACTTAGCTTGCACACCAAGTAGGTTGCTTCTAGAAGGAAATTTTTTGGGAAACTTCCCAACTAGCTTAGCTTACATGCCAAGTAAGCAGCTTCTTGAAGGAAGCTTCTTGAGAAGCTTTGCACCTAGCTTAGCTTGCACTCTAAGAAAGTAACTCTTAAGAAGATTCCTAAGAAGCTTCTCAAGAGTATTGTATATTTCAATCAATACTAAAGCCCAAGCTCATGCTAGACATTTGGAGTTTCTCTTAATGAAGAGTCCCAATGTAATTTTCCATTCTCCTATTTTTCTCCTTGATCTTTTACATTGCTATCAGAGCAGGAATGGGATGGATAGAATTTATGGACCACCAAATCCAGTTCACCCAAATCATTTCTTGATTGTTTGAAGAAAGAGACCATCAATGACCATAAACCCTTCTTGCAGACATTACATTTGGAGCATATGAACAGTTGACATCTTTGATGGGAAGCTTTTTGAAGTTGACAACTATAGTTTTTCATATCAAACTAGAGTTCAAGCTTGGTAGGTTCCATGTCATCCCCAATATCACAACAACCTGATTTGAAGGTTCTTCTGCTCATCATGATGGCAATTATGATAGTGTCATTGACTCAAAAGTCCAAATCAAGTTTAGTACCGCTTTACAACAAGACCCCTTCTTTCAAATGGTACAAGGTTCTTTTGCAATACACAACAAGGAATATAACACTTTCTTCTTCAAGGAAGGTCTTTTATTTTGTGAGAACCAAATCTATGTTCCAACCAAGGGTGATCTATAACTTGTGTACCTTCAAGAAGCCCATGACTTACCAATATTGGTTGCATTGGTGTGGACAAGACCTTGAGTACCCTATAATACCAATGGTGGTGGCGCAACATGGCACAAGAGGTTGAGAGTTTATTCAATCTTGTGAAAGATACCAACTTAACAAGGCCAATTAACCCAAAACCGATTGGACTCCTTGAACCACTTCCATCCCATCTACTTGATGGGAACATGTGAGCTTAGATCTTATCACATCCTTGCCCAAGACAAAACAAGGTCACACAACCATTGTGGTGCTTGTTGATAAGCTTAGTAGAAAATCCATTTGGCATCCAACCTTCCATATAATGGATGCTTCAACATTTGCCCAAATCTACTTTGAGAATATCTTCAAGCATTGTGGGATGCTTTGTGTACTCATCTCTAATTGTGATCCTTGATATACTGGAAAATTTTAGCAAGCACTCTTCTAGCTACTTGGTACCAAGCTTGCTTTGTCCATGGCCTATCATCCTCACATCGATGGACAAACCAAACATGAAAATCAGACCTTGGAGGATATGCTTCATGCCTTTGTCAACTTTCACCATACCAATTGAGATGAATATCTTGCATCTATTGAGTTTGCCTATAATAACTCCAAGTAGGTAAACATCAGATTTTCTTTCTTCATTGTAAATTTTGGCCAAGACCCACTTGTTCCAGAGTCCCTTCTTGCTCCTCCACCATCTCATGCCCCTCATATTTCTACCTTCTTGACCACAATATCCCAATCCCTACAATAAGCTAAATCTCATCTCCTTGTTGCTCAAAATCATAAAAAACAATACATTGACCAATATCATCATCATAAAAGACCAAGGAGAGAAATAGAAGAATGGAAAATCACATTGGGACTCTTGAATGAGGGAAAATTTGAATGCCTAGAATGACATTGGGCTTTGGTTTTTATCAAGAATATACAAGGCTCTTGAGAAGCTTCTTAGAAGCTTCTTAAAAGCTGGCTTCTTAGAGTGCAAGCTAAGTTAACAATGAAGCTTCTCAAGAAGTTTTCTTATAGAAGCCACCTACTTTGCATGCAAGCTAAGCTAGTTGGGAAGTTTCCTCCTAGAAGTCACCACTTGGCATATACATTGGAATATTTGGAAGGCACCAAGTAGCTTTCTAGATTATTCTTATAATTCTTGTCTAATTTGGCCTATTTGATACTTTGTTAGTCTTGACTAACTCATTTGTAAACTCCATGTTGTTACCTATTCTTCCATTGCTAGTTGGTGACGTCCTCATCACCATGGAACTTTAACTTTTGGATGGCCATTTTTGCATTATGGAGATGAGAAAGAGACTCCTAAGTGGCATCTAGAAGGAGATATCCTTTCCAAAGGACTTAAACTTAGTATGTTGTTATTGGCCACATTGAATGTGGTGATGTGCAAGGATACAATAAACCTCATACTCCTCACGATTATTGATAGAGATGGGAGGAAGAGGGAGGTGGAAATGAGGAAAAGGAAGATGGATTAGGAACAAAGGGTTTCAACTTGGAAATATGAAAGACAAGGTGGATTTGCATATGACAAGGCAAGGCAAGTCAAGTCGATAAGCACCAAGACAAATGATTTGGATGACATCCAATGGACCTATCAAATTACGAGCAAGTTTATGAACTTGGGTATCATGTGGAAGGAGTAGGTTATTAGAAGAAATTATGACCTTATCACCAAGTTGAAAAGTGAGATCATGACAATATTGGTCCACATGTTGCTTTTGAAATTTTTTAGCAACAAGGAGATGAGATTTGGTTTGTTTTAAGGATTGGTATATTATGGTCAAGAAGGTGGAATCATGAGGGACATGAGATGAAGGAGGAGCAAAAAGGGAATCTTGAATGAGTAGGTCTTGGTCAAAATTAAGGAAAAAGTAAGAGAATCCGGTGCTTGCCTGAGCTTTTGTAGGCAAACTCAATAATTGCAAGACATTCATCCCAATTGGTATGGTGAATGTTGAAAAAGGCACAAAGCATATCCTTCAAGGTACAATTTGCATGTTTGGTTTGTAAATTAGTTTGAGGATGATAGGCCATAGACAAAGCAAAGTTGGTATCAAGTAGTTGGAAGAGTGCTTGCCAAATTTGTTTTGGAAGATCGAGCATCATGATCAGAGATGAGTACATGAGACATCCATGATGCTTGAAGATATTGTCAAAGTAGATCTGAGCCATTTTTAGAGCATCTATTGTATTAAAGGTTGGTGCCAAATGGATTTTCTTACTAAGTTTATCAATGGACATCAACAATGATTGTGTGACCTTGTTTTGTCTTGGGCAAGGATGTGATGAGATCTAAGCTCACGTGTTCCTATCAAGTAGATGGGATGGGAAGCAATTGAAGGAGTCCATTTAGTTTTTGGTTACTAGCCTTGTTGTGTTTACAGCTCTCACAAGATTGGACAAACTCTTGAACCTCTTGTGCCATGCTGGGCCACCACCATTTGCATTATAGGGTACCCAAGGTCTTGTCGACACCCATGTGACCAATGATTGGTAAACCATGGGCTTCTTGAAAGTGCACAAGTTGTATATCACCCTTGGCTGAAACATAAAACCAGTTCTCATAGAATAGAAGACCTTCCTTGAAGGAGAAGGTTTTGTATTCCTTGTCATGTGTTGCAAGGTGACATTTTACAATTTGAAAGAAGAGGTCTTGTTGTAAAGCATTCCTAAACTCAATATGGACTTTTGAGTCAATAGACACTATTGAAATTGCCACCTTGATGAGAGGAATAGTCTTCAAATCTTATCATTGTGCTAGGACATTAAGGAAAATATGAAACCTATCGGGCTTGTACTCAAGTTTGATGTGAAACACTATAGTTGTTCCTTCTTTCAATGATATCAACTCTTCATGTGCTCCAAATATAATGTTTGCAACAACAATTTATGATTGGTTCACATGATGACTTGTTTTCCCAAGAGATAATGAATCTATACCTTGGTTGTATAAAATTGCTAGTTCTTCTTGATCTCAAGCAAAGTGTTACTTTATATGGTGTTTAGTCGGTGAGACAAAAAGGCAATGGGATGTAACCCATCTGGAAATTCCTACTGCAACACAACTCCAACGGCAAAGTTAGAAATATCAAAATCAACCACACAATGTAGTTGAGGATCATATGGTTGAAGAATAGGTCTTGAAGAAACCATATGTTTTTAGTTCTAAAATGCTTCTTTGTGCTTGTTGGTCCATTGAAAGCTTGAAGTCTTCCCCAAGAGATTGATCAATGGTGCGGTCACATGATCAATGGTGGATGAACCATCAATAAAAACTCACCAATCAATTAAATTCTTGCACTTCTATGGTATTGTTTAGAGTAGGCCAATTAGTAATGACCTTGATTTTCTCCTCTTCTATCTAAATCCTCTCCAACAAGGCACTATGACCCAAAAAGGTAACTTTCTTTTGCCAAAATTCACACTTTGACTTCTTGCAAAAAACATTTTATTGATATAGTCATCTTAGGACTTCTCACATGTGATTTGTGTAGTTTGACTCCATCTTGCTATAGATTAAATATCATCCAAGAACACCACCATGTAATGATCCAATAGCCTATCTAACACCTAATACATCTGATCCATGAAGATTGTTGGAGCAGTAGTGAACCCGAAAGGTAGAACTCTCCATTCAAAATTCCCATACTGTGTGCAAAAGGCAATATTTTGCACATCCTCTATATCAATAAGAATCTGCTAATTGTCACTTTGGAGATCCAACTTGGAAAATTATCATGCTCCACTTAATTGATCTAGCAAGTCATTGACTTGAGACAACGGATATGTATTTTTCATTGTTTTTTATTGAGGTCACGGTAATCAATACAAAAAAGAAGTACTCCATCCTTCTTTGGGACAAATAATATTGACACTCCCTAAGGAGATGTACTATGACATATGAAATCCTTCTCAAACAACTCCATCAGTGTTGTTCAAAGCTCTTCTAACTCCTTTGGTGAGAGCTAATAGATTGGTCTACTCATTAGAGTACTTCTTGGCAATAACTCAATCTTGAAAGCATACCATAATAGATGGGTAACCCTTATGGTAGATCATCCAAAACACTACTTAAAACTCCTAAACTATTTGATTAACCATTGCTTGATGAGAATTTTGGCCTTCATCAGATTCTCCATGAAAAAATGGCTTGATCCACGCAACAAAAATAGGAATATCTTCCTCTAAAGCTTGCTTTATGGCTACTTTACTAATGAAATTCTCATCTTAAGACATCTACAAACTCTTAAAATATTTGATCAACCATTGCTTAATGAGGCTTTTTCCCTCATCAGATTCTTTGTGCAAAATTTGCTTGATCCACACAACAAAAATATGAATATCATCCTTTAAAGCTTGCTCTATGACTACTTTACTAATAAACTTCTCATCATAGGACTAACTATTCTTAGATGTCTTCCTCAAAGGTTTAAACAACCTTATTGGTAATTTTTACCTTGGTGTTGTACTTGAATTTATTATCATGCCTAATCAAATTGAATCTTAGGCTATTCAAGTTGAGGCAAACCTAGAATGACATCATAGTATGGAGATAATCAAATTGAATCATATGCCATTCAAGCAAGGCAAACCTAGAATGACATCATGGTGAAGATATGCAACTATAGACCTCATACACTCCAAATACTCCTTCCCAATCTTGAACATAAAATGATGTGAGATATGGAATATAGAACCCTTTTTACTATCAATCATCATCAATCTACTTCCAATTACTAGCTTGATAGAAATACCTAATGTATTCTTTAAATATATGGATATGCAATTTGTTGATCTTCCAAAATCAACCAAAACCTAGAACGACAATGAGACATCATACCTTGCAAGTGAAGCTAACTTGCATAAGTCAAACCTTCAACCATATTAGAACTAATCAAGTTCCTAATAGATGGCTTAAACTCTCTTATTGGGATTCTTTGTTTTCTTGATCATCATACTCCACAAATTCCATTTGGGTAATCTATTGGGCTTGCACATTCTTGAGTGTATATTCAGCAATACAATGTCAAAAATTATGAAAAAATGGTGATTTCTTTTATAAAAGAAATCACCATTTTTTCACAATCTTTCTCTTTCTACAATGCCAAGTGGTTTCCATTGGACAGCATCAATCTCCATCAATCCCAGCTCTTCCATCCTTGTGCAGTGTATTGGCAGGTTTTGTGAAGGTTGAGGTCAAGACCAAGTTGTCTCAACCAAGGAATCAAAACGCTCAACCAACTACATGGCTTTCTCCAAGTGTTTAGGCTCCCACATAGTCACTTCCAATTTGATACATGGTTTCAAGCCCCTCACAAATTAATCTAGAGCTTCACCTTCTAATATCTATAGAATTTGCATTAGCTTCTCATAGAACCAATCTACTTCAATTTTGACCATTGATCTAATATGGCTTGTGCAATATTTATAGCTTGGAATCTTTCCATTATTGTGCTCTTAAATTCTTCCTATGTCTAGATTGGCACAAAAAACTTTCATTTAGCTTGCTCCACTCAAAATTTCCACCATAGTTTTACCACTCCATCCAATTGGTTTGAAGCCAAGAGAATCTATCTCAATTCATCTTGAAGATTTGTAACTTCAAAATAACATTCACAATCAAACCCAAAATTCTCCACTATGCTTGGGAGATTCTTGCCTTCAGATACCTTGGGCTTTGGAAATTGGATTTGCTCTTCTCCTTCTTGAAATGATGCTCTCTCTACATGCTCTTGTCATTGAGGGTCTCTTTCTTCTAGCAATTGAATAAGGTGCTCAATTTGATACTACATAACTTGGGCCATTTCCACCATGGCTACTACTCTATCAAACTATCTACAATTATATAAGTTAACACACAAATGTAACATATACATTGTCCTTTGTAAGTTACAATTGGAAGTACCAAGGGTCCACTAGATAAGGTGATTGCATTTAGAAAATTTTGCCCAAAATGTGAGATGATGAACTGTGTGAAATGATGCTTGGGTAATACTTGGACACCAAAATCATATTGTTTGGTGAAAATAGATTTGGTGGTCCATAAATTCCATCCATCTCATTCTTACTTTGGTACCAATGTAAAAGATTGAGGGGATAAATAGAAGAATAGAAGATCACATTGGGACTCTTGAATAAGAGAAACTCCAAATGCCTAGCATGACCTTGGGCTTTGATATTTATAGAGAATATACAAGGCTTTTGAGTAGCTTCTTAGGAAGCTTCCAAAAAAGCCAGATTCTTAGAGTGCAAGCTAAGCTAACCAAGAAGCTTCTTTTTAAAATTTGTTTACTTGGTGTGCAACCTAAGCTAGTCTAGAAGCTTCCCAAGAAGCTTCCCAAGAAGCTTCCTCCTAGAAGTCTCCTCTTTTCATATGCATTACCCAATACTTGGAAGGCATCAAGTAGCTTCTTAGATACTTCTAAAATATTCTTAATAATTCTTGGCTAATTTAGTCTATTTGCTATTTCATTAGTCTTGACTAACTTATCTATAAATTCTATATTGTTACAAGTGTGATCTCATCTTTCAACTCAATATTAAGGTCATGTTTTCTTCTAGTAACCTACTCCTTCCACTTTATACCAAAGTTCCTAAACTGGCTCCTAATTGGATAGGTCCATTTGATATCACCTAAATAATTTCTCTTGTTGCTTATTGACTTGCCTTACCTTGTCATATGTGAATCCACCCGATCTTTCATGTTTCCAAGTTGAAACACTTTGTTTCTAATCCATCTTCCTTTTCTTCTCATGTCCAACCTCCTCCTTTTCCTATCCATATCAATGATTCTGAGGAGTATGAAGTTGATTGTATCCTTGCACGTCATCACATTCAACGTGGTTGCCAAAAAAATACTGAGTAAAAAGTCCTTTGGAAAGGGTATCTCCTTCATGATGCCACTCGGGAGCCTCTTTCTCATCTTCATAATGCACAAACGGTTATCCAAGAATTTGAAGCTTCCATGGTGACAAGGATATTGCCAACTAGCAATGGAGGAATATGTTACAATATGGAATTTATAGATGAGTTAGTCAAGACTAACAAAGTAGCAAAAAGGCCAAATTATCCAAAAATTATAAGAATATTCTAGAAGCATCTAGGAAGCTACTACTAGTACCTTCCAAGTATCGAGTAATGTGTATGCCAAATGGTAACTTCTAGGAGAAAACTTCTTGGGAAGCTTCTCAACTAGCTTAGCTTGAATATCAAGTAGGTGGCTTCTACAAAGAAATTTCTTGGAAAGCTTCCCGTTTACCTTAGCTTGCATGCGAAGTAGACGGCTTCTAGAATGAAGCTTCCTAATTAGTTTAGCTTGCACTCTAAGAAGGCAGCTCTTAGGAAGCTTTTTGAGAATTTTCTCAAGAGCCTTGTATGGTTCCTATAAATACCCAAGCCCAAGCTCATGTTAGGCATTTGGAGTTTCTCTCATTCATGAGTCCTAAATGTGATCTTCCATTCTCTTATTTTTCTCCTTAGTCTTTTACAACAAATGGAAGAAATCTTTGGTGAATTTCACAAAAGTAGTATCAAATTGAATGAGAGAAGTAGTAGTAGCAACAAGAACAACAACAAAAACAAGTCTAGTAGCAAAAAATATGATGAACCACGTATGTAGAAAGTGAAATTGAGGTATCAAGAGAATCAAAAGTCTTGATTGAAAGGGATAATGGAGAGAATCTCTCCTAAAATCCAAGGAAAAGAGAACAATCATTCTTTAGAGGAACAACAAGAATTTCTTGTTATCTAGATACATTAATGTGTGAGAAGATCAAATCTCTCAAAAGTTTCAAATGGTGTGCTAAGGTATCCCCTAGTAGCTAATGAAGAATTCTAAGACAGATTGCTTTGATACCATGTAAGTCAATGAGTAATTGGTTAACCTCAAATAACTCCTTAGTTGAGATTATTTGGTTCATAATATGGATTGAGAAGACCAAGAACTGAACATAAAGGCTAAGTTACTACAAAACAGATTAGTTACATAATATATTCCAAGATTAGATATGTAATAAATTGGAAGATTCTATTTACCTAATCTGGAGAGTCAAGTGGTTGAGCATGATTGATACACCTTTTTATAAGTGTTTCATTATCTATCATGTTGATCTAACAAGTATGTTCATATCTATATATATATATATATATATATATATATATATATATATATATATATATATATATATATATATATATATAAAATATTTTTATATATTATTTTTTGGTATTATATGTAGATACAAAATGCAATGCTGTAGTCTAGCAGCTCTAGAAGTGGTGAATGTGATGAATCAATCATAGGTAAAGTATCACAATAAACTAATCAAATAGTAAAAAAAAAAACTACATGAAAGAATCTTAGCTCCATTGAATAAAAATGCATCAATATAGATATTAATAAAGTTGTGAGTGCATTGATATTCATTGAAATCACTAAAATCTTCATAAAATTCAATGATACAAAATTATTATTGCACTCATGAGTGATTGGTTCCTTGAATTACATCTAGAACCACACAATATTTTTCCCATTGGAAATTAAAAGAGTATAATACTCTCTTCCTATATTATGGTACAACACATATACTAAACTCTATGGTGTTTTACGCTTGCAATCCGCAATTATAGCAGCATGATGTGTCTAATGCATAGAATATAAAGGCTTATGGAATGTAGTATGGAGGGTGAAGTCAACATTCCTAATTCATTTGATATCCTTCTCATTTTCTAATTAAAGAAATTGAAGCTCAAAGTACTATCATACCAAAGAAAATAGGTCTAATGATGCAAAGTTTTGGTAGTAATGTGAGCTCTTCCATAGCTTCATTTCCTTTTAAATTGGTTCTAGAAGTAACTCAATTCATGTTGGAGATGAGTGATCAATAAACTCTTGCAGTCTTTTACTCCAAAGTAAGAAGAAGATTGAGAAGAGTGAAACATTGCACATATATACCCCAAAGGAAAGAGAAAAAGAGTACAAAGCACCAAGGAGTGCAAGCAAGAAAAAGGGCATGGAACCCAAAGAAACCCAAAATCCTCAAACCAAAGAAAAACCAAGATGCTCAAGGTAACCCAAGGAGGAAGCAACAAAGCAAGCCAACATGAAAGCAACTAGAAAACTATTCTTGGATTGTATGATAAATATCCTCTAATGGTAAATCTCATAAGGAGAGCCCTAGACATGATGTGCATTCCTATTGTAGAAGCTTGTCTATGAAGACCCCAAGCCTGAGCATTTTGGTATGATCTAGACTCTTGTCAAAAGTAAGAGGTGAGCATGGCTTGTAAGATAACCATAACCCATCTCCTCTGCAAGAAACCTCAAGCTGCTTCCCTAAGTAGCACATCAAAATGGTGAATGAAGGTGGCCAAAATTCTCCACCGCTAGAGGAACAAAGGTGTTAGAGGCTAACCCTGGCACATAATGTACTCCTTTCCTCAAGCCTCAATGATAGCAACCTAAATGCCTGAGGAAAGGAGTATCATTATGTGCCACATGTAATGATTTGTTCTAAGATGTATAGCTATAGCAGCCTAAATGCTTGCTTGTGCTAGTGTCTCCGGCCATAAGGGGTTTGCAATCACCACATCGTACAAAGTATGGTATCCGTCTATAAATGTGACCATATTTGCTCTCACTCAATGTGGGAGTCGGCATGGTAAGTCCAATCATAGCTTCATCTGTACTTGGGACCATGTAGATTGGAAGAACTAAGCCACAATATCCCTAATAGCATCATGAACTCTAATGAGCTTCTCTCTTATAGCACACCATAGTAGATGAATGCAATATGTGTCATATGCGGATCCACATGCGCATTGGTCTTGAAGGCCAAGCAAGGCTGGATAAGGGCATCTAATTGTAGATGGATTGGAGTGGAAACTCTTTGGATATGAAACAAAAATCATCTATCAAAGGAGAGGCATGTAATTAAACTCCGGAGCCTTTCCCTCCATAAGAAAGGATCCTAGATCTATAAGATAATGATGTTTGTGATGGTGTGGGTGTGCATACACTCACTAATGTCTGCTTGATTCTTCCTAGAGTTTAGAAAAACAAAGTTTGCAAACGTTGGGAAAAAACACAAAGACCGTTTGTGTTTGGTTCTGGCAATTTATAGTTCTTTTGTCTAAAATTAGAGAAAGCATGGATATTTTCTTACTGGTTCTTGCAATGTATTATGTACATCTGTACAGTTACTTTGTCGCAGGTTATACACTTCCAATGTTGTAATACATGGCACAGACTTTTAAGATGAATGATTGGCACTATCAATCCATATCTCCAATACGATATACATATGTATTGCCTGAAAAATTAAATTATTCTCATGAGACTATATGAGTAATAGGAGCAGAAGCCATTCGCAGATCGGGAATCCATGCCCACCTAAGGCATGGAGGCCCACTGTAGGACAGATTTCTCCTATCAATACTGTTTGAGTTTAGCCTCATTTACCCTCTATGTCTTTTTCTTATAAGGATTGATCATGATGAGGTCTTCCTATCTTTCTTATTATCACCCTTGGTCAGTTGTGTTTTTCTGATAGTACTTGCTACCACATGATGTCTCCTTCTACATCTTAAGGCCAAAACAGTGCAGATCTAAGTAAGTGATGCTTGCAAGAACCGATGCAAAATGAGGACATGCTGATCTAAGCAACTAGAGGCATGCAAGTCCAAGGATGCAGGAATGGATAAAAACACACCTCCCAATCCTCGATGAATTTAAGCAAAAGCGAAGATTCAATATCTCGTTTTTGTATGGAAGGCGACAGCGGGTGATAACAAGAAGGATGAGAAGACCCCATCAAACCGGAAAAGCGAAAGACATTGGGGTAAAATGGTCTAAGCTCAAATAGTATCAATTGTATGCAGCATTTATGGTATTAATGGGATCTACGAGAAAGCACTAGTCAGAGTTATTGAGTGGATGTATAAGACCTATAAATCCATTGATTAAATCATATGTAATTTAATACGTGGTAAACAAATATAAAATATAATATACATTTTAAAAATAATTTTGAGTTACTTTTATCCCATTGACGCGAAGTGGATCTATATAATGTCAGTGGTAATGGTTAAGCAAACATAACATATAGTGTAGATTTAATTATGAGAAAATTCTGTGCCATTATTAACAACGGGGGGTGGATCGGTTTATTCTTCAATGGAGGATGCATAAAGCAGAGCTAAAAGACAATTATGAACTTTGTCTCAAATTTGAATTAATTTTGTACTATTATTAGTGGAAGAGGAGACTAACCGTACATTAACAGCAAGATGGGTTTGGTACTTGTTACTCTAGTCCTTGGGCAAGTATATACTCTCCACGAAGGTAAAAGGAATTGAATAGGGTAGGGAATAATTAAAGGGTATTGGTAAATCGACTCACCAATAGCAGGTGAAATCATCCAACTGCTGTTCGCACGAAAGTGAGCGTGATTTCACCCACTCCAGACTAGAGTGGGTCATTCTAACAAAAGGATGCCAATTTAATAATATTTTAAATAAAATATGTAAATTTTCTTTAGAAACCATAGAAAGTAATTTCAAGGATGAGGAGAAAAGCTTGAACTCGGTACTTTTTTAAATTATGGTTTGATACTTGTTATTTTTATGCTATAAATTAATTGACTATATTAACGAGAAATGAAAATAATATATTTTTAGAATGAATTGACTATATTAGCAAGAAATGAATAATATATTTTTCAAGTTTTCAAATTTTCAAGTTCTAATAATCCAAAGATCAATGGAAAATAATATTCTTGAAATATGTTAAATGTAAGACTGATTTGTCCTTTTGCTCTTGGATATAATATCCTTTCAAAGTTCCCTAAAAATTTCAATTTGGCTCAATTTACAATTTGTTTTAGTTGCATAGACATTATCATTAATTTAATTTCATTATTTTCCTAAAATTAAAATTTTATTCCAATATCCTTCCTGAATAGTTTAAAATTTTTACTAAAAATTAACTTAAGATAAATTATAAATTTCAATAATTATTATAATATAATATATGCTTCAATCCATAAGTGCATTGTGCATATTCAATATTTCTAAGTGCATTATGTAATTTTATATTATCCTCTCGTGAAGAAATCTAATATTTCAGGAAAACAATTTTTAAAGAATATCTTAAAACTTTATATAAAAAAGGATACAAATTTTGAATATAAAATATAAAATTCTAATTTAGATTTCAGTTTTAAACCGATGGTTATATTATCCAACATGAATGGTGGAACTATAAAGCAATAATAATTATCTAAAATTACAATTTAAGGTGTATGTTTCAACCTGTAAGTATTGATAATTAAATATTCAGTAAGTATGGTGTTGTACACATATTTTTGGTTTTTGATGGTTTTATAAAGTTTTGAAGAAGAAGTACGTTAGTAAAGCCAAAGGAGGGCAAAATGGGAAGGAAAATAAGAAGATGCGTGTGTTTGGGCCAAACCTAAAGTTGACCTCAGGTCAAGTCCGAAAGACCCGGGATGGACGAGAGAGAAAGACGAAGAAGGGGACTTTGTATCAGGTAGCGTAGCCTGATCCAAAGAACCTGTAACAAACTTCTTCGGGGTTTGCCAATCAAGGAAGTACACGAGAAGAAAGTGACAACCTCGGGATCAAGAAGTTCTTGATAGTGACAAAAAAAACCTCACAGAATCGATGGCTGGAGCGGAGAAGCAACTTTAGAATGATTGAGCATTGCAAGACTATAAAATTGAGATTTTTGCAAGGAAGCAGCACAATGTCCAGACGCTACCCTGTCCCTATTCACAATCGACCCAAAGTAATGCAAATTGCAAATTCACAAGAAGAAAAGTGGGTTAGGATCTTGGGAACAATCTTCCACAAGAAGAGAGTGAGGAAACACACAATGGCCCCAAAAGTGAGTAAGCAGAGTGCGGTGAGAGGACTTGCAATGCACATTAGATGTAGTAGCAAGGATCAATGTCTTAGTGAGGCTTTGTATCACGTTCTTGGCCTGGAACTTGAATTTCACTTTTCCAGGTTTCATGGCAAAAATTTCAGCAAGTGATTGCAAGGATGGGCCGAAGCACAAGGAGAAGAGAGGAAATCCCACTTGATGGACTGAGTCCAATTGGAGAATAGTCTTGGAGAGAGAAGCAGGAGAGATAGGAGGTACCACCTTCTATCAAAAGTGTGATGCCTCAGAGGAGACTACCAAGGTGAGAAGTTCTTTCAATCCACCTCACACCAAGAATGGGTGTAAGGTGGATAGCTAAAGAGACCCCAAGCGGAGAGGGATTGTAAGCGCAATGATGGCAATGTTCAATCCGGACTGAACCACCTATGTCACAATGCAACAGGTGATGTTCTTTCACCAAATGTTTGTCGAAGCAGCAATAGACTGGACGAAATGTCTGCATCAATGCGTGTAGCAAATGATTTTGGGTTGCAGGATGGACATGCGACCACATTACTTTGTGCCCTTCATAGCTCATTTCTATTTTGGGCTGAATTTACTGACTATATGGAGAGAGTGCAAGATGGGGATGAGTACCTACAAGAAGAGTGGGAAGGAGGGAATTGTAGCAATTGGTATCTTGAGGGCAAGAAACAGAATTAAGCCTAAAAGTTGCCTGGTGGCAATATAGCTGCAAAAGATACAAAAGCTTAACCCGGAGGCAATGGTGGTGAAAGCAAAGGAATTGACTCCGAAAGAAGAAGAGGGGTCTAAAGGAGAAACTAAGTTAAAGAGAGAAGATTTGGGAGGAGAAGAAGAGTTCACACTACAAAGTGAAGAATCAAGTAGTGGCAGTGAAGGCAAGGTAGAGGTTCAAAAAACCCAAAGACGGAGTGTGGATACAAGGAAGTTGAGTACAGAGGTCCCCATTGTCAAACATTGTCGAGGTGTGAGAAGAAGGAGGAAGAAGGAGTCTTGGCATGTCCAAGAACTGCTAGGAAGAAAAGAAGTGTGCATGCAGTCCAGGTGGGGCCCAATAAAGTCACCACAAAAGAGGACAAGAGCTCGGATGAGGAAACCTTGAAGGTACAAGGATCACAACTTTGGGGTAAGGTGCTAGTAGGAGAATTGCCTACAGAGGAAGATGAAGTCCAAGCCGATGACAAGAAGTATGACGGAGTAGAGTATCTATCAAAAGTCATGTGTCTACTATTGGTGTTTCTGCAGCAAAAAAGTAGAGATAGTGAGTGCTAACCTCGACGTGTGAGACGAGTTAGCAATAGTAGAGAAGTGGAGTGTGGAAACCTTGTTGTTGAGAAGCAAGCTAACGAGAGTAGAGATCGAAGCCAAAGAACTTTGAGTGGAGGAGATTCTTTGGAGTAAGCATTTTGAAGCAATGAGGGAGGATTTGATGAACTGTCACGAGGAAGCTAAGGATACGAAGGTGTTTGTAGAAGTGCTGAAGGTAGAAATTGCTAATGCACGAGTAGAATTAATACATTTGAAAGCAAGTGCAGCAGTAATGGAGCAAGAGTTGGAGAGTCTAAAGAAGAAAGCTATTGAGAAAGATCGAGCTTGGCAGCAGGAGGTAGCAGAACGTGGCAATGAAGAAGATCAATCACAAGGATTGTTGAGGGTGGTGGAAGAACAAATTGCAGTAAATTGACAAGAGAAGGAGGCAATGAAGGCTAAGTTTGAGGACAAATTATAGATGTATTGCAATGAATTGGAGGAAGAAAGAAAAACAAGGAAATTCTTGAAGGAAAATTGGGTTTGGAAGCCATAGTTGAAGTTGACATCAGATCGGATTAGAAACAGATTGAGATTTGAAGAGACAGATATGAAGAGGTGAATTGTCATTTCAGATCTGTAGGTTGGTAAAGTTGTTGTAGACTTGTATAGTTGTTAGCAACTATCAATTGCTCTATTATTTAAAGGAGGCATTTGCAATATGTTGGGGTTAAGTATTCATTTTCCTAAGAAAAGATAAAGCAAAATGTTGTGAAGTAGTGCTCGTTGCTTGAGCTTAATTCCAAGTATCAACAACGTGTTTGTGTTTGGAAGTGTGTGTAGAATTTTGAAGTGCAAGTCAATGTGCATGTTGGATGTTGGATTCCGTAGACATGATCTTTATTTTGTGTGTTCGATCCTAGGTGAAGTGCAATCAAAGCAATGCCTTGATAGATCTAAGAGGAATTGTAGTGTTGGTAGTATTTTGCCGTTGTCAATACAGTGCAATGTTGATATGAAGCAATTTTGATCAAGGAAGTTGTGCCCTTAGTGGAAGGGTGGAACACAATTCTAAAGTGAAGTCATTTTGCATTGAAGTGCCATTTTTGGGAGAGACTAAATCATCACAATCAAGATTGTTTGGAAAGATTTGATAGAGTTGTGATTAAGGAGTCTTAATTTGTGACAAGACTGCAAGTTAGTACTTGTTACTCTCTTCTAGGTGTGGTTTCTACCTAAGAGATTAAAGACACAACCAAGAAGAACTACTTGTTACTATTTGACTTCATATTTGGACATTTCTGACTAGTATCTCTACGAGAATGAACTTTACTTACCTGATTACCGCAAAAGTGATATTTGCTAGGTTGTCACATGATTTTTGGCACCGCTGCCGGGGATACAAATCTTGGAAGTGGAAGAATACAAAGCCAATTTTGAAATTGGATGTCAAATCAACATGAATATATGCATTCAACAAACAACGGGAAGAGAGAGCTCAAAGACAAACATTGCAATGTGAAGAAGATGAATATCAAAGGGCCATATCAATTTAGACAAGGCCAAGAGAGAGGCATTGGATTTACAACTCCTTCACAAAGTTCATGAATCCCTACAAGAGCTTGAACATATGAAACATGAAGTTGGGTGGCACGGATACTTCACATCTCCTAATTCCAAGAAGGAGAAAGACTCATGCGGGCAAACATATTCTTTATGACCTTGTACACCAACTTCTCCAAAAGTTTTCAAGGAAGTCAAGTTTATTAAAGAATTTATTTGTGAAAAGATAGCACAAAGTTTGACGGAAGAAGAGTGTCAACATCTTTTATGCATGATTCCTTGATTGGCTTGAAGGAATTTTGAAGAACACTCCGAGGGTGTTGAAACTCTTGCTTCTACTTGGGTTGAAGTCGACACAATCAGAGAAGAAGTGATTTTGAAAGAAGACCCCATGTTGATCTTGACCAATTGGAAACCTTGGGCTATCAACACAACGTCAATACTAACTAGTTCCTTGGTTCCATCAAGTTCAACCTTACCACATCCAATTCAATTTAGTAAAACAATGACTTCATTACTTGTCACTTGACATGCCTATCAAAAGTATAATGGGATAGAA
Organism: Lunularia cruciata; assembly: GCA_948567375.1. NCBI lineage: Eukaryota > Viridiplantae > Streptophyta > Marchantiopsida > Lunulariales > Lunulariaceae > Lunularia > Lunularia cruciata. Next base: position 38,323,817 of record OX419758.1, read on the forward strand.
CAAGACAAAGACCTTGATGAATTCATCAAAGAATTTGAGGTCATTCCTTTGCCAATAAGGAACATGACTTGGTAGATTGCTTGTGATTTTCCCCAGTCTGCTCTAAAAGAAGGCTTGGAGTTGGCATATGAATGTAACCCAGAAAGGTTCATACTAGCGGACTGGGCAGACTTGAGAAAAAATTTCCTAGAACAATTTCGAGATGTTGATTATGACACGAGTGTCTTTGCTGCACTCAACGATCTGGAAAAAGGAAGGAAGGAGAAGTTTAGAGACTACTCTGAGTGGCTCATGGCTCTCTTGAACTTAGTCCTGAAGCAATCGGGTGTGGTGTGTTACTCTGATGCCCAAGCCATTACCTGGTTCCTAGGAGAACTATCACTAGAGATTTGTATCTTTGCCAAGGAGAGGAATGTAACTTCCCTAGACAAAGTCCTCAAACATGTTGCCCAATACAAGGCGGCCCAGTCTCATTCTTACAATAATCAAAGGAATCAGGAGAAGAAAGGCAAGAAGCCTAGATGAAGAGCTTCTCGCAATACATCCCCTTCTTTGGAGGAATACTCCAAATCTTAAAGTTCTTCTTTGGAGTCTAAAGAAGAATCAAAGCCAAGAAGAATACAAAGATGCGGAGGAAAGAAATTACTGACAACCCCAACAAAGAGTGTACATAAGGCAAACAATAAGCTGGATACTCTTATATAAGATCCAGATTTTAAGATTTGCGGATTTTAAGATCCAGATGAGTGGACCAAAGAAAGCCTCCATCATTTGGCAGATCCAATGTATGGTGCACTGCATGTGGCAAGTCAGGCCATGCAAATATGGAATGCAATGTTTGTAATGCATTTCCAATGTAGTAGATTGATTGGGTTCTGGGATGGAACCAGGAACAAGAAGAGGAGGCGGTGTACCAAACTCAAGAGGTACCACCTCAGGTGAGCACATCATATCAAGGTCTGAGGTATGGACCAAGGATGTATAACCCCAATGCTCCCCATGAAGAACATTGATGAGCAACCAAAACTGACCTCAAAATGTTGCACTCGGAGCATGTTATAATTGTGGCTTGATGGGACATTGGTCTCCAAACTGTCCGGAGCCAAGATGGCAAATTGTGTACGTCTTGTGCGGAAATTATAAGGGATCAGGGCATACTAAAAACCAGTGCCCACAACCACCAAACCCAAAGCCATTGGTAAAATATGTATAGCCTCCAACTGAGTGTGTTGCACTCCAGGCAAAAGGGGATACCAATGTAAATTGTATAACAATTGAGGAGGAGAGACCTCAAGAAGTGAGTATGGCTTCCAAAGGTGAATGGCCATTGAAGGTTGAGACACACTTGGGTAAGAAGAAGAATGATCCCAAAGAATCAAATACTACTTCTTTGTCTTCACTAAAGGCAAAGAGGTTGCATCCAAAAGCTATTCTTTTTGCCAAGGAGGAAAAGATTCTAGCAAAAGCCAAAGCTAAAGCTTTGCAGAAGGAAATCAACAAAGCAGTACAAAGAACTCGGAAGATGAGTTTGGAGGATAAGAAGATAGGGCCTCTTGTGTTTCCAGTGGATATCAGATCCAAAGTAAAGGATCTAATCCAAGCCGAGGTGGGCAAACCCAAAGAACTTTGGGTTAAGACCGCCATTACTCCAATCACCATCTTAAAGCATCCCAAAGTCTGATTTGAACAAGGAGAGACTTTGGACCCAAAGATGAAGGTGAAGAAGATGAAGTTTGGAGGAGTCCATCAGTACTATATTATGGTCGATTTGGCATAAACAAGTGCTAACGTCACATTTAAGTAATTGTGGGAGGACAATAAGTTGTATAAGAAGTAGCTGAGTTCAGTCCTTAAGAAAGTAAGGGCAATGACCAAGAAAGACTTGCCCGCAATATATCACATTGAACAAGAAGATTTGGGCTCTCTTGAAGTGGATGCGGAGATTGCAGGCTGCATGATCACATCCATACCTATTGATTCGGGGTTGGGTATGAATGTCATGACAGAAGACATTGCACATTGATTGGGGTATACAACATTTGAACCAACACCCCAAATTCTGAAATTTGCAGATCAAACCAGGAGACGGCCTTTGGGCATGTTGTCAAATATTACCACGATCATTGGAGTGGTGTTGTAGTACCAAGAGCTAGCCATATGATCTAGATGTGAAATATGGTTTGGTAACATCTGGAATGATGTTATACATGATGATCAAAATAGATCAGATACAAGTATCACCAAAAGAGTACTTCTACAAATAGGGCAGAAACCAAAATAGATTTGAAAAACTTAGAACCAAAAGCTAGACATATGATTTAAAGGTGAAAATTGATTTGGTAATATCTGGAAGGATGTTACACATGATAGACTAAACAGATCAGAAAGAGGTATCACCAAAAGGGGACTTCTACTAATAGAGTAAGAACCGAAATATGCCTAAAATCTTTGAAGGCAATTTTGGAGGCCTAAACGGATGAATTAGGCCTTGAAAATGTGTAGATACCCTCCTCCTCAATAATAAAGAAAAGCCAGCTTTCCCTCCCCTTACTTTGTCTCATCAAGAGCTTTCCAATGGTACCTCACCCATATGATTTTGAGCTTCCTACATGAAGATTCCCTAAAAGATTCCCTCTAGTAAAAGCTTGTTTGACCAACTAGATAGGACCAGAACTGACATGTCACCCATCCAAGTAAGTAATCAAAGGGTGGAGCTTGTTGACATGTCACCTATCTTGTGCCTAATTGTAGGGTGGAGCTTCCTTGGATGAGATCCTCTTTGTCTATATAATAAAGAGAAGGTGCTCCTTTGGGGCATTGGAGTTTGAGTGTGAAAGTGTGTGTTTGTCATGGTGTGTTTCTCTTTAGGCCTCCTATCCTCAGAGTATTATAGTGCACTTCAAGCTAAACTACATTATGTTGCAACTAGTGACCAAAACTGGTTACCCGCTCTTGATCGGAAGACCCTGGTTGTATAGCACTGAGGTTATTGTGGATTGGCACCAACAAAAGCTAAGGTTCAAGAACATCTCGTCCAAAGAACAGAAGTAAGTGATGGTGAGTTGGACAAAGGTTCCTCACCTTGGGGAAACAACTTTGTCAAAAGACAAAGATGAATCCAAAGATTCATCTTTGGAGACTTCTTCATATTCTTAAGATTAAGATTCTTCTTCAGGAGACTCCGAAGATGAAGTCCAAGTCAACTACTTGGAATACTACAAGGTAGATATCAAAGACAAAACCCATACGACATTGCCTCAAGTGAAAAAAAACTTGTAGGAGGGGAGTTTGATTGTAGTCTAACTTGGGTTAAGCCGAGCTATCATGTTGTCTTGATTGAAGGACAAATTCTGAAAATTTTGAAGACAGTCACTTTGGAGGAGTTAGCAGGATACACTACCCTATTTATAGAATTCCATGATGCATTTGCTTGGTCTATTGATCAAATGTTGGGTATTCCATGAGAATTTGAAGAACACTAGATTGATCTGGTTGAAGGTACAGTTGGCAAAGACAGTACCGCCTAAACCCGAAGTACTCACTCTTGGTCAAAGATGAAATTGACAAGTACCTAAGAGCTGGAATAATCTTTCCTATCTTAAGCAGTGAGTGGCTCTCACCCATCATCATTGTACCGAAGAAGAAAAGTAGGAAGATTCAAGTGTGCCAAGATTTTTGCAAGCTAAATGCAATCACACGAAAGGATCATCATCCCTTGCCTTTTACCAATACAATTTTGGACCAAGCAGCTGGTCATCCTTGCTATATTTTCTCGATGGATTTTTAGGGTATAATCAAGTATCCATCCAAGAAGAAGACAAGGATAAATTCACTACCAATTGGGGCACTTTTGCTTGTAATCAAATGCCCTTAGGTTGTGTAATGCTCTTGCTACTTTCCATCAGATGATGAATGCAATCTTCAAGGATTTTTGTGCAAATTTGTGGAAATATTCATTGATGATTTTTGTGTGTTTGGGCAAAGAGAAGTACATTTAGATTACCTTCACCAAACTATTGAAAGGTGTCATTTGCCAATTTGTCATTACAACCAAAGAAATGCTTCTTTGCAATAAAGGAAGGAATTCTTTTGGGGCATTGAGTGTCAAGTTGAGGTATTGAAGTTGATGTTGAGAAGGTAAAATTTATCTCAGCTCTGGAATCCCCTAAAAACATCCGGGAGTTGAGAGCCTTCTTAGGACATGTCGGATACTATAGACACTTTGTTTCAAATTATGCGGTGCTTGTTGCACCCCTTACAAAGCTTCTAAAGAAGTCCAAAGACTACTTATGGAAAGTGGAATAAGAAGAAGCCTTCCAAGTATTGAAGAAGAAACTGGTTGAAGCACCAATTATGATGCTCCTTTTCATGTGTATGTGGACACTTTGTCCATGGCAATTGGAGTTATCTTAAGTTAGAAGGATGAGAAGAAAAAGGACTACTCAATTTATTATGCCAACCGACAGTTATAAGTTTCAAAAAAAGTTATTCAATGATTGAAAGAGAAGCACTTAGAGTGGTTTATGCCTGCAAGAATTTTTGCCACTACCTATTGGGATAAGAGTTTGTCTTCTATGTTGAACATAACGTGTTGCAACATTTGGTCAAGAAGCAGATTTGTCTAGGCAAATTGCAAGATGGATCTTGTTGTTACAAGAATTCACATACACTATACAAGTAAGGAAGAGTGCTTTGCATTTGAATGTAGAATTCCTATCTAGGTTAGAAACTCAAGACCAAGACTTGGAAGTTGATGACCAGTTTCCTGATGAAGAGCTATATCATTTAATGGTTATGCAAAGTACGAGGTATATAGCCAAGTATCACTATTTCCATACTTTTCATTGTCCTGAGGGGCTAGACCTAGAGCAAAATGCAGTCTTCCCCAGGAAGATGGGACCATACCAACTAAAACACAACATTTTATTTAAGTTGGATGAAGATGAAGTTCTTCAGAGATGTTTGGAGGCATGCAAAGTTGGAGGAGTTATTGATTCCTTACACTCTAAAGCATCGGGAGGACACTATACCTTGAAGAATACTATAAAGAAAATCCTTTCAGCAAGGTATTGGTGGCCTACAATTGTGACAACCCGGCAAATATCACTTTTGCGGTAATCAGGTAAGTAAAGTTTGTTCTTGCAGAGATACTAGTTAGAAATGTCCAAATATAAAGTCAAATGTCACAATGTAGTTCTTCTTGGTTGCGTCTTTAATCTCTCAGGTAGAAACCACACCCAAAAGAGAGTAACAAGCATTGATTTGCAATCTCATCACCAATTAACACTCTTTAATCACAACTCCATCAAATCTTTCCAAACAATCTTGATTGTGATGATTCAAGCTCTCCCAAAAATGGCACTTCACTGCAAAATGACTTCACCTTAGAATTGTGTTCCACCCCTCCACTGAAGGCACAACTTCCTCAATCAAAATTGCTTCACATCAACTTTGCGCTGCACTCACAAATGCGAAATACTACCAACACTGCAATTCCTCTTAGATCTATCAAGGCACTGCTCAGATTGCACTTCATTCAAGATAAAACACACAAAATGAAGATCAAGGCTGTGGAATCCAACATCCACAAACACACTGACTTGCACCTCAAATTTCTCCACACACTCACAAATATAGACACAATGTTGATACTCAAAATCAAGCTCAAGCGACGAGCACTGCTTCACAGCACTTCGCTTTATCTATTCTCAAAAATTATGAGCACTGAACAACATTTTCCTATGAACGCCACTCTTAAATAGTGAAGCAAACAACATTTCTAACAAAAATATTGTTTCCTAACAACTCTTCTAACCTATAGATCCGAAATGACAATGCACCTCTTCATATTTGCCTCTTCAGATCTCAAATCTGTTACTAATCCGATCCAATGTCTACTTCTTCCTTGGCTTTCAAACCCGATCCCGTAGTAACTTCACTCACTACTACTCTGTCCTCGGGTTTCATAACTCCTAATTCCTCTACCAATTCTAACACTTCTTCACTCTGATCTACAATTCCCATCACAAGTAATCCTTCTAACTCTCTTTCTCCTGACCCACTCTTCTCTAATACCTCCAATGGTAACTCCAAAGACATCTACATTCCTACTCATCTACTTTGGGTTTAGCTACTATCAATTCCTTTGCTAATTCTACTATATACTCATCAAGAGTTGTAATTGAAAGCATGGGTACACTATCTACACCTTCAATTTGCAACCCACTTTCCTCTAATCACTCATGTGACTGACCCAAAGACACTTACTATTTGATCCTTCACTTTGGGTTCATTCACTAGTGCTATTTCTCCTCTAATTCTACCATATCTTCAATCAGAATTGAATTGAAGTCATGGGTATCCTACATATCTTCTTTCCTTACTCTAACTTCCTCTAATACCTCTAGCAAGATTCCCAAAGTCACCTTCACTGCACTCCGAGGTCTAACTACCTCGGGTTAAATAATATTTATCTTGAGGCAAAGTCTTTAGACCCAAAGTCATGTAAACCCGAAGTCCGAAGTCTGAAGTCCAAAGTCTGAAGTCCAAATTCTGAACTCCGAAGTCTCAAGTCCAAAGTCACATTGACCCAAAGACATTAAACTACTTTGTACATCTACTCTCAAAACTTCAAATGTTTGTAACTTCTTGTACAAAACTCCAAACTCTGCAATATTTTGGTGGCAATGGAAAGCCTTGAACGAGACTCTTCCAACGAAATATAGCACGTATGATTTGTACTTTTCGTCACTAAGATATAGCTCCTGCAAGAATCTTAACCTATAACTTCTCTTCTTCCTTTGGGTTTGCCCTCCTTCGGCATCTGATCCGAGTTTCTTCCTCCTCTGACACAAAGTAAGTTTCTTCCGGTCTGATCCAATCCGAGTCCTTCTTCCTCTAACACAAAGTAGACTTCCTTGAGCTTGATCAAAACACAGGTTTCCTCTCATTTCTTCTCCATTTGGTTTCAATTTGGTTTCAGCAAGGCACTTCTTCTTCTAAATTTGTCCAAAATGAAAAATGTGGGTACCACAACAATGTATAAAGACACTCACACTCATATCCAAAGTTGTGATGCATGTCAAAGAACATGGAAACCGATGGCTACTTCCCAATGGCGACCAATTTTGCCATTGGCTCCATTTGAGAAATGAGGTGTTGATTTTGTGTGTCCAATTCAACCAATGACTTGAGTCACAAGGAAGAGATACATCTTGGTATGCACTGATTATGCTACCAAGATAGTAGAAGCAGAAGCAACATGTAGAGATGATGCGGAAATAATCACAAATTTTTTCTTCCAAAACATCATTTCACGTTACGGGTGTCCTTTCGAATTGGTAAGTGATTGGGGATTTCATTTTTTGAACTTCATGGTGGAAGTGTTAACCAAGAACTTCCAGATTAAACATTGGAAGACAACCTCCTATAATCCAAAAGCAAATGGACTAATAGAGAAGACCAATGGATTGTTGTGTAAATTTTTGAACAAGTTGACACTCAATTATGCCTACAATTGGGACACAAAGTTACATGCAGCTTTGTGTGCATACAAAATGACTGAAAAGATTAAAGCCAAAAAAATTCTATATTTCCTTACATACGGTTGCATCCCATACTCCCAATTGAATTTGAAGTATTGTCATATTGAATTCTTTGCAAAGAACGATTGTTGGATGCAAAAAGCCATGATCTTCAAATCCATCAACTAATGTGGCTAGAAGAGAAAAGGGACAATGCAATGCAAACCATGAAGGAAGTGCAAGAACAAAGGAAGGTTAGGCAAAATAAAAGAATCAAGCTTGTGGCAGTTCAGGAGGGTGATTTGGTATTATTATATGACAATCACCAAATATTTTTTCTAGGAAAATTCCATTTAAGGTGGATGTGGCCATACCGTGCCATGCACATATATGCCAATGGCTCTATTCAACTTGCCAACTTGGAAGGCAATCCTTTTGCCACTTGAGTAAACGGGTGGAGAGTTAGAAAATATTGGACCACGGACCCGACTTTGTATGAAGAATGTGAGCATCCCCATGAACACCAACACACGGTTGTTGGTGTCAATAGGGATGCTCACATTTGAGAGAGGGTGTATATAGTACCCACAATTTTTGGTTTTGGATTGTTTTATAAAGTTTTGAATAAGAAGTACGTTAGTAAAGCCAAAGGAGTGCAAAATGGGAAGGAAAATAAGAAGAAGTGTGTGTTTGAAGCAAACCTAAAGTCGACCTTGGGTCAAGTCCGAAGGACTTGAGATGGAAGAGAGAGAAAGACAAAGAAGAGGACTTCATATCAAGTAGTGTAGCTTGATCCAAAGAAGTTGTAACAAACTTCTTTGGGGTTTGCCAATCAAGAAAGTACATGGGAAGAAAGTGATGACCTCGGGATCAAGAAGTTCTTGATAGTGATTGGAAACAACCTCACAGAATTGGTGATTGGAATGGAGAAGCAACTAAAGAATGACCAAGCAACACAAGAATATAAAATCAAGATTTCTGTGAGGAAGCAATGTAATGTCCAGATGCTACCTTCTCCCTATTCAGAGTCGGCCCAAAGTATTGCAAATTGCAAATTCACAAGAAGAAGAGTGGGTTAGGATCTCGGGAACAATCTTCCACAAGAAAAGAGTGAGGAAACACACGATGGCCCCAAAAGTGAGTAAGCAACATGCAGTGAGAGGACTTGCAATGCATATATTAGATGTAGTGGCAAGGATCAATGTCTTAGTGAGGCTTTGTATCACGTTCTTGGCATGGAACTGGAATTTCACTTTTCTAGGTTTCATGGCAAAAATTGCAACAAGTGATTGCAAGGATGGGCCAAAGCACAAGGAGAAGAGAGGAAATCCGGCTTGATGGACTGAGCAGGATTGGAGAATAGTCTTGGGGAGAGAAGTAGGAGAGATAGGAGGTACCACCTTCTATCGGAAGTGTGATGCCTCAAAAGAGACTGTCGAGGTAAGAAGTTCTTTCAATCAACCTCACACCAAGAATGGGTGTAAGGTAGATAGCTGTAGAGACCCAAAGTAAAGAGGGATTAGAAGCGCAATGATGGCAATGTTCAAGCCAGAGTGAACCACCTATGTCACAATGCAATAGGCGGTGTTCTTTCACCAAATGTTTGCAGAAGAAGCAATAGACTGGGCAAAATATCTGCATCAGTGCATGGAGTAGATGATTTGGGTTGGAGGATGGACATGCAACCACATTACTTTGTGCCCAACTCATTTCTATTTTGGGCTGAATTTACTAACTTTGGAGGAGAGAAACCAAATGCAATTGTACTTGTATCCGTATTTGTGCAAGGAGGTGGATATGGATGAACAATGCTATATGGAGAGATAGCAAGAAGGGGACAAGTACTACAAGAAGAGTGGGAAGGAGGGAATTTTAGCAATTGACATTCCAAGAGAACTAAGCCTAAAAGTTGCTTGGCGGAAGTATAGCCACAAAAGATGCAAAAGCTTAACCCAAAGGCAATGGTGGTGAAAGCAAAGGAATTGACTCTAGAAGAAGAAGAGGAGTCCAAAGGAGAAACTAAGTCAAAGGGAGAAGCTTTAGGAGGAGAAGAAGAGTTCACACTGCAAAGTGAAGAATTGAGTAGTGGCAGTGAAGGTGAGGCAAAGGTGAGGCAAACCCAAAGACAGAGTGTGGATACACGGAAGCCAAGTCTAGAGGTCTCTACTATCAAACGGAGTTGTGTGATGGAGGAAGAAGGAGTCTTGGCATGTCCAAGAACTGCCAGGGGAAAAGAAGTGTGCATGCAGCCCAGGTGGGCCCCAATAAAGTCACCAAAGAAGAGGAGGAGAGCTTGGATGAGGAAACCTTGAAGGTACAAAGATCACGACTTTGGGGTAAGACACTAGTAGGAGAGTGATGAAGTCCGGGCCAATGACAAGAAGTATGATGGAGTGGAGTATCTATCAAAAGCCGTGTCTCCGCTGTTGGTGTTTTTGTAGCAGAAGAAAGCAAAGATGATGAGTGCTAACCTCGACATGCAAGATGAGTTAGCAGTAGTAGAGAAGTGGAGTGCAAAAACCTTGTTGTTGAGAAGCAAGTTAACGAGAGTAGAGATGGAAGCCAAAGAGCTTCGGATGGAGGAGATTCTTTGGAGTAAGCATTCCAAAGCAATGAAAGAGGATTTGGTGAAGTGTCATGAGGAATTTAAGGAGATGACGGCGGCATTGGTAGAAGTGCTAAAGGGAGAAATTGTGGATGCACGAGTAGAATTAATACATTTGAAGGCAAGTGCATCAATAATGGAGCAAGAGTTGGAGAGTCTAAAGAAGAAGGCCGCTAAGAAAGATCAAGCCTGGCAGCAGGAGGTAGCAAAACGTGGTAGTGAAGAAGATCAATTGCAAGGATTGTTGAGGGTGGTGGAAGAACAAATTGTGGTAAATCAACATGAGAAGGAGGCAATGGAGGTTGAGTTTGAGAACAAATTATAGATGTATTGCAATGAATTGGAGGAAGAAAGAAGAAATTCTTGAAGGAATGAAGAAATTCTTGAAGGAACATTGGGTTTGGAAGCCGAAGTTGAAGTTGACATCAGATTGGATTAGAAACATTGGATCGGATTAGAAATTGAGATTTGAAGAGGCAGATATGAAGAGGTGCATTGTCATTTTGGATCTACAGGTTGGTAAAGTTGTTGTAGAACCATATAGTTGTTAGCAATTGTTGATTGCTCTACTATTTAAAGGATGCATTCGCATTACGTTGGGGTTCAAATTTATTTTCTTGAGAATAGATAAAGTGAAGTGTTGTGAAGTAGTGCTTGTCACTTGAGCTTAATTCCAACTATCAACGTTGTGTTTATGTTTACAAGTGTGTGGAGAATTTTGAAGTGCAAGTCAATGTGTGTGTTGGATGTTGGATTCCGTAGCCATAATCTTTATTATGTGTGTTTGATCTTGAGTGAAGTGCAATCAAAGCAATACCTTGATAGATCTTAGAGGAATTATATTGGTAGTGTTCTGCAATTGTCAGTGCAGCGCACTGTTGATATGAAGCAATTTCAATCAAGGAAGTTGTGCCCTTAGTGGAGGGGTGGAACACAATTCTAAGGTTTTTTTTTTTTTGTAGTGAAGTGCAATTTTTGAGAGAGATTGAATCATTGCAATCAAGATTGTTTGGAAAATTTGATAGAGTTATGATTAACAAGTGTTAATTTGTAAAGAGACTGCAAGTCAGTGCTTGTTACTCTCTTTTGGGTGTGGTTTCTACTTGACAGATTAAAGACACAACCAAGAAGAACTACTTGTATTGTTTGACTTTGTATTTGGACATTTCTGACTAGTATCTCTACAAGAACAAACTTTACTTACCTGATTACCACAAAATTAATATTTTTTGGGTTGTCACATATGGGAAACTATTGACAAATTTTTTAACAAAAAATTTAATTTTGATTATAATTTTTCATTCAAACCAAGATCTTGATTTATTTCCTTAAGTATTGATTTTTTTATTATTATGTAACAGAATCAAGATTTAAACTAAATTTATAAATTTTTGTATGATTTACTCTTTCATAACTTATCATATCTAACCTTGTTGCATGAAGGTACCAAGTAAATAATCCTTAAAATATAGTGAAAATACTATATTATATTCCTTCAACTTGAAATACTGCAAAAGAAGTCTTGTGGTCTGTTTCTCAAGTATAACTAATCAATATAACCAACTTATGATCTTAACACTTACTTTACCCAGTTTGAAAACTTATTAAATTCTAAACTTTCTTACTTGAAGATATTTTGATATTGTGCGGTAATAATCAAGCTAAGTAAATATAATTATTGAAGATATCCTAAGGAATATATCTTTGATTAGACTATAACTCTGAATAACCTTTCTTTGATAAAAAGTTCAAGATTCATAAACTACATCAGCACATAGATTTTTCGGAGTCACAAGTTAGTTCACTTCAACATCACATTCTTTTACTCTTAAAAAAAAAAGACTTGAGGTGCCCTTGTTACATCAGCATGGATTTGATTCTTCATTTCTAACTCCTCTACAACTTCTACGTTAAAACTCTATCTCGACAGAGATAAAATAAATAAATTTGGAAAAATAGCCCCACTATTAGTTTTAAACTCTTTATCATTCCACATTGACTAACATACATTGCTTATAGTTTATAGAACTTTCCCATTTGACAAACATACACAACCCATAATAAACCGAACTTTACATAAGTAACATAGGTATCCAACTAGTCTAATAAAAGATGCAAGCCTCGCTAAGCATAGAGCCTTTATCCGTATCCCACTAAAGGCAGAAGTATAACTCGTATGGTTTTTTTTCTCAAAATTCCTAAGTACCAGGCTGGTTGCGAGTAGAAGTGCCATTGTACTCAAATGTGCAGGAACTTATAGTGCCATGGATGAGTAAGAAGAGGAAGAGATTTTGAAAGTCATGCAGAATAGAAATTTCCATTTACTAATGGAAAATGGTATTTGGGATTTTTGCTATGAGTGCAGGCAGGTGATATCCGAAAATAAACGACGGTTAAACTTGTGGGAGTGACAAGTGATGCAAAAAGTGACAGAAAAAATATACACTAATCGAGTGATAATAACGATAGAAAGTGAAAGAGACAAGAGCAAGGAAGAAAGCACTGTAATGCACTCGTCAAGTACAACAATATCTAATATGTATGTTACATTTTATTCTTTTGTCCAATTTCTATAAATTTACTCTACCAAATATTACCAACAATAGGTCTTAAAAGTCACTAGTTATAGAAACGTGCCATAAAACCAGAATCAACACTACACAGTATTGACGCGAAATTATTCAATGTCTCTTATCCTTATCCTCTAGCTTGTTATATCGAGAATATTATCGCCAATATAGAGCTTCAACAGCTCGGTTAATATAAATCTGATATAGAGAGCATATATATATTTCGTATCTATGTGTAATTTAAAATTGGTCCGGTCTCAACCTTAAGGTGGTCAAATTCACGAACTTGGTGGAAAACAAGCCCGGACTATCATTATGTCGCTTACACATATAAGGGTTAGAGCATCATATTAAAATATATCAAGAATTAAATGCAATTACAAACAATCAGAAAATTTTCACACTCTACGGTCTTACTCACATTCTTCATTCTAACTTATATGGATTTAATTATTCTTGGGCAAATAAAGTAACCTCGTGCTTAAAATACGAACAATAACAGCATTGCACTTATACGAGAAATCAATCTTTATAATCAGTGGTACTTGGTCAAAGTGCGTCGCAAATTGACATGATTCCTACTTTTCAAGAGCTGAACTAAAGTGACCTTGCATATAGAGGATAAACATAGCAAAGGTACGTTAAGCACAGCAATGTAAGTATAGAGAAAAAGTGTGACCCCACATAGAAAACACGAAGGATGGGAAGACCCATCAAGCCGGACAAGGGGTAGACAAAATAGGTAAAATGGGGTTAAGCCCCAATAGAGCCGATATGAGAAATCTGCCCTATTGTACCTAAGATATCTGAGCTATACAAGTCATACAGTCTACAAACAATTGGAGCATCTAAAGAAGCATCACCTAGTGTGATTGCTCTCCTAAGGATTGCACCCACCATTGCTCTCTATAGAGCAATGGACACATGCTATCTAAAATATGCTACAAAGTATGAGAGCAAGAGTGATAACTCAGCGCCTAACATGATAAGCTCTCACACACTCCTTGACAAATGTGTCAAATGCCGCATCCATCATTCCATATAACTCCAAAGCGAAGAGGTGACCCCGCTGCATAATTATATATTTGGAGACCTTGCAAGCTGCTGATGTACCCGCTGCCCATCTAGGGGGATGGGTAATCAGTCCCTCAGAATTTGTATCATGCACACGACATCGACATCCGCTATTGTCACCTTATCATCTCGGACCAAGTATAAGTCTACCTTGACACTTGTCGTATGCAAAGCATATGAACACTCCCTCCAAACCAAGTATACACTCTTCCATGCCATAGCACATACCATGTCCCTAAAAGTATCATGGGTAGTTATCCTTTGTCCTCCAAAAGGACATTGTGCCATATGGACCACTGCTGCATCTAGTGTAGAACCACACTCAAAAGTGAGTAATGAAGATGCAGATGGGTGGATCAAACCTAAGCAAAATCTCATCATTGTAGAGAAGGTAGTTGATGCGAGTTGGAATGCCCTAATGCATGGTCGTGCTAAGGTCCAAGAGCTTGCCCCCTTACCGGAGCAAGAGCAAAGACGTGTTCTAGTAGTTTGAGGAATGGATGAGTCAACTAAAAGAGAATATAGCACATGTTAACAATATCGCTCTATCTAAAAAGACTGCAAACCTCTAATCCAATCTGATAATAGTGAAGCAAAAGATAGAAAGTACTCATGTGCGCATGTGGATAGACTATCTCTCGTGAGCCACAATAACATCTTGAGAGAAAATGATCCCTCCTCCACCTCTGTCATATAAATTTCTAAAACCGGTCTATCAATAACCAAAAAGTGAAGAAAGTAGAAATGTCAAGCGAACACATCTACCTAAATGCTATAATTATCATCTCCACCATATATAGCAAGCTCTCTTCACACAAGATTGGCGGAGACGTTAGCCTATATTCCCAATCCCATATCACCCACTCAAATATCACTTGACCAATAAAATCACCCAAGATTTCCATAATAGTCATATTCAATGGCTCTCAAACGAGAGAGGAAGGACAAGGAGTGGGAATTGTGTATATGTAAATATTGAGGCCATACATACGGTATAAAAGCTATACACTCTCGAAAGCATTCAAAAGTGTGGAACCCCGAGTCTGGTCAGCCATGATCACTGCCACGTAGAAGTACTTTGAGCCACATCAGCTGCCACGTAGAGAACTTTGAGTAGGCTTAATTCTAGACTGCCACATCAGCACATAGGATCTTGAAGATACTTTGATATAAACACAAACCGTGTAGAACTCCGGGAGATTTGTTTCTCATATGCTTGCGGTCGCATAACGTGAAGTTTAAAAGCACACTACGGTTTCCCTCCCAAGTGGGGATATTGAATGTCTGTGTGTTTAAACAACGCACCTGGTAAGCTTGCAGTTTTGATAGGAAGCTCGAGAGAATGAAGTAGCGGGATTACAAAACAGGGATCGAGAAAGAGTATTTCATTTGGTCAACTTTGAATGTGATAAATCAGTTGCAAGGCGGGCCCAAGCATTAAGAAGAGTGGAGAAATTCTACGTTGAAGAGAGTTCTGGATCATGTGGTCTGACCTTGATGTAAAACAAGTTTTCGATTTACATGCAGATGAGCCAATAAGAACACGATGTAATTTTGGTAATAAAGGGATGGGCAACAATATGGGCATTTCTGGTCATGGAAGGTTGGGATAAGTCCAGGTTGTAATCAAACAATCAGGGAACCTGGAAGCATATTCCAATCCATCATTGCAATTCAAGATGAGTGCTAAAGGTTTATTCGGGTCGCCGAATAGTACAATGCAGTGGTCGTAGTAACTGCTGCGTGTGCTTGTCCCGAAGCGATCAGAAAAAGAGTAGAAACTACAGTATTTCACCAAAGTAAACAGAAAGGCGACCGCGTATCGGTCGCGGTCGCCAAAGTAGAAAAAGTCTTTCGTTCCCCCTTGCTGCAAAAGCTTTTCCCTCCTGCTCTCAACCTGTACACCAGACAGTCCTGTCTGGGGAGCTAGATGCAAAAGAAGGAAGGAAAATGATATACCTTCAGTCCCGGAATCACTAGTGCAGTCACTGTAGTGCTGAAACCTCCTATCCTTCCAGACATTAGGACCACACGAATACCTCAAATATTCATAAGAATGAAGAATATAAAGAGCTGGGATCCTTCTGTTGAAGGCCAACGAAATATAACCTTCTTTAACAAATGGGAGGGTAAAGATTACACAGGTATTACGTAGACTAAGTACAGAAATATTTCCGCGGCCTATCTCGGGCTTTGCCTGGACACCCAATCCACTTCCAGATCTATACAAGGAGATCATCCATGCGCGATTTGACCTATTCCATGGCGTAAATATCATGATCTTCAGTCGCTCATCATCTGGTCGGTTGAGGGGATTTACAGGAATGAAACCTAGTAAAGGTGTGAAAAAGTAAAGGTGTGAAAAAATCCTTCACCATTACTTGCCGTACTCAATCAACACGGGCTGGAGAATATACTCGATGTGGATATGCTCGCTATGCTTAACCTCCACCTGACACCCCATCTCCTTGAGTTTCTCGGCGTACCGAATCTGCCAATCCTGGAGAATATCCAGCGGACCGATCGTAATGAAAACCGGTGGCACTGACAAATTGGAAAAGTCCTCGGCATTCTTACCAAGAACATTACAAGCTGGATGATATCTATCAGATCCAGCTGGAAGAAATGCCTTCTAAATAAATTTTTAGAGTAAGGACAGGAGCGTCTGGTATTCTGATCTCTGTTGGACTTCTCGTAGCTCCTCCAAAGAAAGGAGACAGCATCATAACGCCCTTGATTTGAACGGGACTCAGATCATTCTGCGCTGCTTTGATCATAACGTGGTGGGCGATGTTTCCACCAGCATAAGGAAGCATTGGTTAATATCTGCTGCAGGCAAACTTTTGCTTTCTGATCGGAGCCATTCTAGGGCCTGGTAACAGTCTTCATATGCAGTCGGCTAGGGAAATTCCGGTGCTAGTCTGTAGTTCACAGATAACACAGTGACGTTGCAGATTTCGGCCATAGCCCTACATATCTGATCACAAGGAATGGAATGAGCCGCAAAATGAAACGAAACCTCCACCATGGAAGGAGACGATTAGAGGAAGCTTCCTGCCCTCTTGTGCCGAGTGCGAGAAGATTCTACAGAAGATGTCCGTCTCCTTGTCAATGGCGACGTCCTCGGTCACAATTCCGTCAACTGGCTTCGAATTTGCTGCTGCTTTCGGGGCCAGAAATGTACAAATTGTGGTTTACCGTACCACCTTTGCGGAACGTGATACTAGATGCCAAGCGGCATAATTATTTTTAACTTGAACGGTATGGTTGAGGGTGTTCGTACAGCACGTGGTTTCTCTGTGAGCAGTTCCAAGGAAAACATTTTTGAGTGGAGTCCTTGAAAGTAGGGCACATTTCAGATCATAAACCTTTAGTACACAACTGAGTAACTGATCTCTCACAAAATATGGGTGTTTCTTCTGTATCTTTATAAGGTTGTTTACTTCGTTGCAAAAGTGCCCTGATGAGTGGATCTAATGCTAGACACAAAGACCTAATCCTCGTGGGGTCAGGATATTCTACCGTGGATATCGATGAGGGCATAGTAGAAGATCATACAGAAACAGCGGGGACAAAGCTTAAACTTTTAGAAGGTAAGAGCTACAGTAGTGGGTGTAGAAGTTAGTGCAGCCTTCAGAAATTTGAATAACTCATGGCTCGACAGGTGGTGTACAAAGGAATGTGTGACTAAAGTGCTAGAAACGTCAAATTTGCTGATACGTAAAAATCTCGCACGGACTCTGGATACACATTACGTATTTAGAAAAGCCTCCACAAGAGTGTTACCTTTCCTTATAGTACGCAGATTCTCACCGGCAATTTGAGCATCCTTGTCGACTGCAGGGGACGCCATGATTGACAGAACTGCAACGTCGAAGAGGTTAACGATTCTCAGCTCCTCTCCGTCTCTTCTGTGTCGACAACCAGCATCGACAAGCAGACTCAGCTGTCGACTCCAATTTTTGCTGCACTTGTCAATCAACAACTTCCAACACCGGGTCTCCTCGAAACCAACAGGATTTACAGCAATGAAAGAAACTACAACTGCTCCTGGTTTTCCTAAGCTGCGAATTCTCGAGAGTCTGCAAATCAGATCATGACCGCAATGTTCGCCTCTCACGACCTGGCCGCGGGTATGCATTCCTATTGGTGAGATGGACTTAACAAGAACTCAGCTACGAGAAATCCCTCTTACATCACGAAAGATGGGAGACCCCAATAGTAGCCATAGGAGAAATCTGGCCTACAGCACTTAAGATGAGAGCCTCCAATACTAGCGATACGAGATAAGCCCCAGTAATAGCGCTACGAGAAATCTGTCTTACACCACGTAAAATGGGAGACTCCAATAGTAGCGATACGAGATAAGCTCCAGTAGTAGCGCAACGAGAAATCTGTCCTACAGCACGTAACATGGGAGACTCCAATAGCAGCGATGCGAGAAATCTGTCTTACAGCACGTGAGAGTGAGAAACTCCAATTGTAGCGATACGAGAAATCTGGCCTACAGCACGTACGTAAGATATCTGAGACCCCAACAATAGCAGTATGAGAAATCTGTCATACAGTCCGTAAGATATTTGAGACCAACCGTAGCGGTCCGAGAAATCTGTCCTACACAGACCGTAAGATATCTGACCGACCCCCCAACCCCAACCCCAATCCCCAGTAATGCTACAAGACTTCACAGTACTTGAAAGCGTGACGTGGGTTGGCCAATGCATGCTGTCACTATAGTTAATGGACAGTCAAACTTTGTTTTAATAAATGTTTGTTAATGTTCTTTGTATCATAAAACAGCCAATTCAATCATGTTCAGTATATTGTAAAAGAAGTGGAAAACATCCCCGGTCATCTTCATTTACCTGCATGAGAAATTATTGAAAATCCACCTTCTTTGAATGGGTTTCTGGTTCGGAGAGGATCCAGCCTTGCGCTAAAAGAAATTTTTTATATCCTATCTCTGGATCTGAGTCCAATCCACCGCGAATCGGGTACTCATCATCCAACCCAGTTAATAAGGCTGCTCAGGGACGATACGTTTCAGTCCGTTTATAAACAAGCTGTGTTCATGGGAGTTTTCTGAAAAACTAGTCGTATGACGCAAGGTACGTTCTTAACCACAAATAGTCCTTTTGCCTCACATATCAGGTCTTCAGGTGCCGATATTAACCGGTATTGGAGTGTTTCTAAGATTCAATGTTAAACTAAGATGTAAATGTCAACGACGGTGATCATCGTGGAAAAGAATTAGTCATATGTGGTAACAATCCAAGTCTGATCAGAAGAGCCAATTTTCGGATTGTTTGCCAGATTGAATTGGTTGATTTCAGCAGATCATTTACAATTCGTGAAGACACATTCTGTTTGTTCCTCTCATGTTTGAGTGGACATTTCTTTCAAAGAATATACAGTGACAATAAAAAATTATAAACAAGAACATGCACCGTTAAGAACCGACCAATTGAGGTGAAGGAAGTAAAACTGTCAAATGTGTCTTTCAACTTCCTGTAGTAGAAGAGATGGCAGACATAGAGCAATCAACTAGGAATACCTCAGCTCACATGAATTCGAAGAGTACTCGTGCATTCTGGTGCCTGGTGCTGTAGAGTATACACAAAATCACTAATGACGCTACCACTTTGGTAGAAGACTTATGGTAATGTAAACTCGAAGTGTCAATTTCGTGCTGAATTGAAATGAAATCCGTTCTCACAAGAGAATACTTTCGCCACCTTGACGTTTGGTGCCTGTACTGTCCGAGAGCTGATTAAGCGTGTCGATCGTATTTAGATAATAGTGAGCATCATCACCATAGCAGTTCCTACCGAAATCGACAAGAAGAAGCAGGGTTTAAATTCTTATTACTGTAAGACAACCATAAAAACCAGGTGGTTGCTTTTCTTCGACGGACGTGGGTCGGGGGGGAGGCGGGGGACCTCGATTTCGTTAGCTACGCAGGAATGGGAGACAGTCATGCCCGGTCGATGAACGTAAGATCCTATCGAACCTGCAAGGACTCGTCCAAATGGCCGCCATTTGGACTAGTCCATTTGATTAGCGCTTGTGGAGGAACAGTATCTTTTCTCAAATCCAAGAGCGCCCGCGGGTAAACTTGGCACTAGTGCTTGCAATGATCTCGGCTGTTGGATCCAAGGAGTAAACTTTATAGCAAGTACCGGCACGCAAGGACTTCATCAAGAGAAAATAAAATAAATTTTCATTAATGAATAGTGTTATACGATCACTAATAGTATTGTAAGATAAAGTGCACGTTTTTTGTTCTAACTTGATTTTACATTAGTGTATTCTGATTTATTTTAAATAATTTTCTTTATACTAAAGAGATTCTAACTTGGATTAGTTTAGTTATTTGTATTTGAATTACCATCTAGATTTTTTTTACCCATATGCATTTTTATATATACCATTTGATTAAATGGTATATTTACCATTTGATTTACATGACTCTCAACTTCTAAGCGCAACACGATAGATATCATTTCAACGTTATTAAATTTTAACCCCTTTTTAGCTCTAAGGTTTTATTCTTGGACGGCTCGATCTTTCCATCCTCTTTTTATCCTACACTATGTGTATATATCATCATCACTTCATTATACTGACGGAAAAAAAAGTTTTATGTCTGTTAGGTTTTATTCTTGTAAGATTTCATGAAGTTTTCTCATCGTTCTTGTTAACCCATGCTACGTATTTATCATTATAATATTATTATAGTAATGAAAAGAAAATATATTTCTCTGAGGTTTATCTCTATACGATTTGATGTAATCTTCCTTTGTGTTATCCTTATTATCCTTCAACAACGAAAAAAGTATATTGCTTATTAGAAACATAAAGCTCCCTGGGAGCATCCAGCTGCATGTGGAGTGGAGCTATAGCGTTGACATCAAATACTTGCGGATCTTGAAAGTGCATTGGCATTCCATGCACCGTTTGGTAATCTCGTCCACGGCTGCTCGTTCCATGTCAATGGTTTAAGGAAACGTGGAGTGAATCAACACTACTTACTTTGTGGCGGTTGCATCTAAAGCAGTTCATTGTATAAACAAAATTTGTGACGGTAGAGGACGTTTGATGTTACCATACGGTTGACTCAAGCCCGGGCTGTGTTTACATCGTAATTGACCAAAGGAAGCAAGCAAATTTGCAAAGAACTAGCTAAACTAGATTAACACCATTTGACGTGGTGTTTAAGACATAAATTATCGACAACTGTAAGCAGCAGAGTTGTGGAAAAAGTAAAGATTATCACGTAGAAAAGTAAAGCTTATTACCATCCCACGTGGTGTCTAAGATATGAAATATTATTGTCAGGAGTATGTAATTAGTAGTCTCTTTACTTTACTTTTTTCTCAAATATGTTTTCGTGAACTTTATCAATGACTGCATATGGGTTGCTTTATACAAAAGTAGAAATACATGAGAAATATGACAATAAATAATATATTATTCAAATGTTTATGATGTTACAAAAAGATATTCTAGTTTTTCTTTATTTTCAAGTTGGTATGCGAACGTGTATTATTACACGCTTGTATGACATTGGATGCTTTCTATATACAACACAGGATCTACTTCCGTCAATTTGTGAATTTATTGCTGCCTATGTTAGCTGTGACTATATAAAAACTGTAAGAATGATAACATACGGTTCAGTGAAGGTCTTAGATGGTGAAAAGTTGCGTTTGTTTCCCCATAGTCCATTCCTTACACACAACAAATCAAATCGCAGGTGATGAGGATTAAAGAACACCTGCAGCTGTAAAAAGGTTGATATAATACTATTCAATAAAGACAATTTTAGTGAAATAAATTGTCGGTTCAATCAAATCGATTAGAAGGACAATTAGTTCACTCAAAGTTCAAGCTAAAATGCTTGATATTAAAATGCTTCGATAACTTAAAAGAAACTGAAAAAATTTACAGAACTTAAAAGAAAAACCTACGGTAAGTTTACTATAAGCTAACAGGATAAAGGACACTTTCAGATGGAGAAAAACAAGTACAAATCAGTGAAAGGGTCTCGGCCAAATTTCATGACTATTTTGTTTTCAGAATCTCAGATTGCAGATACATTATGACAGTGGCCATGATTTACTATGTGGAACTAATATCATGATTTCCAGATGAAGTTTCACCAATTGATAATTACAAACTTGAAATCAATTAGAAACAGTGTGTGCCCCATCAACCCAACCAGAATTGGCTTGGACCTTTTGTGCCTTCTCAACATGCTAGAGTACTGAATAACTAGAGCAACTTTGTGTACTGAAGGGACCATTATACGGAATTCTAGTCAGAACATGCAGCGTGTTCAGTGTAGGTGCAACTTAGAGAAGTGCAATCTCGGCTATATCCGTGCATCCCCAAAATTACGATGGAGAAAACACTCAAAGCAGGAGTGCACAGCCTCATGATACGATTAAAGTTTCCAGAACGAAACTATATTGCACCTCACTAAAGCAGATTTAGTGAGGTGCAATATAGCATCCAGTGCGTACTGTTGATATTGCGCAGTGTTAATTTAATGTGGTCCATGTATGTCTAAGAAGTTATGGTTGTAGTCTAGTTTCAACATTGTTTGCTCACATCTCAGTTGGAAATCTTTCGGGACAAACTTTGATGGGCTAAAGACAACAACTTATCCCGATAGTGCATGCACTGATCTGATCGTTGCACTTATGGTTATGTCACTTCTATTCTTGCACTGACAGAAGGCCGACTACACAATTCATGTAGGAAATCTTCATGATAGTTCCTGGAAAGATCATCAACAGTGATAGTTCATCTAAGATAATCATGAACTATTTCTTTCGATTTCAGGCCATACATTAGTACCCTCCTGTTCCATTCCATGGTCCAGTGTTTATGTATGTTTGACTATGGATTTCAGATTGAGGTACCTCAATCTCTGATCACTTGTAAATTCAAACAAGTGATCAGAGATTAAGAGGGTTAACTCGAAGATTTGGTTCATGGCAAGTCACAGAATTGACTGTATTTTCATCTCATCTGTTTCGTGATATACAGGAATCACTTCTTGTTTCTTGACGCTCCTAGACAATCGTAATGAGGTAATTCATTTTGGTGTGAGTAAAGGTCAATGCCTCTATGTACAGTTGACTCTTCCTAAAAGTTAATTCTCTAGTAGTTATTTCCTCTAAATTTAGGAAATTTCATTATTCCCATGTCGGGAAAAGGGAAACATGTTAAATTATTATGCTTTTTTGAGAGCATTTTGACATGAGTTGATCCTTTCCCTTAAAATTTTATATGGGAATATTCTTAAAATTAATTTCCATAAAATTAATTAATCATTTTCAAAGATCAGTGTCTTGATACCTTATCCTTTTCCGTTGAGGGTGTTATACATGTATGATATAGACAACAGGGTTAAATGTTTTCCATGGTGCAGTATTTGTCGTTAAAGTATTAACCATTGAGAAACAGCCATTTTCCAACACTCATTGAGGGTAATCTTACTTCTTATTAATTGACTTAAGTAAAATAATTAATTTAAAAATATAATTATTGACTAGAATTGAAAATAAAAATTTGTAATCTTGTCATAAATACTTGATTTCAATAAAGTTATTTGACCATACCTTCTAAAATATGACTATTCATGGCATAAATTATGAGAAGATTTAAGGACATAATGACAGATTTAAAAAAAAGAAAAAAAATAGTTGCAAAGTAAACTTCCGAAAAAACAAATTCACTAATTTTTTCGGAAGTTTACTTTGCAACTCACTAAGTAAATCAAGTAAAAATATTTAATTTTAACTTAATGGGATGATAACTGATATTGGAGATTAATACAGAGAAGACAATCAATGGTAGTTTTTTCTACTACGTGAATCAAGCAAATTTATTTAACGATTATTTAATATTATAATTATCAGCACTTGAAACGATCTCAAGAAGGTTGCTAAAACAGCACATAACAATCAAAATCAATCTACACTTTAAGGAGATTTAAGTACAGTGGCAAGGAGCTTCAATGTCAAGGACTAAGTTAACATGTAGAATAAGTACGTAACTATGAAATGGTAAAATTGAACATTTCAATAAAGCTTTTAAAAGTAGAATATTTTTCATGACTATGAAAAGGTAAAATTGAATATATCAAAAAATAATGTACAAGTAATTTATTTTTCAATAGAGTATTAGCATTTGCTCTACTTCCTTATTTTCCCTAATTATTAGTTTGACTTACTCTCAACATATTAAAAATTAGAGACTGATTATAACCCCATATTCAAAGAAATCAGCTTGTCGCGGGCGAGGTCATCCTCACCATTATCTACGTTGTACACTCCAGTCAAATCAACGTCTTGGGACCAAAAATGCATGTTTTTGAGCTTTTTGTGTTTCAAATTGCATTTTACACTGTAGTACATGTGGCATGTGTAGTTGAGGTTATTATAGTTACTACCACATAGTAACAAAAGTTAGGACTTACGCAAAACACCCCGTGGTGGTGCCAGTTAAAGCTTGCACAAAGCACCCGATGATGTAGATCTTAGCTCTCCATTGAGATGCTAGCAGGCGTAGTCAAGAAGGGTCAAGGAACAATCAAAGAAGGTAAGTTCTAACAATACATCTTAGTGTTTCATTAATTTAGAATATGCATACTAGTCGGATGTCACTTATGTCCTCGTCTGTGACGATTGGCTGTCAGAGGACACAGCGGCCTGAAATGCACTATGAGGTGGGAGAAAGGTGTTCGCGAGGACAGAGGAAGGAACCGCATACTAGTGCTAGCCTGCAGGTAATCCATGTGACTAGAATTGTAATAAAAGGAAGTAAGCAAAAATGCTTTGAGTATCTTTTAGTGCAAGGGTATACTTCATTCCATTTCATGTGACTAGATTCGCTATAAGAGAAAATAAGCAAGAATGCTGTGAGTGTCTTAGAATGCTGTGAGTGCATGGGCATGTGTCTCAAGTTGGAAAGGATATATATATATATCTCATTGTTTCTGTCTTGCTGATTATGCGGATAGCGATCATGTTTATTTATCTTTTCCAAGCCACTTAAGACTACTTTTGCTTGCATGGGTCCAAGAGCCCTGACCGAGGACGGTCTCACTGGTTTAGTACAAACATCCAATACGCTTCAACCACTGTGAAGAATACTTGATGTTCCCAGTTTCGCAGGAGCTGATTTCTGTTTATATTACTTCCTTTACTTGTCCATTCCTCATACCGCGAGTCTTATTTCTAGCCTAAGAAGTACCTGGAGGCTTCAATAAACGATGTAATAGATTAGACTTCCTGTAACGGGTATGTTTCAGGAGGTGATGAGACTCAACGCGTCGCAGCAGGTCTCAGCCTGGAAAGCTACTACAGTAGTTAAACTACACAAAGAACCGTTGTAGATAACACAGTTCCATACCCTACTATTTTCTAGTTTCAGAATCTTCGGGTATCTTCAATTCTTCTGAAAAGAATTCAAGTGCAAGTTCCCCATATTGAATTTTCTTCCCATTAGAACTAGTTACTATTTGACATGATTATGTGATCCACTATGTAAACCATGAGGTAATGCCGTAGTAAACTTGTTTCGCCGTATGCCGTGCGAATGAATTCGAGTCAACCTGTGATTCTCCGCATCAAAAGTTCGATGATGATGGCTCAAAGGATTCTTCCATATCAAAAACAATGTACAAGAATATCAGAGCACAGAGAAGAGATTGGACTGTGAAAGCCATGTGTGTGAGGAATACTTACACTGTCGCTGCACGAGAGGACGGCACCTATAGTAAAGGTTTCGAGAGCGATCTGCTCGAGCAACAAATAGCAAACGCCTTACAGAAGTTGACTTTTATGAGAGCTTTTTTTCTATCAAAAAGCTTTGTATGGTAAACCCATCTACAGTATTTACTCAAACTCCTCTTCATGAATTGAAATAGACTGTCTTGTTGCAGATGCCATACGGTACCAACTGCATCTGCTTGAGTCTTAATATACACCAGCGGAAAAAATGCAGCTATGCCATAGTCGAATGTACTAACAACGGTAATGCTACTTCAGGCACGGCGAACTATTGGCCTCCTTTATGCATGATTGGTAGGAAATGCGGGATATGCGGTCGCTGTGGAAGGGTATGGGACTGCTGAGGTAGGATATACAGGGGCAGTAGGAGCATATGGATTTTGATAAGGATCGTAAGCTGGAGCAGAAGGAGTGTAGTTGGGCAACGTAGGAACAGACGTGGTGATGGGAGAAGGGGTAGAGCCGGGAGTAGAAGGTAATGTAAGATTTGTGTTAGGGGCAGGTGGCCTACGTCGATCTTGTTCCTTTCGTAGGGTGTTCTCGGCATCTTTAAGGGCCTTTTGTCTCCTCTCTTCGCTTGCTTGACCAGCCTCTTTAACGGCTTGTGCGAACCGGTAAACAGCTTTCGCCGCATTCGCTCTGTGGATATGTCATTACGCCTCAAATAAGTCCCAATTACATTTACCGAAAAATTCAGTATACGAGTCATTCAGAGGAATCAAAATGGGTGGACATGCATTTTCACACCACCACGTTTTGAAACTGTTACTGTGATCACTTTGAGCAGGTCCCCATAAAACTGAAACTACAAAATGTGGTTGGAATTTTACCGTGCATCGGGTAACTGTTCTGTCGACGCTGCCCACTCAACGAGCCGAGTAACTGCGTCTCTGATACAAGCTTGCATCTGCTCCCATTCGGTATCATATTCCTGTGCGGAAACAAAACATTACTACGAAAAGTAGAAATTGTTTCCCCGCTTTAAGTGTTGCCGAGTAGATTAAACCTTGCAAAGAGACTGCGACCCATTCCCCGTGCTTTGTACTCGGCCACTTCCTTTTGTAATGCAGGAAACACAACTAAGGTAGCAGTTCTGTGAAGCCCTCTCAAATACTTTGGAGTGTGTACCAGCAACAACAGAGAAGTGAAAGGCAGCGCAAACAAACAATGTCATGATTGGTGCAACCCTGCAACACCTACAATGGCTTCGAAACCTACCTCAGCAAGAATCAGCACAGCATAGTAGACGTCATGTGCAATCGAGTCTCGGTCATAATGATCCTTGCCCATCCTAGACTTGTTCAAAAAGTCTTGCATTCCTTGCACAATTGTTGATTTTGTAAATTCGCCGTACTTCATGGATTCTTCCATCAAGACACCACCCAGAACTACAACAACATCGATTGGCACAGTGGTCTTCTCTGGGTCAGTCTGAAACAGAGACAAGAAGGAGACCCAAAGTACAAGCAGTAAGCATCTTTAGACAGTAAAACCCGGCACAGAAGCTCGAAAGGACTGTTGTCTAGGTTGAGACGAGATGGTGACGTGCATAGTAGATCCTTCAGTAAGTACAGATATAAGCGAATACTTAAAAATGAGGAACTTCACTTATAGACAAGATATTGTTTTACAATTCAATGCGTCAAAACAAAAACGAGACTCGTGACGGTTATGGAGTTCCATGAATTCAAACAAAGCCTTCAACACAACTCTGAAAACTGACTTACAAGTCTCTTCGCAGCTACTGATGATGCAGCTTGTAACTCGTGGTTGTAACCCGCCAATTTCAGATAGTAAAACCGCTTCAAAACTGTCAATCCAACAAACTGGCATCATGAAATATCCATATCCAAGGCCTTTTGCCATGGTCTGATGTTACTACGAACAATCCACCATATATGACATGCTCACTAGCATTCCATAATTTCAAAAACGGGCCCGTTGGCTCGTTGATTCAGTATTCCTCCAGTTGCCCAAAGAAAGCAACTTAGCTGCGAAGAGGCCCTTCCACTGGCTTAAGGGGAACACTTGGACTGATACTTGAGAACTGTGCTGATAGGCAATCTCCGGTCACAGGGAACCGCTCTGATACGAGCGCTTCATTTCAATCAAGGTCTACAGTGTGTAGGTCGTTTCACTAAAATAACATTCTTGAAATTGGACGCCAACTCAGAGCAAACCACAACCTCATGTAGACACGAAATGTAAGGGGAGTTTTAAGGTACAGCATTTCGCTTATGATAAACTAGTTTACTCCTTATGATTTATTATCGCTTTCAAGGCAACGAGGGAGTTGAGAGGACTGCGCGTTATAAAGTAACTCTCTTGGAGTAGGTCTGTGCTAGCTAAAAACTTCAAATAGCTCTGAGAATTCATTCCTTGTAGCAATTGAACTACTCACATACACATTGACCATAGTAACAATCCCTTAAACAATGGCATAGCTGATCGACTAATAAAAGATAAATCACCAGCAGTTACTGCTCCAAAATAACATCTGCAAGGTCAAATACCAAAGCACGTTCCTTGCAAAACCTGGATTTTGGTGATTAGTGGTCCTAACAGATTCTCTAAAAGCTAGGTTGTGTATGATACAAATCCACATTGTGACCAGGAGATCTCACCATTCACTAGGTGCTCGACTGGAGGCAAGCCTTTCGCTTTGAGCTCACTCATGACATCCTGTTCGTGCTTGTTAGCATAACCTTTTCTCGCCTTCTGAACTCCCGCTTGAATCGCAGCAGCAGCAACTTTGCTAGCACTGAACATCATCCCTAACCCCTTCTTTGCAGCAATGGCAGCCGTATTGGCCGCCGACTGTGCAGCCATGGTGCCGCCTCCTTTGCTCCCAAATAAGCCAGCAGCAACAACAACTGATCAAAACCGATCAATCAATCCACCAGCACCTCTCCAACGAAATCAAACACAAAACAAACCGTAGCTCCCTCTTCCCACTCGTCCGAGTGTATATCCATCCATTATCAGTTCAATTAAAACTCAGCAAGAAAGTCCTCACCCCAATCGATCAGTGCACGAATTTTTTCTTCACTCGTCAAGATTCATAACAAAGGTTTCCTGAATTCAAACCAAACAACCAAATAGGATTGAAATTCGGATGCAACAGATATCGATCAGCGAAGCGGAGAAACGTAAAACCGATCAAAGACCTGATCCATCAATCAATCACTGACCAGTTTTGCCTGCTCCGCCTTGACTCTCCATCGCAACGCTCCTCTTCACCGGCTGCAGCCGATCGCACCCGTCGTTTTCCCTTTGAACTCTCCCCTGGCACGCTGGACTACCCGACGTCGATGGCGGATCTTACGGGTTTCGATAAGAGTTCTGGATTGCTAACCGGGGCGCGACGGTCAGCTGGTCCGGTATTGAGAGAAGAGCACTCTTCGTGCCACCGTCGGTGAAACCCAAAAGGTCTCCTTGTTTTGTAGCTGGTGCTCCGAGTCCATCATTACGCGTTTTCGACGAGTAACTTCGCCATGAAGTTTACGATGTCAAGTCCAGATTCTAAAGAGCTGTTACAGTGTTACTACTGTTCTCAAGTCCAGATTCTATAACAGTGTTACTACTGTTCTGGAAAATCCATAAAATCCAGAACGGAATCATTCGCGAATGTGAACCTGAGTTTGTCCAGCAGCGATCACATTTATCGCCGGGGGACCTTCACTATACACATGGATGACTCAATTCTTGTGGGAAGACACGGTTGGTTTAAAGTTTGTGCCCGATTCTATGTGATCTTTATCACAGTACATAAATCTTTGATATGTTCTTCAACTTTCAAGTCAAAATCCACACTACATAATTTCAAGTTTTCCACGCTACTTGCTGCGTTTGCGTGCGTCCCCGACATTTAACCCTGATGCCTCACTTCGAATCTTTCATACTCAAAATTACACAATGGATGTCCTGTATACACAAATTTGCAGGGGTATGTGTTAACTGTTAAGAATACACGCATATTCCAGGAATACACGCGTATTGACAGTGTTTTCACGACGTTGTGTTCCAGGCCACGGTAATTTCAGAGTACACAAGGCCAGGCAAAGTGTACTTAACAACCGCATTTTGGAAGCCTACCTCGAATTGACTTGAAATGAAGTATATTTGCCTTTTGAGTTTAGGTGCACATTGAATGCGGCGATGTCATGTTTCCCCCAGATTATGCCACTGAAGTTGAGTAGACTGCATTCATCACGCATAGGACCAATGGCCATTGAACCGAGAAGAGTACGTTACTTAGAGAGTCATGCATAAACTCTGGAAAACGCCCACAGGTGATCTTGTTCTAAGATGTGTTTGGGCACTCCTCTTAATAACCGAAGTTAACAAATTTTACAAATAAGGTGAAAACTTCAATAGGACCGTTGACAATTAGACGATAGGCGCTGCACTTCACGATGACCACATCGGCTGCCTGGAAGTGGGGAAGGGTTCATCCTCCTGTTGACCTTCGAAGCACAAAGCCATTCGATACTCCTTTACTTTAATCGCGCAGTGATAAAAGTCTATTGACTCGACCAAGAAAGAAAGTTCTCTAAAGTTTCTCAGTGCTTTCTTCCGATGGTCACTTTGATAAAAATGAAGAGTTATTTTACCATGTCACTATAGAAAGCTTGCAATGATATCCCGACTATGTACAAGTGTAATGTCAACCTTCATATCTCCGATATACTAACTACCTCCAGTAAGGAACACAATGGGTACGAAGCCTAACACCATCGGTGCACACTTTTACCAGCCAGAATCATTATAAGTGTGTCCTAAGAAACTAGTTAAACAAAGTATTACCAGAATGTATCTGCGAGGAAGATAGCATATGTAGGCCTATCCCACCATCAGTTGCCCAATATCTCAAGATTCTAATAACTTCTCCAAATTAAAAGTCATCTCCTCGAGATAGAACTTCCTTGCACGTAGGTCGAAGATAGATAGTATGTTCGAACTGGGCAACATAGCTCCCTTTTATATCGCACAGAGGAGGACAAGCCTGCAGAAATTGCCAAAAGAAAAGTCTGATTCAGTCAAGGACGTGAAATAATGACACGAAGAAGATAAAGATCTGTTCCCAAGTAGGTACCCCGTAGGTGTTTGATGCCATACCTGGACTACGCCTTGGTCACACAAGTTCTTCAAAGCCATGAGGTATTTCGTCTCACCGATACGATCCAAGTAGCGTCTACAAAAACCAAGTGTCCCAAAGTTCTTGTCTATGGTTCCCAGCAGCTGCTTGGCTCTCTGCAACCTCAGCGGCACGTGACCAGCGTAGAAGTTCTTCTTATAGTGGCTACACTCTAAGTCTTCTCTTACAAATCCCTTCCCTAAAAGAAACAACAAGAGAAATCCCATAAGTGGGCAGTACATGCCTAGAAGACTTTTGCATCATTTAAATCATAACTAACGACGCTCTCGCCTCTCAATCGAGATAGACAAAAGCCGAGCTGCGTAAATTTTCTGGTTGACTGTATTGAGGAGCCTAAAAGACCAAATCTTCTAAGAGGGCACTCACCCGTGGAGCCAAAAGTCTCAATAGCGAAAAATTCTCCTTCTTCCATCTTTGTTTGCTCACCACCCTTGACGATGGGGACACTCTTTGCTCCATGGATCTGGTAGGGACCTATGCTATGACCGTTCAGATTCCGAACACTTTTGACTGCACAGCAACGACAAAGCGGTTTCCTTTGTCAATTAACAGTTCTGTGACTATCGAAGTAGCATTCAAAAATTCAAAGATTGGGTAAGGAGATATCGAATCGTTTGACAAATATACCAGTCTAACTTCTCTCTAACTTCAAATTCTGCATACACTCATTCCACCCATATGTAAATACGATGAACCTTATAGTTAGACAGTCACTGCGTTCCTATTTCACGTCA
The DNA here is from genome assembly GCA_948567375.1 of Lunularia cruciata. Lineage (NCBI taxonomy): Eukaryota > Viridiplantae > Streptophyta > Marchantiopsida > Lunulariales > Lunulariaceae > Lunularia > Lunularia cruciata. The sequence continues at coordinate 38,355,285 of OX419758.1, forward strand.
CTTGATTATTACTAAATTGATTACCTTGATATATCTTCCCACCAATTTCCACTTCATACGACTCCATGACTTCTTGTATGGCAGCTCCAATATCACCTAGCCGAACATCAATTCCTGCTTCCTGACGTGACAATCGTCACAAATCCGGCCACGCTTTCAGTGTGAGTCAAAGAGGATATATCACTTGAAGCCTGACTTGGTGATCTCGGAAATAAGCGCTGATCTTGGAACTCTGAACATGTTTATAGCTTGATAACTTTTCGTATGCGTGGTAAGAAAGAGGTGTACCCTGACTCCTGTATTTGTGGCCTCACGAGCTGCTTCAAGTAATGGATCATATACTGGGTTGAACGCCATGGTGAAGGCGGAATCAATGATACGTCCTGTTACGGAATTCGCAAAGCATTTCGTTACACCACGGAAAGTCTAAATGCCCATACGTACAATCATGATTTCTCTGCGGCTGATTCAAGCTGATAGTAAGAGACTTGTTACAACTGCTTTTGTTAGAAATTGTCCGGACTGTTGACGAAAAGAAGCAGCATATTGTGATTTAGATGTGTATCTAGATATGACCTGTTAGGGTGGTGTGATGGAATCTCCACTTAGTGTTCAGTGATAATTAAGAAAGACATCTCATATCTCCTTTTAGTATGCGTCAATGACAGCCAAACTGTTTCTACGATTCCTGCCGTCTATATTGTGAGTTGCACCTTCAATCTGTGTCCCAAAATCCAACTTCATAACATCATCATATTGAAGCACCGTTTTATCACCGCTGTTCGGAGTCCAGTGTGCTGCGACCCTGTACCAACGGCGATTTAAAATCTCATGAGACCCAAAGCTTTGCTATCATCGAAAGGAATAAAAACTGACATTAGGGTGCGAATAAACTCCGAGTCAGTACCAGTTCAATGAGCATCCGGTGGGGAAGGCAATGCCAGCTTTCAGCCCATTTTCAGCGATAAGTTTTCGCACCAAATCTTCCAGAGTTTCGCAGATGTCCACCATGGCGACACCAGGTTTTGCATACTTTCTGATGTAAGAACGAACCTGGGTCACAACGGAGGTTACGAGATCCTGAGTACATCAACTGAAGAACATGAAAATGATCGAAAGCGGGGTCTTCTTCAAAATAGGAAAGACATGACCTAATTATAGGCAGCTCCACCCTAAATCTCTACTGGAGATTGCAGCCAGACAGGACGATCTCGCGAAAAGCTTAGCACAGAGCAGATAAATTCAATGTGATGAGCGTACAAGAGGTATTCAAACCTGGCGATGCACTTCTGCGGCCTGGCGCACAGCATTGTACAAGGGCTTCTCAAGCCTTTCTTGTGCTCTTTTCTCTTCTGATGTTGATCTCCACAAATTGCTGCAGGAGTACACTATACAGTCAAAATGCGGCACAAGAGGGATACATACAAGACGAGACGTTTGAATCGGAAACACATGTACAGAGGCATGTGCAGCCAAGGACACTACGAATGCAAGTTAGTTCAGACGATGGTTTGCTTGGCTAAACATGGTAGAGTACCATGCAAGAGTCATGGTACAGTACCATGACTCTTGAACTAAAATGGTGACTATCAAATTTTCGCATATCTTCACCTGACCAGGTTTAGACCGTACAAGGATTCCGCAGAGAAAACAGAGATGGACGGGATATAACTCTGGATCTAGTACTTGTTGATTAAATGAAAAAAAACATGGTACATTGTTACTGTGAGACAACTAAGGTACCAATGACCATATAAGTGACTTACTCATCCTTGTATGCCTGAGTTTCGCCTTCCGGAAAGTCTCCATTGGGAAACAAGTCCTTTACAGGAATGCTTGGTGGATCTGTTTGTACGAGCCCCTTTTTCTTCCTACGCTTGCAAACAAGACCATTTTAACCTTTTGACCTCCGCAAGAAACTTCTGGTACATAGGGAGATTTTAATATTCAAATCAAAACAGGTTCGCAAATATGACATGCCAAAAAGCGATATCGATCTATGGGAGGAAAAGTGCTCACTTGCTCTTGCTCTTCTTCTTCTTCGCTGCATCCGTTTCTCCAGCATCTGTTAGAGGATACAGGTAAAACTGAACGTATAAGCTAGATTGTGCCATTGCAGTAACCTCGATACCAGCATCTTGTCCATCAGTTCAACTGTGGTCGCCGTGTGTTTGAAAGCCATGGTATAATAATACGTAATTCAGCTAAAACGAGGAGTGCTCTCGACTCCAATTAAAATTCGCTGGAGTGGCTTGGCAAAACATTGAATAAAATTATCAACCAGTATGAACAGTACCCAAGTTGCATGAAAAAATTCAAGGTGTAAACCAACCTGTGGAGACTTCAGCCTTATCTCCCTCTACGCTACCCTCCTTGCAGAAGTTCAGATCAATTTCACAAATACTTTCTGCTATATCAGCTGCAGCAACTGCAGCTACCTTGGCAGCTTTCTTCTTCTTCTTTTTCTTCACCTCTGTATTAGATTCCTGCAGGTAAGCACGACTTCAGCAACTCGCTTGGCTCAAGGTAAAATCAAAACTCAGTAGCCAGTCAAAAACGGCGATATTAGCGACAATCAACAGTATCCACCTATCGACATCCTACTGCACTTCAATGGTGTATCCTACACCTTAATCTCTACGACTGAACTGAAAACTGCTGCACGGCGATCGGCTAAGCGTTATGCTATATCATATGCAGATATGCTCCCTAGCAATGCCATTAACGTTCCCTTCATTCCTCTCAAAATTTTAGCCATTTCTTTTGAAGTGTGAGACCGGTTCACCAACCTGCGTCGCCTTTTCCACAGGCAAAGAGCTTTCTTGCGGGGCCTCCTGATTCTCAAAAACATGATCTTCCGTCATGATGAAGACCTATAAAAGTCTCTTCTACCTGCAAGAAGAAAATTCAGCTCAATTCGATCCGACTCGATTCAATTCAATCCAATCTCCACATTCCCCCACAATCGGAAATCTCAAATCCCCGTCAGACGATTCCTTCACTCCCTTCAAACACCATCGAATGACAGACTGTCAAGCGCATCAATTCCTACATTTTTCTCTCACCTTCTCGCATCCTTGCCGTCGTTCGCAGCTGCGCTGTTGAAACAGAAACCGTGCAGCTCAAGTAAGTCAGCCAGTCACTGCACTGGTTAGTCAAAATCCGAAAGAATTCTCAAACACATCCCTTCCACGACGCAATCTACATAATCCTCTTTGCACAGTCGTCGTCGTTCACAACATGCGTTACGGTTGACGATGATTTGATTTACCTTCGATACTCATTATTGTAATAAGCTGTTTCAGAAATAGCTACGAAAATAGTCATATAAAATTTGAAGAAGCGTCAACTAAATCGGTATGGGTGCGGGCCGAGGAAGCCAAGGACACGCTCTGAATATTTTCATATAGATTTGTTAGAAGCGTTGACTAAATCTGTATGGGTGCGGGCAGAGGAAGAAAAGGCCGGATCCTTTTTTTCCCTCAGGGCCCGTCCCTTACCTGGGGTTTTTCCCTGAGGGCCCGTCCCTTACTTGGGGTCGTCCCTTACCTGTGGTGCGGTCCCGCGGAAGGAAATAAAAAATGACACTTTGACAAATGCTACATAAGACATGGAGTGCAAACTATAGCTTTTGATGAAGACAAGATGGACAACGGTGGACCATGCTACTTGGGAATATTTCAGATTTAGCATTTCATTGAACTGTAACAACGACATCAGTCTGGGCTGTGGATTTGGGACCACCTCTCCACCTCAAAATTGATTCTCAAAAATTTGAATGGCGTAAGTATAGCTTTAAACGTTAAAGTTGCAATATAGGGATTCAAAACATCCTTGTAATTTGACAACTAGATTCATAAGGTGGTAAGGAACTCAGCTTCCAATAGAGATACGTTGAAGAGAGTTCCGAAAGAAAACCTTCCTTGCTTTCCTTCCAGCTGTTCAAGAAAAGTGAACCCAAAATATAGTTATAAGAGATTCCATTGTTGAAGAGAAACATCAAGATCTATTGAGTAAGTTGAGTGTTTCAAACGGTGTTGAACGATATCCTGAGTTATTAAAATCTCCAAACAAGCACTTTACATCATGTCATACATGCAAAAGCTTTGCACAAACTAATTCTAAGACCTTATCCATTGTGGCAAGAAGATAAATCTAGTGATTTTGAATGCAGAACAAGATGCTGAACTAGGAAACTCGAGAGTTGTGCCGAACACAATATCTTGACAAAATATACCCACAAGATCTTTGATTATCTCCGTGATCTCCACTTCCCAAATCTGCATATTTGGACTCAGAACCCAATTTGATACTGAATTTGTATACGGAAGAAGTTAAATAAACCGATGGTTTCATATGCTGCCAACACTTGGAGTCAAAACTATATTCATCCTAAATGCAAAACACTAATCTGGCCACTTACATGTGGAGAAGAAAAAGAAATTGTTTCTTCACTTCACTAGAAAAATTGTTGCTAGTAAAAGATCAATTAGATGAGCTTTGGCCAAGTTGGGATAAAAACCACCCGTGATTCCGACGCAATCATCATCATTTTCTCCAAGTGCATGCATTGAACTTTGTCACAATAATTATGCCTTTGATTTGCCATCACCCCGTCACTTCCTATCACCTGAACTTGATTGAAAGATGTTATACACACATTGCATAGCTCGAGATTGTTAATAACTAATGGCCTAAATTCCATCAAGTCCATTGCATATCTACCTTGAGGAGTTACCATGGAAAGCGTTAGTCTATGCTTATTGCCACACGGTGTGTTAATCCAAGATAATAGGCTTGATGGCGCTTGAGGACACCCATAGCCGCTCTATGGGGCTCTTTGTCGAGGTCTAATGTGTCAATTTAAGATTAAGTAGGCTTTTGCCCATCATTGCTCGATGGCACCCATTGTCGTTTGATGACATCCGTGTGGAGTAAAATTCCTCAACCCTCACTCAATTTCTTGGTTGCCATAGGGTGGCACATATCATTTTCCATAACTTGTACTATCTCCCTTGCCGCACTAATCTATGTGTAATACCAAGAGCTAGCCATATGATCTAGATGTGAAATTTGGTTTGGTAACATCTAGAATGATGTTATACATGATGGTCAAAATAGATAAGATAGAAGTATCACCAAAAGAGTACTTCTAGTAATAGGGCAGAAACCAAAATAGACTTGAGAACTTTAGAACCCAATAGCTAGACATATGATTTAAAGATGAGAATTGGTTTGGTAACATCTGGAAGGATGTTACACATGATGGACTAAACAGATCAGAAAGAGGTATCACCAAAAGGGGACTTATACTAATAGAGTAGGAACCAAAAAATGCCTGAAATCTTTGAAGGCAATTTTGGAGGCCTAAACGGATGAATTAGGCCTCGAAAATGTGCGGACCCCCCCCCCTAACAAATGAAAGGCTGGCCTTACCTCCTTCCTGCTTTGTCTCGTCGAGAGCTTTCCAACGGTACCTTACTCATGTGATTCTGAGATTCCTACAGGAAGATTCCCTAAAAGATTCCCTCCGGTCAAAGCTTGTTTGACCAACCAGATAGGACCTAGACCAGACATGTCACCCATCCAAGTAAGTAATCCAAGGGTGGAGCTTTCTGACATGTCACCTATCTGTGTCCCTAATCCTATGGTGGAACTTCCTTGGAGGAGATCCTCTTTGTCTATATAATAAAGAGAAGGTGCTCCTTTGGGGCATCGAATGTTTGAGTGTGCAATCTGTGTTTTCTCTCTTCTCTTGTCCTCGAAGTATTACACTATGCAAATGAACAACCACACCAATGCAAAACTACAAAACATGCAATTTAGTTTATTGACATGAGCATTTTCACACATGGTGAATTTGAGTTTGAATAGTTGAGAGTTGCATTTTGGATCCATTAAAAATTTTCATAAATCACACTCTAAGAATCACCAACCAAAAATTGTGAAAACATTCTCAAGATGCCATGTCACTTCTTTTGACAATAGTTTATTTCAATACAATAATCCTAAACATCTGTAATATAGCACCTGACTTTTATAAATGAACACAACATGCACCAAATATCCCATAATACAATTTCCTTACAAAGTTCATTGAAAATAATTCCAAAGTTTGTTATTTATCCCCATAGACATCTGTCCAAACTATTTCTAAAACCCCTTGATGTGATGTTGATCCTCTTCCTAATTTCTTGCCTGCTTTCCTTCCTTTTTTCTTCCGTTCCTCATACTATCTTGTCTCCGGCCATCAATAGAACAAAAGCATGTGTGAATTGTCAACGAATACCGCTCGTTCCACTTTCATAAAGTGATTGTGGATTGAGCCTTGTGCGGGAGCTGAGGGAGAGTGTAGAGACGGAAGATGAAAGGAAGTGACATGAGAGACATCTATAATTCTTGAGGTCTCTCTACCATATAGCACTTGAGTGAATAGTAGATTCTCATTGTTTTTCAATTTTGGTTCCATTGGTACCTAGATTGAAGACTATGGAGAATGGAGTAGAAAGTTATGAGGACTTTTAGCTTTTTTTTAGGGTTTAAAGTGATCATTACACATTGAGAGTGATAGGTTGTGAATTTTAATTTCCAATCTCTTGGTTTTCATGATTAAGTTCCATGGGAATTTAGTTTGAAAATTTTGAAGATGGAAATTGAAAGTTATGAGAGTTTATAGATTTTAAGGTTTGGAGAGATTGTTTTTTATGTGAGTTAGGATGTAAGGGGTTGTGGTTTTGCAGATATGGGGAGATATAGAGAGGAGCATCGTGTGTTACTATCATTATTTCTATGCTAGCCATGGCTACACCTTCCCATGTGGGGTTGCCTAGAGCGACTTGAGATACACCATGTTCGGTATATCACCGATGCTTTATCTTGCAAGGGGTAAAGACCCATGTGGGAAGGATGCACAAGGACTATGATTGGACCACTTGTGATACCCACGTGAGACGAGCGACCACATCAACAATAGTGACACTCGGGATTACGCATGCTTCTTCTATCCCTTTGTTGATCGTTCCAAGGATACCAATCGAGTCATGGGAATGGTTAGCTTCTCAAGCGGGTTGCATTTTTGGGTTATTTGAGACTAGTTTTCCATGTACACATCTATTCCATAGGCTACTTGCACACTCCATGATGAGGCTAGACAGGTTTTTTGCCTACCACTTGATCATTTGGCACGTGACCCCTTGGATGAGTTAGCATAGTTCCTATTCCTCTTACTCCCTTGATGATGTCTTCACTATGCTAGAGGGGGACATGCAGGGTATAGAGAGGTGGCTACTAGATTTCATTGATTCCAAGCGGGGAATTGGGCGGCACTTCAGGAGGAGTCTGTTAGGGCTACACGATTTAGGAGACAAGCATTGCAATAGGATACCATAGAGTCCACTCGATTATGACAATGTAGGACATTGGGTCAATGTAATACTCCAAGGACAAGAGAAGAGAGGGAAACACAAATTACACACTCAACATTCGGTGCCCCAAAGGAGCACATTCTCTTTGTTATATAGACAAAGAGGATCTCCTTCAAGGAAGCTCCACCATAGGATTAGGCACACAAATAGGTGACATGTCAGCAAGCTCCACCCTTGGATTAATTACTTGGATAGGTGATATGTCGGTCTAGGTCCTATCTGGTTGGTCAAACAAGCTTTGAACAAAAGGAATCTTTTAGGGAATCTTCTTGTAGGAGTCTTGGAATCACGTAAGGTACCATTGGAAAGCTCTCAACAAGACAAACCAAGGGGGGAGGGTAATGCCAGCCTTTGCTGTGTGGGGGGATAAATTGCACATTTTCAAGGCCTAATTCATTCGTTTAGGCCTCCGAAATTGCCTTCAAAGATTTCAGGTATATTTTGGTTCCTACTCTATTAGTAGAAGCCCCCTTTTGGTGATACCTCTTTCTGATCTGTTTAGTCCATCATGTGTAACATCCTCCCAGATGTTAACAACCCAATTCTCACCTTTAAATCATATGTCTAGCTACTGGTTCTAAGGTTCTCAAGTATTTTTTGGATTTTGCTCTATTAGTAGAAATATTCTTTTGGTGATACTTCAATCTGATCTATTTTAACCATCATGTATAATAACATTCTAGATGTTACCAAACCAAATTTCACATCTAGATCATATGGCTAGCTCTTGGTATTACAGACCTCCCTCCTCGTTGTGCAATTGTTGCTCAAATGCTTGCACCAACACCGGTGCATGTGTCAAATTGGCAGTGGGCTTCCAGGTTACTTCATAGAGGGGGTCACCTTTCCATTGTACTAGATAGTCCACCAGCAAATGGCAAGTACCACGCACGTGTTTTTGGAGAATACGCTCCACTTCATATTCCTCTGTGCCATCAATGAGTGTCGGACAAGGTTGAATGTCTTGGGTGGAATGACCCTGGCCTGAGCGAGGAGGGAAACATGGAACACGGGATGGATCTTCATATGTGGTGGTAGCTCAAGGTGATAGGCCACCTGTAAAAGACCAAATCAGAGGAGAGAAATAGGAGAATGGAAACTCACATTGGGGCACTTGAATAAGTGAAAACTCCAATACCTAGCATGAGCTTTGGCTTTGGTATTTATAGGTAGCATACAAGGCCCTTGAGAAGCTTCTCAAGAAGCTTCCTCAAGCCGCTTTCTTAGAGTGTAAGCCAAGTTAACTAGGAAGCTTCTCAAGAAGCTTCCTTCTAGAAGCCACCTACTTGGCATGCAAGCTAAGCTAATTGGAAGCTTCTAGAAGCTACTTACTTGAGGTGCAAGCTAAGCTAGCCGAGAAGCTTCCCAAGAAGCTTCCTAGATACTTTTGGAATATTCTAGGCTAATTTGTCTTATGTGCTACTTCTTGAGCCTGACTAACTTTGTTGCTAAACTCCATATTGTTACACCACCATGCTAACGCGACAAAGAATTGAGAAAGGCCCACTAAAACAAGGTCTAAGCTTACGAGATCCAACTAATGTCAGGTTGGTTGTCGATAGCCATACTTGATCCCCAACATTGAACTCCATGTGCCTATGGTATGCATCAGCATACTGCTTCTATCAATTTTGTGCAATTTATAATATGTGCTTGGCGCTCTCTACACCTTGTTGGATTCTAGAAACAAACATGTTGATTGTATTGACCTTGGTAGCCACTGGACGGATCTTCATCAAGCTAGAAGGTGTGAAGGGGTTCTCACCATACATGAGGAAGAACGGAGTGACTTGGGTGGATGCATTCACTAAATTGTTGTAAGCAAATTCCACCAACAAGAGTAGGATGTCCCACCTCTCTTGCTCTTCTAAGGTGAAGCCGCGTAACATGTCTTCAATTGTGCGATTAGCCCGCTCTGTTTGGCCATCTGTTTGAGGGTGGTAAGTTATGGACATGGTCAACTTGGTTTTGAAGAAACCAAAGAGTGTTTGCCAAAACAAACTGGTGAATTGAGTGCCTCTATCAGTGATAAGTACTCTAGACAAGCCATGGTGAGAGAAGACTACATCTCAGTATAATTGAGCTAGTTGTGGAGCGGTCACATCCTTGGTGGTAGGGCATACATGAATAATTTTGCTAAGCCGGTCCACAAAGACCACGATGGAGTTAAACCCTAAGGTGGTCTTGGGTAATTCACAGATGAGATCCATACTCACTTGTTCCCAACATTGGGTACGCATGGGGAAAGGTTGAAGGAGCCATGCAAGAGCTTGATTAGAATCTTTGTTCTGTTGACAAAGTAGGCAGTTGTGCACGTAGTTCATCATGTTGTTGCTCATCTTAGGCCAATAGTAATGGCGTTGGATTGCATCCAAGGTCTTGTCCACTCCAACATGACTTGCAATGGCCAAATCATGACATTCCGCTAGAATGGTGGTGCGTAATTTTGGGACATTTAGGATCTATAAGCTGCCATCACAAAAGATGAGTCCTTGGGTGTTGGTGACGCCTTTGGATGATTACGCTTCTACAATCTGTGGATCAGTTTTTGTAGTAGCCAGAATCTCTGGCCAGAATTCAGGGTTAACCTTAACCTCTGCTACCAAGTTGTTTGCCATTGGCATGCGGGTTAATGCATCTACAAGTTACTTCTTACCTTCCACGTAGGTGATTGTCATTTTGAAGCATTGTCGCCACTCTACCCACTAAATCTAGCAACAAGATAGATCCTTTTGCGTCTCAAGGTAGACTAGAGGTTTGTGGTCTGTTCCTACTCAAATGCCTTCTTGCCCAAATAGTGCTTCCAATGCTTGGTTGCCAGAACAATGGCCAGCTCTTCTCGTTTTGTGGTGTGGTAGTTGCACTCTGTTGGTAACAACTTTTGAGAGAAATATGCAATTGGATGCCATCCGTCATGCCACTCTTGTTGTAGGATTGCTCCTATTGCTACGCTTGATGCGTCTTAGCCAACTTGATTGGACATTTTGGGTCATACCACTTCAAGATTGGTGCATGTAGCAAGGCGGCTTTCAATTCATGAAAGGCCAACTCTTGTGTGATTCCCCATGTCCACTTCTTCCCCTTGCCAAGTTGTGTCATACCTAGTTCAAAAAGGCAGTTTTGTACACATCCTCCTCTACAATTCGGATTTGATTGTAACCACTCCGCAAGTCCAATTTGGTGAAGTATCTCGCTCCATGGAGTTGATCAAATAGGTCATCCATGCAAGGTAAGGGGTATTTGTTCAAACTATTTGCTAATTGAGACCTTGATAGTCAATGCACATGCGCATTGTACCATCCTTCTTCTTCACAAACAAGACAAGAGCCCCATATGGTGATATGTTAGGTTTGATGAACCCCTTCTGCAGCATCTCCTCAATTTGAGTCTTACACTCCTCCAACTCATGAGGTGATAGGCGATACAAGGAGGTGTCTTCCCCGAGAGTGTCTCAATTTTATGATCTACTCTCCTTTTTGGTGGTAATCATGAGGGTAGATCATCAAGAAAGACATCTTGAAATTCATCTACCACAGCCTTCAATTTCTCAGGAATTTGTCCATCAAGTTGTGCACTCTAGACTTCTCTTATTAGACCCATCAAACATCTATTGGTCTTACAGACAGTTGCCGTCCCTACGATATATAGAAGCAGATCTTGCTTGGGTGATTTTTCTTTAACCCCAATGATTGATCATTGGTGGGTTCTCACTACTTTCTTCCTCCAGTCTACCCTAGGGTTGTAATGCTCCATCCATGGCATGCCTAAGATTGTATCATAACGAGCTAATTGTATCACTTGCCACTCAATTTCTTCTTGATATTCTCCTATAGAGAGTATGACCCGTCTAGATAATGATTCAATCCTCTCTGTTTGCTCGTTAGGCAACTATACTTCTTCACTCCCATCTCTCTCTAGATCCATTCCCAATCTTATTGCAAAAGAGTGACATAAGAAATTCTTTGTTGCTCTCGGATCTATTAATACTCTCACTTGATTGCCTTCTAGGACTCCATTCACGACAATCAATTGTGAGGTTGCCTTTCGGGATCTTTGCACATTAGTCTTCTTCCTTCTCTCGCTTTTGTTCTTCTTTATTGAGCCAGTAAGGCCACGAGGTACATTTATTGGCAATCTTCATTTTCCAAAGTGTTTTCCACCTCCTCCTCCTCCTCCTCTTTTATGCGCCTCTCCATATTGTTCAAAGATTGCTTGTATGAAGGCCGAGTGCTTCTAGAGAAATGAGTGCAACAGTTGGTAGATATATGCCCAATACAACCACAATTGTAACAATGGCGTTATTACAATTGTGTTCCTTGAGTTCCTTCTCCTTGTGGGACTCCATCTTGTTGTTCTTCTACCCGTCCATGCTCCTCTTGAAGCGGTTGTGCTCCTCGATCTTGAAATCAAAGGTTACCCAATTCCATTGGTACGGGTCTACCCATGTGTGGCATTTCTGCCCAATAATGTTGAGGTGGAACTACTCCTTCACCTCCACCCAATGCTCCTGCTATTCTCTATGCACAAGCAATGGCTTCAAATACCGTGCGAGGATTTTGCACCATGACTTCTTGGCGAATCCGCTCCTTTAACCCTTGTTTGAAATTATCAAGAGCCTCTGCTGGACTCATATCGGTTATTGCAACTTGTAGATCCAAAAATGCCTCTACATACTCTTGTACGTTGTTCTTTTGTCTCAATCCCCATAGTCGGGTTCGAGCCATCTGCATAGAATCCACCGATTGGAAATTCTTCAACAATCCTTCTTGCATTGATGTTCACATGACCTCCCTTCTCTCTGCCAACATGGATTGTTCCCAAGGATCATACCATGTGAGGGCTTTATCGGTCAAGTACCCACATGCAAACACGCTTGCAGCATGCTCCGTGACCTTTGTTGAGAACAATCGGAAATATCAATTCATTCTTGAGATCCAATTTTCCACTACTCCCATCATACGCTGCCCCTTGTAAGGCTCAATGTTGCAAGTCTTTGTCATCCGGAGTAATAATGTGGCCTCATTGTTGATAGGGTTGTAGGCATAGGTGCCTCTCCAAGTACTTCAGTCGCAGGTATTGGGTTTTAAGACGGCTCTTCTTCTTGCATTGCTTGATCATTCCTAAGGATCTGCATTTGACTTTGTAATGTCTCCATGGTCATCTTAATCTCTCAAAACTCATTCAACATTCCTTGCATTCCTTGCACCAGCTCTTGCAATTGCGGATCTATGGTTCCTACAACACTCAGTTGCTAATGTCTACTTCAATACACAGTCAGTATGATCACTCTAGAAGGCGCACAAACTAAAGGAACTACCATTGGGACCTCAAAAGCTATCACTCGTTGATAATACTCCTTGCCAAAATTTCTAACCAAAAAATCTCTAAACATCACTTTCGGTCTCACTACATAACGGATTTCTACTTGAGTGTTGAAAGGGAGAGGATTTGGGACATTCACATCCATATCATCATAGTAGAATGTAGATTTTCAACTCCCACTCTCTGTCATATATCACCACAGGTAGAATCACCGGGTTTGGTGAGTTCATCACTTTGTCCATGAATTCTATGCCAAAGTGATAAACTAACAATACCCTCATTTTCTCATGCTAGATGTACACAAACTTGATGTGGAATGGATTTGGGAATGGAAAGCTAGGTGCGGGAAATTATCCTCCTGGTGCATCCATCCCGTCCGCTCTCTAAAGTCCTTCCTAAGTCTAGCAACTACTCTATGTTCTCCACCTCAAATTACTCAGTTTTAGTAGTTTGTGCTCTTCCAAGAAGGGTGATCCACTCTCTTGGACTAAGACACTCGCTCTGATACCATTGTAATACTCCGAGGACAAGAGAAGAGAGGGAAACACAAATTACACACTCAACATTTGGTGCCCCAAAGGAGCACCTTCTCTTCATTATATAGACAAAGAGGACCTCCTCCAAGGAAGCTCCACCATAGGATTAGGCACATAGATAGATGACATGTCAACAAGCTCCACCCTTGGATTACCTACTTGGATGGGTGACATGTTGGTCTAGGTCCTATCTGGTTGGTCAAACAAGCTTTGAACAAAAGGAATCTTTTAGGGAATCTTCTTGTAGGAGTCTCGAAATCACGTGAGTAAGGTACCATTGGAAAGCTCTCAATGAGACAAACCAGGGGGAGGGGAAGGCCAGCCTTTGCTTTGTTGGGGGGTAATTTGCACATTTTTGAGGCCTAATTCATCCTTTTAGGCCTCCGAAATTGCCTTCAAAGATTTCAGGCATATTTTGATTCCTACTCTATTAGTAGAAGTCCCCTTTTGGTGATACCTCTTTCTGATCTGTTTAGTCCATCATGTGTAACATCCTCCCATATGTTACCAACCCAATTCTTACCTTTAAAACACATGTCTAGCTATTGGTTCTAAGGTTCTAAAGTATTTTTTGGTTTTTGCTCTATTAGTAGAAGTACTCTTTTAGTGATACTTCAATCTGATCTATTTTGACCATCATGTATAACATCATTCTAGATGTTACCAAACCAAATTTCACATCTAGATCATATGGCTAGCTCTTGGTATTACAGTCAAGTGGGAGAGTTTAGTAGAGCGGCACGAGCGCTACACCTTTGTCTATGACAAGTCCTACTCATGATACTATCTCTTCCCTACGCTCACTACATCCTATAGCAGTAGAAGGACTACCACTAGAGATCTTAGATTATCAACCTGAGCAGCCTTTATGTCTTTATGTCTATTTGCACAAGCATTGTGCATTGCCCCTCACTTTTCCTCAGGAGGCTTGTCAAGGATGGTTTATGAGCACCTTAGAGATTGTTTCCAAGCGGATGATCCTTCTAGTGGTTTTACCAAGTTATTTTAGGTGGATGCAGCAATAGTGAGAGGAGACATTCTTATGTTTGTTAGTTGGGTGTTAGGTGCTAGTTGACTTCTCATGATGGAGAAGTACACTAGGGGCATTAGACCAATTGCTATTGGAGAGATCTTTTTGCATTTGGTTAGTTGTACCATTGTCCTTTAGCATCATTCTTACCTTTGGCAGCACCTCAGTCCACATCAATTTGGAGTAGCTGCACTTGGAGGATTTGAGGCTATATCTCTAGGCATTAGAGCACTTGGTAGATATCCATCCGGATTGGGTCATCCTACAGGTGGATGTTGAGAACGCTTTTAATAGTGTCTCACAAACATCCATCTTTAGAGAGCTTAGGGAGGCTAGTGGATCCTTGGCAAGTCTCATTCCTTTTGTGCGGTCTTTTTATGGATCTCATGCTTCCCTTTACTACCAACATGGTGGTTCATAGGATGGAATCATTGTCTAGGAGTCAACTGTTGGTACACGTCAGGGAAATCCTTTGGGAGGCCCTTATTTTCCATGGCTCACTTTAGAGCTCTCCTATCTACTACTTTGGCCATGCTAGGTTGTTTATTTCCCTCATTGACAGATGATACACACATTGTAGGCCTTGAAGATCAGATTAGGCAGGCCTTTGACTACTTGACTACCAAGCTACATCTAGTAGGCTTGAGATTCAAGGTGTCAAATTATAGGGCATGGTCTCCTTTAGGTAACACTCCACACCTTGAGCTTCCAGAGAGGTGTATCACATCCACATATGGACTTTGTGTTCTTGGAGTGCTAGTAGGATCGGAGGATTTTGTCACATGCTTCTTAGTCGCTGCCCTTGCAGAGGATGTTCTCCATGTGGATGACCTTCTGTTACTAGGAGATCTGCAGGTGGCATTTGGTATACTCTCCTCCATTATTGCTTGTCGACCAACCTACATTGACCATCCTCATTTGCAGAGTTCCTCCCTCATCATCCTTCCTTTCACGTCTAAGAGCATTTGATAGGAGGATTATGGGAGTCTTTGGTGATATTATTGGACCAAGGACTTTTGAGTGTGTGACATGGGATTTGGCACATAGACAGACGGCTCTAAGAGATCTCATGTGGTGGGGCTGGCTTGCTATTTATGGAGGAGATGGCACCTATAGCATTTTTGGGTAGTTGGGCTCTCTCGGCACCATACTTTCCTCTTGTTTTGTGGTTGCTGATGTGCCGGTTTTGGAGACTTATGTGACAAAGGTGGAAGGAGGATCCTTTTGTCTCCAAGTGTTATTGCAGCATACAAGAGATAGTCTATCCTCACAAGCACAAGAGGATTTTCCACCTTTTGCTTCACTATCGTCAGATTGGACTAGAGGTTTAAAGTCTTCCTTGATGGAGCGATAATGTGAGCATAAGCTACATTCTCTCTTAGTTGACTCGTCCATTCCTCAGGCTACTAGAGCACATCTTTGCTCTTGCTCCGTCAAGGGTGTAGTCTCTTGGATCCTAGCTCGACCGTGCATTAGGGCATTCCAACTTGCACCAGCTACTTTCTCTACAATGATGAGGTTTTGCTTAGGTTTGGTCCACCCATCTACATCTTCATTACTCACTTGTGAATGTGATTTTACACTAGATGCATCAGCGGTCCACATGACACGGTGTCCTTTTGGAGGATAGAGGATAGCTACCCATGATGCCATTAGGGACATAGTGTTTGCTATGGCATGAGAGAGTGGATACTTGGCTTGGAGTGAGCGTTTGTATGCTTTGCAGATGACACATGTGAGGGCAGACTTATATTTGGTCCGAGATAATTAGGTGATAGTAGCGGATGTCATGGTTACAAACCCTACGTGGGATACAGTTTTGGAGGGAGTGATTACCCATCCCATTGGATGGGCGGCGAGTGTAGAAGCAGGTCATAAGGTCTCCAATTATAGGGGTATGCAGCGAGGTCACCTCTTTGTTCCTCTAGCCTTGGAGTCATATGGAGCTATGGACATGGCATTTGACACATTTGTCAGGGAGTGCACGAGAGCTTATCATGTTAGACATCAGGGTATACCACTCTCACTCTCATACTTTGTAGCATATTTTAGATAGCATGTGTCCATTGCTCTATAGAGTGCTGTGGTTGGTGCAATCCATAGGAGAGCAATCACATTAGGTGATGTTTCCTTGGATGCTCCAGTTGTGTGTAGACCGTATGACTTTCATAGCTTGGATATCTTAGGTGCGATAGGGCAGATTTCTCATATAGACTCTATTGGGGCTTAGCCCCATGTTACCTTTTTTGTCTCTCCCTTGTACGGCTTGATGGGGTCTTCCCATCCTTCATTTTTCCTACACGGTCGCCTTTTTCACTTTCATAAAGCAGTTAGAATAGATCGCAAGTATATTGCTCAAGGAGAACACAACTTGTGGAATGAGGTAATCAACATTGAGCCAAAGAATTCATTTTGCATCTCTTGTAGAGTTCAAGATTGGAGGACTTTGTCAAAAGCTGATGTGTGATGTAGATATTTGAGGTGCATGGAAAGAATAATATATATAAACTTTTGAGATGATCATGCATATAGAAATTGAATATCAGCATTGTAATTCAGTTGATAATGTTGGTTGAAAAAGGATATGAATTACCCCTGGGATTTATTCCAACCAGGTTCAAGAACAAGCTAGAAAGAGACTGAAAGACTTACGAGGTTAAGTCTACAATAATGAAAGAAGTTAAATTATAAGTTAATTGAATAAATCATGAACTACATCCAAATGATTTTGGAAACAATGAAGGCAAGATACACTCATGCTCTTTTAAAGAATCATGTATAATGCTTCAAAAGCCAAGGCAAATCAGATATTAAGCCATTTTTAAAATGTAAATATTTTAACCAATCAAGTGGAAATTGTTTTTAATTCAACTTATTTAGTCTTATCTATTACTGGAATATTGTAAGTACTTTATAGTTAATTACCATAATTGTGGAGAATTAAAGATTATATTTTGGAACATTGGTTTTTCTATTTAACAGTAATTCTGTTCAAATTTCAAAATAATAGACCTTAAACACAAAGTCCATGTTTTTTAACAATGAATATAAAATCGTTAAAGATATGAAATTTAATATATGTTTATTCAAAAATTAACAAATTATTATAATTTACATTCTGGTGCAAAGCTGTTTATACTCTTTATTCAAACAAGATCATTATCACCAAATTCCAAGAGAAGAATGAAACATCCTAAAATAGGTAACAAGGAAAACTCCTTTTCTATTTACTTATTTGGTGACTTATTTGGTAGTCTCTGATCACATGCAACTATGTATCTTGAAAAATTGAACCATAAAGCCACTCTCTTTTTTTAATCTGTTTTTAGAAAAGAATAAATTGAGTGGTACTTTTCAATATTGTATCATTTTCACACTACAATTTATCACATAAACTTATTTTATTCATATTTACTATATGATCTCCTTCAAAAATTACTACAAAAAAGCATGTTACAAGACTCACCCATTAGTGAAAATTATAATTCAAGCTGATTATTAATTTTGTATTCATAGCTATAGGTCAACTTATTCAAGACAAAAAGGTTTAAGATACTCTAGCAATACAAATTTTACCATGTCTTAATGATATATTGGTTACCTTGTCTTCAAATCAATATATATTTCAATTGTATGCTAATACATAATATACTCTTAATCTTCCATCTACAGCATACACTAAAATGACAATTTTAATATGCAATTTCACACCATATAATCAATAGCTTCTCAATTTAGAAGTTAATAGTAATCAATATTTATAAGGTTAAACTTGATTGGAGGTTAATATGATATATATGCAAAACACTTCTTAACTAAAACTTGTTCTCTAAAATACTTCAAAAGCTCAAAATTATGATTTTGAGTGTCATAATCTTTATCACAACTATGCTCAAGAGTTGTACTAAAGAAGAAACTTCCTTTTCTTTCTTAAAGTAATTATCTTACACAATTTATAAATTAGAGGCTAAAGTTATTGTTCCTTCAATACAAGATCAAAAGCTAAACTTTAGATATCAAGTGTATTTTTTATTTAAGTATAAGTAATAGCTTCAAGTTGTTGTTTTGTAATTAACAAGTTCAAAAGGTAAGTTTTGTAAGTTAAGTTTTGTCTTGCATGGTTATTAGTAAAATATTTGAGTTATAATCATTTCAAAAGTATAAACATAATAGCAAAGTCTTGTAAAGGTGAGAAAGTAAGCTTAGATCTATTAAATTCTATTCTGAAATCTCTTGCTTCTATATATAAATAGATACGTTTAGTACAAAACTTACCCATCCAAATATCTTTATGTTTAATTGAAAATCAATCAGAATGAGTTTTGGTGGAGTGTTCAATGTCATCCAAGTATGATTTACATCCAATTTTTTCACAAATAACCTCTACTATTAGACCATTCTACAACGCACATATCTTGATACATGTTAGCATATGCATTACAAGATACATATTCTTCTATTGTATCTATCATAGTAGGTTCAATAATATCAGTTGAATAATATAAATGAAATGATCAAGGACTTCTATATTGTAAATAAGATGCATAAACACAAAAGATAAAGTAACTCTTTTTGTCAAGGTAATGACTTCATTAGAATTAATGGTTGATCAAAGAACATATATATAACTACAGGACTTGATCAACATAAAAATAATTGAGAAAAATTATTGCAAAATTATTTTTGTAAGATCTTTACTTGATTAGAATGTATTCTTCAAAACTAACTTACTTACTCAAAGTTGACCCTATCTTTGAGTATGGCAGAAGTTACATGGCACCGGCACATGGAAATAAGAACTCATCAGATGATAGTTTCTTGCTGTAAATTCTTACAATATAGTACTTCATGATGAACTTCAGTTTTTTACTAAACATGATAACATGGACTTCTTTTATTCAAAGGACTTAAATGATTCAAACAATAGTTCTATGTCATCTATATTTAAGGTACGGCTTATAAATGCTTGCATTGGCTCAACCAAAGCAAGTAATGTGAATTGCTTCCTTTTGGCTACACATATTGTCTATTTAATAAGAAGTATATCTTATTAAAATTTTATTCTTCAATATCTATAATAGTACAATAAGCACACGTACTCAACATGTATATTATTTGCCTTTTAATACAACAAAATAAATTATATTAATTTTTTTCTTGATCATTGCAATCTATTCAAGATATTTAAGTGATATACCATATTATATAATAACCTTATCTTGACTCAACTATTGATTACTATTTCCAAAAGTTGATAATGATTGTCTAGCCACAATACTAAGCAAACTTTGCTCTTTTTCTTTCTTGCTTAAAATATATAGAAATTTATGAATTGCAAAGAAATTTATGAATTGCATTCTTATGAAGATGAATCAGATTTGATGTCCAAATATTCTTTAGAGTCTAAATAATATTTTGAAAAACGGACGTAATTTAACATGAGAAACTAAATGATTGAAAATGATTGAGAGTGAGTATTAAGATGTTAAAATCCTAAAACTAGATTGCATATCCCTATAATAAATTATACACGGGCAAATTACTCTTGTTAGTAATAAGGATGACACACTCTTGTCGACTTCTAATCCTGAATCCTGAATTTTTTATAAATATCTATATGAAATTTAAAATTTAGGTAGGATCTACTTGTACATGTAAAGGATATGCATTTGGATATCATAGCTTTGCTATATAATAATATGTTTTAAATTTATATTGGTTGGAACTAAGATTTATGTGAGGTTTTTACTTAGATTAAAAAAATTTAATATGTAATATATATCATGATAAGGATTTGATCATCATCATTAGTATCTTAGTCCTTGTTTTTGCTATTCTAATATGGTCAAAATTACTTGCACTATTTCCTTTGCTAGAGTTATGATACTATCATTGCTAGAAGACCTCACCTTAGTTAGGAGTGACTTAAGACTTACCTTCATCACCCCACTTTGGCACTTTATATCAAAGTGTTGGTATCTAAAGATGTTATTTCTTGGAATTTGTCCTCAACTTTCTCAACAAGGGTGGAATACATTTTCTCATAATTTACTAAATTGAGTAATAGATAGGCACTCCTTTAGACCCTGAAGAGAATTTCCCATAAGAATAATATTGGTCAAATCCTTAAGTCAATACCTTTCTAAAGCATTACATATTATTCTTTCTAAAGATCTCAAATCATTATAATAATTGGTTCAACCTTAATTTTGTGTGTTTGGTCCATCAATTTAGGTTGATCTCATCTATTTTTAGAAGTCAACTTCAAGAACTTAATTTAACTTCTATCCTTTTGTATTGTTTACTTAGCAACTTTCTAATATTAACATCTAGTCAGCAATTACTGAAGTTCAGTGCCTTCATTTTACTTGCATTTTTTTTGTATTGTATATATTTCTTATCTATTATCTTAAACCTTATATGCACAAAATTCTTTGAAGAAAAGGTTGCATCTCACTTTCTTGGACTCATATTGCATGGCCATATATAGAGAATTATTGAGAATGTTCTTGGTATAACAAGAAAGATTCATTATTAAAAATAGTATTCTAATGTGATTTTGTAATTCTATGGGTAACAAAAGGCAAGATAATGCTTGGAAGATAGATGTGATACATTGGAGTATTACATGAAATCATATTAGTAAAACTATGTGACAAAGCAATAATACACACTCTTTGTATGATTATGATAAGCTCATTAATTTGGTGCTTTTACTCACCATTTTGAAAATTTCAAAATCTAACCTAGAGAATTTATAAATTTAACTCAATCTTAACAACCATGTACCTTGGAGTAAATTTGGATGGATTGAAAAAAAATTTAAATTTGGAAGACTTATATAATTATTTTCTTCTATAAAAAAGAAGTATCAATGTTCATCCATGTTATTTGATTATTGTTGATCATACACCAACCAACATAAGATCATTGGTATGATGAAAGAGAAAAATAATCTTGAATGTGGAGAAAATGATATAATTTGCAAAAATGTGTTTTTTAACTCTTGATATTTTGAAGTTCACAACACCAAATTGATCTTGATATATATAAGCTGCTTATGTGGCAAAATTTTCATAATAAGACAATACTCCTTTTTTGTGTTATACAAGGTATATAATGAAAATTGAGTCTCTTTTTCTTATTTATTTGTTTTCTCCTATTTTTTCTTTCTAAATCTCTCCTATCATCCAAGAATCCAAATTTATACAATTTATTTGATTTAGCTTCTTGTATTAGTTTTATAGCTTGCTTATTTGTTAAGACTCTAAATGCTGAAGAAATTCAATAAAATTACTTTCATATTACTATTTGTAGCTAGAGACATAAAATTAAAGAAGAAGATCTATACCACTTTTATTAGAATTTTCCTTGTTTATATAAGGAATATATTTGTGATTAATATCTAATTTTCTTCAAGGAAAATACATGATATTTATAGTACAAGAACTTATACTTATGAGATAAACATTTTCAAGCAAAGACATTGTGTAAATAAAATGTATTGAGAAAGAGAATATGTTTTACTATACCCTTCTTTCCTTTTGGTTGAGTGTGAGACACTAGTGGTTTGTTCTATTTAGAACTTATGTAAGAAGGAGATGATAAAAGTTAACAACAAATCTATCGTCAAAGAAAGTGGTAGAAATGATAATATGTTACCCAATACAAAAACAATTCTCTTGGAAATAATATTTTTACTTGTTTTTAAATTTTTATTTTTCATAAATAATATATACTCTCAATATTCAAAAGAATGCTTCAAAGAAAATATATAAGTGCTTAGCTTTCCAAAATGAATTTTTTTAAAGCATATTTACCCATTTATGCTTGGAGTTAATTTTTTCCAAGTACGTGGGGAGTTCATTATTGCAAAATTTGCATAGTACATTTGTTGGAATCTATACACTATATGCTAGGAGAATTATTGCAGTAATGTGGATACACGCTTGTTCTTGCAATTGCACTTCTATATTATGGGTGCAAATTTAGAAATGCAAGCTATGCATTAGAGCCTTTTCTGTTCTCATACCATATTTATTTTTTAACATTACTAATAATTTCTAGATGCTGTTCTAGCAAAATTTCTAAAGTTATTGAATAATAGAGACATCACTTTTGAGATAATCTAATGGCATCATGATTTGTTATTATTTTAAAACAAAGAGGTTGTTTATGGGAAAAACAGAGAGCTTGTTTATGTTTTTTTTGTAATGCTCATAAAAGGTAGGATCCATTTGAAATTTCTTGGATACAAATGTAGTATTATATTTATTTTATTTTTGATAATTATATTATTAGTTTCATCTCGTAGAGAACTAATGACCATAAGAATAATTTTTTCTTCTTCTCAATGTTACCAACTTATATTCTGTATGCTCGATGACTTTCCTCACATGTTTTCCATGTGGACTATTTCAAATTTAGTTACTTTTGATTCCGAAGAACATGCGTTTTGCTTATTATCTTACTAAAGACAATTTTTTTCATTGCATATACATTCATACATCAAGATGAGTGATAGAAGGACCACTTTTGACAAAAAAATGGTTTATAATTTAAAGATATTCAAATGTGACAAATACTCTGAACAGAATCACGTAAAGATTCAAATTGCTCAAAAAATCATCACATTTATACAAAAATTTATTTTCTTACTTTTTTTAGTTGATCCTTTCATTCTTACATAACGTATTCTAATATATATTTCTACTAATATTCTTAATATATTTTCATTCTTATATAACATATTTATAATCAATATATTAATATTCTTAATAGAGCTTCAGGTTTCTTTTATACTCAAGTTTTTCTTTACTATTTCTTTACGTCATGATGCAATCTTTCCTCTCTAAAATGCAAATGGCAGAATGAAAGAGCAGGAAAGGTAGGGGAAATGCACTGCCATGCGACCAGATATGGAGGCCGTTGTGAAGCTTTATAATGTTCTAGAGAAGGAAAATAAATCACGCAAGCTCAGCTTATCATCCATGAATGAATAATAGGACTGTTCAATAATCGGTCCACACCCTTGCGAACGGAGTATGATCAGCGATGCAGGGCCCAAGGTTCATTTCTAACCGCGGTTAAAGATTGGTGTTTCAATGACTGAATTTGGATGACGTGCACCCACAGGAAGCTCTTCAACAAGAAAGAAAGTCATTGAGCAAACTAAACAGATCAAGGAGTTAGAGAAGCGGAATAAGATGTTGGACCGTTCATTTGTAATATTTACGGGTTCTTTACTGTTCTTTACTATAATAGTTTTGCGGGTACCTATGGAATATAGTGGGGCTTCTGTTAGCCTATCTGTATAATTTTGAAGGATGATAAAAGTTTATTACTAGTGAAAAATTTGCCCAAATTTTCTCGTGGAGGTTCTTGGGTTGCTCGTAAGCACATAAAATTAGATAGGTCACACAAAAATAACCCAAAAGATTTGACGGGGCTATGGACACAGCCCATGATATTCAAGTCCCTGCCGTGCACTCTTACGTTACATACTTCTAGAGTTTCCATAAAAATAATTTAAATATTGGTTACGGATCTGAACTCATTTGAACCCCCCAAGGATTCCGTTGGTAACTCATGGGAGTAAAGCATCTAATTAGTGTCTCAATTAGATCTGCTAAATTAAATTGAGATTAGCAAGTCTCACAATTCTTACCTTCCCAATTCGCTAAAAGAGAATCAACCAACATCCCTTAAGTCTCCATCTCCCCAAATTGAGAAAAGAAGTGCACCCAATACTATATTGACATAGAAGTTCTATAAGTAGGCATTGCCCTCCCTCATGGTATCCATAACTATCCGACATTGAAGAATTGAACATCAACCTTTCAAGAGGATCCAAATTGTAAAAGACCAAGATTGAGGAATGAAATAGGAGAATGGAAGATCACAAGGACACTTGAATGTGTGAAACTACCAATGCCTAGCATGAACTTTGGCTTTGGTATTTATAGGGAGCACACAAGACTCTTGAGAAGCTTCTCAAGAAGCTTCCTTGAGCCGCTTTCTTGGAGTGCAAGCCAACCTTCTCAAGAAGCTTCCTTCTAGAATACGTAATAGACTAATTTGTTACTTTATTAGCCCTAACTAAATTTGTCGCTAAACTCCATATTGTTACACAAATAATCACTATTATAGTGGAAGAAATGAAATGGTCTAACTCACCATGTCCTTACATACTTGAGAATCTTTATAATTTGTCCAATGTGCTACTTTAGATGTAATTACTAACTTTGTTAGGTAGTTCAATCATGAAAGCAAATCATTCAAATAGGATTTAATACCAGATTTAATAGTTATTATTTTAAAATTTTTGCAAAATAGTTGTAGACAAAAGCATTCAGATAGAAATAGGTCATAGTAGTGATTTCCAAGAAGCAAAAAAAAAAACAAAAGTTATTTGAAATCATAAATTTAATATTAAAAATGTATGGGATATTTATATCAAAAGTTGGTATTATATTTGTATGTTGTGACATCCAACATGGTTGCCAAGGAAAAAAAGAATACAAGGTCTTTTGGAAGGGGTATCTTCTTCACAATGCCACATAGGAGCCCTTTTCTTCTCTCCATAATGCACAAATGGACATCTTGGAGTTTAAAGATTCTATGGCAACAAGGATGTCACAAATTAGTGGTGGTGGAATATGTAATAATATGGAGGTAGTAGAAAAGGTAATAGAAGCTAATGAGTTAATAGTTTAAGCTAAATATTTCAAAAGGAAGTAGAATCACCCTAAGAATATTCTAGAAGTATCAAAGAAGCTTGTGTGTAAAATATTCTAGAAGCACCCAAGAATCTTCTTGGTGAGAAGTTTCTAAGAACTTTCTAAGAAGGTTAGAGTAGCTTAGTATACCAAGTTGACAACTAGTATAGCTTGTATGCCAATTAAATTGCTAGCTTAGCTTACACTCCAAGTAATATGGCTCCTAGAAGGAACCTTCCTTGGAAGCTCCTTGGGAGTCTTGTACCCAAGTTACCTATAAATACCCAAGCCAAGCTCAAGCTAAACATTTGGAGTTCCCTCGCTTAAGAGTCCTAATGTAATCTTACACTCTAGTCTTTGATTCTTTATTTCTCTCCTTGGTCTGTTAGAGAATGCATGTCTTGTTCCATGTCCATGTCTAGTAATAGAAACCATTTTAATCTGAAGAAAGGAGCGCGGATTCTTAGATACAAAGTGATAAAAGATAAGCTTTTCAAGTTGTTGGAAATTGATTGTTTAGATACTACGTTAGTTGTAGAAACCATAGTGATATACATCTTTGGCCTCTATTTAGGACATCTATAATAACCCAACATCCATGCTCTTGAAAATATTTTGGAGGAACTAACATTAGATCCTAAAGAAAAACTAGAGTTTTATAATGGATATGCAAAAGGAAAGCATACAAAGATCCTTTTCCCAAGAAGTCATTAACCAAAACTTCTTTGGCCTCCTAGATATCATAAATTCAATTGTAAGAGGATTAATGATTGAAAAGTTACTAAATGGAGCAACATACTACATTTTGCTTATAAATGACTCCAATCAATTTTTTTTGTCTATCTCATGAAGAGCAAGGAAGAATGCGACAAAATTCCATAAGTTTGTAGTTATAGCTTAATTGAAAATAGGGAAGAGAGTCCAATGACTAAATGTAGATGGGTGAAAAGATTATATAAATGAGTAATTTCTATTTTTCTTACCAAAGAAAGGAATTCTTGCTGATTGTAATGCTAGAGATAGTCTAGCATAGAATGGGAGTTGTATAAGGTTGAATCATATGTTGTTGGATACATTGTTAATGTAATAATGTGGATTTATTAGATAGGTTAGTAGAGACTAATGAGTTAATAAATTAAGCCAAATATAGTGAATAATTATAAGTATTTTCTAAAAGCACCTAGTAAGCTTCTTCATAGAATATTCTAGAAGCATCTAAGAAATTTCTCGGTGAGAAACTTCTAGGTACTTTCCAAGGATTGTGTAACTTGTACACCAAGTTAATGGTTAGCTTAGTTTGTATTCCAAGTAATGATTTCTAAAAGGAAGCTTCTTGATTGGCTTAACTTGTACTCCAAGAAGGTGGCTTTATGAAAGAAGTTTTTGAAGAGTTTTGTATTGTTTCACTATAAATAACAGAACCCAAACTCTTGCTAGGAATTTGGTGTTTCTCTCTCTTTAGAATTCTAATGTGATCTACCACTATAATATCTCAGTCTTCTATTTCCCCATTTCTATTTTACATTGATATCAAAGCATGATGGATAGAATCTGTATACCACCAAATTCATTTCTCTCACATCATTAGGATTTATGTATCCATGTAGTACCAAAACATCATTTAATGCTTTGGGGTATGATTTTCTAAAGACAATCACCTTATTTAATAAACCATTGATCCTTCTGATTGTAATTTATGGAGAGCGGTGAACTTGTTATATTTATGTATTAGCTTAGATAATTGCAAAAATATAATTTGGTGGAGAAATAGTTATGGTAATAATAAATTTTTTTATCTTTGCTATATAGCAAAAAATTGAGTACCATACAAAATTATTGCAAGAGAGAGATCATGATAGTCATTGACAAGAGCAAGTATTAAGAGTAGCATTTTGAGAAGGAGAAGATAAAGTTCAAATTCCAAAGTTGAAAGTATTTGAAAGCAAAAATGTATTGAGTGTACTATACAATTTTATGTTTTAATGTTATTTTGAAGCTATAAATCATTTGGATGAATGGAGATAAATTCTCTTGGTTTTGAATCCATTAGATGGAATTGTAAAACAAGGTAATGATTCTAAGCAGAGCAAGCTCAACAGTAGTTTGTTGCTCTAATCTTGACATGTGAAGAATTTATGAGTGCAATAATTAAGAGATTTCAAATGGTGAATGTTGCACGAGTCGCATGAGATAGATTGGTAGAGTTGAAGCAAATTGGTTTTTTGAAGAGCTACATTACAAAATATAATAATGCAAATTCTAGAGATATTGTATGGCAAAGCTTTAGATCAATTTATGTGAGGCTTGAGATCACACACCAACTTGGAAATAACCATGCACAAGCTCAAATACTTGGAAGAAGTCATATATTTTGTTGAGCATACTAACCATGCATGAGCCCAAACACTTGGAAAAAGTCATGTATTGGTTCTTTGGTTGTCACAACTTGGTCTTGACCTTGACAATCACAAAACTTGCAGACACATCATACACAAGGGGAGGAGTCAATACCCCTGGCGATTGATGCCATCCAATGGAGACCATTTGGCATTGTAGATAAAGAAAGATCTTATAGAGCACCCATTATGGCAACGGCCAACCACAAGCTAAAGGTTCACTTACAAAACATAATGATGGTTACTTCTCTTATTGCCAAATTGACATCTCATTACCAAATATCTAACTTGAAGTAGAAAACCTTGATCCATTGTCTAAATGGAATTTTTGGAGCATGAAAATCAAGGAAATGAAAAATCTCAATAAAAGAGATCAAGTCACTTAATGAGAACCTAATTTGTTCAAACAAGATTAAAAGCTTGCTTTATGCAATTTTGATACACTTGCAAGGTGTGAGATCTAATCATAATTGTAGAATTTTGATTGATTGGGTGATTTCTAAGAATTACATGTCCATGCAATTAACAAAGAAATTATGCACTTCTATCAAGTCAATATAAAAAGTTAATAGAAGTTGATGATAATAGATGATAAAAAAGGTTTTACATTCAATCCTCACATCTTGTTAGGATTTTTGGAAAAAGGTGTTTAAAGTGTATGAGATTTATAATAGTTTCTTATATCATGATGTTATTCCAGTTCTCTCTTGACTTGAACATCATAAGGTTTAATTTGATTAGACTGGATGATAAATTCAAACACAATTCCAAGGTAAAGCTTATTGATTATGTTATGTGGAATTTTTGAAGAAGACACTTAGAAGTAATCAGTCCCAAGATGAGAAATTTGTCAATATAGCAATTGTAGAACAAAATTTGGAGAAAGATATTCCTAGTTTTGTTGTGTGGATCAAACCAATTATGTGAGGAGAACTTGAATTTGTTGAGAATAAAAAGCCTCAACAAAAAATGATTTATAAAATAGTTTAAGAGTTTCCACAAATATTTGTTGAAGGATATTCCAAAGTGGTTAAACTTTGAGGTTGAGTTATTTTCAAGTAGTAATCCAATGAGTAGACTAATCTATTTTCTCTCACCAAACATGAGAGCTAATAAATTGTGCATTTTGAATCTAGAGTTTTATCTTTTGAGCTTACTAATGCTCCGATAATCTTCATGGATAAAATGCATTGGATGTTAGATGGGCTATTGGATTAATTTATGATAGTATTCTTGGATGACATTTTGATTTACAATAAGAGAAAAACAAAACACAAAACCACATCAAAGAAGTTTTAGGATGACTAGGACAATAGAAATTCTCTTGCAAAAAGTGTCTTTTGGTAGAAGAAGTTACCTTCTTGGACCATAAGGTTTCAACAAAGTGAATCAAGATGGAAGAGTAGATAATCAAAGCCATTACCAAATGACCTACTCCTAAAGATACCACAAATTTTTTACCAATGGTTCATCCATTATAAGGCTCATGTAGCTACATCATTGATTGATCTTTTAGCAAAGACAACAAGCTTTGAGTGGACAACCAAGCACAAAGAAACATGAAGAAATAGAAGAATATGTTGTCTTCAAAACCTATCTTCTAACCATATGATCCTCACTTATTTTGTATGGTTGATTTTGATGCTTCTAATTTTGCCATTGGAGATGTGTTACAATAATAATTTCTATATAGATTACATCTCATTGACTTTGTATTTTGTTGACTAAACACAACAACAAAAAATTATTCTACTTGGAATCAAGAAAAATTAACAATGATATACACCCTAAAAGTATGAACAAATTACCTCTTGAAGAAACAAGTGATCATGGAAATTGATCAAAAACCTTTGTTATAGACCTTACATTTGGAGCACATGAAGAATACAAACCCAACAAAGTTCTATGTTATTTTTGATGCCCTATCACAATGATTTGATTTGAAGATTCTTCCCAAATCTCTTATGATTGCAACAATCAAAATAATGTAGATAAACTTGAACATACACACAATTCCAGATTCCTTTACAATATGATCATTTCTTTCATCTTGTGCAATGTCATCTTGCAATGCATGAGAAAGAGTACAACACCTTGTTAATATGTAACAATATAGAGTTTATAGATGAATTAGTCAAGACTAACAAAGTAGCAAATAGGTCAAATTAGCCAAGAATTATAAAAATATTCTAGAAGTATCTAAGGAACTACTTGGTATCTTCCAAGTATCAGGTAATGTTTATGCTAAATGGTGACTTCCAAGAGGAAGCTTCCTGGCTAGCTTAGCTTGCATTCTAAGAAGATGAATTTTAGAGAGCTTCTTCAAAAGCTATTCAAGAGCCTTGTATATTCTTTATAAATATCAAAGCCCAAGCTCATGCTCAACATTTAGATTTTCTTTCATTCAAGAGTTCCAATGTGATATTCCATTTTCATATTTGTCTCCTTGGTCTCTTACATTGGTATCATAGCAAGAATGGGATGGATGGAATGAAGAACCAAATCTATTTCCTCCAAACCATTGGGATTTTGGGTCTATGTTCTACCCAAACATCATTTTATGCAGTTCATCATCTCATGCTTTGGGCAAAATTTTCTAAATGTGATCATCTTGTTAGATGAACCCTTGATAGTTTACAGAGAATGGTGGATGTGATGCATCTACATGTTATTTTAGATAATTGTAGAAATTTTTATTGAGTAGTAGCCATGGTGACAATGCCCAAAATTATAATTGCTATGCAGTAACAAATCAAGCACCTTACTTGATTTTTGGAAGAAAGAGACCATATACAAGAACATATAGTGAGAGCACCATTTCAAGAAGGAGAGAAGCCAATCTGATTTCCAAAACCCAAAGTATTTGAACATAAGAATCTCCAAGGCACAATGGAGAATTTAATGTTTTATTGTGAACATTATTTTGAAACTAAAAATCTTCAAGATGAATAAAGACAAATTCTCTTGACTTCAAGCAAATTGGATGGAGTGGCAAAACTATGGTGGCGATTCTGAGTGGAGAAAATTGAACGGTAGTTTGTTATGCCAATCTTGACATGGGAAGAATTCAAGAGCAAAATAATTTGGAGATTTCAAGCTATAAACATTGCACAAGCCACATATGATAGATGTGTAGAATTGAAGCATATTAGTTCTATGAGAAAATACATCATTCAATTCAAGAACACCATAATAAAAATTTTAGATATATTAGAAAGTGAAGATCTAGATCAATTTTTGAGAGACTTGAAGTCACACACCAAATTGAAAGTGACCATATGGGAGCTAAACACTTGGAGTAAGCAATGCAATGTGCTAAGCGCTTTGATTCCTTGGTTGCAACAACTTATTCTTGACCTTGACCTTCACAAAACATACAATTACACTACACACAAATGGAAGAGCCAACACATATGGAGGAGTTAGCACGGATGGAATTGATGTCATCCAATGAAGACCACTTGCATTACAAATAGAGAAAGATTGTGAAAAAATAATGGTTGTTTTTATGATCAACAAATATCACATATATCACATTGCTGAATGTACACTCAAGAATGGATGAACCCAACAAATAGCCTAAATGGAGTTTGTGGAGTGTGATGATCAAGGAAACAAAAAATCCCAATAAGAGAGTTTGAGCCACCTACTAGGAACTTGATTAGTTCAAATGGGATTGAAGTTTTGACCCATGCAAGTTTACTTCACTTGCAAGGTATGATATTTGATTGTGTTTTAAGATTTTGGCTGATTTTGGAAGTTTAGAGAATTTTATGTCTATACAATTAATAAAAAAATTAGGTATCCCTATCAAGCCAATAATTAGAAGTAGATTAATGATGGAAGATGGAAGATAGGTTTTTGCATACCATACCTCACATCTCGTTACATTCAAGATTGGGAGGAGTATTTGGAGTGTGAGGTTTGTAGTGGTACCTCTACACTATTATATCATTCTAGGTTTACCTTGGATTGAATGTTATAGTTTTATTTTAATTATACCCAATGAAAAATTCAAGTACAATACAAAGGTAAGAATTATCAATTAGGTTATCTGGCGCCTTTAAGTAAGACACCTAAGAACAATCAATCCAAAGATGGGAAGTTTGTCAATAAAGCAACCATAGAGCAAGCTTTGGAGGAAGATATTCCTATTTTGGTGGTGTAAATCAAGCCAATTGTGCATAAAGAATGAGGGCTAGAAGCCTCATCAAGTAATGGTTGATCAAATAATTAGGAGTTTGCAAATGTATTTTCAGATGATCTACCAAAGGAGTTATCATTTGATCGTGGTATGCCCTTCAAGATTGAGTTATTGCCAAAAAGTACTCCAATGAGTAAACCAATCTATCGACTCTCACCAAAGAAGTTGGAAGAGCTTCAAACAACAATGATGGAGTTATTGGAGAAGGATTTCATATGATACAATACATTTCCTTGGGGAGCACCGATATTACTTGTTCCAAAGAAGCATGGAGAACTTTGCTTTTATATCAATTACTGTGATCTCAATAAACAAACAATGAAGAATGCATATCCCTTGCCTTGACTTGATGACTTGCTAGATCAATTGAGTAGAGCATGATACTTCTATAATTTCATCTTTAAAATGGCTATTGGCATATTCTCATTGATAGAGAAGATGTGCAAAAAACTACCTTTTGCACAAAGTATGGGCATTTTGGATGAAGAGTTTTATCTTTTGGGCTCACTAATGCTCTGACAGTCTTCATGGATTAGATGCATTGGGTGTTGGACAAGCTATCAAATTGATATGTAATGGTGTTCTTGGATGATATTTTAATCTATAGTAAGATAGAGGCAAAACACATGAATCATATACAAGAAGTCTTAAGACGACTACGTCAATGGAAGTTTTATTGCAAGAAGTCAAAGTGTGTTTTTTGGCAAAAGGAAATCACCTTCTTGGGTCATAAGGTCTCATTGGAGAGAATCAAGATGGAAGGGGAGAAAATCAAGGTCATTATTGATTGGTCTACTGTGAAGGATACCACAAAAGTGTGTGCATTTAATGGTTTGGCAAGTTTTTACCAACGGTTCATCCACTACTATGCTCATTTGTTTGCACCATTGACCAATCTCTTGGGGAAGACCTCAAGCTTTCAATGGACCACTAAGCACAAAGAAGCATTCCAAAAGCTAAAACATATGGTTTCTTCAAGACACTTTCTTCAACCATATGATCCTCAACTACCTTGTTTGGTTGATTTTGATGCTTCTAACTTTGCCATTGGAGTTGTGTTGTAGTAGGAATTTCTAGATGTGTACATCCCATTGTCTTTGTGTCTCATTGACTAAACACCATAGAAAAGAATTACTCTCACTTGAGATTGAGAACAATTGGAAATGATATATCCTACTAAGGTATGAAGACATCATCTCTTGAGGAAGCAAGTGATCATGCAAACCGATCATAAATCCTTATTGCAAACATTATAATTGGGGCACATGAAGAATCAACATCATCAATGAGAGGAACAACTATAGTTGTTTGACATCAAAATTGAGTATAAACCCAATACGTTCCATGTCATACTTGATGCCCTATCATGACGATATGACTTGAAGACTCTTCCTCTTATCATGATGATAATTACAACAATATCAATTGATGCAAAAGTCTAAATTGAATTTAGGATTGCCTTACAACAAGACCCCTTCTTTTAGATGGTACAATGTTGTCTTGCAGCACATGATAAGGCATACAACACCTTCTCCTTCAAGGAAAGCCTTCTATCCTATGAGAACCAGATCTATGTTCTAGAAAAGTGTGATCTATGGCTTGTGTGCCTTCAAGAAGTCCATGACTTACCAATAGTTGGTCACATGGGTGTAGACAAGACCTTGGGCACCCTACAATGCCAATGGTGGTGGCCCAACATGGCACAAGAGGTTTGAGAGTTTTTATGATCTTGTGAGAGTTGTGAACACAACAAGGCTAGTAACCAAGAAGCAAGTGGGACTCCTTCAACCACTTCCCATCCCATCTACTTGGTGGGAACCCATGAGCTTAGATCACACATCACGTCCTTGCCCAAGACAAAACAAAATCACACAACAATCTTGGTGTTTGTTGATAAGCTTAGTAAGAAAATCCATTTAGGACCAACCTTTGATACAATGGATGCTCTAACATTAGCACATATCTAATTAGATAATTTATTCAAGCATCATGGGATGCCTCATGTACCCATCTCCAATTGCTTTCCTTGATTCATCAATCATTTTTGGCAAGCACTCTTCTAACTACTCAGCACCAAGCTTGCTTTGTCCATGCATATCATCCTCAAACAGATAAACAAATCAAACATAAAAATTTCACTTTGGATGATATGCTTCATGCTTTTTTCAACATTCACCATACCAACTCGAATGAATGTCTTGCAATTGTTGAGTTTGTTGCAATAACTCCAAGCAGGCAAATGTTGGATTCTCTACCTTCTTCCTAATTTCTGCCAAGACACACTTATTCAAGATTATCTTCTTGCTCCTCCTCCATCTCATATCCCTCATACTTCCATCTTCTTGACCACAATATTCCAATCCCTACAACAAGCCAATTCTCATCTTCATGTTACTCAAATTTGTCAAAAACAATATGCGGACCAATATCATTATGATCTCACCTTTCAACTTGGTGGTAAGGTCATGCTTTCTTCTAGTAACTTACCCTTCCCACTTGATACTAAAGTTTGTAAACTTGCTCCCAAATGGATAGATCTATTTGATGTCACCCAAATCATTTCTCTTGTTGCTTGTCTACTTGCCTTGCCTTGTCGTATGCAAATCCATCCTATCTTTAAATTTTCCAAGTTGAAACCCTTTGTTTCTAATCCATCTTCCTTTTTCCTCTTGTGTCCAACCCCCTTATCCTCTCGTCCCTATCAACAACCATGAGGAGTATGAAGTTGATCATATCCTTGGACGTTACCACATTCAACTTGACCGCCAACAATATGTTGAGAACAAAGTCCTTTGGAAAGAGTATCCCCTTCATGATGCCACTTGGAAGTCTCTTTCTCATCTCCATAATGCACAAACAACAATCCAGGCTTTTGAAGTTTCCATGGTGATGAGGACGTCATAAACAGGCCGTAGGAGAATGTAATACCAATAGCTAGACAGATTATCTAGAGGTGAAAATTGGCTTGGTAACATCTAGAAGGATTTTGTGTATGATGGGCTTACTAGATCAGATAGAGGCATCACCAAAAGAGTAATTCTACTAATAGGGCAGAAGTCAAAAATAGCCTAAAAACTTTAGAGCCAATTTTGGAGGCTTAAATGGATGAATTAAGCCTAAAAAATGGAAATAGTCTTCCCCTTTGAGAAAAAAGGCTTGCCTTCTTCCCCCATGATTCATTTAATTGAGAGCTTTCCAATGGTACCTCACCCATGTGATTTTGAGCTTCCTACAAGAAGATTCCCTAAAGATTTCCTCTGATCAAACCTATTTGACCAACTAGATAGGACAAGGACTGATAATGTCATCCATATAGGAAACTAATCTAAGCATGAAGCTTGTTGACATGTCACCAATCCATGTATCTGATCCAAGGGTAGAGCTTCTTTGGAGAGTGTACTCTTTGCTATATAATCAAGAGCAGGTGCTCCTTTGGGGGCATTGGAGTATTGAGTGTGAAACTTGTGTTTTCCCTCTTGTAGAGTTCTCTTGTCCTCGTAGTATTATAAGGAATATTTAAAAATATGGAGTTTACAAGTGAATTAGTTGAGACTAACAAAGTAGCAAATAGGCCAAATTAGCCAAGAATTATAAAAATATTCTAGAAGTATTTAGGAAGCTACTTGGTACAAAGTAAAACCTCCCAATAGTGCCACCTCATATGAACAACATCCCCTTATTAGTGACCAAGAACCTTAGAACAATTAGTCAGAAGCAATAAATATGCCCAATAATTATAGTACATCACAATTGGGCATTAATGATATGAGGGTGCCAATAGTGACAATTTTATAGTGTAAATATGGAAGCAACATCATATCTCTATTACAAGAGCACTATTATGGGTTGTGTGAAAGGGGAATGTGGCATATGTGTATTAAAATTCAAATCCCAACTATTCCCTCCATTGCCTAAGGTTATTCTTTTTGGACTAAGGTAAAATACATCATTTATGCTGATTGTTTCAACAACCTATTTTTTTCAATTTTCTGTTGATGAATCAATGGATGATAAGCTTTTTGAAGGTTGGAAAGCAGGTTGCTTTGGAGTTCTGATGATAGTGATTATCAACTTTCATTGAG
The DNA here is from genome assembly GCA_948567375.1 of Lunularia cruciata. Classification (NCBI taxonomy): domain Eukaryota; kingdom Viridiplantae; phylum Streptophyta; class Marchantiopsida; order Lunulariales; family Lunulariaceae; genus Lunularia; species Lunularia cruciata. Next base: position 38,390,997 of record OX419758.1, read on the forward strand.
AGAAAGTAGATTAAATCTGTGATGGCCCAATTTGCTTGCTCAATGCGTACCACAAATGGGATCTTTCCAATGTCATCATCATCAATATTTCTAGAATTCTGTATTAGGTTGTGCTACTTGAGGACAGACTAGACAATGTTATCATCAACCTCATTGTCACCAATATAGAGCATCAAGTGCATCCATTTCAATGAGTTCTTCAACAACTTGTTCAAAATTTTGTCATCAAGACCTAATGATGCTGAGAAAGATTCCCTCAATCAAATTTCTCTTAGCATTATCACTAATTCATTGATAGCTTGATTAAAGCTAAGAGCAAAATAATCTATATGTTGATTCAATAACATTTGTAACAACATGGAGACAATTTGCTTTGACAGAACACCATCAAATAATGTTCTCTTTGATATTGTTTGATGTTGATTTGACCCAACCAAGCACGTTATGCAAGTGCATGTGGTTGTTGATCAGAAATTGAGAAGCTGGTGCACATTCACTAGTTTACGAGATTTCATACTCAAAAACAAGATGATTTAGTTGGGCATGGAAAAAGTGAACTTTGAAAGAGCAAATGAGGTGATGCCACTTGTTCATGGATGGCTCTAGGCTGAATGAAAAAAATTGATAACCTCCAACTTTGTCTTCACATCCATACACCTAGGCTTCTTGACAGTAACCAACATGCGTGTAGATAATCAAATATAGGAATACAATAGCCCCAACACCAATCATTGTGCAATCAAAAGGAAAAATAGCAAGAATGGGAAAAAGTTGTGTGAGAGTATGTACCAAAGTTCCAAAACATCAAGACTCAAGAGAAAAAGAGGTTGTGCACTTTCCTCTGGTAATGACAACCTCTCAATAGTGATATCCATTGCCAATACAAATGTATGTCACTATTGGGAGGTTTTACTTTGTACCTTCAAAATATTGGGTAATGTGTACACCAAGTGGTGACTTCTAGGAGGAAGCTTCTTAGGAAGCCTCCTAGCTAGCTTAGCTTGCACACCAAGTAGGTGACTTCTAGAAAGAAGCTTTCTTGGGAAGTTTCCCGACTAGCTTAACTTGTACGCCAAGTAGGTGGTAACTAAAAGGAAGCTTCTTGAGAAGCTTCTTGAGTAGCTTAGCTTGCACTCTAAGAAGTCTTCTTTTAAGAAGCTTCTTGAGAAGCTTCTCAAGAGCCTTCTATATTCCCTTTAAGTACCAAACCCTAAGCTCATACTAGGCATTTGGAGTTTCCTGATTCAAGAGTCCCAATGTGATCTTTTGTTCTCCTATTTCTCTTGTCGGTCTTTTACATAATCAAAGGCAGATTTCTATTTCACAAGAATAAAATCTTCATTCTAGTTATGGGAGATCTATGATTGGTGCAATTTAAAGAGATGTATTGTGCATATTTATATCACTATAAACATAATACACTATAGAAGCACACCTCATATAGAGATCATATATAAATTCTAAAGTATCAAAATCATAAATTTAATTACACATAACTCAATGATCTATCAACAACATACTTTGATTGCAATCAAGCCACACCTACTCTAGCTAAAAATTTCCTAAGGTCAAATAGGCCAATAATAACAAATATTGATCAAAACTAATCAATCAATCCACCAACACCTCTCCAACAAAATCAACACAAAACAAACCATAGCTCTCTATTCCCACTCATCCAAATGTATATCCATCCATTCTTAAATTCAATGAAAAATGAGGAAGAAAGTCCTCAACCTGATTGATCAATGCACTAATTTTTTCTTCACTTGTCAAGATTCATAACAAAAGTTTCCTAAACTCAAACCAAATAGGATTGAAATTTGGATGCAACAATATTGAGCAAACAAAGTGGAGAAACATAAAACTAATCAAAGACATGATCCATCAACCAATCATTGAACAGTTTTGCCTACCTACCTTGACTCTCTATTGCAATGCTCCTCTTCATTGGCTATAGTTGATCAAACTTGTTGTTTTACCTTTAAAGCCTCCCTTGGTATGTTGGACTATCCTATGTTGATGGCATATCTTACTGGTTTCAATAAAAGTTTTGGATTGCTAATTGGGACATGATTGTCAGCTGGTTTGAGATTGAGAGAAGAGCATTCTTTGTGCCACCATTGTTGAAGCCTTAAGGGTCTCCTTGTTTTGTAGCTAGTAGTTGAGTCCATCATTATACATTTTTGATGAGTAAACTTCACCATGAAGTTTACAATGTCAAGTCCAGATTCTAAAGAGCTATACCAGTGTTAATACTATTTTGGGAAATCCATGAAATAAAGAAGGGAATCAATGTCAAGTTCAGATTCTGAAGAGCTATTATAGTGTTTCTACTATTCTCAAATGCAGAATGGAATTATTTGTGAATGTTAACTTGAGAATGTCCAACACTGATCACATTTATTGCCAAGGAACCTTTACTATACACATGGATGACTAAATTCTTGTGGGAAGACACCATTTGTTTAAATTCTGTGCTGGATTCTATGTGATCTTTATCATAGTACATAAATTTTTGATATGTCTCTCAACTTACAAGTCAAAATCCACACTACAAAATTTCAAGTTTTCCTTACCACTTACTTAGATTGCATGCATCCTCAACATTTAATCCTGATGCCTCACTTTGACCTCACCTTGATCATGAAGCCATGAAACAATAGTAGGTCAATTCACCTAAGGAGTGAGGTTGTCAAGAAGTTTTCATGGGAGATATTGCATGTCTGAACCGATTGAACATGATGGCTAAAGAAATGGAAGATACTCAACATCACAAACAACCTTCTTGCTCATCCACAATCCAACAATTCTGATATGAAAATTTGAAACTGGCCATAGTAGGAGTGGGACCTTGTTGGTGGCTATAGCAAGCACTCAATCGGTTTGACAATGGAGTGAAAATCAAACTCACAAGGACTTGACTTTATTGCAATTGATTACAAGTGGGTTTGCTTTATTTCCCTTTAACACCAACATATGCATCATTGAAATTCATGTAGAATTCAAGTGACAATGGGCTTTGAATTTAGAGTAGAATTTGAGAGGAGCAACCACTTGAGTCATTGTTAGATACCAAAGATTAGCGACCGGGTAGACCACAAGGTGAGTAGCTTTTGGGGAGAAAATTTGGAGGAACCGTGGCTGATGCTTTGCAAAGCACCAAGAATATCAGCAAATTGCAGAGATATCAAGAGAAATTTACAAGAATTAAAATTTATTAGAGTAGAGTTGAGTCTGTGGTAGAGCTAGCTCTACCACAGACTCAACTCGACAACACATGCAATACCATTTCACACATGCAATACCATTTCACAAGAGCACAATAAAAGGTCTTCTTGTAAGCTGAGTAGGTTTGGCTACAATGCATGTAAGGATAGAGCATGACACATTTGGTTCAATATCCAGGAGGTCTCAATGCATTTGAGAATTAGAGACTTTTTGCATATGGTGTTCTTGGATTAAATTATTCTTCTATTGGAGATTCTTGTACCAAAGTGTGCTGCACTTTTAGTATGCTCAAACAGTTGGAACAACCAAGGGATAGGGATATAACCAAGCAGGTGATCTTCAAGAGCCACAGCTAGGCTCTCTCACCACCCTTGCATGCTCTCTCTTCTTTGTTTCTTTTGTCCTTTTTGTTTATCTTTTGTATGTTTTGACATCAACTCTTCATCTTTTTTTTTTTGGGATGACATTTTGTAATCTTCTGAGGATAGGAGACCTGAAGAGAAATGAAAAAGAAGAAACACACAATTTCATATTCAACCTTCGATGCCCCAAAGGAGCACCTTGACTGTATTATATAGCAAAAGAGACACCACCAAAGGAAACTCCACCCTTGGATCAGATACATGGATTGGTGACTTGTAAGTGAGCTCGGCCCTTAGATTGGTTGTATGCATGGGTGACATGGTGGTTCTGATCCTATCTGGTTGGTCAAATCATCTTTGATTGGAGGGAATATTTAGGGAATATTCCTATAGGAATCTCCAAATTGCGTGTGTGAGGTACCGTTGGAAAGCTCTTGACAAGACAAACCTGGGAGAGGGAAAGCAAGCATTTTCCTTTGTTGGGGGGGGGGAGGTATACACATTTTCAAGGCCTCATTCATCTATTTAGGCCTCCAAAATTGGCTCTAAAGTTTCTGGGCTATTTTTGGCTCCTACCCTAGCTTTTGGTATTACAAATTCAAGTTATTTTTGGCTCTTTCTCTATTAGTAGAAGTACTCTTTTTGTGACACCTCTATCTGATCTACCAAGCCCATCATATATAACATCCTTCCAGATGTTACCAAGCCAATTTTCAACTCTATATAATATGTCTAGCTATTGGTATTACACATTTCCTTTGTCCTCTATAGCTTGTACACCCTTGTAATAGCATGTCTTCTCATGCCCTCCTTGCACTCCTTGGCACTTATAAGTTGGTCTATCTCTCACTCAAGATGAACCATATTGGCTATTAAGGTGGCGTACTATGGATAAGAAGGCAAGGAACTCTAACTCCATCACACTACTCCAAGGCTAGAACTCCAAGGCACGTCCAAGACTCAAGATATTGCTCACTAGAGAACTCAATGAGAGAGATAGTTGAAAATGAAAGGATGATGAGTACCTCCTCACTTCTTGCTTATATACTTAGGAAAAAAATTACATACCAAAGTTACTAATTATTGGAGTAACTTAAATTACTAGGCTAAAATTCAAATAAAGTCAAAAAGTCTAAAGGAACATCCAAGCACATAGGAATAATCCCATGGGTAGGTGATCTTATCCTCACCTACCAACTAAGTTAAGGATTCCTTCACATGGGCTATCCTTGGACTAAAGAAAAAGTCCGCACCAACAAGACTTGTGGGCCCAAGAGCTCTCAACTCTGTCCTCAACATTAAGTAACTAAGAATAATACCAAGTAAATACACTAGAAGACAAAATAGTGGTGCTCACTCTTTTCCCTTCCTTTAGAATAGGGTCACCCTTATCTTAGCTAGGAATAATTCTAGCTAATCATGACTAATTGTAGAAGCTTAGATAAACTCCATATAGATAATATTCTCCACTACTTGCAATACCAAACTTAATATCCGTATAGAAAATACATGCATCAATGGGTGTTGCAACACAAGGTCATAGAGGGACTACCTTAGGGGTCACTCCTCATCTGGTCCTCCACACCCCGTATGTGCAACATAGGGCCCTAACCTTACCCCGTCTATTTCAACATACATCTACAGTTGCCGAGGCATATCCAAAAGGCATCCCCTCGATCCCTAGATCATGTACTTCTCTTATACCATTGATGGGCCATATAGGTGAACTCTCCTATGGAGGATGCCCTTCTCCTTGACCTTCCTACTCCTCATCCTCCCCTTGTGGACCCTCTATACCTCCTCTCACCACTACTAGCCCACCATCCATACATGATCATTTTCCTACACTAGTGCAATCATCATATCCATACATCCCACCCCATCAACATCCTACTCAATCTTGTTCAGATTGTCCATGGGTAGAGATAGGACTCACCCAACATAGTGAGAGATCTCATTGCTTTCTTTCATATGAGAGCTAAGACCACCACTAGTCCTACACCTTTAGATCCTTTTTGTATGCCGGTAGTGGCTCTCCATGCTCCTCCAAACTCATATTCTAGGTTGCACTCATTGGACCCTATTCAAGCACTCTTGCAAAATTTACCCTAACCATGGATGTACACTTAGATCCCCTTGCTACTATGTCCTCTCATTGGTTCTAATCCCTCTCTTATTCCATGTTATTTTGGCCAATGCTCACAATAGAGATGTCCTTACTTGGACTTTATTGGCCCTTTCCCCATAGTGGACATTACTCTTTCTAATCCATGGAGGTGCTTCGGGATATCTTAAGACTACAATTAGGATTCATAGGTTTTTGAGAGGCAATTAGGTAGCTCTTCAAGAGGAGTACACCATTAGGGCCCATGCAACTGCTCAGCAAATTGCCGAGTCTCCATAGATCCATCCTTACTACCAAAGCATCATCGCTTTCTTTTCTCCTTGATGTTAGGTCAAGCAAGTGAGTATAGATGGGTAGCCCAAGCATTTTCACCCTCTCAACCAACAATCTTCTCATTGGACACTCTATCCGCTTTATAGACCTTACATCCATCTACCATGGAGGACCTCTAATCATTCCTCCATGATTACCAACCAAATAAGGAGTTATAGATGATTGAGTTCTCTCCACTCTCTTTCTGGGCTGGTTTTTTTATCACCTATGGAATTACCTCTTCCCATATGCTCCAAACTTAGGATTTCCTCTTCTCTTTGTTTTTTATCAACGCATTACCATAAGCTAGGTGCCCCTTGGATCAGCCCATCTTTTTGGTTCTTCTTGTCTCCTAGCACTAGTGAAGGAGACCTCAAGTGTGCATCCCATTGCAATTGGATATGTTTTCTAGCATTTTGTTTCTCATACTCTTTGTGTACAATTGTGTGGGTTCTTTTTGTCCATGTTGTCTCCCAATCAATTTGTAGTGGTTATTCCGGGGTATGCAAGATGGTGTTTGCAGACATTTACGTATCCTTGACATTCATCCAAATAGGAAGTGGTCTAAGTTGATATCTCTAATGCCTTTAATACCATCCCTTGTCCATCATTATTTTGTGCTCTTTGCTCAATTGGAGATCAGATCCCCTCTTTGATACCATTTGTTTGTACATTCTATGGTATAGAGACATCTTTGTTGTATAGCCACCGTACTACTACTAGAGAGTTCAACCAGATGATATTAATGGAGTGCACAAAGCAAGGAGATCCCTTGGGAGGGCCTCTCTTTGCCATAACATATTACATGGCTCTTTGAGAAGTGGTAGTTGATTTCCCAACATGTCTTTTCCCTTCCCCCTCTAATGACACTCATATAGGCCCCTTTGGAGGATGTAGTTTGAGTGATATCTACTTTCATACTTTGCTTGGAGGCCTTGGGATTACGAGTCCAGACTCATAAAAGCAAGATCTGGAGTCCACGTACGACCCTCACTCATGCTGCCTTCCCGCCAAGATTCCAATTCCCCATAGGTGGTATGCAAGCTTTGGGTTCTCCTTTGAGATAGGAGGATTATTGTAGTACTTTCATTTCACACATACTAGTCCAAGCCATAGACCATATTCATTTCCTACTCCGGTTGGAGAATACCCAAGTGGTTTATTCTATTTTTGCACGGTCTTACCTCCCTAGGATCTCATATTTGGCATGGACTTTTGCTCCTATTGAGACATTGCTGCCACACTTGAGGGTGCTTGATAGCACCATTTACATACTTTTTCTACTCTCTTAAGGCCATCCATGCTCCCATAGCTCTCACATGAGTAGAATAAGCAACAAACAGCTCTTCCCATAGTCATGCGTGGATGTGGCCTCATAGAGCAAGATGCCACAACACATGCAACATATATCAGGGCTTGGCTCTTATGGTCCATTGCTTAGCAGATAGGTTTTTATATGAGGGACGTCTTTTTTTGGGAGCCATCATGACAATGGATTTAGACACTTGTGCTTTTAAGTCATACCTTTGGTTAGCTTGGGATTTATTGCTAGGCCTAGCATGCAAATCACTCTCCAAGTTTATTGACTTTGTATCTTTGGACTCTAGGAAGATTCAGGTGGGTCTTAGTAAGTGTGAATGAGCATATGCACATTCAGACTTACTAGCATCCTTATTGATGCACCTTTACTTGATAGAGCGATGATTCTCTCATGCAAGAGCAAGGCTTTGCATCTTGGCTTCACCTTTGATTGAAGACTTTTGATTTACTTCTTAAGAGTTTACCACAACCCCATGCTTGAGGTTGGGTCTCCCACATCCAACGCTCATAGGGCTTCCAAGCCATTGTGCATGTGGTTCACCATATAATTTACAAGGGATACTCCTCTTACCATGTACAATTGGTGGGAAGCCCACCAGAGTCCATGATGCTCTTCGTGATACAATTGCTCAAATCTTATGAGGTACACGGGCCCAAGTTCAAATTGAGCGATGGTTGGATCTACCAAGACCACTTTTTTGTTGGGTGTGAGCAAATATTGTTACTTTCATATATGGTTGTCGCACCTTGCATAACATGGTGGTGGCAAACCCTCTACGAACTGAGTCATTGGCATGAATAGGAGCACATGTGGGAGTAACAGTGATCATTGCCTTTAGGGGCAAGGATGACCACTATGCACTATGATTATCTTATGACATCTTTGTCCTTTTGGCAATTAAGATTTTTGTACATTTTTGAAACTTTTCATCACCACTTCAATAGTCTCCTCAAAGATGCAATTTGAGATTCATTGCACCGAAGAAATGCATTGCTCATCCCCCTAACCATATTCACATCATATTATTTACAATGCATATCAATCACATTGTAACACACTCAAGCATTAGATCTTCACCAACTAACAACATGTAAGCGCACACCCAATGCAACTAAAATCCTCTCTCCCCTCTTACCTGATAGAACATCATAGTACCTCTTCCATACCACCCAAGAATAACATAAACTCCCTTACTTTCATTGGTGTTATTGCACAACTTTTTCCATCAGAGCATTTATGTTTGGTTCTTGTGTCATGGCCTCTTGAGCAGATCGGCACTAGTGCTCCTTTTTCCTTTCACACTTATGAGTGCTTTGTATTCCTTTCCCCTTTCCTTCAGGGTACTATTTCTAGATATACATTTCAACTGCGAGTGGATACTTCCTGAGGATTCAAGTGAACCGAGAAGAGTCCAATACTTAGAGAGTCATGCATAAACTCAGGAAAACACGACAGGTAATCATTTATTCTAAGATGTGTTTGGGCACTCCTCTTAATAAATGAAGTTGACAAATTCTACAAATAAGGTGAAAACTTAAGTAAAACCGGTGCATCGACAATTAGAACATAGGCGCAGGATAGGCGCAGCACTTCACGATGACCACATCGGCTGCCTGGAAGTGGGGAAGGGTTCATCCTATTGACCGTCGAAGCACAAAGCCATTCGATACTCGTTTACTTTAGTCGCGCCGTGACAAAAAGTCTTTCTACTCCAACAAGACAGAAAGTTCTCTTAAGCTTCTCAGTGCCTTATATCCGACGGTCACTATGATAAAAATGAAGAGTTATCTTACCCATGTCACTATAGAAAGCTTGCAATGATATCCCGACTATGTACAAGTGTAATGCCAACCTTCATATCTCCAATATACTAACTACCTCCAGTAAGGAACACAATGGGTACGAAGCCTAACACCATCGGTGCACACTTTTACCAGCCAGAATCATTATAAGTGTGTCCTAAGAAACTAGTTAAACAAAGTATTACCAGAATGTATCTACTAGAAAGATAGCATATGTAGGCCTATCCCACCATCAGTTGCCCAATATCTCAAGATTCTAATAACTTCTCCAACTTAAAAGTCATCTCCTCGAGATAGAACTTCCTTGCACGTAGGTCGAAGATAGATAGTATGTTCGAACTGGGCAACATAGCTCCCTTTTATATCGCACAGAGGAGGATAAGCCTGCAGAAATTGACAAAAGAAAATTGTGATTCAGTCAAGGACGTCAATAATGACACGAAGAAGATAAAGATCTGTTCCCAAGTAGGTACCCCGTAGGTGTTTGATGCCATACCTGGACTACGCCTTGGTCACACAAGTTCTTCAAAGCCATGAGGTATTTCGTCTCGCCGATACGATCCAAGTAGCGTCTACAAAAACAAAGTGTCCCAAAGTTCTTGTCTATGGTTCCCAGCAACTGCTTGGCTTTCTGCAACCTCAGCGGCACGTGCCCAACGTCGAAGTTCTTCATGTAGTGGCTACACTCTAAGTCTTCTCTTACAAATCCCTTCCCTAAAAGAACAAACACGAGCAATCCCATAAGTGGGCAGTACATGCCTAGAAGACTTTTGCACCATTTAAATCATAACCAACGACGCTCTCGCCTCTCAATCGAGATAGAGAAAAGCCGAGCTGCATAAATTTTCTGGTTGACTGTATTGAGGGGCCTAAAGGACCAAATTTTCTAAGAGGACACTCACCCGTGGAGCCAAAAGTCTCAATAGCGAAAAATTCTCCTTCTTCCATCTTTGTTTGCTCACCACCCTTGACGATGGGGACACTCTTTCCTGCGTGGATCTGGTACGGACCTATGCTATGACCGTTCAGATTCCGCACACTTTTGACTGCACAGGAACGACAAAGCGATTTCCTTTGTCAATTAACAGTTCTGTGACTACCGAAGTAGCATTCAAAAATTTCAAAGATTGGTGTAAGGAGATATCGCATTGTTTGATAAAAATACCAGTCTAACTTCTCTCTACCTTCAAATTCGGCATAGATTCATTCCACCCACATGTAAATGCGGTGAACCTTATAGTTAGACAGTCGCTGCGTTCCTATGTCACGTCAGTTGATTATGAATAAATTGATTACCTTGATATATCTTCCCACCAATTTCGACTTCATACGATTCCATGACTTCTTGTATGGCAGCTCCAATATCACCAAGCCGAACATCAATTCCTGCTTCCTGACATGACAATCGTCACAAATCCGGCCACGCTTTCAGTGTGAGAGTCAAAGAGGATATATCACTTGAAGCTTGACTTGGTGATCCGATAAATAAGCGCCGATCTTGGAACTCTGAACGTGTTTATAGCTTGAGAATTTTTTGTATGCGTGGTAAGAAAGAGGTGTACCCTGACTCCTGTATTTGTGGCCTCACGAGCTGCTTCAAGTAATGGATCATATACTGGATTGAACGCCATGGTGAAGGCAGAATCAATGATACGTCCTGTATGGAATTCGCAAAGCATTGCGTTACTCCACGGAAAGTCTAAATGTCCATAAATACAATGATGATTTCTCTGTGGCTGATTCAAGCTGATAGTAAGAAACTTGTTACAACGCTTTTTGTTAGAAATTGTCCGGACTGTTGATGAAAAGAAGCAGCATATCGTGATTTAGAAGTGTATCTAGATATGATCTGTTAGGGTGGTGTGATGGAATCTCCAGTTAGTGTTCAGTGATAATTAAGAAACACATCTCATATCTCCTTTTAATATGCGTCAATGACAGCTAAACTGTTTCTAGGATTCCTGCCGTCTGTAGTGTGAGTTGCACCTTCAATCTGTGTACCAAAATCCAACTTCATAACATCATCATATTGAAGCACCGTTTTATCACCGCTGTTCGGAGTCCAGTGTGCTGCGACCCTGTACCAAAGGCGATTTAAAATCTCATGAGACCCCAAAGCTTTGCTATCATCGAAAGGAATAAAAACTGACATTAGGGTGCGAATAAACTCCGAGTCAGTACCAGTTCAATGAGCATCCGGTGGGGAAGGCAATGCCAGCTTTCAGCCCATTTTCAGCAATAAGTTTTCGCACCAAATCTTCCAGAGTTTCACAGATGTCCACCATGGCGACACCAGGTTTTGCATACTTTCTGATGTAAGAACGAACCTGGATCACAACGGAGGTTACGAGATCCTGAGTACATCAACTGAAGAACATGAAAATCATCACACGCGGGATCTTCTTCAAAGTATAGGAAAGACATGACCTAATTATAGACAGCTCCACCCTAAATCTTTACTGGAGATTGCAGCCAGACAGGACTATCTCGCGAAAAGCTTAGCACAAAGCAGATAAATTCAATGTGATTAGCGTACAAGAGGTAGTCAACCTGGCGATGCACTTCTGCGGCCTGGCGCACAGTATTGTACAAGGGCTTCTCAAGCCTTTCTTGTGCTCTTTTCTCTTCTGATGTTGATCTCCACAAATTGCTGCAGGAGTACACCATACAGTCAAAATGCGGCACAAGAGGGATACATACAAGACGTGACGTTTGAATCGGAAACACATGTACAGAGGCATGTGCAGCCAAGCACACTACGAATAAAAGTTAGTTCAGATGATGTTTTGCTGGGCTAAAATGTACAATACCATGGCTCTTGAACTAAAACGGTGACAATGAAGTTTTCGCATATCTTCATCTGACCAGGTTTAGACCGTACAAGAATTCCGCAGAGAAAACAGAGATGGACGGGATATAACTCTGGATCTAGTACTTGTTGATTAAATTAAAAAGACATCGTACATTGTTACTGTGAGACAACTAAGGTTCCAATGATCATATAAGTGACTTACTCATCCTTGTATGCCTGAGTTTCGCCTTCCGGAAAGTCTCCATTGGGAAACAAGTCCTTAACAGGAATGCTTGGTGGATCTGTTTGTACGAGCCCCTTTTTCTTCCTACGCTTGCAAACAAGACCATTTTAACCTTTTGACCTCCGCAAGAAACTTATGGTACATAGGAAGATTTTAATATTCAAAACGAAACAGATTCGCAAATATGACATGCCAAAAAGCGATATCGATCTATGGGAGGAAAAGTGCTCACTTGCTCTTGCCCTTCTTCTTCTTCGCTGCATCCGTTTCTCCAGCATCTGTTAGAGGATACAGGTAAAACTGAACGTATAAGCTAGATTGTGCCATTGCAGTAACCTCGATACCAGCATCTTGTCCATCAGCTCAACTGTGGCCGCCGTGTGTTTGAAAGCCATGGTATAATAATACGTAATTCAGCTAAAACGAGGAGTGCTCTCGACTCCAATTGAAATTCGCTGGAGTACCTTGGCAAAACATTGAATAAAATTATCAACCAGTATGAAAAGTACCCAAGTTGCATGAAAAAATTCAAGGTGTAAACCAACCTGTGGAGACTTCAGCCTTATCTCCCTCTACGCTACCCTCCTTGCCGAAGTTCAGATCAATTTCACGAATACTTTCTGCTATATCAGCTGCCGCAACTGCAGCTACCTTGGCGGGTTTCTTCTTCTTCTTTTTCTTCACCTCTGTATTAGATTCCTGCAGGTAAGCACGACTTCAGCAACCCGCTTGGCTCAAGGTAAAATCAAACCTCAGTAGCCAGTCAGAAACGGCGAAGTTAGCAACGATCAACAGTATCTACCTATTCGGCATCTTATTGTACTTCAAAGGTCTATCCTACACCTTAATCTCTACGACTGAACTGAAAACTGCTGCACGGCGGTCGGCTAAGCGTTATGCTGTATCATACGCAGATATTCTCCCTAGCAATGCCATTAACGTTTCCTTGATTCCTCTCAAAATTTCAGCCAGTTCTTTTGAAGTATGAGACTGGTTTACCAACCTGCGTCGCATTTTCCACAGGCAAAGTGCTTTCTTGCGGGGGCTCCTGATTCTCCAGAACATGATCTTCCGTCATGATGACAACCTATAAAGGCCTCTACCTGCAAGAGGAAAATTCAACTCAATTCGATCCGATTCTATTCAATTCAACCCAATCTCCACATTCCCCTACAGTCGGAAACCTCAAATCCCCGTCAGGGGATTCCTTCACTCCCTTCAAAGACAATCAACTGACAGACTGTCAAGCGCATCAATTCCTATATTTTTCTCTCACCTTCTCGTATCCTTGCCGTCGAGCGCAGCTGCGCTGTTGAAACAGAAACCGTGCAGCTCAAGTAAGTCAGCCAGTCACTGCACTGGTTAGTCAAAATCCGAAAGAAATTCTCAAACACATCCCTTCCACGACGCAATCTCCGTAATCTACTTTCCACAATCGTCGTTAGGGTTCGACATTCACAACATGCGTTACGGGCGATGATGTTTTCATGTACCTTCGATACTCGTTATTGCAATGTGATGCTGCTGCTCTTCCCAATCGCCAGCCGGCCTTCTTTCCTTCCTTCCTTCCTTCTTCTTCCTTCTACATGTCCTCCTCCTTCTCCGTTCCTGAACACTATCCTGTCTCCGGCCATCAGTAGTACAAAAGCGTGTGGGAATGGTCAACCAATACTGCTCGTTCCTCCTTCATCAAGCAGTTAGAACATGCTATTCATAGATCGCAAGTATATCACTCAAGGAGAACAGAGCCTCACTGTGGAATGAGGTACTCAACATTGAGCCAAAGAATTGGTTTTGCAAACATCGTAGAGTTCAAAGGCTGATGTGTGATGTAGATTTTTTAAGGTGAATCTAATTTCTATACCCATGATCACCTCAAAAATCTACATATATATGTAGATTTTTGAGGTGATCATGGGTATAGAAATTAGATGTAGACATTGCAATTCAGTTGATACATTTGGTTGAAAAGGATATGCATTACCCCTCGGATCTGTTCCAACAAGAACAAGGGTACAAGAACAAGCCAGAAAGAGACCGAAATACTCATAAGGTTAAGTCTGTAATAACGAAAGAAGTTAAATTATAAGTTAATTAGATATTCATGAACTACATCCAAAGGATTTAGAACAATGAAGGCAAGATACACTCACGCTCTTTTAAAGAATCTTGTATTAAAATGGTTCCAAAGCCAGGGCAAAAGCATATATGAAGCCATACAACTATATTAACCAACCAAGTGGAAATTCTTTTTATTATTTGTTAATTTAACTTTTTTATTCTATCTATGTCTATAAAATTGCTAGTAATTGATAGTTAAATACCATAATTACAAAGAATTAAATTTAAACTGTTGTTTTTTACTATTTAATAGTAATTCTCTTTATATTTCAAAATAATAAACCTTAAACACAAAGTCCATGTTCTTTTAACAATGAATATAAAATAATTAAAGATCTAAAATTAAAATTTTTGGTTTCATAAATTAAAAAACTCTCATAAGCTATTTGTTCAAACAAAATCAATATCAAAAAATTCCAAGAGAAGAAGAAAATTACTAACACCTAAAATAGGTAAAAAAGAAAAAAATTCTCATAAATTAGAGGTTAAAGTTATTGTTCCTTCAATACAAGATCAAACGCTAAATTTAGATATAAAAGGTAGTTTTTAGCTATTTACAAGTAATAGCTTCAAGTTGTTATTTTGTAATCAACAAGTTCAAAAGCTTAAGTTTTGTAAGTTAAGTTTGGTCTTGCATGATTTATTAATAAAAGCTTTGAGTTATAACCATCTCCTTAGTACAAAATAATAGCAAAGTCTTGTAAAGGAGAGAAAGTTATCTTAGATATATTGAAATTTATTTCTGAAATCTTTGCTTCTATATATAAATAGATATGTTTAGTACAAAACTTACCGATCCAAATATCTATAAGTTTAATTGCAAATCACTGACCAAGAGTTATGGTGTAGTGGTCCTTGCCATCCAGGTATGGTTTTACATCCAATTTTTTTCACTAATAACCTTTGCTATTAGATCATTGTACACTAAGCAGAGCTTGATGCATGTTAGAATATGCATTACAAGATACATATTCCTTTGTTGTGTCTATCATATTAGGTTCAATAATATAGGCTGAATAATATAAATGAAAGGATCAAGGACTGCTTTACTGTAAATAAGTGTAATACCAAGAGCTAGCCATATGATCTAGATGTGAAATTTGGTTGGTAATATCTAGAATGATGTTATGCATGATGGTCAAAATAGATCAGATAAAAGTATCACCAAAAGAGTATTTCTACTAATAGAACAGAAACCGAAATAGACTTGAGAACCTTAGAACCAATAGCTATACATATGATTTAAAGGCGAGAATTGGTTTGGTAACATCTGGAAGGATGTTACACATGATGGAATAAATAGATCAAAAAGATGTATCACCAAAAGGGGACTTTTACTAATAGAGAAGGAATTGAAATATGCCTGAAATCTTTGAAGGCAATTTTGGAGACCTAAATGGATGAATTAGGCCTCAAAAATTTCCAAAATGTCCCCCCTCTCAACAGAGGAGAGGCTGGCCTTCCCTTCCCCCTATTTTGTCTCGTTGAAAGCTTTCCTATAGTACCTTACATGATTCTGAGACTCCTATAGGAAGATTCCCTAAAAGATTCCCTTTGGTCAAAGCTTGTTTGACCAACCAGCTAGGACCTAGACCGACATGTCACCCATCCAAGTAAGTAATCCAAGGGTGGAGCTTGCTGACAAGTCACCTATCTGTGTGCCTAATCCTATGGTGGAGCTTCCTTGGAGGAGATCCTCCTTGTTTGTTTAATAAAGAGAAGGTGCTCCTTTGGGGCACCAAATGTTGAGTGTGTAATTTGTGTTTCTCTCTCTTCTCTTGTCCTCGGAGTATTACAATAAGAAGCATAAACACAAAAGATACAGTAACTCTTTCCTTCAAGGTAATGGCTATACTAGAATTAGTGGTAGATCAAAGAACATATATCACTACGAGGCTTTGATTGACATAAAATTATTTGAAAAAATTATTGCAATATGTTTTCAAGGATCTTTACTTGATTAGAATGTATTCTTGAGAAATAACTTACTTACTTACTTACTTACTTAAAGTTGACCATATCTTTGATTCATTTGGGTAAGGCAAAAGCACTTGACACAAGAATATTTTAAGAGTTCTTTTTTTTTTATCTAAACTCTTGGGCAGAGTTATTCCCAGAAGAGTTAATTTCACCACTCTTGGTGCACTACAAAAACACAAAAAGCAAAACTCATGTTCATTATAGATTTTATCCAAAGGATTCCCAAAGATGCTGGTCATTTGTAATGAAGGTCACTTTGCTTCATAATTTCTTTACCTTCCACATTTCCATTTCCTGACCAAATTCTTGATTGCTACCATCAAGACATTCAAAAGTACTATGATCCGCACTCACATCATGAAGTTTGTATCATACAAAATTGGTCATATTAAGATGTCTCATTGATTGTGTCCTAGAATGTGTGAACTAATTGTTAGTAAGAGCTCCCAAGGGTCCAATCACTTTGAATACTACTACTTAGCATTCCACCCTTCCTATAAGGCATGATATCATATGAGTTTTGATCCTACATGTTAGTGTTACTTTATTACACTCTATATGTTTGGTAATCTATTTTTGCATCATTATTGATCTTTGTTAAGCCCCTAGAGTTGCACACTCTAGTTCCAAACAAATGATTCTCCTCACTCAAGTGCTTTTGCTCATAAATCAAGATTCCTCACTCCCACTCAATTAAGCATGTAGTCACTCATACAAAGTGTGGGCTAATACACATATACCAACTCAAGAGTCTTGATGGTGTACACTTTGTTTACCACAAAGAGAAAGATGCATCAAATGGACATGATGAACATTGAACTTAAGCCTTTTGTATGTTTCCTTCTTAGCCAAAAAGAAATCCAATAGCTACAATATACTAGATTATCCTAATTATATCTAAGGAGCTAAGTTTTTAATCACATCTTATCTACTTATCTTTTCTT
Source organism: Lunularia cruciata (assembly GCA_948567375.1). Taxonomy (NCBI): domain Eukaryota; kingdom Viridiplantae; phylum Streptophyta; class Marchantiopsida; order Lunulariales; family Lunulariaceae; genus Lunularia; species Lunularia cruciata. The sequence goes on from OX419758.1 coordinate 38,408,230, forward strand.
AACCTAATCTTAAGTGGTGTAGGACATGTTGTATGACCAACTAAGCCTTTTAACTTGTTGTCTACAACTATTATATCAAGTGTCAAACATGGTACAAAATCTTTGTATTGTAACTTAACTAATTGTGTATGAAGTATGTGCAAATACAAAAGGGCGTCTATGCACTATGACTACAAAAGCTACCCCATCCTATCTACAAGCAGTCTCTTAGTAGTTCTTGACAAAATTGACCATTGTTCATTTTGTTTGAAGTTGTAATGATTGTTACTCATCTGCAAGCTGAACCGGCGGCACTTGCAACACAAACTACCCACTCCTTTGCATATCTGAATGAGTTTTACAAGCTCTTTCCTGTAACCATCAACTACTCATATGAAGCTAGTTTGTGTCTCCTCAAACTTGGAGTTAGTATGGCCTTACAACTTGACACACAACACCTTGAGTTGTTCATTTGTCTAGGCCATCCTTTCCAAGCATCAATTTATGTTCTTAGGGCCTTCAGCTTTATATGTTGGGAGGACTTTTTTGTAATGCATTCCAATTAGTTTAGAAGTTGAGTTGCCATAGTCCAATTGTTGCAAGTAGCCATGTATGTTTGTTCTCTAGATTTTTTGTTCACTTTGGAGTTTGTTCAATTACTTGTCTTGTGTTTACATTTGTTGCTCATCCTCCTTCTCTTGCTGGCATTTGAGGCTTGTATTGAGGTCCAAGATATGAAGGTCGGTCATCTTCTTTAAGTTCTTGTATTGTGTTTCTATTGTTGTTATCTTGGTACCGGCCTCTTCTAGCTCAGCTTGTAGAGTCCTTAGTTTATCATCTTGGGCCCATAGTTTGCCTTTGTGCTTCTCTCACTAGTGGAAGACTTTTTTATTGTGGTTGTTGACTTCTTATTTCAACCATAGAATAAGTGCCTTGTACTGCTCTTGTCTCAAGAGCTCATTCTTCTGAAACTTCTCTCTAGATTTTTGTCTTTCTCCTCAATCCACTCCTTGTTCTTGATCAATTTGTTATGCAAAAGGACCTTCTCCTTGGTTGTTGTTTGTGCTAGCTTGTATGAATGTTGTACTAGTGTTGATGGGTTGTTTGTAGTAGGATCAAGTTCCTTGTAGAACAACAAGAATCCCTCCAAGGCCTCCATAGTGGGCAAAATGATGTTTAGAATGTATACCACCATCAACCACAAGATTAAGTTGTTTTGACATTTCATACGGCTTAAGAAGTCCTTGGTTGTACTCATGTTCTTTGTTCATTCTTTGTGGCGCAGTTGGGCTTTTGCTGATTGATCATGATTGTCCTCCCATCTTGCTTTGTTGGTTGTGGCCTTGTTGTTGGTCTCCTTTATTGTTTGGTTTTCATGTCATTGTCCTATCATGAACTCTCCTTCCCTTAGATTGCTATGTTGGCAATTATGAGCGGCTTCATACTTGTACAACATTCTAGTTTAGCCATTTCTTGCTCCATTGGCTACATTTTGTTGTTGTTCTTTGTTCCCAATGACCTTGCCTCTTTGTTATGTATTCCCAAGAAAAAGTTGATGAAGCTAATGTCCTTGATTGAGTCCTTTTCAATTTAGAGATAAGGATTTCCTTATCTTCTTCCTCTGGTCCCTTCTCTTTGAACAAAAATAACACCATGTTTGTTTCATCATCTGATGTTGGTAACAATTGTAGTTCATTGTTACAATCTCCCATGTCCCATGTCCATCTCATTATTTTGTGTGGGTGACAAGATCTAATTGAAAGAGTTGTCACTTCCTACTTTTGTGTTACCTATCAAGGTTGCTCTCCTACTTGTTTGTGAGGTAGATTGACCAACCTTGCCCATTGTTTTAGGCTTCCCATTGTTTTTGGGGCCTTCTCTACTTCCACCTTTGCTAGATGGTATGTCAATTGTTTGAACAACTTGTTTTTGTTTCTTGGAAGCTTGAATCTTGGTTATTGCTACTAGCACCTTCTTGCAAACAGTTATTGTATTGTACGTTTTGGCAATTGGCATGAACTTCTTTGTGCAAGCAAACTCCTTATCTACCTCATGATAGTTCATTATTTCTTTCAAAAGGTCTAGGTGTACAATAAAATATTCTGGATGGTAGAAGTGGCAACTGTATTTCTCCTTCTCCTCTTCCATCAAGAGGTTCATCCCTATAATTATGGGTGTGCAAGTACCCAAGAAAAAGTGAGACAATTCTCTTAGAAATATGCTTTGTACTTGCTCTTTAAAACATATTTTGCACAAATAATGCATAATACAATTTCACAAATAATACACTCAATATTGAAAATAAATTCTTCAAAGAAAATTTATAAGTGTGTAGCTTTCCAAAATGCATTTTATTTTTAAAATTTTTTACCAATTTATCTTGGAGTTCACTTCTTCTAAGTATGTGGAGTTCATTATTGAAAATTTTGCATAGTATATTTGTAGTTATTTCTGGAAATTTCTACACTATGTGCTTGGAAGTTATTGACATATTGGGCATACACTCTTTGTCTTGCAATTGCACTTCTAAATAATGGGTGAAAATTTAGAAATGCAAGCTATTCATTAGAGCCTTTTATGTTTTGATACCATGTTTGTTTTCTTAACATTAATAATAACTTCTGGATGCTTTGCTAGCAAAATTTTAAAGTTATTGAATAATAAAGATTTCACTTCTGAGATAATCTGATATCATCATGATTTGTTATTATTCTTCAAGAAAGAGGTTGTTTATGGGAAAAATGAAGAGCTTCTTTTATGTTAGGATTGTAATTCTCATAAAAAGTATGATGCATTTTGGAATTTCTTGGGAATTTTTTTTAAATACCTTTATTCTACTATTTTTGTAGTGTTTGATATTTTATTAATTTTATAAGTTTCATCTCCTAGAGAGAGTTAATGACCATAAGAATCATTGATTCTTCTTTTGTAATGTTTGTTAACTTATATTGTGTATGTTTGATGACTTTCCTCACTTGTTTCCACCATGTGGACTATTTTAGATTTATCTACTTTTGATTTGGAAAAATGTGCATCTACTTTTGCTTATTATCATAGTAAAGAAAATATTTTCACTGCATATACATTTTATATTTGAAGTTGAGTGACAAAAGGATCACTTTCATGGTATAAATGGTTTATCATCAATAATATCATCATTAATAGATATTTGAATGTGACAAATACTTTGGATAGAATTTTGTAAAGATCCAAATTGTTCAAAACAATTGTCACACTTAAATAAAAAATTACTTTTAAAATTTTGTTCATTGATACTTTTACTCTTATATATCATATTTATAATCAGTATATTGATATTCTTAATTGACTTTCAGGTTTTTTCATATTTACTATCCTTTACTATTTCTTTACTTCAGGATGAAATCTTTCCTCTCTAAAATCCATCTTTGAATATTTTTTATATTTATCAATTTATAAATCATTCTGCCATTTGCAAATGGAAGAATGCAAGAGCTGGAAAAGGTAGGGGAAATGCATTAACATGCAACCAGATATACATATGAAGCTTTTTGATGTTCTAAAGAAGGAAAATAAATCACTCAAGCTCTCATCATGGATGAATAGGCATGTTCAATATCAATTGAGGTCATTGTAACCTGAGTATGATCAACAATGTAGGCCCAATGTTCATGTCTAACAGCAGTTAAAGATACATGTTTCAATGATTGAATCTAGATGATGTGCACCAAGGAGAGTCTTCAACAAGAAAGTCATTAAGCAAACTAAGCAGATCAAGGAGTTAGAGAAGTGGAGTAAGATGTTGCAGGAACAACCTAGACCACTTGAGTTATCTAAATGAATAGGGGTTCAATTGCAACATTTGTGGGTTCTTGTTAGAATCTATGAAATATTAGGGGTTTCAACGTTCATATTTTCCAAAAATTACAAGTAGAGGCTCAGGAGTTGTAAATCTGGTTATAGTTACCCATAATAGTTGATGATATTGTAAATGAATGTGGGTGAGGGGAGATGGTTTCATGTTTTTTATTGTGGATGTGTTAGATACAAGATTAAACACACCACACCTTGCTCTAACATCATCTAAAAGGAGGACATAGCTAGTAAAACAAGTTTGCACGGGCAAAATGAATCAAAGTTCAAGAAATTTAGTGAAATAAAGAAGCCATCAATGAACCTCACACTCACATTCAAGAAAGCAAAAAAAAGTTCAAATTTCACCCCCTCCCTCTTTGATTTGGATTTCAAGAACTTCTCAAGAAGATAGTTGCATTTGTTCCAATTTATGCCGGCAAGGGTGTTCCAGTTCCTTCCAGCAATGGTGGTTCAGGTGGATGCAAAGCTAGTTTGGGTGGATCCAAAAGTAGCAATAACAAAGCAACTTAAGGCAAAGATGATAGATTTAGAATGGTTTCTCACCACTATACCTAGACATTGGACTATTTGGATGACCCCAAACAATTTAGTGAAATTCATGGTTGGACTAGTAAAAGGCCTATCCAAAAGATCACTGCATTTAGTTACAAGGCCATCTTCTTAGTGAGGCATGGGAGAGGATTTCCAATTTCCATGATAGGAGAGAGGCTTTACAAAAAATGGGATGGATATATGAAATTGTATAAGGATACTCAAGAATGGAACTACAATTCCATAAGAGAGGGTCTCAATGAGAAATACATCAATAGAGGATGGCAAACTATAGATGACAAAGTGAACCATCTTTGTACACATTTTGAGAGAATGGATTTGATGTTGGCAAGCAGAGCCAATATATCACCACTTGCTTTGGTGAGCATTGGTGGTGGTATTGAAGATGGAATTTGGATCATAGATGGAACATGTAAAGGTGGAAGAATTTGGCCAAAATTTCTACACTTGATTCAACACCAATTAGCATCCCAAGCACCCAAGGGCCCTTAGAAGATCACATGAAAATATTTGAAGAGGAAGGTCTAAATTGCAATTATCTATTTGGAAATTGTGAGTGCAAGTCAAGAGGAATTCAAGAGGATGATAATCAATGCTTGATGGGAGAAAATGCAAAGGAAGGGTATTTCCCTAAGAAAGCAAAAGAGATACAATCATGAGGATATCAAGGAGTGATAAGAGACCAACACACAAGACCATTTCCTGAGGAACATTGAATGAAACTAGAGAAATACATAAGATTAGAATAGGAGGAATACCCAATGAAACAAGAGAAGAGGACATACAAGAGAAACATCTATCTAGAAAGATCAACTAGAGAAGTTTCAATAGAGAAGGAAGGTGATATTCAAAAGAGAAGGAAAATTTCTAAAGTTGCCAAGATTACACCCGCACTTGCTTCTTTGTCACAAGATTTAGCTAGCCATAGCAAATTGAAAAGTGAATCCCTTGAATCCAAAGAGAGGTGTAAAATAGTTGAGATTGAAGCACAACAAGTTGCCAAGATTGCAAAATACAAGAAACAAGTAGAGGTTGATGTCATTCGTATATACATCCATTGCTACACAACATATATCATTATCAACATCACACTATAAAAGCACAACTCACACATAAGTCATACATAGACTCTAAAGTGCCATAATAATTATTTTGTTTACACAACTCAAATCACATTCAATCAGATAAATACTCGATTTGTCACTCCATAATCTGCCAACAACAAGGCACTGATTACAATCAAGCCACACCCACTCTAGCTAAGAGAATTCAAGTGACACTTGCTGGCCTTTGTCCACCATAGCCAAGAACTCAAAATCTAAACATCAAAGAAGTGAGCTCTCTAGAGTTGCACTTCAAAAGTATACCCCTTGGAGTCAAGCTTGGTCTCAAATCCTAACAGTCTTGCTGACGGCACACCCAATAGTGTGAATGGCACTAAGTGACAATGGGCCCCACAATGCAATCAATACTCCAAACATGAAATCTGACCGTCAACAAGTAGTCTATGAGTAACTACCAAAATACTCTTGACTACCAACACTACCACACCCAGAGTTTGAGCAATCTAGGTGCAATGCTACAAATGGCATGAGAGCTATCATGCATATATACATCATTACACAACATACATTGCTACACAACATCCACATATAGAAGCATAACTCATGCATAAGTCATACATGGACTCTAAAGTGCCACAGTTGCTCCCCTAGCTGTGGTTAGGTCCCTCTAACTCTAGATAACCATCTACTCCAAGTATATGGTATACCTGATGGTGGGCAAAAGATCAAAAGGTTGGGTGCTATCAAGCCCCATTGTTAGTCACCTATTTGCAATCTATATCATATAAAGGATGAACTAGCTATAGGTCAAGTACATCTAGGACATAACCATTGTTCCTAAGGAACCACCCTGAGGAGGGGGGGGTCATACATGCCATATGCCATCCTCTTGAACAACTATCACACACTAACATAGTAGTAGCTCCACCAGAAGAGCCGTATAACATACACCGCAAGCCTACATGTACAAGTGCTAAGCTTGGGTCCATATTACCATCAATGTTTGGAGGTGGCACGATGCACAATTGCATGCATGATCCTTCCAAACAACACCATCACATCCTTCTAACACAAGGACACCAGATGGCAAAACCTCGTGTACTCTCTAGATAGTGCGGCTTGTAGAAACATCAAGTATCATTGGTGCTATCTATTATAGATATACATAATCACTTGGATGAAATTGACAGATCGGGGGTCCTCAAATGGTAGCATAGCATAAGGTTTGCTTACAACAATTCAGTGAATGCGTCCACTCAGGTCACTCCGTTCTTCCTCATGTAAAGTGAGCATCCCTTCACACCTTCTAGCTTGATGAAGATCCGTCCAGTGACTACCAAGGTTGATGTTGTCAACACATTTGTTTCTAGAATCCAACAAGGTGTGGAGAGCGCTAAGCACAAGTTACAGATTGCGCAAAATCAAAAAAAGCAATATGCTGATGCACACCGGAGGCACATGGAGTTCAATGTTGGGGATCAAGTGTGGCTATCGACAACCAACCTCACATTAGTTGGATCTCGTAAGCTCAAACCTCGTTTTATTGGGCCTTTCTCGATTCTTCGTCGCATCGGCGTTGTGGCCTATCACCTTGAGCTACCACCACACATGAAGATCTATCTAGTGTTCCGTGTCTCCCTACTACGCAGATATGCTCCCCGATCAGGCCAAGGTCCTTCCACACAGGACATTCGACCTTGTCCGACACTCATTGATGACACATAGGAATATGAAGTGGAGCGGATTCTCCAAAAGCGCATGCGTGGTACTCGCCATCCGTGGGTGGAATATCTAGTACAATGGAAAGGTTACCCCCTCTATGAAGCAACCTAGGAACCCGCTGCCAATTTGGCACATGCACCGGTGTTGGTGCAGGCATTTGAGCAACAATTGCACAACAAGGACGTTGCATCTTAAAAGGAGGGAGGTCTGTAATACCAAGGGTTAGCCATATGATCTAGATGTGAAATTTGGTTTGGTAACATCTAGAATGATGTTATACATGATGGTCAAAATAGATCAGATAGAAGTATCACCAAAAGAGTACTTCTACTAATAGGGCAGAGACCGAAATAGACTTGAGAACCTTAGAACCAATAGCTAGACATATGATTTAAAGGTGAGAATTGGTTTGGTAACATCTGGAAGGATGTTACACATGATGGACTAAACAGATCAGAAAGAGGTATCACCAAAAGGGGACTTCTACTAATAGAGTAGGAACCGAAATATGCCTAAAATCTTTGAAGGCAATTTTGGAGGCCTAAACGGATGAATTAGGCCTCGAAAATATGCAGATCTCCCCCCCAATGGAGGAAAGGCTGGCCTTCCCTCCCCCTTGCTTTGTCTCGTCGAGAGCTTTCCAACGGTACCTTACTCATGTGATTCTGAGATTCCTACAGGAAGATTCCCTAAAAGATTCCCTCCGGTCAAAGCTTGTTTGACCAACCAGATAGGACCTAGACCAGACAGGTCACCCATCCAAGTAAGTAATCCAAGGGTGGAGCTTGCTGACATGTCACCTATCTGTGTCCCTAATCCTATGGTGGAGCTTCCTTGGAGGAGATCCTCTTTTGTCTATATAATAAAGAGAAGGTGCTCCTTTGGGGCATCAAAGGTTTGAGTGTGCAATCTGTGTTTTCTCTCTTCTCTTGTCCTCGAAGTATTACAATAGTCCAGTGCTAATCCCACCAAACAACTCCAATAGACATACTTCCTCTACTAGATATGGCCAACCAATGAGTGTGGAACAATCCCACTTCTACTCCAAGTCCAAGTGATCTCTTTTGGTATTGGAGTATCCTTTGCATGGGCTTTCCCCTCCAATAAATCACCACGCCAAGTAAAGAACCACTAAATGTTGAAATTAATGTTGCCATGGTCCTTGACTGTAGTGAGCCAAGATTACCACTATTGAAGCATATTGGTAGGCAATATACCCGTCCCTCACTTGACTGCCAACCTGGACTATAGAAGGCTATCTCCTCCCAATAGTCAATATTGAAACCCATGGGGTACAACTTGGCTCTCCCAACTAACACATCATACAACTCAACTATGGTCACAACAGCCTAAGCTCTCACCATATCAGTTAGATAATTAGACTGAATTTGAACAACAAGCTCTCCACATGTGATGTATTGTGTAGTACCACCTCTTAGAGATGTCTAGATCTGAAATGGACACCTCTCCTATTGGTCTTTTGTAACTCTAGATCAACACTATAGCCTTTCCCAATATAAGGGGCTTAGCACTAGAGTCTAATAAGACCTCTGTGGTATATAGACCTTCCTTAAAGGTCTCACCAAATGAAAAATTCCCCTCTGGTTATCCAATAGGACAACTCCAAGTGTAAACCGTGCTTGCCCAAAGGCCGGTCTAGCTAGTAACTCTTCTAATCTAATTGTTGTTACCAGCCATAAACCACTGATCATTGAGCAGATCCCATGCTCCTCAACCACGTCAACTCCACTATCAATCACCTCTACTCTAGTAATAGGGACCACATCATTCCTACTCCGACAAAGCATGATAGCCAACCAAAACATTGGGGTTGGGTCAACTCCCAATGTAAACATATCACTAGCTAAGAATGATAGAAAAGCGCATAATCAGTTGAGCAGCCCCCAACATCATGCTAGACTCAATTTGTGTAGTGGCAGGTGGTTGACTCATAGGTAGTCCATCATGCACCCCATCACTACCTATCACACCTACACTAGGATATCTAGGAACCATGGATGTTGTCTGTAGTCCCTCAAAGAGTGTAAAAATTGGGGAAGTCTGACTTGTCTACCAACCTCTCTTCTTTATAGGTCCAACTCCATTGATACTCCTTTAGGCTCTGGAGCATGTACCGCACTCCTAGTCATTGCGGAAAATGCATCCACCTATGCTACTTTGCACATGAAGTCTAAGACGCCATTATCACCCATATATGAGGTGGAAGCCTCAGCACTTGCATCTGATCTCCTTTGAGCTATGGCCGTGCTAGCCAATCTCTGCTCCAACTATTTAATCCAAGTAGCGATGGTTGTATCAAAAGTATGGGTAGGTATTGCACCCCTACTAGGTGTGGATCCTCTACCACCACCTCTACCACCTTGTCCTCCATGACCTAGAGCTCCTCTACCACTTGCCATAGCGGCTCTACCACTCCGTAACTCCGGATGTAGGTCAAAGCATTGGTCATTGGTGTGACCAAATTTATGACAATGCTCACTATCTTTGTGCTAGTTGTGATGCACCAGAGGTATCAAGTCCACTACCCTAAGTGCACTCTATCATGTAGTGAGGTCCACCACAAGTCCAACAAGCAACAACACCACTCACTGGTTGCTGTTGACCCAAAAATGAAGGTAAGGGTCTAGCTTCAATAGGCTTTCCACTTGCTCCATGGGATCTAGGCCGTCCTTAAAAACCAACAAGGCATGGTGCACTCTACTGCACTCAGGAAGAAATAATAGTTGTGGATGAGATCTCCATACTAAATCCAAATGTCACCACTCTCTCCTCCACCATGTTGAGCTCAATATGCTTAGCCAAACCAAAGACCATTGCCAAAGTAGACGAAGTAACTTGTAACAATGTAGCATCATGGACTCTATATCATAACTCCCTATCATAAATTCCATAGCAAAACTGGACTGCCTAGGCCTCAATAACTCCATGAGTAAAATTGATCGGCCATCTCATGCAAATATATGCCTCACATAGGCTCTCTCTAGCCTTTTGTTGGAACTTCTACAAGCTCCTTAGCTTGTTAGTCCGCACTCCATGGTAGTTTTGCCTCAAACACTAGAAGAACTCCACCATGGGGTACTAAACCACCTCCTTTAGTAGTACCTCCACTCGTAGTAGCACCATCTCCAAGAGATCCACCAATGTTAGAACTAGAAGAGCTAGAACTCGTGGGTACAACTGATCTACCCTAGAAATTGAGCTTGAAGTGATGGAGATATAGTTTGGAGACCAATACTTCCTCCATAGCTCAATCTCCTCCAAGCAAGCTCTCCTAAACTCATGGTAGTCGTCCATTGAAAGACCCTCCAAGTGCTAAAATAACCCCTTCCATGCCATGAAGAGTGTGAACAAAGTTGGGTTCCGCATTTGTTGCAGATCACACTAACTATCAAACTCTTGGATGAAGTCATCCAACTTAATGGTACCCACTATATCAAGGTAACACCCGGGGCCTTTGGAGACCCCATAAATCTTGTCCATGTCTCACAACAAATGTAAAAGACCAAGACCGAGGAGAGAAATAGGAGAATGGAAACTCACATTGAGACAGTTGAATGAGGGAAAACTCCAAATGCCTAGCATGAGCTTCGGCTTTGGTATCTATAGGTAGCATACAAGGCCCTTGAGAAACTTCTCAATAAGCTTCCTTGAGCCACTTTCCTAGAGTGCAAGCCAAGTTAACTAGGAAGCATCTCAAGATGCTTCCTTCTAGAAGCCACCTACTTGGCATGCAAGCTAAACTAGTTAGAAGCTTCTAGAGGCTTCCTTCTAGAAGCTACCTGCTTGGAGCACAAGTTAACTAGTCAAGAAGCTTCCCAAGAAGCTTCCTAGATGTTTTTGGAATATTCTAGGCTAATTTGGCTTATTCTCTACTTTGTTAGCCTTACTAACTACGTCGGTAAACTCCATATTGTTACATATTCCCCCACCGCTAGTTGGTGACGTCCTCATCGTTATTGAAGCTTCAAACTCCTAGATGGCCATCTATGCATTCTAGAGGTGAGAAAGAGGTTCCCATGTGGCATCATGAAGGTGATACTCTTTCCAAAGAACCTTGTACTCCGTATGTTGGCGGCATCCTCATTGGATGTGGCAACGTGCAAAGATACGATCAACTTTGTACTCCTCATGATCATTGATAGGGATAGGAGGAGGAGGAGGTTGGACTCAAGAGGAGAAAGAAGAGGGGTTAGGAACAAAGGGTTTCAACTTGGAAACATAAAAGACATGATGAATGCACATATGACAAGGCAAGGCAAGTCAATAAGCAACAGGAGAGACAATTTGGGTGACATCAAAAGGTCCCATCCAATTAAGGGCAAGTTTACAAACTTGGGTATCAAGTGGGAGGGGTAGATTACTAGAGGATAGCATAACTTTATCATTGACTTCCAAGGTGAGATCACAACGATGGTGGTCCACATATTGTTTTTGATGATTTTGAGCAACAAGGAGGTGAGATTTGGCTTGTTTGAGAGATTCGGATATGGTGGTCAAGAAGGTTGAAATATGAGGGACTTGAGATGGAAGAAGAGCAAGAAGAGAATCTGGGACAAGCAAATCTTAGCCAAAATTTAGAAAGAAAGGAGAGAATCTGGTGCTTGTTTGTTTAGAATGGTTGTATGCAAACTCCGCAGTTGCAAAACATTCATCCCAATTGGTATGGTGAATATTGACGAAGGCTCAAAGCATATCTTGCAAGGTGCAATTTGCATGTTCAATTTGTCCATAAGTTTGAGGATGATAGGCTATGGACAAAGCAAGCTTGGTGCTAAGTATCTGGAAGAAGGCTTGCCAAAACTTTCCGATGAAGCGAGGATCACGGTTGGAGATGAGTACGCGTTGCATCCCATGATGTTTGAATACATAATTGAAGTACAATTGCACCAAGGTTGGAGCATCCACAATATCAACTTGGTGCCAAATGGATTTGCTTACTAAGCTTATCCACAAACACCAAAATTGTTGTGCGACCTTATAGTGTTCTGGGCAAGGAGGTGATGAGATCTAAGCTCACATGTTCCCAACAAGTAGTTGGAATGGGAAGTGGCTGAAGGAGTCCACTCGGCTTTTGGTTACTAGCCTTGTTGCGTTGAGAACTCTCACACAATTGGACAAACTCCCAAACATCTCGTGTCATGTTGGGCCACCACCATTGGCATTGGAGGGTACCCAAGGTCTTGTCCACCCCCATGTGATCAGCTATTAGTATTTCATGGGCTTCTTGAAGGTGCACAAGTCAAAGAGCACCTTTGGCTGGAACATAGATTTGGTCTGCATGGAATAGAAGGCCTTCCTTGAAGGAGAAGGTGTTGTACTCCTTGTTGCTTGTTGTCAGACAACCATGTACCATTTGGAAGAAGTGATCTTGTTGTAGAGCTGACCGAAACTTGTTATGGACCTTGGAGTCAATTGCCACTGTCGTAATTGCCGCCGTGATGAGAGGAAGAGACTTCAAATTAGATCATCGTGATAGAGCATCAAGGATGACATGGAACCAACCTGGTGTGTACTCAAGTTTGGTGTCAAACAATTGGAGTTGCTCTTCCCATCGATGATGTTGACTCTTCATGTGTTCCAAGTGTAAGGTATGCAACAATGGCTTGTGATCAGTTTGCATGACCACTTGTTTCCCCAAGAGGTAATGCTTCCATCCCTTGGTGGCATATACCATTGCAAGTTGTTCTTGATCTTGAGCAGAGTAATTTCTTTCAGCTATATTTAGTTGGAAAGATACAAAGGCAATGTGATGTAGTCCATATGGGAATTCCTATTGCAACATAGCTCCAATTGCAAAGTTAGAAGCATCAAAATCAACCACACAAGGTAGTTGAGGATCATATGGTTGAAGAGTTGCTTGTTTTTGTATAACAAGTTTTTTATTAACTCATTGGATTTTTTCAGGCCATTTTCCTTTAAGTAATCTATATGAATCTTCTATGTATTGGTTAGAGTACCGCCTTGTCAAGATGGAAGTTGCGGGTTTGAGCCCCGTCAATCCCGAATCTAAAAAGAAAAAATTCTTAACCATGCCATTGCCTATAAGTTGCTCGCTCATTCTTCAACAAGCACATAGTCAAAGATTCAATTTTCCTCCCACTGCTTGGGAGCTTATGGTACTTTTACCAATAAATATTTTAGAAGATTTTACTTTGGGATTTTATTGACGAAACAAATTTTGTTCAAAAAATAAAACACATATTAAAAACATCAAAAAAATTAATAGGCTGTGAAGACACCATATGCTTCAACTTCTGGAATTCTTCTTCATGCTTGGTGGTCCATTGGAAACTCAAGTTCTTTCCCAAGAGGTCAGTCAATGGTGCAGCCACATGAGCATAATAATGGATGAACCGTTGGTAAAAACTGGCCAATCCATTGAATGCCCATACTTCTGTACTATCCTTTGGGTTAGGCCAATCAGTAATGGCCTTGATCTTCTCTTCTTCTATCTTGATCTCCTCTGATGAGATCGTATGACCCAAGAAGGTAACCTCCTTCTGCCAAAAGGTACACTTTGACTTCTTGCAGTAAAATTTCCATTTTTGTAGTCGTCTTAGGACTTCTCGCACATGATTTATGTGTTCTACCTCTATCTTGCTATAGATTAAGATATCATCCAAGAACACCACTACGGACCAATCCAATAGTCCTTCCAACACCAGATGCATTTGATCTATGAAGACTGTTGGAGCATTAGTGAGTCCAAAAGGTAGAACTCTCCACTCGAAATGCCCATACCTTGTGCAAAGATAGTCTTTTACACATCCTCTCTTTCAATAAGAATTTGACAATAGCTGCTATGAAGATCCATCTTGGAAAAGTAGCATGCTCCACTTAGTTGATCAAGCAGGTCATCAATCCGAGGCAAGGGATATGCATTCTTCACGGTTTGCTTATTGAGCCCATAGTAATCAATACACAAATGAAGTCCTACATTTTTCTTTGGAACAAATACCGGTGCTCCCCAAGGAGAGGTACTATGTCATATGAAAGTCCAAAAACTCTATAAGTGTTATTTGCAACTCCTCCAACTCCTTTGGTGAGAGCCGATAGATTGGTATACTCATTGGAGCACTCCTTAGCAATAACTCAATCTTGAAGGGCATACCTTGATCGGAGGGTAATCCCTTTGGTAGATCATCCACAAACACATCCGCAAACTCCTAAACTATCCGATCAACCATTGCTTGATGAGACTCTTGGCACTCCTCATATTGTTCTTGTGTAATCGGCTTGACCCACACCGCAAATACAGAATTATCTTCCTCCAAAGCTTGCTCTATGGTTGCTTTACTAACAAACTTCCCTTCCAAGGAATCATCTCTCTTCCAAGCTTGCTCCATAGTTGCCTTCTTGGCAAACTTTCCACTCTTAGGACTCATCTCCCTTCCAGATTTGCTCTATGGCTATCTTCTTGACAAACTTCTCATCTTGGGATTGACTATTCTTAGGTGTCTTACTCAGGGGTGCCAGACAACCTAATCTAAAATTCCTACCTTGGTGTTGTACTTGAATTTGTCGTTGGGTCCAATCAAATTGAACCTTATGATGTTCAAGCCAAGGTAGACCCAGAATGATATCATAGTGTAGAGGTGCCACTACAAACCTCTGTGACAACCTGGCAAATATCACTTTTGCGGTAATTGGGTAAGTAAAGTTTGTTCCTGTAGAGATACGATTCAGAATTGGTCAAATACAAAGTCAAATAGTAACATGTAGTTCTTCTTGGTTGCGTCTTTAATCTCTCAGGTAGAAAGCACACCCAGAAGAGAGTAACAAGCATTGACTCGCAGTCTTGTCACAAATTAACACTCCTTAATTACAACTCCTTCAATTCTTTCCAAACAATCTTGATTGTGATGATTCAAGCTCTCCTGAAAACGGCACTTCACTACAAAATGACTTTGCCTCATAATTGTGTTCCACTCCTCCACTGAAAGCACAATTTCCTTGATTGAAATTGCTTCACATCAACTTTGCACTGCACTCACAAATGCAGAATACTACCAACACTACAATTCCTCTCAGATCTGTCAAGGCATTGCTTCGATTGCTCTTCACTCAGGATCAAACACACAGAATGAAGATCAAGGCTGTGGAATCCAACATCCAACAAGCACACTGACTTGCACTTTGAATTTCTCCACACACTCACAAACAAAATCACAAAGTTGATACTCAGAATCAAACTCAAGTGACAAGCACTGCTTCACAGCACTTCGCTTTATCTATTCTCAGAAATTATGAGCACTGAACAACATCTGACTACGAATGCCACTCTTAAATAGTGAATCAATCGACCGTTCTAACAACTATACCGTTCTACAACAACTCTTCTAACCTGTAGATCTAAAATGACAATGCATTGCTTCAAATCTCAAAACTATTACTACTCCAATCCAATGTCTACTTCTTCCTCGGCTTTCAAACCCAAACCCAAAGTAATTTTACTTTCTACTACTCTTTCCTCGGGTTTCATAACTCCTAATTTCTCCACTAATTCTAACACTTCTCCTTCCTGATCTGCAATTCCTATCATAATTAAGCCTTCTAAATCTCTATCTCCCGACCCACTCTTCTCTAAAGTGTCAAATGTCAAATCCAAAGACACTTGCACTCCTATCTCTCTTACTTCGGGTCTAACCATTATCAATTCCTTTGCTAATTCTATTGAGTCATCATCAAGAATTGTAATTGAAAGCATGAATACACTATCTACACCTTCAATTTGTAACCCACTTTCCCCTAATCACTCATGTAACTAACCCAAGGACACTTATAGTCTAATCTTGCACTCTGTGTTTATTCACTACTGCTGCTTCTCCTTCAATTCATGTTTCATCTTCAATCAAAATTGAAATTGAAATCATGGGTATCCTAATTATCTTCTATCTTCTTCTCCTCTGATTCTTCTATCTTCTATCTTCTTCTCTGATCCCTCTAGCAAGATTCCCGAAGTCACCTTCACGCACTCTGAGGTCCGACTACCTCGGGTTGAATCATATTTGTCTTGAGGCAAAGTCTTTAGACCCGAAGTCATGTAAACCCGACGTCCGAAGTACGAAGTCCGAAGTCACATTGACCCGAAGAACCTCAACCCGAAGTACATCTACTCTTGAAACTTCAAATACTTGTAACTTCTTGTACAGACCTCCAAACTCTGCGATTTTGGTGGCAATGAAAAGCACTGAACGAGACGCTTCAAACAAGATATAGCACGCTTGATTTGAACTTATTGTCACTGAGATATGGCCCCCGCAAGAATCCTAACCTGTAACCTTCATTCCGATGCGAAGAAACCCTCCTTCGGCTTCTGATCCGAGTTTTTCCTCTTCTAACACGAAGTAAGCTTCTTTGGGTCTGATCCAATCCAAGTCCTTCTTCCTCTTACATGAAGTCAACTTCCTCAGGCTTGATCAAAACACAAGTTTCCACTCATTTCTTCTCCATTTGGTTTCAATTTGGTTTCAACAAGGCATTTCTTCTTCAAAACTCGTCCAAAATGAAAAATGTGGGTACCACAACCTCATACACTAAAAATACTCTTTCCCAATCTTGAAGATAATAGGATGTGAGGTGCAGAATGCAGAACCCTTTCTACCATCCACCATCATCAAACTACTTCCCAACACTGGCTTGATAGGAATACCCAATTCCTTTACTACTTGCATAGACATGCAATTCTCTGAACTTCCAAAATCAACTAAAATCCTACAACACCAATTAGATATCATACCTTGCAAGTAAAGCAAACTTGCATAAGTCGAGCCTTCAATCCCATTGGAACTAATCAAGCTCCCAATAGGCGGCTCAAAATCTCCTACTAGGATTCCTCGTTTCCTTGATCATTCTTTTCCACAATCTCCATTTGGGCAACTTGTTGAGGTTGCCTATTCCTAAGTGTGCATTTAGCAATGCAACATCCAACTTGGCAACATTAAAAACAACTTTCATTTTGTCGCAATCTTTCTCTATCCATTGTACCAAGTGGTCTACGTTGGATAGCATCAATCTCCATTGGTGCTTGTTCTTCCACCTGTGCATAGTGTATTGGTAGGCCTTATGTAGCTCAAGGGTGAGACCAAGTTATCGCACCCAAGGAATCAAAGCACTCAGCCAATTGCATGGCCTCTTCTACATTTTGTGGTTCCCGCATGGTCACCTCCAATTTGGTTTGTGACTTCAATCCCCACACAAATTGATCCAAAACTTTACCTTCTTGTATATCTGAAATCTACAAGATGATATTCTAAAATTGTGTGATGTAGCTCCTTACTGAGCCAACTTACTTCAACTCTACCAATTTATCTCATGCGGTGTGGTTGGCATTTATGGTTTGAAACTGACCCAATATTGCATCCTTGAACTCTGCTCATGTCAAAATTGGTGCAACAATCTATCGTTCAGCTTGCTCCACTCAAAATTGCTACCAAAGTTTTGCCACACCATCTAATTGGCTAGAGGCCAAGAGAATCTATTTTTGTTCATCTTGAAGATTGGTGACATCAAAGTAATGTTTGCAGTCAAACACAAAATTCTCCACTGTGCCCGAAAGATTCTTGCCTTCAAACACCTTGGGTTTTGGAAATCGAATGCAATCTTCTCCATCTCAAATTGGCACTCTCTCTATATGTTCTTGTTGTTGCTTATCTCGTTCATCTAGCAATCGAGTAAGGTGCTTGATTTGTTGCTACATCACAAGGATGACGTCCAGTATTGCCGCCATAGCTACAACTCTATCCCACCACTCCCACTTTATATAATTGATTAACACATAAATGTAGCACGTCCACCGTTCTCCATAAGTTACAACCAGAAGTATCAAGGGTCCTCAAACACATTGATCATTGTGTAGAAAATTCTGCCCAAAGCGTGAAGTGATGAATTGTATGAAATGATGCTTGAGTAATATCAAAACATGAGAATCCCAATGGTTTGGTAGAAGTGGATTTGGTGGTCCATAAATTTCATCCATCCCATTCCTGCTCTGATACCAATGTAAAAGACCAAGACCAAGACCAAGAAGAGAAATAGTAGAATGGAAACTCACATTGAGACACTTAAATGAGTGAAAACTCCAAATGCCTAGCATGAGCTTTGGCTTTGGTATTTATAGGTAGCATACAAGGCCCTTGAGAAGCTTCTCAAGAAGCTTCCTTGAGCCGCTTTCTTAGAGTGCAAGCCAAGTTAACTAGGAAGCTTCTCAAGAAGCTTCCTTCTAGAAGCCGCCTACTTGGCATGCAAGCTAAGCTAGTTAGAAGCTTCTAGAGGCTTCCTTCTAGAAGCTACCTGCTTGGAGCACAAGTTAACTTGAGAAGCTTCCCAAGAAGCTTTCTAGATGTTTTTGGAATATTCTAGGCTAATTTGGCTTATTCTCTACTTCATTAGCCTTACTAACTACGTCGCTAAGCTCCAAATTGTTACAACAACAATGAGGACACACCAAGTGCACTCTCAACTAAATCAACTCTTGTGTCAAACTCCGACTTAGAGTCAATCTCCTCCCTCATTGGGACATGAGATACAAGATGATAACAAGCGCCACTCTAAGTAAACCCATTGCGTATTATAACACTATCTCCGTAAAGAACTTTGTCGTGACAAAGTAACTATAAACTATAACTAGCAACCGTAACCACCATAACTACTCCACCAAGTACCAACACCACCAACTAAACATCACCAACTAAAGTAACTCTAACTATTACAACTACACTAAGAGAAAGAGTCTACCATCACAACACACACTCTCATGGTTTGTAGGTCATCACTTCTTGCCTCACTGGAGAGAAACATAGGTAGTAATTGGTCATCACTTTAGCCTCAATGTCGAGAGCACACCAAAGCACCAATGCTCTAAAGTCAAAGCACCTCACACAAACATGGTGCGCAAACAAGAAGTAAAGAATGGAGGGGGTCCAATCACAAGAAATCTAAACAAAAACACTCCATCTCATAAATCAACACTAGATTGACTCTACCACCATTTGACATTTGACATGATATGATTTATCTACTTTGTAACTTACCAAGATCACCAAGAATGGGATCAAATTGTCTCTCCTAGCCAAATCTACAGGTGTATAGATATCATTGGAATAGTCACTAGGACAACAAGTGAGGTTGGACCAATTGGCTAGGGCACTAGTCTAGGAACCAAAGATCTAGAGGTCAAACCCTATTGTGTACAATCTAGCAAGGTGTGCAGATTTTGCCAAACATTGACCACAATCTACTCTAAATTAGCTAGCCTCACACCAACAAGCTAGCTTGTTGGCCCTTCTAGGCCTTTGTAGCCTCTCATAGCCCTATGTCTCAAAGCCTCTAAACACCAAAATTCAGCCAAATAAGGCCTTTTATCTTGCCACTTTGAACCCTCTCAAATTTGGCAAACCTCCTTCAAATGTGGCAAAACTTCTCCAACTCGAGCCAAAAAACTAATGTAAAATTTAGCCAAAATCTAACATAAAATCTGACATAAATCTCTAAAGTTGGTTGACTGCCAAATCCTTTGTTAACTCTCCACTCAAGCCAAATTGAAATGATGAGTTTCTCCATATCACAAATTGAAGGGGATAAGTTCCCAACTCCACTATCAATTTCACTTTTTGGGCTCAACTTGCAACAAATTGTTCATGCTTTCACCTCTTGAGCTCAAAACAACAACCATAGCTTGAAAATTGCTTCTCTTTCCTCAAAATTTGGCCAACTCTTTGGCACACCATCTACATCAATTCAAAGACCTTTTGCACACAATCATTCTCAAGGAAACTCTGGACCACAATTGAGCTACCAACGATCAGCAAGGCTTGGAGATACCACCAACACCTTCAGTTCTTGCATACAATTTCCCTCTGACCCCACTTCTCTAATGTAATCAGTTTTTTACACAACTCAAATCACACTCAATCAGATGAGTACTTGATCTATCACTCCATAATCTGCCAACAAATGGACATTGATTACAATCAAGCCACATCCACTCTAGCTAAGAGGATCTAGGTGATGCTTGCCGGCCTTTGTCTACCATAGCCAAGAACTCAAAGGCTCAACATCAGAGAAGTGAGCTCTATAGAGCTACACTTTGAAATTATATCCCCTAGACTTGAGCTAGTTCTCAAACCCTAATGGTCCCACTGATGGCACATCCAATGGTGCAAATGGTGCTAAGTGATGGTGGGCCCCATCATGTAGTTAGTATCCCAAACACAAAATTTGATTATCAACAAGTAGTCTATGAGTAACTACCAGAATACTTCTAACAACCAACACTACTACTCCAAGTTCAAGCAATCTAGGTGCTATGCTACAAATGGAGTGACATTGAGAATGCATTTAGAATAAATAAAATAAGGTCAAAGGCTTCCTATCAAACAAAACAAAAGCAAAATCAAAACGTTTTTACTCAATAACACTTGAACTAGCCCTAGTTGGGAAGACCCTTGAGGAGATCAAATGCATTATTATCACTTTATTTGGTATAAATTCACATTCTTACGATAACTCTAATGTTAGTTATGGCATGGATCCCAAGTTCCTTGTACTAGAGACAGATTATACAACAAATTTCACAAGTTGGAATGAGAGTGAAGAGTAGTAAGAGATCTTGGTAGTTCTTAGGGTGTAATTAGCTCTTGGAGGTTTTTTGAATAGTAATAGCTATGGGTTTTATTTGGAATAATAAGTGCATAAGTTCTTAAGGTCTAGCTAGTTCTTGGAGGTTTTTTGTACAATAAGAGCTTTGTATGATAATAATAATATGAGACCTCATCTCTTATGTAAACTAATGATTATATATAAAGTTTCTATTTTTTATATTACATTTAAAGCATTCTCTATAATGTGATAGTAATCTTTGTCTTTCCATGTCTTTCCCAATTCATCTTTTATTTCACATGTTTTCTCTCTTCATATGCAACATATAACATATAACATCAACATGACTGCACATTTATGTTAAAAACATTAGTTCATGCTTAAAATTTCAAGATCAAACCAAAACAAGCCTAGTCCCACAATGCACCCTATGCAAACAAGATTTTATTGTCTAAGTCTACTTTGTTTGTTTGATTCCATAGTTTTATGCAACATGGAAGTTTGTAAAGTTTCTATTCTCTAAACTTATGTGGTTCATATAAATAGGTCTATGCGGTTTGCATGGTCTAATAAAATCTTCTATGGTGTGTGTGCATTGGTGTTTAACTTGGTGCTTACCTCAACTAATTAAACCTCACCCGGTTTACATGGCGGCCTAATGTTTAACCATTGAGTTATGTTTTAACAAACAAGTTATGGTGTTTACATCAAGTAATGATGCAAGCACAAAACATGAATGAAGTCCATCAAAACAAGAACTTAGTTCCCACATCAATGGGAAGGAAACCCCAAGGATATTGTAACATCTCCACCTCAAACCACTATCTAGCCTCCTCCAAAGCATCACAATATGCTACCTTCAAAGTATCAAGCTTAGTCATCACCTCATGTAGAGTACTCTATGTACCCTCTAATAGCTCAATGATAATGCTGAACTCTCTCATATACCAGATCCCTAGAACCCTATGACCCTCAACTCTTTATCTCTAATAAGTCCATCTAACTCAACCAATCTCTCTACTTGAGCTCTCACATCACACAATCTCTCCTTAGTAACTCTAACTAACTCTACTAGTTTGTCACAAATAGTACTCTCGTCCATAAAATGATGTATTTCTTGCTTTTCAAATCTACTCTCTCTCTCTCTCTCTCTCTCAAATAACACATGTTTCTCTTGCTTGGCTAGCCTACTCTCCCTCTCATTGAGAAGGTGCTTCTCTAGCCTAATATGTTGTTCTCTCTCTACTAGACTTGTCTCATGGTGAGCTAATCTACTCTCTATCTCAACCTCACCTCTCCCTCTATGCAATGTTTAATCATGTTATAATGGGGAATCATAGTGCTCATGTGGATATGATGAATCATATGGTGCTCAGGCTAAGGAGGACTAGGTACATGAGGAGTGGGGAGAGGGGAGAGTGACTTGTACATAACTATATCAAACCAAATAACAAAACCATATCATTATAATCATCATCCATCAAAGACTAAAAGAGTATATATATATATATATGTAGAAGTCCAACTCAACATGTTCTGCAATACTCTACTACAACACCACTTAAACTCTCACTCACTCACATGTGCATAATCATCATCTTCTACAATATGTAACTCCTCTTCTTCTACATTCTCACTAATGTAGACCTCTTCCTTTGCACCTCCACTACTATATACAATCTCATCCCACTCATGATCCCACTCTCCAAGAACAAGTGTGTAAGAACCTGCTCCATATGAGTCACACAAAAATGTCTCCCATCTAGGTGGTTAAGCTGCCTCTAGACTACCACAAGCTTTGCCTCAATAGCCAATAACATAAGAACCTAATCATAGTCCATGAGAGTAGATTTAGCCATCTTACTCTTCACTATGAGAATGATGTTCCCATGTACTCTAAATGCAATATAGGCACATTGCCTAGCTAGGTATCTCCTATCTGTCCTTTTTCTCATAGGAAACCAATCCTCCACCAAATTCTATAGACTTGTTTTCCTCCTTGGTGTGCTCCCCAAATGCAAACAAAATCCCCCTCTTACCATAGCAACATCCAGCACTAAATCTCTCACTCTTACTCTGCCGCTATTGCAAGAAAACTCCTTACACAATGCAACCTATAGTACATAAAAAAGTCACGTTAGTCTAACCCACCATACACAAAGTACTAGGAAAACCAACCCCACAAATTGAGTATTGGGAAAACAAACCCATACAAACCATACACTCTACGCAAAGAGGTTTGCACAACACTATAGGTTTGCATGGCACCTCACATATGCATGTGCCGTGCAAACCAAGAGGTTTGTGCTGCATGATAGTATAGTTTGCATGGCATGATAGGCAGGTTTGCATAACGGAACACAAAAAATCCAAGTTTGTGCAATGAAATTTTTGGAATTGAGACAATCATTCACAAAATTCATTCATTCAAAAATCAAGATACATATTGAAACAAGCAAAACTGCTTACATGAGGTTTTGGATACTCAATTCCAAGAGAAATCTTAAGTCCAAGTGCATTTGAGTCCTCTTCTCAAATCCTCCTCAAGGCATCTTTGATTTGGAACTAATCCAACCAACACCATTTAATGTATAGTATATAATCCACCAAGGTGTGAAACTAGATTAACCATGGATCCTCTATCATCTACTCCATGTGTTTAGTCTTAGTTGCTCTCTTGTAAGTCTCCATGTACCTTTAGATTTTAGATGGTTTCACTAAACCTTGCCCTTTCAGATTTCACTAAACCTTACACTACACAAATGGTTTCATTGTTCCCATGTTGGGTTTCACTAAATCTTGCACTACACAGGTGGTTTCATTGTCCCTACCTTGGCTATCACTTCCTTATCACTTGATTACTTCCCTTGTCCCTTGATTACTATCACCTCAAAGCCCTAAACTCCTCTCTCTTGCCTTTGATTCTTCATCATCTACAATAGTTGTCTCTCTTGATTCTTCCAATTTTTGTCAAAAACTCTACCCCCTCGTTGTCTCCTCCCTCAATTGCTCCCCTACGTATTATCACCTTGGGCTTGGGCTCCCCTGTCCCCCAATTATTGTCACCAAATACTCTCCCAAAAATCATCTCTCTCAAACTCTATCAAGTCCTTATAAATGGTCTCTCCCTTCTCTTTCCATTTCTCTTGGATGATCTCTCCTTCTCAAAGTCTCTCAAGTCCAAGTAAATCATAAATGATCCTTCTTTTTTCTTCCCATTTCTTGATTCCCAAAACACAAATGATCTCCTTTTCTCTTCTTAATTCTTGAAATCACTCTTTCACTAAACACTCCTTCCTTCTCGTCATCTTGTTTTCTCTCTCTCTCTTTCTCTCTCTTTCTCTCACCCTTGTACCTTTCAACAATTTTCAAATTTGAAATTGATTCTTGTCTTCTACTACATCTTGCTTCTACCAAATTGTATCTTCCTTCCCCGATCCTTCAACCACCAATGCTCTTCTTCTCATCCTTTCAAAAACCATTTCATGAACTTGATATTGATTCCATACAACACTCATGTACACATTCTTATGGACACATACTTATATTCTCACATAAGAAAATTCTCATGCATTCCATGCAAGCTATCATTCTCCACGTAAATTAGCATTCTCAAGCATTCCATGCAAATTATCATGCTCACACATTCCATGCAAAATAGATTAGCTCATGGTAAATAATAATTGAGGCATCTTTTTTTCTACACTCATGCAATATTTGACCCTATAACTATAACATATATTTATTTCAAAAATATTAGTTTCCCAAAACATATCGTTGACTTGATCACATTAAAGCTAAACAATTTTGCATAGCAAGAGTTCTTGCTTCTCCTCTACTCTCTTCTTGATATTTAAAAGTGTCCTCTACTAGTGGTTCAGCTTAATTTTCTATTTCATAATTGTAGTCTTCCTTTACCCAATTGTTTGCCTTGTTTATCAAAAAAGTATGGAGAATAATACAAATTTTGATCCATCTTAAGAGATGTGCATTTTTTCTAGGATCAATTAATTGCACTCTTATTTCTTTGAGAGAATGCCATCTAGATTTCAAAATTCCAATTCAATGCTCATTCACCACTCTTGCTTGAGCAAGAAATTTATTGAAAAGTGGCTTCTTTGGGATTCTAGCCCAATTAAAAGAAGGGACTAAATGTCTCATGGGATAAATTTAAAATCCCCTAACAATAATTCATGCTTCTCAAAAAAAACCAATTTCTTCCCTTGAACTCAAATCCAACCATATAGGAGATTTTTTGACATATCATGGCAAGAGCTATGCATTCATGTGATCACATCCCATTCCAAATCAATCCAACAAGATCCAAGAAATAATCTAGCATTAGATAATAACACATCTCACAAAAAAAAACACAATAACCATTCTCACCACATTTCACACCACAAAACAACCATTCTTATTCACTTCCTACAAAATGGATGATCCTTCTCTTGTCTTCACACACTACTTGGTCTCTGATATGATAAAATCCTTTCATACAAAAGTATAGCTCCTTGTCTACACTTGGTCTTTATGAAATTCAAAATTCAATCTCATCCACTAAATCCACACAACCAAGAAACCCTTTATGAGCAAAAAAAGAAGATATCCTTGACCTCTCCTCTGTCCAAGCCACTTCACCTCCTTGCACAAGGTAGCTATGATTGCAATCATGACACATCTAGTGAATAAAATATTAGAGGCCGCACTAACCCCCGATAGATTTAAGCCTCTTGCCACACTGACTCTATTGCCATGATGCCCAATCCTATCCAAGGCAAGTGCAAATTGAATCCAAACAAGAGATTGGGACTTACGAGATGCATTTTTAAATACTCTATGATCTTGTATTGCATTCACCAAAGCTTGAAATGAGAAAAAATCCATTCTTGTGAGATGTCTAAAGGTAGTGTGATCCAATCCACAAAAAATTTTAAATACAAACTCATTGCTTCTTGTACGTTGGACCCTCTCTTGCACATATCAAAATTCTAAAGTATAATTCCACCACTTCATAGGGATTGCCATTGAATCTTCCTCCTTGTCAAAGCTCCAATCTGTCCATTTTGAGTTAAGAAAGTCACTTTCAATTTCTTCTCTCAAAATCATCCTCACCAATTTTGCAATTTTATGGAGGAGGAAAATCAAATCACTAGTACAAGGCATTTTAGCAAGGCTTCAGCTTGGCAAATATCCAAGTGGTGAACAAAGAGAACTTGCAGTGAACAATGCAATAGGAGTGTTACCTAAAACAAGGAACAAAGAGAGGAACAAGAAGGAATGAGAATGCATGAACAAGAACAAGAAGAAGGAGTGCAAGCGCCAGAATATAAGTAAAGAGGAGTGTGAGGTAATAGGTGAATTAATGCAAATGCAAATAGGAGTCCCAATACTATTCATGAACCACAAATTGTAGATGTGATCCATGAATCCTAGACATGAAGTAATAAAACTCAATAGAATACTCAAGGTGACCTTGATAGGAGTCCCATGATATGCAATTTATGAACAACAAATTTGAACAAACAAACAATGATGATGGAAAGAGAACATGAGCTTTAGTGATAAGAAAGAGGTAACAAAGAAGCTAGAACTAATACTTGAAAAGAAAATCCTTGAATAGAAGCTAGAATTGATACTTGGGGAGAAAATCCTTGAGAAGGAAAGATTAATAAAAAATTTAAAATTCTATTAGCAAGAATATTCTTTAAAAAATTAACAATTTATTAGCGGGATCCTTATCTATGGGTCTTAATCAGCCATTAATATTTATGGTAGTATGCAAAATGTGCCAGATCATTGTAAATATCTACAAGTCATGGTTTTGATTTCCCATAACATTTCTATAGTCACTAGGTGCTACACCTATAAACTAATTTTCACTTCTCTATCTTGCTGCTTGTTAATTTTTTTTGGGTTACCCATAAATGACTTTATGGAATCTTATTGGCCCTCAAAAAAGCTAACTTTGAAACTCGCTCGTTTATCAAAATCTATGAAATAGTTTTATTGGTACCTATGGAATATAGTGGAGGTTCAGTTAGCCTATTCCATGAAAATTTGAAGGATGATAAAATTGTTTAAAATTTTGAAGGATAATAAAAGTGTAGTACTAATGAAATTTTGGCTAAATTTTCTCATGTAGGTTCTAGGGTTGCTTGAAAGCCCATAAAATTATATGGTCACAAAAAAGTAATCTATAAAATTTAATGGGGCTACAAACACAACCACTAAAATTCAAATCCATAAGATATGTGGCAAGGTCCTGCCATGCAACCAAACTGATTTCCAAAGTTTCCATAAAAAATTTACATATTCATTATGGATTTGAATCCCCATCCCCCTCTCCCATTAATGACTTTCTTTGGTAACTCTTGGGAGTAAAGCGTTTAATTATTGTCTCCAATAGATCAGTGATATTAAATTGAGATTATCAAGTCTCACAATTATGAACTTCACAATTCTTTGGAGTGTAATCAATCAACATTCTTTACACAAAAGTCTCCATCTCTCCCATATTGAGAAAAAAAAGCACCCAATACTATATTGATATAAAAGTTCTAGAAGTATGCATTTTACTCCCTCCTAGTGTCATGGTGTCCTCTCTTCTAGCATGTAATACTCCAAAGACAAGAGAAGAGAGAAAACATAGATTTCACACTCAAGCATCCGATGCCCCAAAGGAGCACCTTCTCTTTATTCTATAGACAAAGAGGATCTCCTCCAAGGAAGCTCTACCATAGGATTAGGCACATAGATAGGCTCCACCCTTGGATTACTTACTTATATGGGTGACATGTCGGTCCCAATCCTATCTGGTTGGTCAAACAAGCTTTGACCGGAGGGAATTTTCTAGGGAATCTTCTTGTAGGAATCTCAAAATCATGTGGATGAGGTACTATTGGAAAGCTCTCAATGAGATAAACCAAAGGAGAGGAAAGGCCAGCCATTCCTCAATTTGGGTGGGGGGAGGGGGGGTAAGCTGCACGCTTTCAAGGCTTAATTCATCCGTTTAGGCCTCCAATATTGCCTTCCAAGATTTCAGGCATATTTTGGTTCCTACTCTATTAGTAAAAGTCCCCTTTTGGTGATACCTCTTTCTAATCTATTTAGTCCATCATGTGTAACATCCTTCTAGATCTTACCAAACCAATTCTCACCTTTAAATAATGTGTCTAGCTATTGATTCTAAGGGTTTCAAGTCTATTTTGGTTTCTACCCTATTAGTAGAAGTACTCTTTTGGTGATACTTCTATCTAATCTATTTTTCCATCATGTATAACATCATTCTAGATGTTACCAAACTGAATCTCACATTGAGATCATATGGCTAGCTCTTGGTATTATGTAGCATTGCCCATTGACCAACTTACCATTTGTGCACGGTTACTCCTTCCTTGACCTTCCTATCATGTCCAAGAGCTTTTAATAGGAGTAGTATGGGGGTCTTTGGTGATGTCATCAAACCAAGGACATTTGAGTATGTGATAGAGGACTTAGCATGTAGTTAGATATCTCTACCAATCTCATATGGAGAGGTTGGTCTATTATCTATGGAGGAGACGACACTTATAGTAATTTTTGCAAAAAGACATTATGACATATGTACCATTGTTGCATCTAGTGTAGAACCACACTCATAAGTGAGTAATGAAGATCCAGATGGGTGGACTAAACCTAGGTGGAACGTCATTGCTATAAAGAAGATAGTCGGTGCAAGTCGGAATGCCCTAATGCATGGTCAAGCTAAGATCCAAGAACTTGCACCCTTGCTGGAGCAAGAGCAAAGATGTGCTCTAGTGGTATGAGGAATGGATTTGAGTAGTAGTATATGAATAGTATTTGTGCTCTCTTTGTGCCCCTATTTTCTTCCCATTATGTGGTTGTTGATAGGCCAATTTTGGAGACATATGTGACTAAGGTGAGGAGACATCCGTTTCTTCAAATGTTATTACGGCAAACCAAAGATGGTCTATCCCCACAGGGCACAGTAGGACCTTCCATCCTTTGCTTCACTACCCTTATTTTGGACCAAAGGTTTGTAGTCTTCCTTGATGGAGTGATTGTGTCAGCATATGCTACATTCTCTCTTAGTTGACTAGTCCATTCCTCATACCACTAGAGCACATCTTTGCTCTTGCTCCAACAAGGGTGCAAGCTTGACCGTGCATTAGGGTATTCCGACTTGCACCAACTATCTTCTCTATAGCAATGAGGTTCCACCTAGGTTTGGTCCACCCATCTGCATCTTCATTACTCATTTATGAGTGTGGTTCTACACTAGATGCAACAACGATACATATGACATGTTGTCTTTTTGGAGAACACATGATAGCTACCTATGATGCCATCAGGGATATAGTATTATTAGGAGAGAGTGGATACCTTGCTTGGGTAGAGCAATCTTATGCTTGCAGACAACACGTGTCAGAGTAGACTATACTTGGTCCAAGATGATCAGGTGATAGTGGTAGATGTTGTAGTTACAAATTCTATGCATGATCCAGTTTTGGAAGGAATGATTATTCATCCTATTGGATGGGCGGCAAGTGGAGTAGTAGCACTTAAGTGTAGGGGTATACAGGGAGGTCACCTCTTTGTTCCTCTAGCCTTGGAGTTATATGGAGAGATGGACAGGACGTTCAACACATTTATCAAGTAAATATATAAGCACTTTAGACTTTGAATTAAAAGAGACTTTCATTTTTTTAAGATTTTATTTCTGTTTTTTTGAAATATGATTATTCATTGAATAATCACTATTATAAGTTTTTTGTAAATATTTAATGATAAGTATTTAATATATTAATTGATCATAAATAATTTTTGTTTTTGTTTTTATTTTTTAAAAGATAAGCACTCTAGACTTTTAGTGTAAGTCCCACAAGTAAGGAATATCATATCTGGGGTAGATTATAACCCCTTTGAGTTCATCCTTACTTAAAAAAAATTATACTTAATGATTCTAAGATACCAAAGAAAGTAGGTATGTATCCTTACAATTGTATGTACAATTGTAAACTTACAATTAGTGGAGGTACATGTAATTTGTACAATAAAATAATCCATTAATTCTATTTACAGATGGTTATGTATGTGTAAATAAATTTTGTATTTCCCATATATTTTATTATCAAATGTATGATTTTAAATAAAAAAAAAACAATTTCTGCTTTCTTGGAAATCAGTATTATGACGTGTATTATGATAGATTTCTATCTCAATGCTTCTCTTTACATATATTCTGCAAACAAAGAAAATAATAATTGTCAAATCTAGTATTAAACCCATTTGAATGATTTGCTTTCATAATTGAGATACCTTACAAAGTTGGCCATTACATCTAAAGTAACCCACGTGACATATTATAAAGATTATCATGTATCTAAGGACTAGTGAGTGAGACCTTTTCATTTCTTATGCTATAATAGGGATGATTTGGATCCACTAGAAAGGTCTATGTTACATTCTTCATTGCCCATTAGCTATGAGAGAAAAGGTGACTGTATAGCAAACATGAAGGATGGGGCTAGGCCCCAATAGTATCACTATGAGAAATCTGCCCTATTGAACCTAAGATATCCAAGCTATGCAAGTTGTAAGATCCACAAACTATTAGTGCAATCCATAAGAGAGCAATCACGCTAGATGATGGTTCTTTGGATGCTCCAATAGCATCCAAAGAACCATCACTTGGTGTGATTGCTCTCCTCTGGATTGCACCAACTAATGCTCTATGTAAAGCAATGGACATATGTTGTCTAAAGTATGCTACAAAGTGTGAGAATGAGAGTGGTACCCCTTGACGTATAATATGATGAGCTGAGATTTAGAAACAGAAATTATCATTATGAATCAGTATATTGATTATGAATCAGTATATTGATTCTAGTGCACATGGCATATGAAAGAGTTGCAAGAGGAGAATTCCGAATAATATTTGACCAATAATATTTTCCCCCAAAAGTAACATTATAAGACAGCAACAGATACTTAATTATTTATATCGATACAATATATCACAAAATAATAGCTTTTTTAATGATATTTTACTTCTTCTTCTTTTTCATCATGTAAATATTTAAATTTGTATAAAAAAATTAGTGTGGTAGAATTACATTCATATACTAATTATCCGGTGCTCTTTGGAAACAGGTGAGGTACAACTTCAGCTTACCTTGTGCTGATTCAATTTCCAAGGTACGAGGGCCATGGATGATGAATTCTATTAGAGAGAGTTATCTTGTGGTGAAGGATCTATTCTGACATTTTAATGACACAAATGTGGTTAGTTTGTCTCACATTAGTGAAGCATCATATCTAAATTGTATCTTGTTTCGAGTCGTAAACTAATCAGGTACTACCACGATGAACACATGTTTATTGAATTTGAATTTGGATACAGGAGACACCCCCTACATATCCATCTGGTGTTGTGGATGTCGTCACCGAAACCATAAATGAAATACCCATGCATCACGAGATATCTCCAGATGCATAATTGGCAGATGACACTTATGTTCTCGCGAGGCTGTGTCCTCGTCAGTGACGATTGGCTGCCAGAGGACACAGCGGTCTGAAATGTAATTTGAGGCTGGGTTCTGTGCAATAGTCTGTGCCGAGGCTCGCGAGGACAGAAAAGAGAGTCGCATAATAGGTACGAGACAGTAATAGCCAAACTCTGGACAGCAAATGGAATTTCACGAGTAAATAGAAGATTAAGAGCAGTTGTGGCTGTCTGATTTCGATCACAACTTCGATTTTGAAAGTCAAGAGTTTGGTTTCGAGTTTGTGTCCCCGGTACTGTTTCTCCAGTAATAGGACATCAGTAAATAATTACATCAGTCCGCCCTGCTCGAGGCTCCTACCTCTCCACAGTGCGGATTTCACGGGCCAGACCAGAACATTGAGGTTTGATATCGACTAATATGAAGTACAACTTTCAAGACTACACGTACAGGAGTCGTACTCAAAGTTTACTTCCTAGTGTCTAAGGGGTGTAAAGTTGGTTGCATAAGCCCAGGCGTTGTTGACATAAGGATTGGCCAAATGATCAGCCAAGTTCTTAACAGGACCATCGCCAGTAACTAAAGCTTGGACGAACAGACCGAGCATTGCAGTCATTGCAAGACGGCCATTCTTAACCTCCTTCACCTTCAGCTCGGCAAATTGGTCAGCATCGTCGGTCAAGTTCAAAGGGTCAAAATATTCTCCTCCCGGGTAAAGTTTATTAAGGCCTTTTCCCAAAGGTCCACCACCACTGCGGTATCCTTCAACAAGTCCCATCAAGATAACCTGGGATGCTAAAATAAACAAAATGCTTTGCGCATGAATCAGGTTGGGGTTGCCTAAGTAGTCAATGCCACCTTCGCTGAAAATCTGAGCCCCAGCTTTGAACCACACTCCTTCCTTCAACTCACATGATTTTGAGTTAACCAAAAGCTCGGGGAAGAAACAGCCAGCCCATCCCAACATAGCCCATCTCCCATGGATCACTTCCAGCTCCCGATTCTTGGCGAATGTCTCCGGGTCCGCAGAGAGACCTGCTGTATCCCATCCATAGTCACCAGGAAACTCTCCCTTCAAATATTTGGGAGTTTGCGCTGAGAATGGACCCAAGAATTTCCTACGACCTTCACCATACCTGCGCAACAAGTCAAGAAAATGTTGATAGAAGGCCAGATCTTGTAGAAAACCAACATTCAGAGTGTGTATACGTTTAGTAGATGCTCACCATAAGGATAGATCCACAGCAGGCAGCCCCAAATCTTCGAGAACTGGAGCCCCGGAGCTTGATGGTTCTGAAGTTGTGGGTGGAGGAGGAACAGGCGCAGATACAGGCACACTCTCAGGTGAGGACGTTTTGGTATCCGACTGCTTGGTGCTAGTAGCTACGGGGTTGTAACCAGGTGATGCACAGGCAAAAACTGCCAATGAGGCCATCTCAGTTGACAGTTACTAGGGATCTGCACAAAAGTTAATCACATTCATACGTCAACAACATTGTTTGAAGTCAGTGAACATGTCCCTAAGCTTGCGCAGAGATTAACGTAAGTCGAAAGAACCTTGATGTTGTTTAAGTCATAGCTTCTTGAAGTTCCGTCAGCAATCCCAACCAAAATGACCAAGGAAACTATAGTCGCTGAGGCGGATACCACCTCAATATCCACATCAATTGTGGCATCGCTCACGCTTACGAGAAGAGTGCAGAACTTACACCATGAACAGTTTTAAATTAACACTGACAATGGAATAAGAGAAAGTGTGTGGAAGAATAGCGTGATTCGAACACAATCATCAAGCTGCGGTCAATCTACTAGAACTGAAGTTGAAGACACCTACCGATATAAGGACAGGAGTAACCTGAAACACTCACGAACATCCATCATATGAAATCAATCAATAACAGACAAATTCGTCTCTTCTCTAGAGATTCACGGAACGTAAGGAGTACCTGGTGTACAGTTTAAGCCGTCGCTTGAGTCAATTTCGATCATTCCTGGGACCTGATTGATGGCTGTCATATAAATAGTGTAAGCAACGTCTATCTACACTGTGCGACACGTCGGATGCCCAGGGAATCGAGACGCCGAATTGCGACCAACTGAAGAGTATGACGGCACACAGCAGGTCTAAGCTAGGAGTGTGCGGTAAAATGTTTACCACGTCAAGCCAGCCATGCACGTACGCATGTACGTGCATGGCGTGTGTTCTTGTTGCTTTCCGACGCTCAGCTTTCTCAATTCTCGAGCTTTTACTGCAGGGTTTACCTGCTCATTCGGCTATTTCTTGATACTGCCAGTGTTGGTTACTAATTGTTCGGAGAATCCATAGACATACCTCAACAGCAAAAGGCGACCGCGTAGGAAAAATGAAGGATGGGAAGACCCCATCAAGCCGTACAAGGGAGAGACAAAAAGGGTAACATGGGGCTAAGCCCCATGTTACCTCAACTGGGTTGTTCATGATGTGTGCTTCGCATTACAAACGAACGGAGAGGGGATGTTCCCCACAAAGTTTGAGTACCCCAAAATTTGCTGACGGGTCTCTCCTGTGTAAAATTCCTCGAACAATCTGTGCCAAAAGGTCTTTGCCTCACCGAATTCCTCTAATGAAGTTACTAAACTTCTCAACAATCTATGTCAAATCTGTTTTGCTATCGTTTGCGCGCGCCTATGTATGTATCTATGTCATCTCTTAAAACAACTCGGGAGAAGGGATCTTTGGTAACTGAAGCTTCCGGATTGGAATAGACATCTACTAAAGCTAACCTGATATTGAAACGGATGCTCTGCTGTGTCGACGAGGCTATGCGACCAACTCAGACATTTCTGGTATGGGTTCCTTTTTTCGAACCAGTGTCGCTTGTAGCTCGATATATTTAGTCAGTTTTAGGTGCAACAGTATCGAAGTGAGATGTTGCTTAGCGTGACTGTAATTACAAGTGGACGATTGCAAAATCGTTTCTACTGCATAAATTAATCTGATGGTGGAGAAAGAAGTTCGGGGCAATAATGAGGAAAGTGTGTTTTTGCCAAGCCAAGGAGAACAAGGTCATAAGACCAACATGCAGTACATGTACATAGGTTGATTGGAATTCCAAAATCCTTTGAAGATGAATAAGCTGCTCGACGTTGATTCTTGTTTGGGATAACAACTCTGGGTGATTAAGAACGATGATTAACACCGATAAACGTTATTCAGATCTCCCAATCATCTATCGTTCTCTTCTTTACTCGATGCCCTATTTCCCGTGTATAACTGCTGCTTTCCAATTGCTGGCCATGTGTGCGATAACCAGACTTAACAGCAAAATCCCACCACGATTGCTTGAAAGCATGAAAACTGTACTTAGGTGACATAAGACCGCAAGTGCATCTGTGTATGATAATGTTTGCATAATGATAATGTTCCCCATAGAACTTTACAGAGGAGTCATTTTTGGTGTGCCAGGTCTACGAGGATACTTTGCGGGAGTCGACTTCCGTTTGTGACAAACAATGGCTGTCCTTTGCCCAAGTGGACCGGTTGAGTTCACTGAAATTGACCAGAAACGGATGTCAGAAGAGACCAGTAGAATCCCCGAGCTCACGCATCCTTTGTCTAATTTGGTGAAAGAACTTTCAGAACGCTGACAAAGTCTGGAATTGAAAGATGTAGTAGGCCCATGACAGCTGGCTAGGTGCAATATCCGGAAAGTATTTGCACATGTCTCATCACATTTGTAAACAACATGATATGAAGCATGGCTGACTGAAGATTTACAGGGAAGTGCACCAACCAACCTCTCAAAGTCTAATTTTTTATTGCGATTACCATGTAAAAATGGTAGATCTGATCGCATACTTAGTGGGCCAGAAGACACTCCATGCACTTAGAAAGGTATGTTACACAAGATTACATGCTTGCTATCACAGGAAATGCAGAAGACATGGAAGACTTGGTATAGTATTTACCGTCGGATATAGAGAGAAGCGTGCCTCCAAGTAGAGTTATTGCTTTCTTTGCGGATTCCACCTCTTCCTGAATTTCAATTATCATGAAAATCCATCAGCATGATGACTGAACGTTATTACCACTGACGAAATATTGTCGCCCAGTTCAACGGAGGTCATCACATCATGTCCATTGCAGTTTCTAGTTCGAACTAACGCAGAAAATTAACAAAGTACTATGAAAAACTAGTGCGTGTGAGAAACACAGACAACATTATCGACGCCAGTCATGGAGGAGACTTATGTCATGATGGAGCTAGAGATGAGTGCTAGACAAACGCTACAAGGTCTGAACAGATATGTATCAACTCATGAACTAAACTTTGGCAGCACATTAGTGACGAACTTGACAGAAGCCGACTACCGCCTATCCATTTCTACGACACTACATGAGGCGTATGTCGGTTGGGACCCAGCAATGAGGCTATCAATCTCCAATAAACTCGCACCCGACACATGATAAGCATAATACTTGTTACGCGTATCACGATACTTGATCCCACAGAAACATGGAGAGGACACTGGATACACAGACAGTACCCATACTTCATCCCTCAACAAACATGGAGAATAAATGGAACATGTGACCAGTAATCAGTCACTGAACAATTAATACAGGCTCTCAATTTCTTCACAACACTAACAGAAGCTCCCTTAGCCTTCAACCGAAATTTCTCTGAAGGAGTCTCAGTGACAGATAGACTAACCTGAGGATTGGGGCCTTTTGCAGCGACAAAGACACCCCCTACTCGTACGAATGGCAAGCAAAGCTCCGCTGCATGCGCACACAGATTTCAGTTCTAATGTGGAAGTAAGACAACGTCAAATTGAGTGGGAACTGCAAGACGTTTGACTTCAAAATCTGTATTGTTTGGGGCACTTCCTTAACGCCATGGCCTGATAATGTAAGAAAATTGAACATGCTGGGTGAAACGTTTGACTGCTGTCCAAACAAAGATGTTGAGTTGCGCAACTTCTTCCAAGGACTTCAAGGGTTTTAACACCAGCGTCAATGTGAGGTCCTAGACTCGTAACCGTATCGACCGTATCAGAAGTGAAGAGACATTCTAGCTCTGGATTCTGAGATGAAGAGTTGGTTAACGTTGGTCCAGTAAGTGGAGAGCGTAGTACGTGAGACTACCTACATCAAACACTGCGAGATATAATGGAAGAAATCCAGTGTTAGACTGAGATTTGATGTATGTGTATGTTAATAGGTAGCCATGCAAATGTGATCAGACGCTATCTACGCATCCCTATGTCAACAACAAACACAAATGGTTGACCAATCAAAAGAGATAACGTTACTGTGCGAGGAATACGCAGAAGATAGGCATAAAAGAAATAGAGATAGGCGGAGGACTTAGTGCAGCATCTTGACTTCTTAGATTTCACATTCATATCATCAAGTTAGGAGACGTTGACCACTTACAAACGCCATCCTGGAGACACAACCACTCTTTGAGTTGATATTGTTCTCGGCTGTGTCAACTTTTATTTGCGATGGGTGCCCCAGGCCCCACTCTCCACCCGTTCAGGACCACATCTAACAACTAATTGTTCCGAAAAATATGGTTTAAAAGGGACTCTCTAACAGTAGTGCTGTAAGATGATACGCTCTACCATAAATTTGGGTAGGAAATATTAAAGAGCTCATCCTAAGACACTACATAAAGTATCTCCTGACTCCCTCTGTTGTGTGAAGCACAAATCAACAGAACGCTATTGACAGAGCAAATGATGCGGACCTGAACAACAGAGAGTGACCGTACCACCTGAATAGCAGGAGCGAGATCTAGACCTGAACAGCACAGAGTCCTGGACCACGCATCGCACCTACTGGAGTATGACATTCGAAACTTAATTTTGAGGGTTAGCTGTCACTTCAGGAGAATATCAGCAGAAACGTGTGTGAGTAATCAACATCTGTTGTCATTAAGTGATGATATACAAACTTACATCATACTATGCGCATGCAAACTGTGCACAAATGTCAAAAAGAGCTGATAGTCTTAAGGAGATATTTGACCAATGAGAGCAGAATCCGTTCGAAGAACGGGGTTCCAGAACCCACTCAGTACGGAACTCGAGAACATGCATATGGAAGTGATGAAATGCAAGCACGAACGTCTGCAAATGGAATGAAGTTAATCTAAGCAAGGAAATACACAACGGAAGATAAGCGGAAGCAGGAACGGAAATTGAGAGATAATTGAGAAAGGGGAGCAGAAGCCGTTCCAAGAACGAGAATCCAGAACCCACTAAGTATGGAACAGAGAGCGTACATATGAAGTGCATATGAAATACAAGCATGAACTTGTGCAAATCGAAATGAATTGCATCTAAGGAAATGGAATTTAAGTGAATCTAACGTTACGAAGATGAACATCAGCCTATGATGAGAACCTTTGTTCCTGCTCTTTGAAGTAGATGGTCTATTCTCAGGCATTCTGATTTCTGATGTATCAGACATCTTAGCACTCACTCAGCTTTCCTAGTCTCACCAGAGCAGACACTCCTAATTGCACACAGAAAGACTCAACTTTCTCGTAGCCTTCAAAGATAGCACAGCCAGTTCATTCACGCAGCACAAATAGTCTCCAATACTGAGATACAGAACTCCAATACAGAACACTCCTGAGATGGTGTTAGGCAGCTCAGGACTTCACAAAATGCAGAGGGGAAGTGGTAGAAATCAACTCCAGTAGAAAAAACTCCTGACTGGGATTATATAGATAGAAGAGTGTACTGAAAGGTGTGCTAAAGGGTGTACTGAAAGGTGTGCTGTAGGGTGTGCTGAATGGTGTGCTACCATAGTGCTCATGTAACACATGCAGCACATGGAAAGTATGTGAACAGTGGACATGAACAGTGTTCGTCCATGAACAGTGTCTATTTTGTCTATTTTGTCTGATTCTAACAAAAAGTCCCTAAACTCGAGATTACTTAATTTAACAGCCTATATATATAATAGAGTTGGTCTCTGTGCGGTCGTCCTTAACGTCTGCAATTGCCGGAGTTGCCCGAGTGCCAGAACCTGCAGGCTCTACCGGATACACTCGCTCAACTCGCAATTGCAGACGTTAAGGATTTGCAGATTTGCAGACGTTAAGGATCCACGAGTGCCCGAACCTGCAGGCTCTACGAGCCCCTGCATTGAAAAGTGCAGCTTCAAGGTGCGTGTGCTTACAGAAGGGTTTCTTTTTATTGAGTCCAGAGGACACCGGTCCCCCTAGTAAAGACATAATTGATACATTTCAGAAGTAGCACATACAGAGAACTAGTATACATCATGTAATAAATACCAAGACACAAAAGATTAAGCATCTGAAATTGAAAGCCGGGGAGGACCATCAAACACAAAAACACCGAGCAAGGAGCACAAGACAGAGCTTTAGTGGAACGAAGTGGGAGAGGAGTGGATGGTGTCTTGACCGGGTTGGAGCGAAGCGAGAGAGGACTGGATATGAGGAAATGAGAGCAGAAGCTGTTCGAGAAACGGGAGATCCGGAACTCATTAAGTGCAAATGTAATGCATATGAAATGGATACAAGATATATACTAATCGAAATCAATAGAAAATGCGGAAAGGAGATGAAGTGAATCTAACAATTCGAATGTAAGGCGAAGCAACGGATATAATCTAGATATTTCCTGCTCAATACTAGTAGAGTACTATTATACATCATGTAAACGACAAATGCTAAGCAAAGAATACAGAGAAATAGACCACAACCTTAAATCAAAGACCCAACATATAATCGAAGACTGTTAAGCAAGACATGAAAGATAAAGTAATCTGAAATCGGAATACAGGCTGAAATCATGAAGTTGAGAGGCGTGTATGAACCATGAAACAGACAAACATTGAAAGAGCATTATTAGGTGAGGACGGGTGGGGTGGAACGAAATGGGAGAAGAGTGGATGGTGTCTTGGCTGAGTCGGAGCGAAGTTAAAACTGACAAACACTGAAACAGAACTAGGTGAGAATAGGTGGAGTGTAGCGAAGTGGGAGAGGAGTGGATGGTGTCTTGGCTGAGACGAAACGTTAGGATTAGGTATGCGAAAACGAGAGTAGAAGCCGTTCAGGGAAAGGGGGATGCAGAGCGAAGCGTTAGAGGACTGGATATTGAGAAATGAGGACAGAAGCCGTTCGGGGAACAGGAGATCCAGAACTCATTGAAGCGTTAGAGGACTGCACTATATCGCAGCATGCACTAGGAACGCATGAATCCTAATACACTAAACACTTAAGGAAGCAGACAGGCGATCATAAAATTTCAGCAGTAACGACTTCATCAGTGCCTAACGCAGTGCCGAAGTAGCTGGGCGAATGCCAGTACCCCTCGTACCGAGTTTCTGTTCAGAAGCTCATGAGTGCTGAGGCAAACTCGGTCAATATTGAGTAATGATATGCAAAACCTAATTCGTGAACCCGGTTTCACACCCACGTGAATGCATTGAACAGGGTAGGACTCTGCTAAAAGCATACGTCGAAAGAGAGGAAGCTATAGAATTATTTGGATCGTAAGTACTCAATTTGGTACAATGGGTTACTCTACCTTCTTGGAAGGAACCCACGTCTTCACAGGTGTTTATCTACTCAAATATAGCTTTGGACTAAACTCTCTCTTGTACCATCGACATGAACTATGTAACAACATTTTTCTGTGCACGGAAACTCGATGTCTCTATCCGAATATGTTAATGACCAGTCCCGCGCTATTTATAAATACAGATGAAGCTGCAAAAGCGTGCTCCTAAATCAGAACGCATAGCCGAGAATTGGACCACCTTGAACCTCATGAACCCTACAGATCCCTCATACCTAGCAGAAACCGTTGTCTGTGGCGCGCTGTCTGTACTCTTTTTGGCCTGTCTAAAGTTGAAACTGTTTGATGAATTAGTCATGCGATGAGCAGACGGGATTATCAGTGATACACATGGTTAGAGTCCGTGGGTCTCCATCAAGTTGGTCGATTTGCACGCGTTTACATTTGTCACATAATTATACTCAAGAATTTGTAAATGCCAAACTTACAAAGCACTCGCATGTCTGCCACAGCCCTTGCTACTGCAACATCGTAAGCTTCCCGGTGATTTTTATCCTGTCCGCCGTCCTGAAAACAACTGTTTTGAGAATTCGTAGCAATTGGAGGAAAGTCAACTCTTCAATAGCATACATCAACTGACCTCTTTTGGTTGTAAGGGAGTGTATAGCTCTCGAGTGGCTTTACACACGCCATCGAGATGCTACGTGGATATCGAGTTATTGATTACTTGTATAGATACGGGACCGAGTGGATACCGAAGAACGTGAAGAAAAAGGGATTTCAGCGTCACCGCGTGCTTAGATGTGTTGATCTGTGCTGAGAAATGGTCTGCCGAGTTTATGGTGCACTGGAGTACAGCATTTGAAGAAGTTTAAAATAGTCCAAAGATCAGCAAATCCCACTTACAAGTCCGACACTCACTATAAAGGTTGGGTTTGTATTCTCCAGCAAATAGCACACAGCCAGTTTCCTTTTACTGGTTACTTCAGCTCTTTTCAGCTTAATCAATCTTCGCACCAAAAGTTTCACTCATTGTGTGATGGAGGAAGTCGACCACAGGTTGGTCCTGCGATATATCTACCGAGAAGGATTTGTTTCTATGTGGCAGACACTAATTTGCCACTTGGTCTTACATTCTTGTCCCGCATTCTAAACAGGAGTTTGCAATCCAGTCAGCTCTCTACTTATTGAGGTGGTGATACAGACAGGTGTTAGATCTATATCCATACCAGTCTATTCCTCTTTTGGCGTACCTTTGGAAGCAAAATCGGAGCTATATTCCTATTTCGCGTCAGTACTTCAAGCCTAGAATCTTAGCCACGTACCATGTTTAAGTCATTAAAGGAGCAGACATTGTGATACGCACAAACTCACAGGATAAGATGTTGAACAGGAACATAAAGAAGAAATTAAGAAAAATATTACAGTCATCCAACTCAACTTTCCCTCGCTAACTCACATTCTAGGCCAATGTTATAAACTTTGACTTGCAGTTCAGAAGCACTAGCCTGGATGTATTAGATAGCCAAGCAGGAAGGTCAAGCTTTTCCCCTCACCTCAGCTCTTGCACGAAGGACTTTCACGTTTGATAAGCCTGACTTCTCCACTGCATAGTCAAGAAAATTGCATCGCTTCTGTAGAGACTCTAACAAAGTAATCTGCCATGCTGCATCACCACAAACAAGTTGGTTACATCTCCTTTCATGAAGGTATACACGATATAGATATACATAACTGCATCAAGCTCTGATAAGAAAGCAGGATCCTTATAATTTAATTTCCATTCCTGCAAAGAGACTGTTTGAGATGATAGAACGAGAGAGAGTTCTTTGCCTCTTAAACAATGACGGTCTGACTCACACAAATTGGTGTTTAGGTGATCTAGAAACTCGAGAGGGAATGTGTACTTTTACTAAGCTCCATACTTGAAAAAAACCATTTAGGACGTTGCACGGTGTGATCGAAATATTCTATACTTGAAACGACACTCTAAGACTAGCTTATGATCCATGTCTAAGATGTTCAAGTTGTTGTTGTTCAGTAGATCACAACCGTAGGAAGTATACGTATGCGTAGGTATGAAAGGCATTGGAAAAGGTACTCTCTTCTAATATAAGATCAAAGAAGGTTGTAAGCTGAAAACGTAAGGCAGGAAATCAACCTTATTAAGCTAAAAACCTGTTCTTTCCAAAGTAAGTGGACGTCCCACCATATTGAACTCATTATTGCTACAGTAGTAGATCAATACAACCACCTAAAGCGTTTCACCCCTTCTTGTCAGGCACTTTTAACTGATGGGTATCCGTCTCAGTGTGTGCACCAGTTGCTTTGTTGTGGGTCCACTAAGTTTGCAAAATTCTTTGTTGTGGGTCCACTAAGTTTGCAAAATTCTTTAGCTCCTTCCTTCAAAGCTGGCAATGACATAATTCATTCACATAAGGATCACTATAAGGATCTATCCATCACTATATGGTTTCCAAAACATTCACGAGGGGTATATCCATGAGGGCAGAACCATTACAAAGAAGCAACATGCCTGAAAATTTCAATTAGTGTGGTCCACCTGGTCGTGCAATGGCTAGGACTATCCCGGGAAGCCCAGCGCCAGTTCCGACGTCCACGAGTTTAAGATGCTCGGTAGAAATATTAGAATTGTGTTGACCATATGCCATTTCCATTACAGGTAGAAGGGCTAGCGAATCCATGATGTGGCGTTCCATGACAGCGTCCCGCTCAGTCACTGCTGTCAAGTTCATTCGCTGCAACAAGCCGTATAAAGCATCGTTACTTCCTCTACAAAAGTCACACTAGGCTACACTGCAAACAAGTATGAACTGAAGAGTTGCTAATGGAACTGGCCGGAGCTTATATTACGATACCAGCTCGTGAGCTTAAGCTCACGAGCTGGTATCCTAGTATAAGCTTAGCAAGAAGCTGACATGGAACGCCACATCATGGACTCGCTAGCCCTGCTACCTGTTAAGGAAATGACATATGATGAGTACAATTCTCATAGTTCTACAGAACAGCTTAAACTCGTGGACGTGGGAACTGGCGCTGAGCTTCCAGGGTGCCAGCAAGCTACACACAATATTGCCAAATTATGCCAGTCTGAATGATTTCACAAGAAATTACATTGCAAACAAGTTTTGACTGAAGAGCTGTTAATGAAGCCAGAACTTGTAAAAAGAAACCAGAGCGTGAGCTCCATTTCCATATGGATCAGTGGCAAAGAGATCTTATGTCATGATACTCCTCCTAAATGAGTTCACAAGAAGCTACGCTGCAAACAAGTATGGACTGAGGATCTGGAAAGGAAATGGACAGCACTTGTGCATGAGCTTAATTTCCATATGCTTAAGTGCCAGCAAGCTCTGAGACAAAGTCATTCATGCTACTCCAAACTGAACGAAACCGACCTGGTTCCAGTCGAGGAGCGAATCCACAAAGCGCGACACCTGCTTGATCTGCCGACTATCAAAGCCTTCGCAGATAGCTACCTCGTCTATCCTTCCCGCTGCAGAAACGTTCAATCGCCTTTGCCGACTGTGCACCAAAGATGAACCACAGCCAATACCCCTCCATTTGTAACTCCTCTGAGGGTATTGAGTTACAAAGTGGGTCCACGATCCCAGACATCGAGAGGAGGCACACAACAGCACCATGTAGTTGCAGAAAATGGCTCCAACAACACTTCTAGCAATAATAGTCGCGCCTTTCGGTGGCCTACCAACTCATATTCTGATCACAACTTCAACTCCAACTCCAACTCCACTTTGGAGAATCCGCCTGCGCTGCTTTTCGCGTGGCAACATTCGAGACCTGGGTTGGTAAAATTATTATTCCACTGCGCAATGTGCACAACTCCCGTCAGTTGGGAAGGTGAGTAGCAAGGTAAGAAGGTCTGGAGGTCCAAAACCAGATAGTGCTCAATTCTTTCAAGCTGGACTTTTTCCAATTCAAGCCAACGATTTTCAAACAACATAGACAAAGAGCGATGGAATGGGCAATAGCTGCTGCTGTTCTCTTCCATTATCAATACTAACCTTATTTTCCACATGAAGAAACTGCGATTTACAGAAATCGAATCAAAACGTTCAAATGATTTACAGTACCCATACTCAAAGGTTTCTCCTCGCTCAAATTCTCCGATTGTCCTCACATTCGGCGGCTGGTATTCCAGGCTTCCTGTTCTAGGCAACGAATTGAGAAATGAAGGAGCAACCGTAGAATTTCTTGACGCCAATGGATGAATTTCTCGGCAGAATTTCTCGACGTGAGGCTATCGCCCTCCTCCCCGTCCTATCAACTCAGGCCCTCCTATCCCACACAGTTGGTGCTCAACCATGTAACTCATATTTCTCAAATACTGTACCCTTTTCACCACAGTACGACTGTAGTAGCTTCAACCATATCCAAGCCAGCCCGGAAGGATAACGTTAAATGCCAAGGCGGAATTAGTCACCTGCCGTTTATTATACCATGTAACCAAACTCAATGATGGTTTTACTATTCAACTATACAACCTATGTATAATTTCAGAGCATGAAAGAAACACTCTAAACCAAATCTTTAATTTAATTGTTGAAGTAAATAAAAATATTGTACATAGACATATATATAATCTAAAATTTCGTGTTCAAATTTGATTAAGATTTAAAAGCTGCATAAATTATAGGATCATCAATTTGAATGAAAATGTACAATAATGTGATTACCGCGAAAGGTTACTAGGAATATGTTATAGAATAAATTACCCATATGTATAAAATTGAAACTTTTACCTCTCAAAAAATTCAATTAACGTTAGACTCGTCCCCTTTAACGTTAAGACATGTAATTTTTCATATAATTTTTACATTTTTTATTTTTATTTTAGTAGGAATATCGAGTTGTATCCAATTATGTTTTATATCTCTACAAATGGAACCTG
This sequence comes from Lunularia cruciata, assembly GCA_948567375.1. Taxonomy (NCBI): domain Eukaryota; kingdom Viridiplantae; phylum Streptophyta; class Marchantiopsida; order Lunulariales; family Lunulariaceae; genus Lunularia; species Lunularia cruciata. The sequence continues at coordinate 38,453,004 of OX419758.1, forward strand.
AAAAATCAATATCAAGATTTTTAATAATACGACATCAAAATATACATATGAATTCACATGTAGAATATTAATGCTAGATTCCATCCACAGGTGAGCTTTGTGTAAATAGTAGAATTATATAATCTTAACTGTTTTATTTTATTTTACGTATGTACTAGTTATAAATATGATCTCTGATCTCTTCTTAAGCACTTTCAGAGATATTCTTATATCTTTCATGCTGTTTCTAGATTTTATTCTATTATATTAATCATAAGATACTTGAGAAAATGAAATATAAGCTTTTGATAAGGATCAATAGATATCCCAAATGGATCATTTCATTGCCTTTGGATCTTCAATTGTTAAAAGATCTGGATTATATAGTTTTTATTATTGATATATCAAACGTCTTGTTTTTCAACATAATCATACTTATTTATACAAAGTAATACGCTTTCATCTTGACATATTAATTTTGGTTGGTATAGCAATTGTAGATTAGACATTCATATAATCTTCTATATGAGGTTGGTGTTCTTGTGTCTATGTTAAACCTTTTTCATTGATATATATACATATATGATAGATGGTCGGATTTGGTACACATATTCAGGCGTTTAAGATCTCGACTCAGTGAGATTAATATTTTCTGTATCTTGAATAGACTATCAGAGTTCTCAAACCTCGAGACTGAAGTGACGGAGAGAAGAAGGTACAGTACAAACTTTCTCCCGCTCTGTTTACTGTACTGCGTTAGATTACTGTACTGCGATGGATGGCAACTGTGCAAGCACACTACAACACGGTTCATTCAACAGAACTTGATACCACGTTGCTGGCTTGGCTTGGGACTTGTCCGGGGCAGAGGAGGAGGAAGCGGACTCATTCATTTCTCTGCATCTCTTCTGCACTTCTCCTGTTTCCATTTACAAGTCTCTCTTGTACACAACTCCTGCTGCCAACCCAACCCATCCCATGTCTCTCATATTTTCCACCGCCTAGTCTGCATGCTGTCCCACACTCTTGCTCTCTGGGCATTTCCGGAAATTGATTATTCTGCTGCTCTGCTATTAAATTCTTGCATCTTTGTTTCCCAGGTCCCGGGAATTAGATTGAGACCAACAGTGAAGTTGTACTCTAGTTCCCTGACTGCCTACCTCGTCTCGTATTATCTTCTCCGCACTTGTTTGTGAATTGCTGGAGTGTTCCATCCCGTATATAGTGGTGCTGCTGCTGCTGCTGTGAAGAATTGGTGAAGGACTTGGTGGCCCAATTCGGAGTCTGATTCTGCGGTGAAAGATCAGTAAGGTGGTTCTTGAGTTTTTCGACGAATTGCAGCTGTAAGAGAAGGTTAGTGAATATGAATTCAGCTACTTAATCGTTCGTGTAAAATTCTGTGTTGTGTTTTGGATTTGGATGAGAAAGATGTTCTAAAGACTAAGCTTCTGCTGTAGTGAGTGTGAACCCTAATGCTTATGCTGTGAATGGTTTGCTTGTGCCCCGTGCGTGTGCCTCTGTCCTGATTCCCATCCCCAACTACTGTAGTTATGCTTCCCGTTAAAAGCTAGGTGAATCAATGTTTGGTGGGGTGCCCCTCTTAGTCTTGCATTTCTGTAGACTCCTGTTGTAATATTGTGGGCAGCATATTTTGGTGTGCAAGAGGTGAGGCAAATTAGTTGTGCAAACCCATCCGGGAGGAATTGGGAAGCTCTTGAGCTTTCAGTATTCAGAGATCACCTTTCTGGTGTTTCACGGACTAACTAAACACAAGGATGATATTATCCTCTTGCCTTGACTTTAGATTGTGTTGTATCTCTTCGTGAATGCAATTATCTGTCCTGCTTGGAGAGGTGACATAAACTTAGTTTGTTCCAGAAAGCTGAAACAATCTTCCTCTGGAAGGGTATCATCTGCCGGACTGTACCCTACCCGCCGGCTTAGTTTTTGCTGTACTGTTTGTTTGGTGCAATTTTGTTGTCGTGGTTAGAACGGTAACAAGAAGTACTTCGGTAGACTAGAACTTTGCACTTCACCGTATTTGGCCCAGACGTGCCATCCGACTAAGACCTTATGGTAGCTGTCGTGTTGCTTTTGCAGGGCAACACCATGAGCGATTGTGAGAAAGGCCTTAATCTTCTCCTTTTCTCATTTCAACGGGTCGGCGGATTTCCAGAGCGTGCAAGCTAGGTAAGAACCTTTCCTTTCTCCAATTTCGATGGTTCACTTGAAGTGGCTGCCATACAGAGGAGTGGAACACCCCTTTCCGGCGACACCCTTTGGATAGGTGGCTTTGTAACTCCTCATGTCCGGACGTACCGTCCGGACATGTCCTTGAAAGTGATGCTGCTAATAGAGTATGATTTTTTCTTGCAGAGTTACACTGTGACCTGCTCCGTGCTCAATCCGGAGAAAGGTCAATTTGTGCACTGCTGTGAATTCTGGAGACTAGAAATGTGAAATTTACGCTATGCTTGGGATGAGCACTACTGGAGGTGGAGGATATGATGTAGACTCCCTGTCAGTGTCGTCAATAGACTGGGCGAGGGAAGTTCTTGTGAAGTAGCTCAATTCTCCGTGATCCGGGTATTGAGGAAACCTTTTATTCTCTTCAGCCTAAGAGTGTAGAGTAGCTGGAGAAGGCATATCTATCTACATGAATGCAGTGCCCTTCTACGGTCTTCAGAAGTGGCGAGGGTCGGGCTTAGCAATGTTAACTCGGCGTTCAGTTCCTCAAAATCGCGAAGGCAATCGAGGAACTCGGACCAGTGCTTGAGCGGATGCCGAAACTTGGGATCAAGCTTAGGTGCTCAGCGAAGGTGCCCAAAGGACCTCTGGCAGTCGCAGCCGGACTTAATTTTAGCCATCGGTAAGTGTTAATGTCTCCCCCTTGCCTCTTCGAATTTCCATGGTGCAATTAGGGCACGTTTACATCCCTTTCTTGTACGAGAGGTATGGGTTTGTGCTTGTTGTACGTCATCCGCTGTCTTTGCAATAAACTAATACTCTCCTGCTCGTTTAGAGATTGGGGAACTGTGGATTGGTTTGGATTAGTGGGTATGGCTTGAGTTCGACTCTTATGCCTTTACCTCCAACTTAACGAAGACAACAGACTTTCCTAGCCCTTTCAGAGATTTGGAAATTTTGTATGTCTTTGCACTAGTGTTCTTGACTTGAGTTCGGCTCCTATATTTCTTCCTTCAACTTGTTGAATCCAACAAACTGAGCTCTTGCTGCCCGTTCAGAGATTGGGAACTGCAGATTAGTGGCCAGACCCTGAGTTCGGCTCCTCTGCATCTAGCTTCAACTCACAATCTTCTGAGGTTAGCACTTGCTGGTCCATCTCTGTGCTCCACTCGACCCACTGGGGACATTTCTGTAACCTTGATTTATTCTATAGTTCCACTCCCTTGCTTACTCGCATGTAAAATGCTACAACGTTCGATGCCTAATTTCTTTGCTTTCCTGATTGTCTATGTATGAATCTGCTGCATGTCAGCGTTAGTAGACGTTACCGTGCTGATAGAATTGCCAAATTGATCAAGCCCGGTGATGTTTGATCGGGTTTCCTTTGTTTTCATTTATGAATCCCGGCTAAAAAGCTGTGGTAACTCATGAACCTTGTGCCTTGCAATTCCCATAGACTGCATTTGGTTTGTATCGATATACCTTTAACTGTCCTTTTGAGGAATCACTTGTTGACTTGCAGCTCCAGAACCTGAATCTGACTCTAAAATCCGTCCCCCTGAACTTGAGGATGATGAGCGAGCCTTCAATGAGTAGCTCCGAGAGTTTGCCTGTGCTTTCTATAAAGATCCCCTCTCTTCTCATGTCTTATCCTATGCTATAATATTGTATGAACCTATCCTGTTATGACACCGCCCATCCAGCCCCGGCGGTCTGTAGTAGAAGCGACTTATGGTAGTATTGAGAACTGTTGAGCACGTTTGCTGTTCTGGGTTACTCGTACTGTTGGGAATCGTGCCGCTCCTTCCCCGCCTGATTGAAATGTTGGAGATGTTGATTATTTCTGGGTTTTTGCTCCATTTTCAGTGGGCATAGCCCCAGCTCAGATCCCATATCTCCAACATCAGCTTGTCGGGTTCATATGGTACTGATTCTGCTACATGCTGGAACATCTCTGTAGTCATTCTTGTAGTACTGGAGGTTCTTCGCTTCATTGCTCTGCAACATGTGCTAACCTTACTTTATACCGCAGTACTACTTCGTCGTTACGTTGGTCGTGACATGGCTGACAAAGCTCGATATTCAATGTATAGTGATCCTTTGGAACTTTGTCCGTTGATGTTATCGCTCTGAAAATTGATGCCTTATCTTTGAATCTCGATTTCCAGTCTTGTGCATTCTGCATCCCAATGAAGAAGTCGGGTTAGACTCTGGATCTCGTACCTTCCATTTCCTCCACTGCAAGGGTTTAAGATCTGTGCTATACTCCAGTCATCCAACGCCGACGCGACGAATGATGACCATGAACTGTGTTATATCCTTGAGATCTTCTTTACGACAGTCTTTCTAGGAGCTACTTGCTCATTTGGAACTCGACAAATTGAATTTGTGTTCCAAACATGTTGAAGCCGCGCTTACTGATGACGGGAGTGTTCCCGAAAGTTTCCCTGCATTTGCCGCAAAGGATCTCTCTTCTGATGTTGCTCATGTGCTATCCTTCCCATCAATCAGTATTTGTAAGGTATTCTCTCAATCGCACCGCGCATGCAGGCTCGGGGGTTTTGGTGGCTCATGGTCGAATGTTTACGAGGAGGCAATGCACTATCAGTACACTTTTCTGTAGAAAGCAATCGACTACGTTGAATGTTCTCTTCATGTGCCTTAACCAAACACTCCTCTTCAATCGTCCCCAATGCTTGACCAGCTCACGTCGGCTGGAGGTCTATGGTAGGAAGTTTACAGCTCGCGTCATTTTGGTCTTGTATACATATTAATGGACTGAAATTTTCATTTTCTCCAATTGCCTGCTCTTCTAGATTGGAGTGAAATTGCTATTACGATTTTCTTATTGCTATTACGACTTTCTGTCATGAAGCAAAGAAAATATCTCGGGATCGGTCGGTTCCCGGCTTCCATAGATGTAAATGTTCAATCCATTTCTTGGATCATCTCTGTCGCCTCATTGCTTTGCGCCTTTCTGAGTTTCAATCTTCTTTTCTCTGTCTTGCGGTTATAAGTCCTCAGCTACTGAAGAACGGTTTAATCTAATGATCTGTGTAATACTCTTATAATTTCAGTAGCGAGCCCTATGAGCATTAAGTTTGCCAGCTAAAGCTGTCTCATTTTTTTGGTAACCGCAGAAAAAGTCCGTAGAGCCAGGAGCCTATACGGTCGGCTTGAAGAGTTGCCGAGGCACAGAAGTATGAAGCGGAAGAGAGTGGAGGAAGCACCAATGAGACTTGTCAAACGGGCTCTGGCAGATCATGATGATGAAGTAGGTACCGAGCCAGAGTGGAGCATTCATGAGTGCGGACGTCGTACTGAAAAGGAAAACGGTGTAGCATTTCTGAAGATGGTGAAGGATACATTGAAGGATGAGGTTGTTAGATACGATGATTTTATAAGGAGTATGCAAACATTCAAACGAGGACTGATCAACACCCGGGAGGTGATAAGAAGAGTGAAGATCTTGTTTAAGAATCATCCAGGTCTTCTTATTGGCTTCAACATATTCCTCAGGCCTACAGACAGGATCAAAGTTCCTACCGAGGATGAAGTCGATGTGGAGAAACTGAAGATTGCCTTGAGATTTGTGAACAAGGTGAAAGTCCGCTTTGCAACCGAGGGGGGCCATGTATATAGGAGATTTCTTGAGATTTTGAGAGCTTTTAAGTTTGGTATGTCCGTGAAGGAAGTTCACGAAAATGTCATTTCCTTGTTTCGTGGCAATGAGGATTTGCTGGTAGAGTTTCGAGACTTTCTTCCGACTCGTTCTCTTCGGAACTGGGTATCATTAGTTGCATCTGTTGTCAAAAAGTCGCGAGTTGTCCCACTTCCCGTCTTCTCAGATGGAACAGCAAGTTCTCATCAAGAACCAGAACAAACGCAGGATCAAGTTCCAGTTGAACCACCTCAGAAAAAGCATTGCAAGGCGGCTGGAGCACAGGAACAGGAAAAGGAACCGGAGCCTACATTGGACCGAGGAGCATCGGGTCGAGCTGGAGCTGTAAGTATCAGATGTACAAAGTTACACGAGGAATCCTCTCTAAGGGAGCCAATTCTCTCAAATGGTTTGACCTCAGGAGGCCAAGTGAGATGCTTAAGGAGGCGACAGCGAGCCAAACTTGCAGCCCCTGAAACAGCTGGAATTATTGTCCGGAGAAGGAGGAGGAGAGCCAAAGAACCGGGAGCTTTGGAAGCTGCTCAACTTGGTTTTTTCGAGACAGTAAGCAAAACACTGCAAAGTGGAATCGTATACAGGGAGTTCATGCAGTGCATGAACATTTTCCGTCACAAGATCATCAGCGCCTCACAACTTCAAGTCCTCGTCAACAATGTACTGCAGGAGCACCCGGAGCTGCAGAAAGCCTTCCATGACTGTTTCCCTAGCAGCAGGAAGGATCTCTATCAGATTCTTGACCGGTGGCAAAGCTGTACACCAAGCTATCGACTTCACGAGAACGCGTTCTCAGAGCCAGCATCAACCTCTTCAGAATCTACGTCCCAAGCCGAAGATGGTAGAAGCACTGGACCTCTCAGCACCAAAGGAGTCCTGAATGATACTTGGGTTACGCTTACCACAGGCGGTAATGCATTCACTTCACAGGAAAGTAACAGGTACGAGGAGATTCTTTTTCGTGCCGAGGATGATCAGTACGAGATTGACATGCTGATGGAAACGACCAGAAGCACAGCTGGAAAGGTGGCGGAGTGTATTGAAATGCTCAAGGATCCACCTCTTCCGCAATTTGAACTAGAGAATCATCTGACTTCATTGCATCTACGATCCCTAGAGAGGATCTATGGTCCGATATGGCCACAGTTCATTGCACAAATACGGGAAAGTCCCACGAGCGCTCTGCCAGTCATACTCGAACGTTTGGAGCAAAGGCTAGCTCATTGGAAGAGCTACCGAGAGGAGATGAACACTGTGTGGGCTGAAGTGCGTCTAGCCAATCACAGCAAGTCCCTCGTATACGAAAGTGACGTTGAAGAGATCGAGTAGAGGTGTTGATCAAAGTGTCGGAGGTTTCGGGGTTTCCTTGAGACCCATATGTATGGTTCGTTCGAATACCGACGGCTTTTTGTAGAAACTTATAGAGATAGTCAGGGAAGTAGCTTACACAGACGTTATTAAGTTGTAACGCCGAGAACTTTCAGAGTGACTGCGAGAGGAGTCGATCACACAATTTTGCACGCATAGACAAGCTTGGCGAACATTTGCATCTTTGAATGGTGTGCAATGTTAGCATCACCATTCAATGTTGAGAATGTGAATGCGCAGCGGTAGGAGCAGATATCAGGCTCGAATGGCATTGGTAAACAAGTGGTAGAGTTGGAAGCTCATAAAGTCGATGTATCTTCTCGAGTAGATGTCTGGAATACGTAGTTTAGAAAGAGGACTTCTTAGTCCAGCAGTTCATTAACGCGAACTATTTGATGCGAGTCTCTGACTCTCGGATTGTAGATAGAAGATTATCCAAGTCCAGCTAAAGATTAATGTATCTTGTCTCATGCTACAGCATTGGTCCTGCAACTAGCATGCAGTTTTAGGTGGGACATTGCCATAGTGTAGCGCTCCCGTCTTCTCCTTCTTTTCTCCTTCTGGTTCACCTACATAGGAGAAATTCAAAACATTTTTAAGCTAGAGCTTTTGTACCGAGTTACTTAAGTTCATGAGATGGAGGCTATGACATTCATATGAAATCATATTCGTACTGCACCTATCTCCTTGTATGTTGGAAACACAGGATTTGAGTATGCATGTTTAGAGATATACCGACGGTTGAGTAACTTTTCTAGCTTTCGGAACTAAAAGCCCAATTGCGGTAAGTTTTACCAATGGTGAAGCTCACTGTGTCTGTCTAATCTACAATGCTTTTAACTGATTTGTTCATCAGATTTTCTATGGAGCTTCCTCTTATGAGTTCGTGTTTTGCTTCTGATTTAAGAGTCTGATTCCTTTCTATCTTCCTATCTTCTGGCTAACATGCTAGCAAGCGTCCTACTTCAAGAACCTGATCATAAGATGGGAAAATCTGTCTACGTTGTTCCTCAGGAGGCTGAAAACCCACTTGCTGGATTTGGCGCATGCCTGCCTTGTTTGGCTTTATTTGAGCAACTCAGATCTAATTTGGGCTTGTACCAGGAGTAACTTCCATGGTAAGTTTCCCAGCAGAGGTGATCACTCTAGTCTTTCTATTAGATTTTTATGAGACGGCTTTTCCTCTGATTTGCAATCAAAATCGATCTTTATTTTGTTTTGTATTTAGAGAGAGTTTCCATTCGCTTGTATATCCTATTGTCCTAGGTGCCACATGCGTATCTTCTCCACACACAGCTTAGGGATCAAAGCTATTTGAGCAATACAAACTATTGAGACGACCGCAATCCTGCTGTTAATATTCAAGAAATTGATGGTTGCCTGTCTGACCTGCTTCTTACCTTGAAGGTAGACGTTATCTCTGGAAAGAAAAGATATTGTAGGTCATCTCAAGTTTTCGGTTCTTTCCTTTATGACCCCTTCCGTTCTTATTCGCAGATGCCTGACCATATCGAACATTGAATGAGCGGTGCCCATATGGCTAATGTTTCGCTGCGCTCATTTTGGTTCAAAATTACCTCACACGATACACTCCATGTAAAAACAGAGTGGGATCTCTCAAGAAATGCCAGCACCACGTGGAGAGAACTATATAACGAGACTGCTGGGTACTTTAGTTTTGTTGGTTTCTTATCTGACAGGGAACTTTCACCTACGAACTCAGGTAGGTCAAGTATGAGACCTTTCTTTGTCGCGGTTCCTTATTTATCTTAACCTGCATCCTATTCGCCTTTTGTTCTATTTCAATCTCCCATTCTCTCTGACTGTTTTCACGTGTGATTGGCAGAATTTGAATTTGTAGCATTTGCCTAACTCTGGAGCTATTACAGGAAGTCGTTGGCGCTCCAATCCAGCCACTCTGGCACTCTTAAGGCACTGAGGAACTTGTTTATTTGCCAGCACAATTCATACATGAACTTGAAGTAATGAATATTTGAGTTCATAATTGCGCTTGTTAGAAGATAGCATTTCACTTGTGTCTTGCATGGGAAAATCTTCAGCCAGTTTCACGGACTACACTGATTTTAGTAGATGGATTAGGAATTTTTTTAATTCATCTAGGAAAATGAAAGATCCTTCTCAGCCTGTACAGCTTTCCTCATCCTCCGGTTTATTGCAAACCAAGACCTGATTTCTGCTTGTACTTGACTTGTCTCTCATCTCAGCAGTACCTCGTGCTTAGCAAGATTTCATATTTGGTCGTGCAAAGCTGACTAGCTGGTCTGCCCTGTCGTCTCTTAGTCTCATATCTTCGAGTGAGAGATTTGGTTGCAGATAGAACGATTTCTCCCTCTTTCAGTTGTGTGTTCTCTGTGTTCCGAGTGAGTGAATAACTTGACAAGCAGTTTATCTCTACTTGGCTTGATCTCCCGCCCTTACCTGAGATCGTTAGCTTTTAAGTCAGATCTTCCAGTCTTTGCGATTGGCCTTTGGAACTGTCTATGGTTCAGTGCACAAACCGTCTATACAATGTTTCTTACTGAAGCTTCGTGATGATGAAGACATGAGAACCATGAAAACACCGACGATACAGCATCGCAGATGCAACTCATCATTTCCCTTGCAGTACAGTACCTGGTACATTTAGTCAACTGAGATTAGTTAGTAGTGGAGATAGATCATGAGAGATTGCTCGCTTGAAGCCAAGAAAAGAATCGACCCAAAGTATTTGTGTCCACGTTGGAAATTGCTCATCTAGGTAAAGGATTTCCGACCGGCACACCGAATCAAGGTACGAAGCTGGTTATATATGGGGTTAGTAGTTGAATACGTTCAACTACTAACCCCATATATAGCTCATCTGATTCTCTCGGTGGTGCTCACTTTCCCGACAAACCAATCTGAATGCCAGCGTGAGACAAGGATGGCGGTGGCTAAAAGAATGAGGATCGAGCACCGGAGGGTTCATCTCTTGAACTTACATTTTCCACTGAGATACTTCTTAAGGAGACCAGGTTTAAGTCCTCTACACTATCAGCGTTGTAAACCTAAAACTAGACTAGACGGGATGAATTTGTGTGGCCTGCGTCCTATTTTAAGGGAATGTTCCTGAGATCTTGGTACTATAGTTTGCTTCGATGGTGATGGCGTCTGGCTCATCTCACTCTTCACTCCATGAAACAAGTCAACAATTCTGGTCTCTGCTCTACATTACTTTTCATCACGGAGCACTAGGCAAGTACATTTTATGTAAGCTGACAAACCAACAAAATCATGTGAGTTGAAAACCGTGTCGAGGACTCCATGCAAACCCAGTGCAATCCTGCAAATTATTTTCATGTAATAGTATGTACAACAGATTGTTTTATGTACTATTTGCAGTATTTTCAACAGAGCACTATACCCGATCATATTAGAAGCTGAAATCACTTCACTGGGGTCTAGTGTGGTGTAAATTAGTTTGGGAGCAGTACTAAAGAATTTGGTAAGATAAAAAAATAAATATTCTATGTCCAGGCTGAAGATAGCTGTTGACATACGGAAGCTATCTGTAACTCTTTAGACCATGAAATACCAGCTTTGGAGCAGTCCAATTCTGGATTTGTAGCAGGCTACCAGAGAAATGAAGCTTTTCTACTTCACCTAGCTTCTCTCAAGATAAGAACTACTTCTCTCAAGAGTCACGCTGTAGACAGACAGACAGACAGGCAAGCTAAGCTGGTTCAGGCCAGTCGCAGACGCTGTCCTGGGTATATTGTCTTTCGTTCACACACCTGCAAGATAAATAAATTAGCCTTCTATCGCCTGCCAGCGTGTTGCCCTTTCACGACAGAGTAAACAGAACTTCTCAGTATCTATCCGCCTTACAGGGACAAAGATATTTGGCTGGTTTGTTCTCTGTCTGCCTACATAATTGATCTTGCTTGATGAAGTTGCCTACTGGAAGAGGTCTGTGGTACTGGACTCGCTACAACTTCGACCATACATCCTTAAACATAGAGTAGCTTACTTGAGGGTTAAACTCGCAAAATCTGGACGAAGGGTCAGTGCTTTGTCCTGGTAGGATGTTGCTTAATGTCTCACCAGTCTTGACGACATGGTAACTGCAACCACAAAATCAGATACGTCTCGTCAAACACTTAAGATCTTACTGAAGCAAAAGAAAACAGACTACCGTAGATACTGAGAGCAGCTATCAACCATAACAACACAGAGTCCAAACACCAAGATGGATATCACATACCGTTCAGTGTTCCCAGCATTCTTTGGCCAGAAGACAAGGACCCCAGCAACAAGCACAGCTCCGCCCAGGACCTGTCATATAACAGCCAAATAAGTCTGACTAATGCTTCAACAAGGACACAAAAAATCAACGCAAAGCAAGAAAATCTTGAAGGCGGCAATGAAAGCAAACAGGAGGTCATGGAGCAAACGTTTCAAGGTTTAGGCCCTCGGATTTACTTGAGACGAAGACTACACCCTTCCAAATTTTCAGGTAAGAGCAAACCTGCTTCAGAGCACCCCTAAGAAGAGACGTTTTCGGCTTGTCCTCTTCTTGGATAAGTGGTTCAGATTCTTCTCCTTGTACGCTGGACTCTGATGTTGACTCACTTGGCGAAAGGAAGTCAGCTCCTGGCTCCAACGACTTGCACAAGCTCTCTATGATGAGATCAGCCTGTAAAATTGCCATATCTGAGCTCAAGACGTTTTGAAGCGTTCATTCAACTCTCAGAATGGACCGTTTCTTATCTACACTTCACATGATAAACAAACAAACTCGCTGCTGCTAGAAAATTGAGCAAAGGATTCTCCATTGACATCAATGACCCAATTGAAGCAAAAACATCCAATTTACTGGACACGATTCAGAAGAAACAAGGACACTTCAGATTTGCAATGAGTTGTTGGCTTAGGCTGGATATCAGTTGATCGAAGTTAAGCAGATAGGTTCATAAAGTTAGTATGCTCCAGAATTTAGTCGTTTTGCATTTAACTACAGGATTAAATCAGAAACCTTCTTCATTCCTGGGCGGTGGTCAATCATTGCCTTTGTAATCCAAGCCTCAGATGCCCTGAAAGGCTCATACATATCATCAGAAATAAAATTTGATACCAAGCAAGGAAGCCTTGGTTTAGCTTTGGAAGACTTCAGACTTTTCAAGGACCATTGTGATTCTCCAGATGTAAGCAGATGTTTAGAGAAGGGTGATGGCGCGCGCAACTTGGAAAGAGTTTTCTTCGCTGGGAACTTTTGGCCTGTGTCACATGCCTTGTTGGCAACTGGATCAATCAGGACGTCACATCTTTTGGGCGTAGCAGGGGATTCCTTTTCGGCGGCCACTATTTCCATTCTAACACCTTTCACGAGATTTTCTGTAGAGCTATCATCCCTTTTCTCGTCTAATACCATTTCTTTATCAGGCCCTTCGCAAGTCTTGATAAGAGTCTGATCCTTTACATTTTTAGTTCCCTCCTCACTGGAAAGCACTCTCCCACTTACTGAACCATGAACATTTTCTTCAGTTTTTCTTACCTCCTCCATCAAACTCTCCTCCAAGTCTTCCACATTAAAATCTCCCAACAATTCAAGGCCGCATTCAGTTGACGTAGTTGCCTCCGTATCTTCTCCTTGCCATCTCGATTTTGTTCCGTCTCCAACGTCCCACCTTACTTCTGCCGCTGACACCCCAAGTCTGCTACTGGTAGACTCACAATCACTGCTCGGGCTCTGCAACCTGGCCTCGAAGTCCTTTCTAATGCTATCCTCAAAATCGTCCATGTCCCAAGACGATCTCTCCGTTGCGTGGTTCCTGTGTCTGGATTCCTCCTGAATAACTTTGACTTCCGCAGATTGTCCCCAGTTTCTTAATCGCTCCTCCCACTTAATCAACTCCTCTTCCCTTGAACTTCTTTCCACCGACTCCATTTGAACGACTAATGGTGAGGATGTTTCCGTTTGTAAAAGAGTGTCCCCAAAGCTGCCAGCTACTTGGCGCGAAGCCTGCAGTGTTCATCACACACTCCTGAGTAACTCCTATGGAAAAAATCTTGCTCTAAACAAATGTGTACTGCCATACTTCTGTGACTTTTAGCAGAAAACCGATTCTAGAACCAATCCTTTTCCAGATGAACCTTCAATATCTTCTATCTACAATTATCTTTTAATCTGCTAAAAAGTAAGTAAAGGTTCTTTGTTGAAGTTATTCGTCGTGTGCATATTTCGCTCTAAATCAGCAGTATAAAACGATTGCCTTAACATAAGCTGAAATTTACGCACCAAGTCTTCATTCCATCAGTCTCTGTTTGTGGTCACAAAGTCCATGGAATTGATGAGGTTACTCTAAATTCTTCTTTAAGTTGTTACAACTGTAAACAGGTTTAACTCTACATGCAAGGAGAATCTGCCGTCTTTGACATTCACCCACACCCATGTACTTGACGAGTAGCATAAGAGTGGCGAACTTTACTGAAGGTAAGACACGCCTTCCCTCATCCAGTGATGGCATTTGTACAATTTATTTATTTTTATATATATATATATATATACAAACGAAGTACAGCAAGTCACGAAAAGAGCAAGGTGGAACCATAAAATGTACTGTTTTGTATTTGTGGTCCTTGCTTAGAGCCCTGAGAGTCCCATGATCATGAACAGAAACTCAAGGTAAAGGAGACTAACTCCAGATTTCATACCTGATTTGAGCGAGTCTCAAAAGTGTCAACGTGAGCCTTGACATATCCACCGGTGGTGCTTGCCTTGCTTGGACTTGACTTAGGCGGACGCGGGAGAGGGGAACAGGTAACGTCTTGCGGAGAGGGGAGAGTATAGGAGAAGGGCACATTGGGGACTCCCCGTGGTGTGACAGGGCTTGGAGGTCCAGCAAAGCTATACGTTGGCAACTTGGCAAGTGATGGTAGGGGGAGGGGAGAAGTGGACTGTTGTTGGACACCTAGAGCCGCTTCTCGGGCCCTTTGAGCAACCCTTAGAGCATCTTCCCAAGTCATGGGAGGCCTTTCTACACACACCCAACCATCCATTGGAAGAGGTGCCGTGCTTGAGAATATGGAACTCTCTGTCTCAGGACTGGTACTGTCGTCTGACAAAAGTCTCGATAATAAACCTGGACTTTTCTCCACTTTAGCGCCAGAATTTGACAGCCTCGGACTCTCCGAATCATAGCAGCTCAAAGCTTTTAATTTGGGTTCCAGTTGATAAGCTTCCACTCTTGGACTACCAATTTCTGGGGATGAAGATAGCATTCTAGTTTTCTCGTCAATTGCATGACCTCCGACATTTTCACTGTCCGCAGCTAGCGGTGAAGATATGTGTCTTGCTGTCTCTGGGATCCTACGTGCTCCCAGCCTTGGACTGTCTGAACCAAGAGAGCTGGAAAGTTTCGATTTAGTTTCCAGTTGATACGCTCCCATCTTCGGACTACCAACCTCTGGAGATGAAGGAACCGTTCTGCCCCTCTCTGCTATCCCGCGCACTTCGGTCCTTGGGCTACCAATCTCCGGAGATGAAGAAACGATTCTACCCTTCTCTCCTATCCCGCGTAATCCTAGCTTGGGACTACCATCCTCAGGAGATGAGGGAAAGGTTCTGCCTTTCTCTCCTACAGGGCACGGTCCCATCTTTGAACTGCCAACCTCTGCAGATGAGCAAATGAAGTTGCCCTTCTCTCCTACTCCGCGCACTGCCGGCTTTGGACTACAATCCTTCAGAGAGGGAACGATTCTGGTCCTTTCTCCACTTCCATCTACGCCCAGCTTTGGAGTTTCAAAGTCTGGAGCTGAAGGCACAGTTTCTGCAATCTCTCCACTCCCACTGTGCACGTCGGAAGGAATGTCTTTCACAGGGGCCGACACCTTCGCAGAAATCCTATCTACTTCCTTGACTCTCGGAAGTTTCCTGATAGATTCCCACTCACTTAAAGTGGACATTCTCACAGCAGCAACAACTCCTTGCAGCAGAGATGATGATTCTTGAAGTGTGGTAACGTTCTCCTTTGGAGCGAAGATTTGAACAGTACCTCTGTCTTCTTTCTCGACGTGCTGAATTCTGTTACAAGAAATCTCGCAATCTTGTATCGATGCGTTTACAGGCACATTTTTCCAAAGTATTGGACTCTCTTCTCTAGGTTTTGCAAATTCTTGGCTTGGCGTTTCTTTCTTCACCTGTCGGTTCTCCAACTGTCGGATTTCCATGCATTCTTCCACCTCTGGTGCATGACAGAAAACATGGTCACCTTGACATCCCATCCTGCATTTATTATCTACTGACGAAAACTGAGTTGGACGATTCTCCTTTTGCTCATCCATCTCTGTAAGTACATTAGGTGCATCCTTAGTGTTCGCAATGACAAGAGGCTTTGGTTGACATGTCCCAAGCTGATTCTCAACGCTAGATTGGGTTTCAGAGTTGTTAGCAGTACTACAAGCAGTCAGAGTAGGTTCCGGGGATGAAGTCCTAACCATGGCTTCCACAACGTTTTCCTGGTTCAGACTGGAGTGACAAAGGACCCCTTCCACTGAACTGCCAGAAGAGGAATACTTATTTTTGCTACACCGTTCTCTATCTTGACTGAATTGAAATGGCTTTTGGATCTCCACACAAGATGGCTGTGGTTTCAAAGTGGGAGGTTGTTGAGTTTGAGGCAACGGAAAGTGGCTTGCTGGAGAAACCTCTTTTTCTTTCTTCTTGCTAAACACCTCCCAATTGTCCAGACTCTTGCCTGCGTGCTCCACTTCACTTTCGGATATCGTTCGTAGTCCGTTATCCGTACAGTAATCTTCCTTTCTTTTAAAATCATATGCTCTCTGCAAACCACAGAATAACAGTTTAAGGATACTTTTGCCCGACTAGGAATGACTAATCGGAGATAAGAAGTTCGATTGTCATTCGGACGAGAGTGTCTTGGAAGCTTAATCATCAAATCTGATCATAAATAAAGAGTCTTTACCATCGCATCATCTTTCTGCTCCTTCTCCTTCTTCCTCTGAGCAGCTGCTCTCTGGAAATAAGAACCACGACAATATTCAAGAACAATATCCAGGTAATTTTCAAGGATACAATTGAGAGATTCTCGAGATCGTTCGTCTTTCTATGAGGAACAAGAAGGATTCGACAGCAGCAAATAGCCATCGGGATGATATTGCATGTTGATAAAGAAAGGAAAAAGTTTGGAGAGAATGCGCTCTAGATTACCATTTGGTCAACTTTCTTCCGCTCTTCATCCGTGAGTACAAAACTTAGTTTCAAGTGTAAGCGCCCTCCCTCACTGAGTTCAACAAATTCTTCACGATATCCCTGTTCAACTATGGATCGGACTCCTATCTCTGCAGGACGATTAAAGCAAAACACGTAATGATGGCCTTAGAAAACCGGGACGGGATTCAATGTTTCTGACTTATAGCTTCAAGAAGTGACTCAACAAATTCTGGCTCGTATCAAGCATCAGTACATGAATATAGACAGCTGCACAGCGTCGTGCTAAGCTAAGTAAACTCACCACAATTCGTTAGTATCTTCCCTTCAGGATCACAGACCGCAACTCCGAGATTATTCGTAAGGTTCAATACCGGACTGTAAAACAGTATTTGTGTCAAGGTCATCTTCCTTAAGGTCGCGGGAATCAGATGCGCCGTACGTTATTAAGACGAGCTAAAATCTAAAGCAGGATCATTCAAGTTTGAAATTTTAAATGAAGACCTGCACCTATTAAGAAGCAAACTCCATGTTTCTCTTACGAGTATGTAACGCTTACAAGGCGAAGTCGGAATCCCAGGGTGCACTCTTTCCTTCTTCCAATCTCTTGTATCTGGTTATGGACTCCTGACTTCCCAAAGAAACTGCAAAGTTTGCCAAAACTTCCATGAGATCGATCTACACGGGTTACAATCAAGCAAAGCAACGGACTGAAACGAACGGGCGTCATAAGCTTATTATTCATATAATGGTTCGGGGAACATACATAGAAAACATATGTATGTTCAACAAAAAGAAGTAGTCTACTTCAAAAATGAAGCAGTCGATCTTTTATCTTGCCATCGGACAACATAAAGGATGTGCATGAAACTTTTTAATCTGATCGGATCAACAAAGCGTATCGCAAAAATGGGGATTTCAAGTACCTTTCACAGCCACTAGCTCGAGGGATTCTGCAACCATATGTCCCACAAGTCAGTTGGTCTGATCGTGATTACCATAGTACTTACCCAGCAGATGCGAATTGACGTAATATGAGGAGTAAGCATCTCTCCTTTTGATTAAAAATCCGAACGTAGATGCTTTGATGCGGAAATTCAAGCAAAACTAGAGGAGTTCATGTTCATCAACTTCTCCCGAATTCTAGCATGCCGCAAAATAGATCACAAGTTTTTGTTCATACAGACGGGTAGGCTCACCTTTGAGTTTCGCAGGCAGCTCCACGGCCTCGAGAACTGCATCATGCGAACCCACTGTGAGTATCATATATGTCATAGTGCTACTAGTTGGTAGCTCCCGGAGGGACTTTCTATGCAGAAACTGCAATTTTGTGACAGACACTCTTCGAGCTTTGAGATGCAGTCATTCATCTTGCTGCGCGTATGATGTTTAGAGGAACTCGAGACGACAATGGATTTTGGGCCAACTCGGTTTTCATGATCATTATATCTCGCTAACAATTGACTGGTAGATTGCTCTCAAGTGAATATTACATCGGAACCACCTTCCAGGCAGTTGCTTGGAAACGACCAACAATCTCCTTTCGCCGGGCCATCATAAGGATACTCACTCAGTTAGATACCGTCTGCTTTTCTGTTTTCTTCAGTAGAGTTTCTTCCCATGGACTACGTAACAAACAGCCCAAGGAACAAGGCAATTGCGAAATTCCCCAGAATACGGGTAGTCCTCGGCACAATGAAGTAAAATGCAGACAGAAACACAATTTGCTGATATGATCGTGACAGTTACTATTCCTTTCTGCGTTTTATCATCGTCCATACCCTACAAATCAAAGTGGAGTCGTCTATCGCTGCCTGTAATATATTTTGAAAGAGCACTTCGACTGCGTATTCGTCTAGAAGTCCCTGTTGTCGATTTGAAAGAGCGCTACAATACTGCCCTGGCGACTCAAAGGAACAAAAGATCGATTAATCTGCTGAAAGAAGGGATTGACGTCCGTAAACCTCATCCGAATGCGGATACCAAGACCGATAAGAATTATCTCGTACTTGGATCTCCGATGTACACACCTACCCACATGAGAATGTCAAGGTGTGTGAATCTCTCGTACACTACTAGTCCTTACTTCCTCGCGGATGAAGACACTTACATTCCCGAAATCTCCCTTCCCTCTCGCTCAGATTAACATGCTCGCGTACTTACGTATCATTGGCAAAATTGAATAGGAATCCGAATCATGATTCGATTCACGAACTCTGAAGATTCTTAGAACTACGAAGAAGCTCACCATAAGCACCATCAGTAAAACCATGAAACCGAAAGTTACGAAGCCACACACCTGTAACGTGAATGCTACCGGGCATTGTTGTTTTCTGACGTTTCCACTCCTCCTGTCCTCCTTCAACTCCACTAATACATTTGAAATCTTCCTTTCTACGATCGCTATATTATTCAATGCTCGCGCTCAGCCAACACTACTACATACATTGGCCAACAATGTCCGTCATCATTCATTCTTGACGCGTCCCCTCGCCTGGCCGATCGAAGCACCACCGACCAGATCATGTTTGGCGTGAAGCATTGCAGCCACTACCAGCAGCGGCAAGTGAAACTAAGAGACTTCACGTTGCACATGAAAGTCAAGCGGAACGATCTAGCACGTCATGATGGGATCCAATCCCATCCAATTGAATACTGCGACTAACGGGAATTCCTATTCCTCATGAGGAGGCGAGCGAACAGTCGATCGATCGATCAACCTACCCAACGGAATTCTAAACACTGTATCCCAATCTCACTGGGAGAAGAGAACCTCGAGGACAACAGCACTGAGCAATTCAAAATATGGACTTCTTCCATCGTTCCATGCCCGCTGCCCGCCACTAACCACAGCAGCACTATTTGTCGTACTATATAGAATTGATACTATTTTAATCGGGAGGCCAATTGCAGTGCACCTGCCTGGCAGTTACGGTAAATACCACCATTGTGTGGTCCCACCCGTAATCGATCATTCGCTGATCCGTACGTTCGGCTAGACAACATGAGGTTTCTTCTCCAACTTGTAAGGTTTCTTCTTCAACCTCGAGTTGTAGACGCACTGACATGCGGAGAGTCAGAGCAGATTTTGCGGACAAAATACAGGTTCTCCTATCGTGAAATGAAGGAGCAGATTTCTCGCTTCGGGTCGCTCTCTCCCGTATCGTGAGGTGAAAGGTACGCCATCGTCGCTTGGGCAGCGATACCATTGATGAGCTTCATCCCCGTAGATCGTACAGTCTAGTACAGGCATCGTGACGGACAGTCTAATCCACAGACTGACAGACAGGCGGACAGACGGACAGACGGACAGACGGATAAAAGGACAAACGGGCGAACTAACGGGGACATCAACAGATTCAGCTGTACCCGTTTCTGCTGAAAGCCAAACAGATAACCATATCCTAACGAGTGGGTTACCCGCGAACATTCGCGGCGGCTTATACTGATATATTTTTTAGATCGTTATTTTAATTACTTTGTTAATTAGCAGTAATTAAGCTAATCCAGTTTTTGAGAAATGCCGGAGTTTTGAGCTCATCTACGACCATATACTCATTTACCCCATTGGCCATAGTCTCTGGATAGACTTGAAAAACACACGCTTACAGAAATAATATATAAGATGCATCTCACTAATGGAAAGACAGATACGTGTCGTTTCTAAAAGGACCGGAAAACGAATAATAAAGTATCTATAAAAACGTTTCTTAACCTTGCTTTTGATACAAATACAAGTTAATATTAAGCCCAATCTTCAAACAGTAAGCTCAACGG
Organism: Lunularia cruciata; assembly: GCA_948567375.1. Lineage (NCBI taxonomy): Eukaryota > Viridiplantae > Streptophyta > Marchantiopsida > Lunulariales > Lunulariaceae > Lunularia > Lunularia cruciata. The sequence continues at coordinate 38,473,199 of OX419758.1, forward strand.
ACTTGTTTAATTTGAGCAAAAGGTTCAAGACACAATCTTCGAAATATTGTTTCTTCCTCTTTTTGAACGTTCCAACGATACATCTTGTCATTGGCTTCTTGTGCTTCTTTGCCGGCCTTTCTGAGGCCATGGCGAATCGGCGTTGATTGAGAACTCGGAAATATGACGGATACCATCTCTTGCATACCGGTACATTTTGCAACTTTCAGGCTCAAGACCAAATTGGTTAGGAATTAAAGATATTTTCAGCCAAGAATAAACCAGAACAGAAGAATGTATCTTATATATTCGCTTAGCATTCTAAAGTTGAAGACGTGAGTATCTTTGTTCTGCTATATAGTTGAGCATTTTTAAATCTTATTTTATACCTTTTGGATAATTAATCCTCTAATTTGCTCAAATAAGTTATATTCAGTAGCTTTAGCAGAGGTAATTCGGGTTGGAAGATTTTTTTCCAAGTTTAATTAGGCAGTGTTTTAAATCCTTCAGCTTTACTGATGGTGGAGTAACTGGAAACCAAGTTTCATAAGGGAAAGGATTTACAGAGGAGGTTGATTGTTTTCTAATCAACAAGCGATTTTCAAAAGGAATAGAAATCCAGAATTCAAAAGGTGAACGGATTTACAGAAGACATTGATCCTAATCTAACCAACATCTGATTTTTAAAAGAAATAGAATCCATGGTGTATAGATATTCGAGAAGAACTATAAAACCCATGGTTTGTAAAAGATTTTTATTACACACATTCTTCTAGTGGATTTTAGCCCTTTCGCCACAAACGTTCTATTTGCTTCATCGTATAATAGCGTCAATCAGGTTTGCTAATCAAATAATTCTTCCCAGTAGTTGGATTCGAAGAATAAACTTTTAAGAAGATTTTCAAGTTAAAATAAATATTTTGGATTCTCATGGATACTTGGCGAGGAGAGTTTATGACTTTTGACAACTTGGCATTAGACCAGATGGGACCAATTTTTTCCTTTAAATGAAAGAAGTTATTTGTGCTATCGTGACCAGATCAATTAAAATGTCACTAGATTTTGTAAAAGATCGACTTGGAAAACAACCCTTTTATGTTGAGAAGGAAACATTGTATAAAAATGGCACCTCTACACTTTCTAAAAGCATCTGAGATATTGCCCTTCCTCTAATTCTCGCTCTTTGATCGTGCAAAGATTCGGCTAACTGCAGTGATCGGTGACTGGATACAGAGACTGCATGAAAATGAGGTTGAGATGCTTCGCGTCATCATTGTGAAAATTCTAAATTGTCTGATCAACTTGAAGACGAAAAGACCAGCACCATCGCTATTTATTCTGATTCATTTAACAACAAAGGAGAAGAAACAAACACGCAATGACTTTGTTGATTCCTTGATAGTGCATTCCAGCAAAAAGAAAAGATCTTTTGCTGATCAAATTGAATTGAGACTTTCATCTGGACCTAGTGTTTTTAATACCGTGAATATCGGATACTGTTCTAGCATGAATAAATAATTATTTGACTAAAAATTATTCTCTGTGATTTCTCTCCTGCTTGGGATATTCTTGGTACACCTCAACTGACCGTGTCATAACCATCGGATCAAGATCCTAAAGACTTTGGAGTATTATTTTAGTGAAGTGTATTGGTTGAATCGACCTTCCTTGAAATTGTGAACTACAAATCTTGAACTTTATATTGCTACAATTTATTTCAGATATCACTCTAACACTATTCTAAAACCAAAGTTTACTTAATCTGTAATTATATGTATATAAAACCACTGGGTGTTACATTTTGCTTGTCAATGTAAATTGGAAAATGTGCTTTGTTTTCGACGACTTCCATGAAAGACAAAAAGCCGAAGTTTAAAAACTTCAGTCACTCTCGATCAAGACAGACGTGGCGTTTAAACCAATGTGATTGGGTCCAACAGTATTTCATGGAACAACGTTTTGGACAAATATCTAGGCTGTCAAAAGCAATGCAATCCTCGAAACCACCAACCTACACAACTAGGGGGTCCAATTTCATTTTTACTGGATAATATGGGTAGATGACTTGACTCCGTAAATAAAGTTATGGGTGTCAATGGGGATTTGTAAATGTGAAAGGGTAATTTATTGACAGAAGTCAGAAACTCATTTATGTGTTTCTAAAATTTTCGAACGTGCATAGATAACAAGGAGACTCTAACTTTTATTGTCATGGAAAAATACCTACAAAGTTCTATGGATCATCTCCGGAAGTAACCTTAAAATCTCTAAAGATATTTGATATAAAGACTTGATGTAAAATCTTTTGAGAAACTATCTAATGGTAACGAAAACACTCATGTACGTAGATATACTATTGTGGTGGTGTTTAGTTACACAGCACATTTTGGTGGTTTGAATAATCGGGAACATTCGGTAAGGCTTAATGAGGAAGGAGATATGTATGGCATATAATGTATATTCTTCTAGTCAATGAAGTTCATTTGTGCTGCGACACACTTTGATGGTACTTCTTTCTTCACTTTATCAATCTTAGACACATGATTGAGTATATATTATTCAACAAGGGTCCACTTATTCGAATGCAGGGTGGTGCAGATTGTTCTGCAAAGCGTCTATGTCTTTTACATATGTTAACCTAAAATTTTGTCAGTCAGATATGAATCAAACTGTAAATAAAAAAGATCAAAGTGGTCTCTCGTGAGGGATTCTCACTTTTATTTTTGTCTAATGCATGAGGTGGGCACTTTTTAATGATTATGGTTTATTTTGTGCTTCTTTTCCTCTTGGAGATTTTTCAGAAATTATACTTTTCGGCTTGATTGATTGACATGAAAACTCTTGCAATTTCTAGCAGGTTCAAATCTACACTTCTGCCATTAGTTAGAATGTGAAGTCATGTGCCATTAGTTGCTGAAACCTCATGCTAATTCTCTCTGATCAAAAAGAACCTTTTTATATAAAGTAATAATGTTTAGGCTCTCCCCTTAACAAGTCTAAGACATTTGTTTGGACTTTGTTTAAGACTTTGTTTAAGTTTGATGAAAATTTGAAGGGAAAATAATAAAAAAGGAATGTGTGATTTGCTTTTATAATTACAATGAATTATCAGGTAAGTTAGCTAAGCAGTTCAGCAAGTCCTATTGAGTAAGATAGCTAAGTCACTAAGTAAAGTAAAGACAGCATTGACTATTCAACAAGTCCACAGAGATATAGACCAAATTCAATGAACAAGTCAGCTGAGTTGCTAAGCAGACCAAAACTCCATCAAGTTCTCTATTAGATTTTGTCATTCCAAATCAACTCTAGAGAGCTACATAGAGTAATCAACTAGGCAATCGGAGTAATATAACAAGCTATTAATAAAAAATATACACCTCTATTAATACAAAATTTTCACTTAAAGCACATAAATAAAATACATCTTTATCAAGAATAATTCCAACCATATAACACAATATTGGAAACATGAATATGGTAAATTTATATTGTTTTTAAGCCTTCTTTTGTTCTCCATGGATCTAGTAACTTCTTAATTTTTCAATTGTATCTAACATCAATATGATTATACTAAAAGGGAGATACAACACCAAGTACAAGAAAAAATTGCAAGATCTTTTCTTCCCTCTTGTTTTGCTCCAAATTATGAGTAAGAATAGTGAATTTTCTTCCTTCTCCATCAAGAATCTCTTTATGTACAAGGGAAATATAATATGTTTTATAGATGATCCAACTCTTTGCTCTGCTTAATTGTAAAAAACATATGATTCCCTCATCTTAAGTCATCTTCTTTGAGTAGCCAAGACCACAAATCTCCTTCATTTTCATAATATTTCTTAAACATGAATTATAATAATTTTCTATTTTAATGTGATAGTTATAAAGAAATAAAGCTTCAAATTTCAAATAAACCTTCTTTAATCATTGCAAATGATACTCTTCTACTTTTAAAACATGTAAGCTTAGATCTCATCATGTCTTATTTCTAATTAATGCTACACTAAAATATATTATTAAAGTATATTAAACTGGCTCCAATGGTAAACTTAGTGAGGTTAATTTCAATCGGTTGAGTTGTAATTCAGTATTTTGTTTCATTATCATGACCAATTACTAGTACTCATATCTGATCAAGATCTATGTATCATTAGCAAGTTTTGGAGAGTTTTTCCAAGATTCTTGGAACCAAGTTGGCTATTTTTTCTTATCATCCTCAAATAATGGTCAAATTAAATATGTTAATCATATGTTAAAAGATATTTATTTTGCAATTTTTATTTATATCAAAATTAGTGTACTCTCCAATTGCAATATTTACGTACAATAACTCAAAACAAGGCAGTATTTTATTCTATCTCTCATTTCTTAAATATGGTCAAGGCCTCTTAGTTCTCCATAATATTTTCACTTTACTCTATTTAATTTCTTAGTACTTCCACCTCCTTATCTATCTTATCTTCTACTACTTGCAAATAAAATTCACCAAAAATAATACGAAAAAAGAAAATTCATATGTAGTTGGTAACAAAGATATGCTCTGGTTATAATCTTCTCTTTCTCTTGATACTCAATTTTGTAAACTAGCTCCAAATTGGTTTTCTTATTTCTTTATTCTCAAAGTTGACTCTCTTGTTGTTTATCAACTTCATCTTCATCACCACAGTCTTATTTATCCTTTCTTCACATCTTCAAATTGAAGCCTTTCAAAACCATCCCCTTTTCCTAACTAAACTCAACCTCTCTCATCTACAATCCTTATTGAGGATTATAATGAGTATAAATTTTAGTATATCCTTTCCGAATTTGTTGTTAATCATACTATTACCAACATGTAGGGTACCAAGTTCTTTTGAAGAACTAATTGCTTAATAAGGCTATATGAGAGCATCCTCATCATCTTTAGAAAGCTCAAGATGTCTTTTAAGAAGTCAAAATAGAGAACATGACAAGGATCTCATGCATTAGAGAAAAATAAAATTTTTATACTTAAATTGCATATAAATTATAAATTTTATGTAATCACTAGAAACTTTTAAAAAAGACTACTAAAAACTGTAAGTTATTAGGAAAGTTGAGTTAAAAATTATTTAGAAGCTATCAAATCAACTTCTTTACCAGGTAGTCTCATAGAATATATTGTGACTTTCCCATAAACTCTGGTTGGAAAGTTTTGACAAACTTTCTTAAAGATCGAGTAATTTTGCTAAAATTTTTAATTTGCTAAGATATTAAGAGTTAAGTTCTCTTTCTTTGAAAGAAGCATGCATCTATCTCAAGTATAAATAACAAGACCTTAGGTTATTTAACATATTGAATATCTTTCGTTGAGTTGTTGGTCTATCTTATCTCTTTATCTTGCTACTTATGTCTTAAATTTTAGCATTCTAAAATCATTTTGTTTGGCATTTTGTTTTGTGCAGTTCTCTATCTAGAGATAAAATGAAAGTGACTAAAATCAGCAATCTAATCTTGTGCTTTTGAGTAGTTTTTATCCATGATTGATCTCATTCATGATACCTAGTTTTAAGTCTAAAAACTAAGAAATGAGAACAAACACTCTCTTATCAATGTTAATTGATATTATTCTTTAAAGTCATGTAAATACAAATAAACATACAAGAACATTATTAGGATGGAAGAGATAGAGTATATATATATATATGGATTATACCTTATGATTATCACATCTTACATGGATTAGTGTACCTTATGAATTTTGGAGATTATTTCTATAATATTTAAATATATATTTCATAATTAAAAATACATTTCTATATAAATAATTGAATCATATGTTTAGTCCAATATTTCAAGTTATAGCATAGAATAAAAAATATAGAATCTGAATTATTTAGTTTATAGACTCATATTTAGTTTCACAAAAGTTGAGGTAAATTTAATTTCATAAAGTTGTTATATTTACCAAAACTAATATCAAAGCATGGAACAAATGATTCTCATGTTAAAAGTGTATCTTTAATGTCATGATTGTTTCTATTTAAATCTATAGTATAATAATGAAATAATGAAATTTCTTTCCCAATATCTCAGGTTGGATTATAGATGCTTTTCATGATTTACACAAATTTCAAGCTGCTTTTATTTTAGATTTTATTTTAAAACAAATCTTGAAGGAATGTTTGGGACTATTTAGACTTTAATTAAGAATTATAAGATTGTTAAAAATTTAATGTTTGAATGTACCAAGATGGGCTAAACTCAATTATGCACTTCTGCAAATGCTATGGATTTAATAATTTTACTGTTAAGTTAAACAATAAGAAAATGGATTCTTTGTAGAGAGCATATCTTACTATTTACATGATTTAGGAATTTTCTAATCCAATCATTATCTTTTGTTACCTAGAATGACAAAAGTAAATAATAAATAGACGATACTAAATAATATTAATTCATTCTATAATTACAGATGAAAATGAATTACTAAATTTTTTGATTAATCAATAGAAACATAAAGCAGGTCATCTCCATGCCAACCTCATCCACTCTAGACGCTCATGCTTTTCAATCCAAGATCTTGTAGTTCAGTGAAATCCATGGAATCTTTTTCAAATATCTGTAAACTATGATTCTCATTAAAAGCAAATATTACTGTAAGTTTGTTTTGTTTCGAGACATAGGCGATACCATATTCTTGGATGCTCATGCATACATCTATTGAGCTTACAATAGTTTGCTACCAGAATCCCTAGATCCATACTCCATTATTATCGTATTAGTCCATCATGTAATAAATTAGATGGATTCAAATGTTCTACCTGTGTCCACTCTATAACTTGCACCTTTCGTAGACCCATCTTCCGTTCCTACTATAGATTTGTCTAATGTCTACGATCTGTTTCAAAACATAACAATTTAATTTATAAATCATAAATTTATCTTTTAATCACATCGCTGAAAAGACCTTGACCAGCTGAGAACCAACCCAATGAGATATTCGTACGTGTTCGACGCTAAATTAATGCCTGAAGATATATTATGTTAGATTGTGAATGCAAGTTCCTTAAATTACTGACAACTGAGATCATCCATATTGCCAGCAGATTGAAGAAATCTTGCCAATCATGTCATGTCCTTGAAGAAGTGAAATTCTGCCTAATATTCGACGACGACGCGAGACTCTAGGATGTGCATTCAATTCGTTGCACTTGCACATGACGGCGGCTAGCAATACTGAACATGACTACTATGCTTTGAGACTAGTTGTAGACCACCAGATAAGACATGTCCACATACTACTAAACCATTTTATTGGACCTCAGCACTGTACATCGTCTGAACGGTCCAGAGTTTGACGCTCACCAAACACCCTGGATGTGTCTAGCACTTGTTTCAAGAACGCCATTCCCCATCTGATTGATGTATATTTTCGTGAGAAGCGGTCTCCGAATGATGAGGCAGTTTTGCTGGGTTCATTAAAAAGGGAACAAAGATGACAAGTTACAGTTCTCCAAGCAAGCACAAGAAAAGAGTAACCTTGGATAATATTAGCTTGTAAATTTTTGGTAAACAAGTTTGCTTCGGGGTATCAATACAGACAATAGTTGTCAAACTTCAGTCCTCCAGGAGATAGGACATAACTTAGATCCAGTAACTGTAGTTCGAATGCATTTTGATCTACGGCGTGTGCTTATGTGACTTAATCATGTTACAAGTACGGGTTGTAGACAGCCCATTCATGGCCCATGCGATGTGTTTGGGGACCTTTCGCACAGAATCACAACTCTCTTCTCAAGTTGCTTTATGGCGATGGCCCTGTTAACGTCTTGGCTTTACATTTTACATTACCAATGGAAGTTGCGTGAAATCTAATCCTAAACATCTCCCCGATGCCCCTGATTCCTTTGCCTTCGTGTCTCTCTTGTCTCGTTTTGAGCACCTGTCGTTCTTCACGTCCAAGTTTGAGAAATCCTGAACCCTTTCGGGACTCTTTCGGGAGTTCACATCTACTCTATCCTTGATGCCTCTGAAGTTCATAGAAGATTCATGAACTCAGGAAAAGTAGGAAGGCGGAAACTTCTCGGTTTATAAATATCGCGAAATTCCGTTGAGTAGAGACGAATACACTTGGAATCTTGAACTACACTTACTCTCAACCAAAGAGAATGACCATCTATGAAGAGCTAATATACAACGTGCAGTTGAACTCTGAGTTCGTTGTACGCATGCGACCAACTTGTGATGATGGGAGAGGACTCCTCAGATAAACTGGGTTCTAGACACTTTCAAAGGGTAATAAAACTTCGGATCAGTGCCATAATCAGCTATCAAGAGAGGATGAGAGAGATAAACTTCTCTATCTAGGACAAAACTTGCATATCGCGAAATTCTTTCACTGAAACTTGGACATAGACAGCGTGCATGCCTCTAAAGGTAGAACGACTGGTTCATGTATAACTATGTCCTGTCAACCATGTAAGATGATCGATATTGACAGCGGGAAGGTCAGCAAAGATTGCTGGCCTGGAGGTTCTGTCCTCCGGATAATTTCAGCAATCAGCAATCAGCAATCTCTCGATTAAATTGGGTCAAGAGCCATAGGCTCTACAGTGGTGCCATAATCTAAACCACTGGGTACACCTGATGTGGATGGTACGAGATCCAGCTCCACGGGATTCTTCTGTTCATCCTCGATCGTGCTCTGAAGATCATCCACCTGCAAGGCATATTTAACAAATTGACGATCAGTACTTAACCCTATAACACTAGTCCTGCGAGGGCCACAAAATAATTGAGACCGGTGCTGTGTTACGCGTTACTTACTACATGCAAGAGAAGGGCAAACTGTTTCTTCCGGATTTCCAGTGTCCTCGCAGCAGCATTGTTCTCAGCCTCCAGGACAACTAGCTCCTTTTCCAGTTCATTCAGAGCCTTCTGGGTTTCGGAACGAGGTGGCTGGGCACCAATTAATCTTCTAATGGCTTCGCACTCCTCCTTATGTTGCCTCTCAATCTTGCCTTCTTCGAGCTGGAGTTTTAGGTGCTCAATTTCAACTTGTGCCTGCACCATGACGACGCCAGTTTGATTGGTATTTTCTTCCAGTGCTTTCATTGAACATATGTACTACCTTCTCATAAAGTAATTAACTTGCATGGAAAGAGTTATAGCTGAGTGGCATACTGAGTGCATTGTTCAAGGTGCTCAAGGTCGAACAGAATTGCAGTTCTGAAAGAGAGCTTCATGCAAGCTAGATTGAGAGATGCTAGAGTATAAAGTGTCATCTTTTATATCAACCTTCAACCTAAGGTTATTTTATACATGCCAGACCCTGAACTGATTCGCTGCCCACTTAAGCTTTGAAGGATGATCAGGTGCTGGCAGAGAAAAAAGCGAATCTCATAACAGCTTGTATTTGACCAAACTTCGAAAGCCAACATGCTGGAAGACAATAAGCAGGTCCCTAGTGAACGAATATTTGGACCAATTTCATCTAGAGAAGCAGTAACGCCGTTGGAGAGTCCGACACCTCTCGTGGGACCAGAGACAGAAGTAGAGGAGGACGAGGAAGAACGAAAACAGTCAGCTAATTCCCTCCACATACTCCGAACTAAAAAGGAAAAGAGCAACCTTGGAAACCCTCAAAGACCGTTGAATTGACATGTCAAGGAGCTGGAAACTAATTGAACCTGATTGATGTGATTGCTGAGTTCTGCTTGAAGTCTCTTAAAGCTTTCCTGTTCCCGCTTGTTGGCGTCAACCACAGCTTTGGTCTTGATTAGCGGGAGCTCGAACGTACCCAGCTCTTGCAGAAACGACTTATAAAGTTTCTCACAATCTGAATAATTATCAGAATCTTTGTCGACTTCGCCAGCAAATGTGAGAAACTTTTTCAGTAGCTTCTTCAGTGGAGGTTCTCCTCTTGTGGTAGTTGTACGGGTTAAAAGCCGCTGTCGTATAACACCGTCATCTTCCGAGGCACTTATGGCGTAGTGGGCAGCCATGTCTTCTTTGCTTCCAATGCGATACTTGAGCTTAAAAATTTCCTCCTGCCGTAGCACACAGTTTTTGAGAAAATAATCGCCATAAATATCTCGGATATAATGGTCAATACTATAAGCTCCTAATTTGATCTCCTAGAACTACGCAAAAGTGAAGCTCACAGCCGTAGTTATACCAACATTTCGTGCAGAACGTGACTGAATTTCAGCTCAACTGAGAGGAAAAATGACAGCGCGAAATCTAAGGACTTGACAACGATCCAGTACACACCTTTGGTCTCTACCTGGTAGCCCTCCTGGAACACCCGCCTAATGTTCGCACCAAAATCGAGAAACCCTGAAGGGCCAGCAAATGCCGATGTTAAACCTAATCTGTTCAGATGATAAAGCCATGCGTGAACTCTCCTCCTTCTTCAGCATATACCCGCTAGCTTTCAGCGATTACCACGATAATATTCAATAGTGGTCAAGCATTCGCGTCACCACATTGCAACGCAGCGTGCTCGAACACGCCGACTCCTCCTCCTGCGCATATCATACAATCTCCCACACGTTTGCTCCTGCTTCCTCCTGTTAAATCTCTTTTCATCTCGCTAACTGCATTCCAAGAGCACCACCACTTCTCGATCATTTGCTTCGACTTTCCGCAATCAGCACACAGTGCTTTCCTCCGGCGCGAAGGGAAAGAAATTCCTTTCCCGAATTCCACAATTCCACTACCTCTGTATGATCAATCAATCAGCCCTGTGCAGAGAACCTTGCAACTTCTGTCACACACGAACTTCGATGATTACCGAAGTGCCGCGCTACCTTAGGGCTGTTGAGGTCGCTACATAATTACGCCTCTCCAACAGGATTTTGATCCCTTCCTATTATTTCCGTTTGTCAAGATAACTTCACAATTCCTCGATACCCAAGAATCTTGAGCGATAGATGCATTTTGAAAAGCATACTATAGAGTTATACAACATTGGGCTCAAGGAATCATTCCTATTATAATCCAAAGAATAACGGTTAGAACTGTATATGAGCTTACTTTTTCTAAAAATGCTACTCAACGAAGAAATCTAATGAAAGGTACTACATAATAGATAGAAATGAAACCACCCTGTCTTGATGTTACAAAATATGTGATATCATGAATCTTATTTCATCTCAAAACTTGTTTTCACTCTTAAATTTTAATATATTTTGATTTGTCCTATATACTTTTATAAATTTTATAGAAATACTACTATGTTATGATCATGATGAATAAATTAGTAGTCAAACTCCCAACATCTAAGTGAAAAACTTACATTTTGAAATTAAATCAACTTAAAAAAATACTATCAAGAAAATATTGGACTGATTGAGAATCCACATTTCCCATGAGATTCTTCCAGCATTGTAGATGACATAATATTAAATCAATTATATATCTAAATCAAAATAAGAGCACACAATTCAATGTCCGGTAATGATTTTAAAGTGTCATTTAACATGGTCTTAAAAGTATGTCATCTTGATAGTTTTAAAATCATGTGTATAAGTTAATATCTTAGTTAATTTTGTTATTAAGTTTTTAGTCAATGAAATAAGTTTAATTGGCTTTTATTTTTATTTTTGACGACAAGACTCCTCAGGTAGTTTTTATATATAATCTAACTTTTTGCTACAACGACTTTATTGAAGTGCAAATTAAGTTGATTTACAAGGTTTTATGAATGAGCTTTGTTGGTGTTGTACAATTCACCAATAGTAGGAAATTGTTAGCTATCAGTCGACTGTTAGTTAAATCCCGAGTTTTACAATGAATTTAAATCAGCTACTCTACTCATCTCACTTCATATGTAAAAGGATCATCGAGGTTAGCTAAGATGAATGAGCCTATCTAAGGAGGCACTAAAGTTAGCTAGGGCTAAAGTACCTTTAACAAGCCTAATTGAGAGTCGTAAAGTTGGTTGATTCCACCTTCATTTAAAATAATACTATTTAAGTGCTGAATGAGAGAAATATTATTGACACATATTTAGAATGTTAGAAAATCATATAATTATGGTCTAATAGGTTGTTAACTATGCAAAAATAGGACAATATTGTTCAACGTGTCCATTACATCCTTTTACCTTCGCAACTTGCCTTGTTGAGGCATTGATGAGCTTAGAGTTGTGAGTTTCAGTATCAAGAATCATTTAGCATAAAGTATATAGTTATAAAAATGTAATTACTATAAAGATAAAGGTAAATTAAGGATTTAGAAGGCAAGAAATTGATCCTATATAGAAAAGAAAAAGAGTTCTACTAGTTTTAAGGAAAATTAATACTTTTATCTTATCTAATAAAACTTTCATATAAATTGTTAATATATACTACTTAGAGTCTATTTATATTATTGTACCTTGCACCAAGAAAATTCTCTTGCACAATTCCGATTAGTTTTCTTAGACTCTGTTTATGTTATTCTACTTTGCACCATGACAATTCTCTTTCACAAATTTCCACTTAGTTTGATTTGATTATTATTGGAAATTAGTATTTAGCTTTGGGTTCAATTGAATCCCTTGTTTCCCAAGTTGTTTTATTTTTATGGATAGTTAATCCAATCTTCTTGAAAAATAAATTATCATGCATATATAAAATGCTACACAACATACTTTTTTGTTGGAATCATACAATATAGAAGCACAACTCAAATAAAAGTCACACATGAACTCTAAAATGCCAAAATCACCCATTAGCTGGTAGTTAGATCCCTTTAACTCCAAATAGCCATCTACTCCAAGTATGTAATATGCCCTATGGTGAGCAAAGATCAAGAAACCAAGTGTTATAGAACCCCATCATCAATTGCATCTTTGCAATCTATATCATATACAAAGTGAACTAGCTATAGGTTAAATACATTTAGGACATAACCACTATTTGTGAGAAACTACCATGAGAGTAGGAGTAGGAGTCCAACATGTCATATGCCATCTCCCAAACAATTCACACACCAATATAGTAGTAGTTCCACCAAAAGAGCCACATAACATACACCACAAGACTACCAAACTTGGGTCCATAGTGCCATCAATGTTTGGGAGGTTGCATGATGCACAATTGTTCACATGATCCTTCCAAACAACATCATCATGTCCTTCTAACATGAGGACTCTAAAAGGTGAAACCTCATGCACTCTCAAGATAGTGTGCAAGTAGTTACATCAAGTGTTATATGTGCATTTGTTATAGATATACATAATCACTTGGATGAAATTGATAGATCAAGGGTGTAGCCTTCCTCTCAAATAGTAGTATAGCATAAGGTATCTATATGGTGAGCAATTTCTATGTTCTCAAATGCTATTTTCATCACTCTCCAAAAGAACTTTGCCCATTGAGAACATATGGATCAAGGGTCTATAGCCATCCTCTCAAATAGTAGTATAGCATAAGGTATCTATATAGTGAGAAATTTCTATGTTCTCAAACGCTATTTGCATCACTCTCCAAAAGATCTTTGCCCATTGAGAACATATGTTCACCCATATGTTTGGATCATCCAAGTCCAACACTATAGTAGCATCATGATGAATAGCTATATGTAAATTTGGATCTTGTCTATAGAGTAGAAAGTAAGGAGAGAAGGATGCTAAGGAAGCTTGCCAAATGAACCATAGCCCATGGCTAATCAAGGGAATTGGAAATCCTTTTTCTAAGTGGCCTATCTACAAACTGTACTTATGCAATCTTCTCTTGACTATTTGAACCACTCTCTCTACTAAGCCATTTGCCTCAAGGTGATCTTGGGAGGTAGTGTAATGATCAATCAAAGTCTTGTTATACAAAACTTGGAACTCTCCCAAGAACTCTATACCATAGTCAGTCAAGGCCTCAATTAATACATCAAAATGGCTAAAAACCCAATCCAAGTACAAGTACAAGTAATCCATCATTGGACTTCTTGGGAAGTGCCACCAACTTAATCCACTTGGAGAAATGCCACCATAATCAAAACATACCAACTTTGTCTCTCCATTAATAGTAAAGATCCAAAAAAGTCCAAAGTCTAGTTGTAATCCCACCCCCTGATAGGTAGTGGGTGAGATTGTGGCATAAGAGCATTGAATAATGCTCTAACTTGGTCACAAACCACACATCTTGCAACAAACTACTATACATTGATCTACATACATGCCACCAATAATGAATCGAGAGTAAGCTATATGTTTGCATTACCCTAAAATATACTAGCTCTTCATGAGCATGATTTACCAATGGTGGTCTTTGAGATGGAAGGGGTACTACTTGCACTCTACATACATGAAGAAGATGTCTACCTTCCAATCTTAACCACATGGCTCAATGAAAGACATGATTTCTATCCCTTGGCATCAATTATGCCACCCACAACACCAATGCAAAGATAATCCATCACTAAGACATTATCATGAATTTTTGCTGAACTATACCAATATCTCCATCCTCTAGGTCTAAGACCTCAACAACTCCTCCTTTTTATAGTGAGAGAGATACTATCAAGGCCTAAAAACCATGCATAAAGAGACAATTGCATGCCAATCTAACATCATCTTCTCATTTGTCTCACCACGCCAATGTGCTCTAGTCTGATCCTATTGGTTGGTAAATGGGTTTCTACTCAACCCATCTACATCATAGTTCACCACTCCAAATCTATGAATAATTATGAAATCACACTCTTGTAAAATCAGATCCCATCGTGCAAGCTTCCTTTAAAGCTTTTCAAACTCCATCAACCACTTTAATGGTTGATGATCAATAGAGAGAGTGAAGGGGTAACTAGATAAGTAACATAAAAAATGTGCTATTGCACATATTGTTGCCAAGCACTCTCTCTTTTATGAACTATACTTGTAAAAGACCTAGACCAAGGAGAGAAATAGGAGAATGGAAACTCACATTGGGACACTTGAATGTGTGAAAACTCTGAATGCCTATCATTAGCTTTGGCTTTGGTATTTATAGGTAGCATACAAAGCACTTGAGAAGCTTCTCAAGAAGCTTCCTCAAGCTGCTTTCTTAGAGTGCAAGCAAAGTTAACTAGGAAGTTTCTCAAGAAGCTTCCTTCTAGAAGCTGCCTACTTAGCGTACAAGCTAAGCTAGTTGGAAGCTTTTAGAAGCTTCCTTCTAGAAGCTACTTACTTGAGGTGCAAGCTAAGCTAGCCGGGAAGCTTCCCAAGAAGCTTCCTAGATACTTCCGGAATATTCTAGGCTAATTTATCTTATGTGCTGCTTTGTAAGCCCGACTAACTTTGTCGCTAAACTCCATATTGTTATATATTCTCCCGCCGCTAGTTGGTGACGTCCTCGTTGCCAGTGAAGCTTCAAATTCTTGGATGGCCATCTGTGCATTTTGGAGGTGAGAAAGAGGTTCCTATGTGGCATTATGAAGGAGATACCTTTTCCAGAGGATCTTGTACTCCGTATGTTGGCGATGGCCTCGTTGAATATGGCAACGCACAAGGATACGATCAACTTTGTACTCCTCATCATCATTGATAAGGACAGGAAGAGGAGGAGGTTGGACTCAAGAGGAAAAGGAAGAGGAGTTAGGAACAAAGGATTTCAACTTGGAAATATGAAAGACAGGATGGATACGCATGTGACAAGGTAAGGCAAGTCAATAAGCAACAAGAGAGACAATTTGGGTGATATCAAAGTGTCCTATCCAATTAGGTGCAAGTTTATGAATTTGGGTATCAAGTGGGAGAGGGAATTTACTAGAGGATAGCATGACTTTATCACCAACTTCAAAAATGAGATCACGATGATGGTGGTCCGCATATTGTTTTTGGCAATTCAAAGCAACAAGGAGGTGAGACTTGGCTTGTTGGAGAGATTGGGATATAGTGGTCAGGAATGTGGAAGTATGAGGAACCTGAGATGGAGGGGGAGCAAGAAGAGAATTTGGAACAAGTGGATCTTGGCCAAAATTGAGAAAGAAAGGTGAAAATCCGGTGCTTGCCTGTTTGGAATTGTTGTAGGCAAATTTTGTAACTGCAAGACATTCATCCCAATTGGTATAGTGGACATTGACAAAGGCATGCAATATATCCTCCAATGTACAATTTGCATGTTTGGTTTGTCCATCAGTTTAAGGATGATAGGCCGTGGACAAAGCAAGCTTGGTGTCGAGTATCTGAAAGAGTGCTTGCCAAAACTTCACGGTAAATCAAGGATCACGGTTGGAGATGAGTACACATGGCATCCCATGATGCTTGAAGACATTGTCAAAGTAGATTTGCGCTAAGGTTGGAGCATCCACAATATCACAGGTTGGTGCCAAGTGGATTTGCTTACTAAACTTATCCACAAACACCACAATTGTGGTGTGTCCTTGTTTTGTCTTTGGCAAGGATGTGATGAGATCCAAACTCACATGCTCCCAACAAGCATATGGAACAGCGAGTGGTTGAAGAAGTCCACTTGGCTTCTAGTTGTTGGCCTTGTTACATTGGCAGCTCTCACATGATCAGACAAATTCTTGAACATCTTGTGTCATGTTGGGCCACCATCATTGACGTTAAAGGGTACCCAAGGTCTTGTCCACACCCATGTGACCAGCAATGGGTAAATCATGGGCTTCTTGAAGGCATACAAGTCAAAGATCACCTTTAGCTGGAACATAGATCCGGTCCTCATGGAATAAAAGGCCCTCCTTGATGGAGAAGCTGTTGTACTCCTTATTGCATGCCGTAAGGCAACCATGTACCATTTGGAAGAAGGGATCTTGGTGTAGAGCTAACTGAAACTTGTTTTGGACCTTGGAGTCAATTGACACTATTGAAATTGTTGCTGTGAAGAGAGGAAGAGACTTCAAATCAGGTTGTTGTGATAAAGCATCAAGGATGACATGGAACCAACCTAGTTTGTACTCAAGTTTGATGTCATACAATTGGAGTTTTTCCTCCCATCGATGATGTAGACTCTTCATGTGTTCCAAGTGTAAGGTTTGCAACAATGGTTTGTGATCAATTTGCATGATCACTTGTTTCCCCAAGAGATAATGCTTCCATACCTTGGTGGCGTATACCATTGCAAGTTGTTCTTGATCTCAAGCAGAGTAGTTTTGTTCAGCCATATTGAGTTAGTGAGACACAAAGGCAATGGGATGGAGTCCATCTGGGAATTCTTGTTGCAGCACAACTCCAATTGCAAAATCAGAAGCATCAAAATCAACCACATAGGGTAGTTGATGATCATATGGTTGAAGAATGGGTCTTGAAGACACCATATGCTTTAACTTATGGAATGCTTCTTCATGCTTGGTGGTCCATTGGAAGCTCAAGTTCTTTCCCAAGAGGTCAGTCAATGGTGCAGCTACATGAGCATAATAATGGATGAACCATCGATAGAAAATGGCCAATCCATTGAATGCCTGTACTTCTATAACATCCTTCAAGATAGGCCAATCAATAATGGCCTTGATTTTCTCTTCTTTCATCTTGATCCCCTTTGATGAGATCTTATGACCCAAGAAGATAACTTCCTTCTGCCAAAAGGCACACTTCAACTTCTTGCAGTAAAATTTCCATTATCATAGTCATCTTAGGACTTCTCACACATGATTCACGTGTTCTACCTTTATCTTACTATAAATTAAGATATCATCCAAGAACACCACCACGGAATCCAATAGTCCATCCAACACTCGATGCATCTGATCCATGAAGACTGCTAGAGCATTAGTGAGTCCAAAAGGTAGAACTCTCTACTCAAAATGCCCATACCTTGTACAAGAGGCAATCTTTTGCACATCATCTCTATCAATAAGAATGTGCCAATAGTTGCTGCAAAGATCCAACTTGGAAAAGTAGCGTGCTCCACTTAGTTGATCAAGCAAGTCATGGATCCAAGGCAAGGGATATGCATTCTTCACGGTTTGCTTATTGAGCCCAAGGTAATCAATACAAAAATGAAGTCCTCTATCCTTTTTTGGAACAAATAGTACCGGTGCTCCCCAATGAGAGGTACTATGTTGTATGAAGTCCTTCTCCAACAAATTTGTAAGTGTTGTTTACAACTCCTCCAAATCCTTTGGTGAGAGCTGATAGATCGGTCTACTCACTGGAGTACTCCCTAGCAATAACTTGATTTTGAAGGGCATACCTCGATCGGAGGGTAATACCTTTGGCAGATCATCGGGAAACACGTCTGCAAACTCTTGAACTATTTGATCAACCATTGCTTGATGAGGCTTTGGGCACTCCTCTAGTTGTTCTAGCGCAATTGGCTTGATCCACACCGCAAATACAAACTTATCTTCCTCCAAAGCTTGCTCTATGGCTGCTTTACTAACCAACTTCCCTTCCAAGGACTCATCTCTCTTCCAAGCTTGCTCCATGGTTGCCTTCTTGGCAAACTTCCCATCTTGGGACTCCACTCCCTTCAAGGTTTGCTCTATGGCTACCTTTTTGACAAACTTCCCATCTTGGGACTAACTATTCTTAGGTGTCTTACTAAGAGGTGCCAAACAACCTAATCAAAAATTCCTACCTTGGTGTTGTACTTGAAATTTGCATCGGGTCCAATCATATTTAACCTTATGACGTTCAAGCCAAGGTAGACCCAAAATGATATCATAGTGTAGAGGTGCCTTTACAAACCTCATACACTCCAAATACTCCTTCCCAATCTTGAAGGTAACAGGATGCGAGGTGCGGAATGCAGAACCTTTTCTACTATCCGCCATCATTAAACTACTTCCAATCATTGGCTTGATAGGAATACCAATTCATTTGCTACTTGCATAGACATACAATTCTTTGAACTTCCAAAATCAACCAAAATCCTACAACCTCGATTAGATATTGTACCTTGCAAGTGAAGCAACCTTGCATAGGTTGAGCCTTCAATCCCATTAGAACTAATCAAGCTCTCAATAGGCGGCTCAAAATATCCTATTGGGATTCTTTGTTTCCTTGATCATTTGGTTCCACAAACTCCATCTAGGCAACTTGTCGAGGGTACTCATTCCTAAGTGGACATTCAGCAATGCAATGTCCAACTTGACGATAATAAAAACAACCTCCATTTTGTTGTAATCTTTCTCTATTTGCTGCACCAAGTAGCCTCTGTTAGATAGCATCAATCCCCATTGGTGTTGGTTCTTCCACTTGTGCATATTGTACTGGTAAGCTTTGTGTAAGTCAAGGTCAAGACCAAGTTGTTGCAACCAAGGAATAAAAGCGCTCAGCCAATTGCATGGCTTCTTCTATGTTTTGTGGTTCTCGCATGGTCACCTCCAATTTAGTTTGTGACTTCAATCCACACACAAATCAATCCATAACTTCTCCTTCTTGTATATCTAGAATTTGCATGATGATGTTCTGAAATTGTGTGATGTAGCCTCTTATAGAGCCAATCTGCTTCAACTCTGCCGATTTATCTTGTGCGAATCGAGTGGCATTTATAGTACAACCAAGTATTGCATCCTTGAATTCTATCCATGTCAAGATTGGTGCAACAATCTGTCATTCAGCTCGCTCCACTCGGAATCGCCACCAAAGTTTTGCCACACCATCCAATTGGCTAGAAGCCAAAAGAATTTGTTTCCATTCATCTTGAAGATTGGTGGCTTTGAAGTAACATTTGCAATTAAACACAAAATTCTCCAATATACTCGGAAGATTCTTGCCTTCAAACACCTTGGGTTTTGGAAATCAAATATGATCTTCTCCATCTCGGACTGGTTCTCTCTCTATATGTTCTTGTTGTTGTTGGTCTCGTTCATCCAATAATTGAGTAAGGTGCTTGATTTGTTACTACATTGCAAGGATAGCGTCCGGTATTGCCGCCATAGCTACTACTCTATCCTACTACTCCCAATTTATCTAATTGATTTACACAAAGATACAACACGTCCACCTTTCTCTATAAGTGACAACCAAAAGTATCAAGGGTTCCTCAAACACGGTGATCATATGTAGAAAATCCTGCCCAAAGCGTGAGGTGATGAATTGTATGAAGCGGTGCTTGGGTAATATCTGGACATGAAAATCCCAATGGTTTGGCGGAAGTGGATTTGGTGGTCCATAAATTCCATCCATCTCATTCTTGCTTTGATACCAATGTAAAAGACCGAGACTGAGGAGAGAAATAAGAGAATGGAAACTCACATTGGGACACTTGAATGTGGGAAAACTCCAAATGCCTAGCATGAGCTTTGGCTTTGGTATTTATAGGTAGCATACAAGGCCCTTGAGAAGCTTCTCAAGGAGTTTCCTCAAGCTACTTTCTTAGAGTGCAAGTGAAGTTAACTAGGAAGCTTCTCAAGAAGCTTCCTTCTAGAAGCCGCCTACTTGGCATACAAGCTAAGCTAGTTGGAAGCTTTTAGAAGCTTCCTTCTAGAAGCTACTTACTTGAGATGCAAGCTAAGCTAGCCGAGAAGCTTCCCGAAAAGCTTCCTAGATACTTCCGGAATATTCTAGGCTAATTTGTCTTATGTGCTGCTTCATAAGCCCGACTAACTTTGTCGCTAAACTCCATATCATTACAATACTTACCTGTATTGAATTGTTGGAGCAACTAGTATAGGCAACCACAAACCCTTCTCTTCATCATCTTGTTTGTGAGCGTTGCTCTAAGAAATTTACTCCAATCAATATGAACTTAGAATGGTTGTCCTTTGATCAATGTCTTAAGAATAGGAGTAGATGTCAACCTCTCCTTGAATTTTATAAAAGCTCTCTCTTGCTCATCTTCCCAACACCACTCTTGTGTAAGCTTGGTCAACTTTTTCAAGTCCTTGGCAATGGCACTAAATCCTCTATCATATTGACAATAGAAGTTTTCCAACCCAAGTAATGCTAATACTTTGCTCACATCTATAGGTCAAGAATACATGCAATAAACTCCACTTTGGTTTGTTGAACACCAATTCTACCAAGGTAGATATTTGTAACCCAAATACTCAACTTGCTCATGGAAAATTTGCACTTCCCAAGATATAATTTGAGTCCATGAGATCTCAATCTCTCAAAGATCTCCAAAAAATGTCTCTCATGCTCCTTCATAGTAGTGCTATAGACCAAAATGTTATCAATATAGTACCAAACAATGTCAAATCCCAGTAAGAACTTGTCCATGACACTTTTAAACTCAACAAGAGTGTTGTTTAACCCAAATGGTAAGAATTGCCACCAATATAATACATCCTTAACATTAGAATCAATAATCCAAAATGTTATCTTTGATTTATCCTCCTCCTTGATTGGCAATTGATGAGATCATGCTCAAATATCCAAAGTATTGAAGACCTTTGCATGCACAATTGCATCAAAGATCTCCTCTGGTATAGGCATAACATACCAATCAACCCTATTATGTTTGTTGATAAGATGGTAATCTCCACACATTTGCTTATTTGTACAATTGTCATGCATATCCTTCTAAGTTGGCATCATTGTAGCTGAATTATACTCCCTATGAGAAATCTCCACCAAACTAGCCTTAGAAAGGTCTTTACTTCAACTCTAAATCAAGGCTCTCTCCATATCATCATATTTATAGGGATATTGAAAAACTAATGTGTCACTAGTTAGCTCAATCGAAATACCATGTCCTTTTACAACACCCAAATCCCTCATACTAAAGGCAAAACAACTTGTGTAGCTCCTCAAGAACCTCTAAACTCTTTATCTTTCTCCTCTTGTAAGCTTGGATCTAATGTTTTTCTCCCAAGTACCCTTTATAATTGATGTAGAAGTAGTATTATCTTTGCCTAAATCACTAAAGTTCCCAACCTTAGAGTCAAAAGATCCCTCTACTATGGCTGCAAGCTCCACATCTCCTATAGTTGTATCCTAAGTAGACCAAGTGTGTAACCTAATTAGATCACACTCACTTGAATGTATCTCAAGAAAACTACTCTCACTAGTTGTGTCCCAAGAATACCATGTCCACTTGGTCCATTGCTCCCAACATGTGCTTGAATTGTCTTAATAGGGCACAATCCTTACAGGTATCCAAGTAATGATGTCTATCAAGTGCATCCTATGTTGCTTAGCCAATCCAAGGCTCATAATCTAGGTCAGACAGTTCAAATCCATGGCCTAACTTAATGCTTTATGCTTGGATGCCTCTACCACTATTGAAATGGCAATAATACCAATAAAAAACCCATCACCCATTCTTTCTCTCATCAACATTGAGCTTTACCAATTGCTATAATTGTAAGTCCCAAACAAGTCCAAGACCTTCTCAAAAAGCATGGGAGCCTTTGAAACTCATGAGTGTGAATAAAGTAGCTCTTGGTTTCTCAAAAAGATTCACCACTACCATAGTTTAGATTGGTGTCCAACATCCAAGAATGTCATAAAAAATCAGATGTGATGGTCATTGAATACCATCACATAGCACAATGTACAACCTCCTTATGTAAGAGGTTTATCCACTAGAGACAAATACAATGAGCCCATAATCCAACTTTGGTTACTTGCTAACAACATGGTAGGTTCTGTTTAGGTAGGTTCCATTCAAGAATGGACGTAATATATCTTTACCACCACCCATTTGCAAGAATCACCCATCAAAAGGATGTTCTCCAAAATCTAGGCTAAAGAAATGACCTATTGAACTTGCGGATATTGTAGTATTTGTAAGATGTCCCAAAACACATCCAAATGGGGATCTTATAGACCTTGACTTTAGCTAGCACATGTATATCTCTAACATAGCTATCCAAAAATTAGCAAATGAATGGAACCATGTCTTTTTAGATCTTGTACTCCTAGCAAGGAAATATCTATTGGTAGGATCTTTTGGTAACTCTTGACTATTGACATTGGTAATAACTCATAATGTCAATAGGCCAAGTGTGCCATGTGATATAGAGAGACTTGCCTAGCAATCTCATCTTTCTTTACCTATAAATACCTCTAAACTTGTATGCATGCATGCAGTATCATAATTAGTCTAATGTTGATCCCACCAAAAAACTCCAACAAATATACTTCCTCTATTGGATACTACCAAGCAATAAGTGTGTTATGCAAAGGTGACAAAGTAATAAAATCTAGAGGCTCATCCTCAAATTGGTCCATAGGTAATACAAATACCCCACTCTAAGCCCATTGCACTAACCCATCCGCGTGATGTTGCAACTCCTCATCAAAACCTCATAGTAGAACATCCAAGGTGGATAGAATAGCCCACTTGTACTCCAAGTCTAAGTGATCTCCTATGGTCTTGGGGTCTCTTTTGCATGGGCGTTCCTCTTTAATAATTCACCAAGTCAAGTAACATAACCATTAAAAGGTAAGACTAATGCCATCATTCTTGATTAAAGTGAGACAAGATGGCCACTTCTAAAGTGCAATGGTAGGTGAAATACACATCCCTCACTTAACTACCAACTTGGCCTATTGGAAGTTTTTTCCTCCTAATAGTCGATGCTAAAACCCATGAGTTGTAACATTGCTCCACCAACTAGCACATCATATGACTATGTTACTATTGCAATGGCTTGAGCTCTCACCCCAAAACTATCAATCGGATGGTTAGGAAAAAATCTGAACGATGAGCTCACCCTATATGATGTATTATATAGAACTACCCTGAGAGATTTTTGGATCTGAAATATACACAGGTCTCCACATTGATCTGCCATAGCCCAAGACCAACAACTACAACATTCCCCAACATAAGGAGCTATGTACCAAAGTCTAGAAAGATTCTTTATGGTGTATATACCTTTCCTAAAGGTCCCACCATACTAAAAATCTCACTTTAGTTGTCCTATAAAACAACTCCAAGTTTAAATTGAGCTTGCTCAAATGCAAGTATATCTAGTAACTCTTCCAACCTAACAATTATTGCCTACCACAAGCCATTGTTAACCAAATGGATCCCATGTTCCTCAACCAAGTTGGCTCCACTATCAACCACCTTTGCTCTAGAAGCAAGAACCATACCATTTCTACTCTCACAAAGTGTGGCAGGCAACCAGGACACTAGAGTTGGGTCAACTCTCAATGTAAACATATCACTAGTTGAGAACAAAGGAGAGTACATAATCAATTGATCCACCTATAACATTGTACTAGACATAATCTCTATAGAAGTAGGTGGTTGACTAGTATCTAGTACATCTTACACTCCATCACTACCTACCACACCTACACTAGGACGTCTAGCAAGCATGGATGTTATTTGTAATATCTTAGAAAGTGTGAAAGAATGGGGAAGTTTGGCTTGTATACCAACCTCTCCTCTCCTTTGTAGGAACAACTCCACTAAATGTCCTCTAGGCTCAAGATCACATACTGCATTCCTAGTCATTATGGCAAATATATCTACTTATGCTACTCTACACATAAAGTCAAGGACATCTCTATCACCAACATAAGAAGTGGAAGCCTCAACACTTGAATCTGATCTCCTCTAAGCTATGATCATGCTAGCAAATCTCAGCTCTAATTGTTGAATTGAGTAATCATAGCTGTATGTATATTCTGAGGACAAGAGAAACAAAAGAGGAGAAACACAAGGTTTCATTCCTCAATATTTTGATGCACCAAAGGAGCACTTTGTCTTTATTATATAGCAAAGAAAATCCACTCAAAGGGAGTTACATCCTTGGATTAGATATATGAATTGGTGATATGTCAATGAGCTATATAGTTGCATGGATTGGTGACATGTTGATCCTTGTCTTATATGGTTGATCAAACATGTTTGACCAAAAGGAATATTTGGAGAATATTATTGTAAGAATCTCAAAGTAGCATGGATGAAGTACCAATGGAAAGATCTCAATGAGACAAACAACGAGTAATGCCTTTTCTCTCAAACAAGGAGATTCCATTTTTCAAGGTCTTTTGTTTAAGCCTCCAAATTGGCTCTAAAATTTTCAAGGTGTTCTTGGCCTTTGCCTAATTAGTGGAAGTACTATTTTAGTGACACCTATATCTGATCTACTTAGACCATCATATTTAACCCTAAAGATGTTACCAAGCCAATTTCCATCTTTAGATAATCTATCTAGCTAATGGTATTACACTATATCATAAGTAAGGGCATGTACTTTACCACTAACATGTGTGTGTCCTCTACCACCACCTTGTCTTCCATGATGTGGGGCTCCTCTACCACTTGCCATAGCAACCTTACCACTCCATTACTCAAAGTAGAGGTCAAAGCATCAATCTCTAGTATGACCAAATTTGTGGCAATGGTCACATTGTCTTCAAGTTGGTTATGGTGCTCTAGAGGTAACATGTCCACTACCCTAGGTGCACCCTCTCTTGTGGTGAGCTCTATAACAAGTCCAACAAGCAACACCATTACTTACTAGTTGTTATGGACAAAAAAATGGTAAAGGTCTAGGAACACGAGGCCTTCCACTTGCTCCATAAGATCAGAGATGTCCACTTTGCTCCCAAAAGCCAACATGGTGTGGTGTGCTCTACTACATTCTAGAATAAGAAACAATTATGGATGAGATCTCCTTACCAAATCCAATTATCATAACTCTCTCCTCCACCATGTTGAGCTCAATGTGCTCAACCAATCCAAAGATCACCACCAAAGTTGGTGAGGAAGCCTACAACAATGTAGCATCATGTACTCTACATTGCAAATCCTTATCCAATATCCTATACCAGAATTGGATGGTTGGGTCTTAATAACTCTCTGAGTGAAATTGATCATCCACCTCATGCAAGTGTATGCCTTGCATATGCTCCTTCTAGCTTTCCATTGAAACTTGTATAAGCTTGTTAGCTTGTCAATCTGCACTCCTTGGTAGTTTTGCCTTGAGCATTGGAAGAAGTCCACCATAATATTTAAAACCCAATATCAAACTAGCTCTTGTAGCGATACTTCCACTTGTAATAGCACCATCTCTAACTAGTGCACTTTGTAATACCATTAGCTAGATATATTATCTAAAGGTAGAAATTGACTTAGTAATATCTTGAAGGATGTTATATATGATGGTCTAAGTAGATTAGATAGATATTTCCCCAAAAGAGTACTTATATTAATAGAGCAAAGGTTAAAAACACATTAAAAACTTCACAACCAATTTTGAATGTCTAAATAAATGAATTAAGCCTCAAAAAAGGAGGCAAACTTCCCCTTCAAGTGAAGAGCCATTGCTTTTCTCCCCCTTGCTCATCTAATTAAGAGCTTTCTAATGGTACCTCATCCATGCTTTTTTGAGCTTCTTATAAGTAGATTCTCCAAAGATTACATGTGGTCAAACTTGTTTGACCAACCAAATAGGACAAGGACAAACATATCACCAATCCATGCAACTAATCTAAGAGTGGAGCTTGCTAACATATTACCAAACCAGGTATTTGATCCAAAGGTGTAGCTCTCTTTGAATGGTTCTTCTTTATTATATGATAAAGACAATGTGTTCTAATCTCTTCCATTCCATGAAGGATGTGAATAAATTTGATTTTTTCATTTACTATAGACCACACCAACTATCAAACTCCCACATGAAATCATCAAAGTCAAGGGTACACATCATACCAAAGTAGCACTTGAGGTCTTTGGAAGATCCATAAATCTTGTCTATATCATACACCAATGGTGCATACACACTAGGTGCACTCTCAATTGAATCAACTCCCATGTCAAACTCCAAATTGGAATCAATCTCTTTCCTCATTGGGACCTAAGATATGGGTATATAACCTCATTGATATAAAGCAGCACTTTGTGTAAAACCATTATTTATTGTAGCAAAATCTCCTTTAGAATCCTTGTATAACTCTATTATGACAATATACCCCAACCACAATGGTAACTACCAAGAACCACCACCAAGTACCACTAAAAATTAAACATCACCCACTAATATAACTTTAACTATGATAACTCCACTAGGAGAAAGTGTGACTTGTAATCTATCATCACAACATGTAGTCTCATAGTCTACATGTCATCACTTCTTGCTTCATTAGAGAAAAACATAGATAGTCTTATTAGTCATCACTCTAACCTCACCACCAAGAGTACACTAGAGCCCTAATACTCTAAATATCATAGCACCTCATACAAAACATGGTGCACAAAAAGGAAGTAGAGAATGAAGAATGTCTAATCACAAGAAATAGGAATGATAACCTTCTATCTCATAAATAAAAATTGGACTTACTCTATCACCATTTGGCATTTGACATTAAATGAACATTTACTCACTCCTAAGCTACAAAGATCACTAAGAATAGAATTAAACTTCCACTCCTAGCCAAAACTACATGGGTATAGATATGAGTCTACTAGTCTCTAAGATAACAAGCAAGGATGGATCAACTGGCTAAGGCACCAGTCTAGGAACTAGAGATCCAAGGTTCAAACCCTATTGTTCATAATCATGAAAGATGTGCAAATTTTGCCAAAGGACTACTAGAAAATCATCTAAAATAGTTAGCCTCATACCAACTTGTTGGCTCTTCTAGGCTTTGTAACCTCTCTAGCCCATAATCTTATGCCTTGATAACTTTAATCTAGCCAAATGATGCATTTCTTCTTGCCAATTTGAACCCTCTCCAAATGAGCTAACCTTGACTAACTTAGTTGATTGACTTCCAAATCCTTGACTAAATAGCAAATCAAGTTGAATTGAATGGATGTGAACTTCATTGTAACCTCTTTAACCTTTAATCTTTTGCCTCAAAACCTCTAATTTAGCCAAATGATGCATTTCTTCTTGCCAATTTGAACTCCCTCCAAATGGGATAACCTTGACTAACTTAGTTAGCTGACCTCTAAATCCTCCACCAAATAGCAAATCAAGTCAAATTGAATAAATGTGAACTTCCAAATCCCTAATTTGCGAGAAGTGGTTCTCAAATCCACCTCAAACTTTGCAATTTGCAACACCTAACTACCAATTCTATCTCTCATTATTACATCAGCCTTGTTGATCAATGAATTGAACACCCACTGCTCAATTCAATTTCATAGAATTTGGGTAGCACTTTTGCACATTGTCTACTCCAATATCAAAATCTAAAGAAAATCAAACAACATTTCTACACATGTTCCTCCTTTAAGAATCTAAGACCACAATTAAAAGTACCAATGATCAGCTGTCACATGGATTATTTAGTCTTGAGAGTGCTTCTACTTTTGTATGGTTTGCAATCTCTTTCTTGCTAGAGCAACTTGTTTACAATTGCTCCCAATGGTAGGCTCTTCTTGAGGGTTTTGTGTTGAGTTCCACGGGTTAACATTGACCTTCATGGGACTGTTTGTGTTTTGTTAAGTTTGGGTTTGTGGTTTTGGATCTGGTAGGGTTCATAGAATTGGGTCTGGTGGTGTTTGTAGAATAACCCACAAGTGATCCAACCGGACTCAAACTCGGGCATCCAGATCTCTGAATGGTGCCATTCACATAGACTTGAATGAGAGCCCCTAAAATGGAATCCTTCACTTGACACTATTCAAAGATCAGAATACACACATTCATTCACAAGGATCAACATATTCATCAGAAGACCAAGCCTTGCAGTTTATAACCTCTTTTGGGGAAAATCAAACAACTTTAAAACTATATAGTGACCACAACTAAACTCTCCAACTGTCCAAGCAACTCTTTCAAAGGACTTCTTCTCTACTCTATTCTGTCACAGTCAAGACAAACTCACTCTCAAATATTCTGTCTCTCCTATGTCTTTGTCCTACAAATTCAAATTTAACTCTATTCAGCCATATCAAACTTTGTTCAGTCCAGATCAAACCAATTTCAAAATTTCTTCTCTTCCCTTGCTTTTGACAAACCAAGCCACTTTGAAATTTTTTGCCTTTTCACTTTCCTATCACAGTCAAGCCAACTCACTCTCAAAAATTTCTGCCTCTTCACTTCTCCGTCACAATCAAGGCAACTCACTCTCAAAATTTATGCCTCTTCACTTTCCTATCACAATCAAGCCAATTCACTCTCAAAAGTTTCTGCCTCTTCACTTCCCCGTCACTATCAAGGCAACTCACTCTCCAAATTTCTGCCTCTTCACTTTCCTGTCACAGTCAAGGCAACTCACTCTAAATTTTTTGCCTCTTCAGTTTCCTCTCTATCCAATCAAAGCCACCTTGAGAATTTCTTTCTGCAATTGTCTTGCTCGGGCCCTAAGCTTCTCTCAAATTTGCCTACACAGCAAGCACTTTGTTCCTCTCCTTCTGTCCTGTCAAAGCCACTTTGGGAATTTCCTTCTGCTATTGTCCTGCTAGTCCTTTCACTTCAAAATTCCTATCCCTCTTGTTACCAATCACCAAACCCAAAGCTCCTAGAAATTGCTTCCTCTGCTCAGTCTAGACTTTCCTCTCAAAGGTTCCCCTGTCCAAATCTCACTTTCTCTTTGATTTCCTCATGCTTGTCACCTCTTGCCCAAACTTCTCTATCCTTCTTGTCCTTTGATCCTTCACTCCTCTCTATCTTGTCCCAGCCAAGCCTTTCACATAAACCTCTTCTCTCTATTTTTCCTCTCTCTTTGCCCAGGTTCTCTAGCTCTTACACAACCCTCCACCACATTCAAAATTCTCTCTCTTCTCCCCTATGTCTTGCACAAAACCCTTCACATTCAATTTTTCTCTCTTTTTCTAGGCTTTCTAGCTCCTGCACAGCCCTTCATAGGCAAAATTCTCTCCCTTCTGCAATTCAATCTCTCCAACTCTCACATTCAATTTCTCTCTCTCTTTAGGCATTCAAACTTTTATACAGCCACAAGCTATCCCTTCAAAAACCTTTTCTAGCCTTCACATGCAATTTTTCTCCCACCGTCTAGATTTTCAAGCTCTTGCACAACCACAAGCTACTCCTTCCAAAACCCTCTCCTCTTCCCTTTTCTTTCCAATCCTTCACATTCAATTTATCTCTCCTCTGTCCAAGCACAAGTTCAATTTTGAAATCTCCTCTCTTGCTGTCCAGCCTAGCCTTGTCTCTCTCTCAAAAATTCTTCCCTTCTCCTCACTCTTCCTCTATCTTGCCAAAGCCAATTTCAAAAATCTCCTTTCATGCTATCCAAGCCCAGCCCTCTCTCTCTCTCTCTCTCTCTCTCTCTCTCTCTCTCTCTCTCTCTCTCTCTCTCTCTCTCTCTCTCTCTCTCCTTCTTCACATTTGATTTTCTCTCTTCTCTATGTCCAGCACAACCACCCTTACACATTCAAAAATCACTTCCTTGCAATTCTCTTGCACAAAGCATTCATTCTTTCCTGAAAATTTGCCTTCCAGCAGCCACTCACAAACCCTTCATTCTTCTTGCAAAAGTTGCCTTCATGTAGCCCTTCACAAACCCTTCATTCTTTCTTGCAAAAATTGCCTTCATGTAGCCCTCACAAACCCTTCAGCCTTTCCTGCCAAAATTGCCTTCTTGCAGCCCTCACAAACCCTTCACTCTTTCGTGCAGAAAGTGCCTTCCTACAGCCCTTCACAAACCCTTCATTCTTTCATGCAAAAATTGCCTTCCTATAGCCCTCACAAACCCTTCACTCTTTCCTGCTCCCCTCTTCCTTCCTTTCATTTTCCTCCACTTTCTTCCTCTTTCCTCCGGCTGTCCAGCTCCTCTTTCCAGAAAATTCACACCTCTTGTCTAGCCCAAAACTCTTTTCTCAAATTTTCCTGCCCCTTTTTGGCCAAAGCCCTTCCTTTGAGAAAACACTGTCAGCCTCTTCTTCAAGCTGTCTCTTGAAGTAAAAAAACAAACCCCTTTCTCTCTTCTGTCCTTCAAGGCATTCTCTCAAAGCTAAAAGACTCCTTTCTCTCTTTTGTCCTTCATGGCACTCTCTCGAAGCTAAAAAGAAACTCCTTGCTGTTGCCACTCCTTCCCAATCTTAAAAGGTACAAAATGCAGAACCCTTTCTACTATCCGCTATCATCAATCTACTTCTAATCATTGGTTTGATAGAATACCCAATTCCTTTGCTACTTGCTTAGATATGCAATTCTCTAAATTTCTAGAATCAACCTAAATCCTACAACCCCAATTAGATATTGTACCTTGCAAGTGAAGCAAACTTGCATAGGTCGATCCTTCAATCCCATTGGAACTAATCAAGCTCCCAATAGGCGGCTTGAAATCTCCTATTGGGATTCCTTGTTTCCTTGATCATTTTTTTCCAATTGGGCAACTTGTCAAGGTTGCCTATTACTAAGTGGACATTCATCAATATGATGTTCAACTTTGCAACAATAAAAACAACCTCCATTTTTTTGTAATCTTTCTCTATCTACTATACTAAGTAGTCTCCGTTGAATAACATCAATCTCCATTGGTGCTGGTTCTTCCACTTGTGCATAGTGTACTTGTAAAATTTGTGTAGGACAAGGTCAAGACCAAATTATCGCAACCAAGGAATCAAAGTGCTCAGCCAATTGCATGGCTTCTTCTATGTTTTGTGGATCTTGCATGGTCACCTCTTATTTGGTTCGTGACTTCAATCCCCACACAAATCAATCTAGAACTTCACCTACTTGTATATCTGGAATTTGCATGATGATGTTCTGAAATTGTGTGATGTAGCTCCTTATTGAGCCAATCTGCTTCAAATCCAACAATTTATCTTGTACGGCTCAAGTGACATTTATAATTTGAAATTGACCAAGTATTGCATCATTGAATTTGGCCCATGTCAAAATTGGTGTAACAATCTATCGTTCAACTTGCTCCACTCGGAATCACCACCAAAGTTTTGCAACACCATCCAATTGGCTAGAAGCCAAGAGAATATGTTTTTGTTCATCTTGAAGACTGGTGGCTTCAGAGTAATACTTGTAGTCAAACACAAACTTCTCCATTGTGCCTGGAAGATTCTTGCCTTCAAACACCTTGGGTTTTGGAAATCAAATGCAATCTTCTCCATCTGGAACTAGCATTTTTTTTCTATATGTTCTCATCGTTGCTGGTCTTGTTCATCCAACAATCGAGTAAGGTGCTTGATTTGTTGATGCATTGCAAAGATAAAGTCTGGTATTACCACCATAGCTACTACTCTATCCCAATACTCCCAATTTATCTAATTGATTAACACATAGATGCAACACGTCCACCGTTCTCCATAAAACCAAAAGTATCAAGGGTTCCTCAAACAAGGTGATCATATGCAAAAAATCCTACACAAAATGCAAGGTGATGAATTGTGTGAAATGATGCTTGGGTAATATCTGGAATGAAAATCCTAATGGTTTTGCAAAAGTGGATTTTGTGGTCCATAAATTCCATCCATCTCATTCTTGCTTTGATACCAATGTAAAAGACCAAGACCGAGGAGAGAAAAAGGAGAATGGAAGCTCACATTGGGACATTGGAATGAGGGAAAACTCCAAATGCCTAGCATGAACTTTGGCCTTGGTATTTATAGATAGCATACAAAGCCCTTGAGAAGCTTCTCAAGAAGCTTCCTTCTAGAAGTCGCCTACTTGGCATGCAAGCTAAGCTAGTTAGAAGCTTCTAGAAGATTCCTTCTAGAAGCTATTTACTTGAGGTGCAAGCTAAGCTAGCCAAGATGCTTCCTAATAAGCTTCCTAGATACTTCCAGAATATTCTAGGCTAATTTGTCTTATTTGCTACTTTGTTAGCCCTACTAACTTCATCGCTAAACTCCATATTGTTACAAAAGAGTTGTTCCAACACATGGGGGGTCTGCCATGGATGTCTATCATGAGTTCAAGAGAGCTCACTTGGAGGAGATCAAGCTATGGAAACAATATTGGTCTCTAAATTACATCTCCATCACTTCAAACTCAATTTCTAAGGAAAGATTGGTAGTATCCATGAGTTCTAGCTCTAGTAGTGTTGGTAACCCAAGTGGAGGTGCATTGGTTGTAGATGATGCTACTACAAGTGGATGTACCACTATAAGAGGTGGTGTAATACCAAGGTTTAACCCCATGGTGTAGTTCTTTTAGTGTTTGAGGCAAAACTACCAAGGAGTACAAATTGATAAGTTTCAACTTATCAATTTGTTTGCTTGTATCAAGAGCTTGCAAGAGTCCTAGCGTAAGTTTAATACTAAGAGCTAGCTATATGATCTAGATGTGAAATTTGGTTTGGTAACATTTGGAATGATGTTATATATGATGGACAAAATAGATCAGATAGATAGTATCACCAAAAGAATACTTCTACTAATAAGATAGAAAACTAAAATAGACTTTAAAACCTTAGAACTTATAGCTAGACATATGATTTAAAGGTGAGAATTGGTTTGATAACATTTGGAAGGATGTTACACATGATGGACTAAATAGATCAGAAAGAGGTATCACCAAAAGTAGACTTCTACTAAAAGAGTAGGAACCAAAATATGCCTAAAATCTTTGAAGGCAATTTCAAGGCCTAAATGGATGAATTGGGCCTAAAAAATGTGTAGATTCCCCTTTTCTAACAAAAGAAAAATTAGCCTTCCTACTCCCTCTTTTGTCTCATTAAGAGCTTTTCCATGGTACCTCACCCATGTGATTTTAAGATTCCTATGGAAGATTCCCTATCAGATTCCCTTTGGTCAAAGCTTGTTTGGCCAACCAGATAGGACCAAGATTGACATGTCATCCATCCAAGTAAGTTATCCAAGGGTAGAGCTTGCTGACATGTCACCTATCCATGTGCCTAATCCTATGGTGGAGCTTCCTTGGAGAAGATCTTCTTTATCTATATAATAAAGAGAAGGTACTCCTTTGGGGCATCGGAGGATTGAATGTGAAATTTATGTTTTCTCACTTCTCTTGTCCTTGGAGTATTACAATGGTATCAGAGCAAATTTTTTAATCCAAGAGAGTGGATCACCCCTCTTGGAAGAGCACAAACTACTAAAACCAAATAATTTGAGGTGGAGAACATAGAGTAATTGCCAAATTTGGGAAGGGCTTCAGAGAGCGGATGCGATGGATGCACTAAGAGGACCATTTCCTGCACCTAGCTTCCCATTCTTGAATCCATTCCACATCAAGATTATGTAAATCCAATGTGAGCAAATGAGATTATTGTTAGTTTATCACTTTGGAGCAGAATTCATGGATAGAGTAATGAACTCACCAAACCCAATGATTCTTCTTGTGGTGGTATACAAAAAAGAGTGGAATTTGACAATTCTAATATGATGTTATGGATATGAATGTCCCAAATCCTTTTCCCTTTCAACACTCAAGTAGAAATTTGTTATGTAATGAGACCAAAAGTGATGTTTAGAGATTTCATGGTTAGAAATTTTGGAGAGGAGTATTATCAATACTGATAGCTTCTAAGATCCCAATGGTAGTCGTAATAGTGTGTGCACCCTCTAGAGTGATCATATTAACTCTCTATTGAAGTAGATAGTAGCAATTGAGTGTTGAAAGGAAGAGGATTTGGGACATAGATCTGTAGTTGCAGTAGCTGGTGCAAGGAATGCAAGGATGTTGAACAAATTTTGAGAGATGACCATGGAGGCATTACAAGGTCAAGTGCAGATCCTTAAGAATAATCAAGCAATGCAAGAAGAAGAGCCGTCTCAAAACCCAGTACCTACAACTGAAGTACTTGGAGAGGCACCCGTGCCTATGAACCCAATCAATGATGAAGTCACATTGCTACTCAAGATGAAGAAGACCTGCAAGATAGAGCCTTACAAGGGGCAATGTATGATGGGAGTAATGGAGAACTGGATCTCAAGAATGAATCAATCTTTTTGATTGTTTGCAACAAAGATCACTAAGCATGCTACAGGTGTGTTTGCACGTCAGTTCTTGACCAATAAAGCCCTCATATAGTACGATGCTTAGGAATGATCCATGTTGGCAGAGAGAAGGGAGGTCATGTAGACAACAATGCAAGAAGGATTGTTGAAGAATTTCCAATCGGTGGATTTTGTGCAGATGGCCCAAATCTAACTATGGGAATTGGAACAAAAGAACAATGTACAAGAGTATGTGGAGGCATTTGGATCTACAAGTTGCAATAACCAACATGAGTCTAGAAGAGGCTCTTGATAATTTCAAATGAGGGTTGAGGGAGCGGATTTGCCAAGAAGTCATGGTACAAAATCCTTGCACAATATTTGAAGTCATTGCTTGTGCATAGAGAATAGGAGGGGCATTGGGTGGAGGTGAAGGAGTAGTTCCACCTCAACATTATTGGGCAAAAATGCCACACATGGGTGGATCAGTACCAATGGAATTGGGCAACCTTTGGTTTTGAGACTGAGGAGCACTATCGCTTCAAGGAGAGCGTGGATAGGTAGAAGAACGGAGAGATAGAGTCCCACAAGGAGAAGGAACTTGAGGAGAACAATACCTTTGTTACAATTTTAGCCATATTGTGCACATATCTACCAACTATCATGCTTGTCTCCTTAGAAGCCCTTGGCCTTCATACATGCAATCTTTGAACAACATGGAGAGACGCATTGAAGAGGAGGAGGTAGAAATCACTTTGGAAAACAAAGATCACTAATAAATATACCTTGTGGCCTTATTGGCTCAATAAGGAAGCAAAGAAGCAAGAGAAGGAAGAAGACAAGTGCGCAAAGGTCCCAAAAGGCAACCTTGCAATTGATTATCATGAATGGAGTACTAAAAGGCAATCAAGTGAGAGTATTAATAGATCCGAAAGCAATAGAGAATTTCTTGTTTCACTCTGTTGCAATAAGATTGGGAATGGATCTAGAGAGAGATGAGAGCAAAGAATTAGAGTAACCTAATGGGCAAATAGAGAGGATTGAATCATTACCTAGACGTGTAACACTCTATGTAGGAGAATATCTAGAAGCAATTGAGTGGCAAGTGATACAATTAGCTCATTATGATGTAATCTTATGCATGCCATGGATGGAGCATTACACTTCTATGGTAGATTGGAGGAAGAAAGTAGTGAGCAATGGTTGATCATTGGGGTTAAAAAAAATCACACAGGAAAGAATTACCTCTCTATGTCATAGGGACGGAAAATATTTGTAAGACCAATAGATGTTTTGTGGGTCTAATAAGAGAAGTCCAGAGTGCACAACCCAATGGAAAAATTCCTAAGAAATTGAAGGATATAGAAGATGAGTTTCAAGATGTCTTTCCTGATGATCTACCCTTAGGATTACCACCAAAAAGGAGAGTAGATCATAAAATTGAGACACTTCCAGAGAAGACACCTCCTTGTAAGGTCCCATATCACCTATCACCTCATGAGTTGGAGGAGTGTAAGACTCAAATTGAGGATATGTTGCAGAAAGTGTTCATCCAACCCAACATATCACCATATGGCTCCTATCTTGTTTGTGAAGAAAAAGGATGGTACAATGCGCATGTGCATTGACTATCAAGGTCTTAATCAACAAATAGTGAAGAAAAAATACCCCTTACTTTGCATGTATGACCTATTTGATGAACTCCATGGAGAAAGATACTTCACCAAAGTGGACTTGCAGAGCGGTTACAATCAAATCCAAATTGCATAGGAGGATGTGTACAAAACTACCATTTGAACCAAGTATAGCCACTTTGAGTATCTTGTGATGCCTTTTGGCCTCACCAATGCACCTACAACTTTCATGAGTCTAATGAATGACATATTTCATCCATATTTGGATAATTTTGTTATTGTCTTCTTGGACAAAATCTTATTATGTAGTAGCATGATGATGGAACACAAACAACATCTTCAAGAAGTCATCCAGATTCTAAGACAAAATTGATTGTATGCCAAAATCTCAAAGTGCAAGTTTGGCAAGTCTGAAGTAGACTACTTGGGGCATAGAGTAAGTGCAGAGGGTATTCAAGTATTATAGATAAAATAGAGGTCATTCAAAATGGAGTGCCCCAAAAGATCAGACTCAACTTCAAGAGCTTCTTGGGGTTGACAAGATTTTATCGTCAATTTGACAAGGACTTCTCCAAGGTTGCATAGCCTTTAATGACACTACTTGGCAAGAGGAAGAAGTGGACATGGGGAACCACATAAGAGTTGGCTTTTCAAGAATTGAGAGCCACCTTGCTACATGCACCAATCTTGAAGTGGTATGACCCAAAACTTCCAATCAAGTTGGCTATAGATGCATCAAGCATAGCAATAGGAGCAGTCCTACAACAAGAGTGGCATGACGGATGGCATCTAATTGCATATTTCTCTTGAAAGTTGTTATCAATAGAACACAACTATCATACCACAAAATGAGAAGAGCAAGCCATTGTCCTTGCAACCAAGCATTGGAAGCACTATTTGGGCAAGAAGGCATTTGTAGTAGAGATATACCACAAACCTCTAGTCTACCTTGAGACATAGAAAGATCTATCTCATTGCCAAATTCAATAGGCAGAGTGGCAACAATGCTTCAACATGAAAATCACCTATGTGGAAGGTAATAAGCAACTTGCAGATGCATTCACTTGCATGTCGATGGCAAACCATTTGGTGGTAGAGGTTAAGATTAACCCTAAATTTTGGCTAGAGATTTTGGCTACTACAAAAACTGATTCATAGAGTGTAATCATCCAAAGGTATCACCAACACCCAAGGATTCACTTTTGTGATGGCAAATTATGGATCCTAAATGTTCTAGAATTATGCACCACCATTCTAGCAGAATGTAATGATTTGGCCATTACAAGTCATGTCAGAGTGGACAAGACATTGGATGCAGTCTAATGAGCAACGACATGATGGACTATATATAGAGCTACCTACTTTGTCAGCAAAATAAAGCTTCTAATCAAGCTCTCGCAAGGCTCCTTCAACCTCTCCCCACTCCTACATAACATTAGGAACAAGTGAGTATGGATATCATTTATGAATTACCCAAGACCACCTCAAGGTTTGACTCCATCATGGTCTTTGTGGACTAGCTCAGCAAAATGATTCATGTACGCCCTACCACCAAGGATGTGACCGCTACACAACTAGCTCAATTATACTTATATGCAGTCTTCTCTCACCATGGCTTGTCTTGAGTACTCATCATTGATAGAGGCACTCAATTCACCAATTTGTTTTGGCAAACACTCTTTGGGTTCTTCAAAACCAAGTTGGCCATGTCCACAACTTACCACCCACAAACAGATGGACAATAGAGCAGGCTAATTGCAATATTGAAGACATGTTGCACGACTTTACCTTAGAAGAGCAAGAGAGGTGGGACATCCTACTCCCCTTGGTGGAATTTTCTTATAACAATTTGGTGAATGCATCCACCCATATCACTCTATTCTTCCTCATGTATGGTGAGCATCCCTTCACACCTTCTAGCTTGATGAAGATCCGTCCAATGGCTACCAAGGTCAATGTAGTCAACACATTTGTTTGTAGAATCCAACAAGGTGTGGAGAGCGCCAAACATAGATTGTAGATTGCCCAAAATCAACAAAAGTAGTATGTCGATACACACCGTAGGCACATGGAGTTCAATGTTGGGAATCTAGTGTGGCTGTTTACAACCAACCTCACATTAGTTGGCCCTCATAAGCTCAAACCTTGTTTTATTGGGCATTTTCTATTCTTTGTTGAGTCGGCACTGTGGCCTATCACCTTGAGCTACCACCACACATGAAGATCCATCCATTGTTCCATGTTTCCTTACTATGAAAATATGCTCCTTGATCAGGCCACTATAATTTCACACAAGAATTTTGACCTTGTTCTACACTCATTGATGGCACGGAGGAATATGAAGTGGAGTGTATCCTCCAAAAATGCATACGTGGTACTCGCCATCCACGGGTGGACTATCTGATATAGTGGAAAGGTTACCTCCTCTATGAGACAACCTGGGAGCCTGCTGCCAATTTGACACATGCACCGGTATTGGTACAAGCATTTGAGCAACAAGTGGACAACAAGGACGTTGCATTTTAAAAGGAGGGAGGGTTGTAATACCAAGAGCTAACCATATGATCTAGATGTGAAATTCAGTTTGGTAACATCTGGAATGATGTTATACATGATGGAGAAAATAGATCAAATAGAAGTATCACCAAAAGAGTACTTCTACTAATAAAATAGAAAACCAAAATATACTTGAAAACCTTAGAACCAATAGCTAGACATATGCTTTAAAGGTGAGAATTGGTAAGATAACATTTGGAAGGATGTTACACATGATGGACTAAATTGATCAAAAAGAGGTATCACCAAAAGGAGACTTCTACTAATAGAGTAGGAAATATGCCCAAAATCTTTGAAGGCAATTTCAAGGCCTAAATAGATGAATTAGGCCTAAAAGATGTACGGATTCCCCCCAAATGGAGGAGAGGTTGGCCTTCCTTCTTCCTATTTTGTCTTGTCAAGAGCTTTCCAATGGTACCTCACCCACATGATTTTGAGATTCCTATAAAAAGATTTGCTAAAAGATTCCATGTGGTCAAAGCTTGTTTGACAAACCAGGTAGGACCAGGACCAACGTGTCACCCATCCAAGAAAGTAATCCAAGGGTGGAGCTTGCTAAAATGTCATCTATCCATGTGCCTAATCCTATTGTGGAACTTCCTTGGAGGAGATCCTCTTTGTCTATATAATAAAGAGAATGTGCTCCTTTGGGGCATCAAAGGATTGAGTGTGAAATCTGTGTTTTCTCTCTTCTCTTGTCCTTGGAGTATCACAAGAAGGCTAGAGAGGGCATACATAAGGTATACACTTGAATGAGATGGCTGATCAATTTCACTCAAGGAGTTATTGAGGCCTAGATAGTCCAATTTTGGTACTAGATCTTGGGCAAGGAGTTGTGACATAGAGTACATGATGCTATGTAATTACAAACTACCTCGCCTTCTTTGGTGGTGGTCTTTAGTTTGGTTGAGGGCATTGAGATCAACATGGTGGAGGAGAGAGTGGTGACATTTGAATTTAGTAGGGAGACCTCATCCATAGTTGTTATTTGTTCTAAGGTGCACTAGAGTGCACCACACTATGTTTGCTTCCATGGGCAAAGTGGATATCCTAAATCTTATGGAGTGAGTGGAGGGCCTAGTGCAACTAGATCCTTACCTTCATTTTTTGGTCAACAACAACCCATGAGTGGTGGTGTTGCTTGTTGGACTTGTGGTGGATCTCATCACAAGAGAGAGTGCAGTCAAGGTAGTAGATATGATACCTTTGGTGCATCACAACCACCATGGAGATACTGTGACCATTGCCATAGAATTGGTCATAACAATGACCAATGCTTTGACATTTACTTGGAATTATGGAGTAATAGGAATGTTATGGCAGGTGGTAGAGAAGCTCTAGGTCATGGAGGATGAGGTGGTGGTCAAAAACCCACACTTGGTAGGGGCCCAATACCTACCCTTGCTTCTAATATAGCTATGGCTACTCAGATTGAGCAGTTGGAGCATCGATTCATTAGCATGGCCATAGTTCAAAGAAGATCAGATCTGAGTGTTGAGGCTTCCACTTCTTATGTTGGTGGTAGAGACATCTTGGACTTTACGTGCAGTACTAGTAACATAGGTAGATACATCTGCCACAATGACTAGGAGTGCAGTATGTAATCTAGAGCCTAAAGGAGCATCAATGGAGTTGGATTCACAATGAAGAAAGGTTGGTAGATAGGTTAGACTTCCCTTGTCTTTCACACTCTCTAAGGCTTTACAAATAACATCCATGGCTCTAAAACATCCTAGTGTAAGTTTGGTTGCTGGTGATGGAATGTGTGATGGACTAGATGCTAGTGAGCCACCTGCTACTACACAGAGTGAGTCTAGCATGATGTTAGGAGCGGCATAGTTGATTATGTGCTTCTTTTTGTTCTTAGTTAGTGATATATTTACATTGGGAGTTGACCTAAATCCAATGGTTGTCAAGCTGCCACACTTTGTGAGAGTAAGGATGATGTGGTTCTTTTTTCTAGAGTATAAGTGGTCAATAGAGGAGTTAACTTGGTGGAGGAGCATATGATCCACTCAACAACCAATGGTTTATGATAAGCAATAATAGTTAGGTTGGAGGAGTTATCGACTAGACCTACCTTTGAGCAAGCTCAATTCACACCTAGAGTTGTTCTATTAGATAACTAGAGGGAGATTTTACATTTGATGGGACTTTCAAGGAAGGTCTATATACCATAATGGGTCTTATTAGACTTTGGTGCATATCTCCTTATGTTAGGGAAGGCTACTATCATCAACCTTGAGCTACAAAAGACTAATGTGGAGAGGTGTCTATTCTAGATCCAAACATCTCTAAAGGGTGGTTCTACACAATACATCATATGTGGAGAGCTCATTGCTAAATTCAGCTTGGTTGTCCAATTGATAGCTCTATGGTGAGAGCTCAAGCCATTGCAACAATAGCAAAGTCATATGATGTGCTAGTTGGTGGAGTAGTGTTATACCCCATGGGTTTCAATAATGACTATTGGGAGGCAACAACTTCCTATAGGCCAAGCTGGCAATCAGGTGAGGGATGGGTATTGTAATCTTCTAAGGATAAGAGATCTTAAGAAAAACACAAAAACACAAGCTTCATATTCAATCCTTCGATGCACCAAAGTAGCACATTCTCTTTATCATATAGCAAAGAGGATCCTCTAAAGGAAGCTCCACCCTTGGATAAGATACATGGATTGGTGACATGTCAACAAGCTTCATCCTTAAATTAGTTGCATGCATAGGTGACATGCTGGTTCTAATCTTATTTGGTTGGTCAAACCATCTTTGACTTGAAGGAATCTTCCTATAACAATCTTCAAATCACATGGGTGAGCTACCATTAGAAAGCTCTCAATGAGAAAAACTTGGGGGAGGAAAAGGCCAGCCTTTCTTTCACTTGGGAGTGGGAAAATTGCACATTTTTGAGGCCTAATTAATTTGTTGAGGCTTCCAAAATTGACCCTAAAGTTGTTAGGCTATTCTTAGCTCTTGCCTTATAAGTAGAAGTACTCTCTTGGTGATACCTCTATCTAATCTACTTAGTCTATATCTATAACATCCTCCCAAATATTACCAATCTAATTTTCACCTCTAGATCATATGTCTAGCTATTAGTATTACATTTAAAAGCTATTTTTGGCTCTTGCTCTAATAGTAGAAGTGCTCTTTCTATGCCACCTCTATTTGATCTACCTAGCCCATCATATCTAACATCTTTTTAGATGTTACAAAGTCAATTTTAACCTCTAGATAATATATATAGCTTTTGGTATTACAAGTATGTTGCTTATTAGTGTGCTTTAGTAGTTGCAATCTTGGTTCACTACAATCAAGGACCATGGTATCAATTTTAGCTTTTAGTGGTTTTGTTACTTCCCTTGGTAACTTATTGGAGTGGAACACCCATGTGAAATATAATCCAATACCAAAGGAGATCACTTAGATTTGGAGTACAAATGAGATTGTTCTATCCACCTTAGATGTTCCATTGTGGAGTTTTGAGGAGGCATTGCAACAACATGCAAATCAATTTGTGCAGTAAGCTTGGAATGGAGCCTTTGTACCACCAAGAGACCACTATGAAGATGAGCCTCCAGAGTCTATTCCCTTATCACCTTTTGATACCATACTTCTAGCTTGGTAATATCAAGTAGAGTGAATATGTCTATTATCAAGTAGAGAGAATATGTCTATTGGAGTTGTTTGGTAGGATTATCATTAGACTAGCTACGGTACTACAAGCAAGTTTATGGGTTTAGAGATACTTGTATTTGGAGAGAGATCCACATCATATGGCACACTTGGCCTATCAATATCCTAAGTTATTATTGTTGTCAACAATTAGGGGTTACTAGAAGACCTTACCAATAGACATTTCCTTGCTGACGACATAGGATTTGGAGAGACTTGGTCCCATTCATTTGGTGATTTTTGGATGCCCATGTTTAGGACATAGTTCTACTGGTCAAGGTCAAGGTCTATAGGATCCTTGTTCTAGTGTGTTTTGGGAGATGTTGCATATCCTATGACATTTCTAGGTTTATCAATCTGTTTTTCCAACCTACATTTTGGAGAAAGTCCCTTTGATGGATGATTCTCATACACAAGTGGTGGCAAGTACACATCAAGTGCATTATTGGATGGGATCATAAGCTCTTTTTTCTTTGTCTTTGGTGGATGAACCTCTTAACTAAAGAGGTTCTACAATGTGCTTATGATGGGATTCAATGACAAGACCAACTTACTATCAATGATATTTTGGATGTTGGATGCTAGTCTCAAATGGTTATAGTGGCCAATATGTCACCTATGATAGTGGTGAACCTTTTTGTATGGCCCAAAGTAGCTTTACACACACTTATGAGTTTACCAAGCTCTCATGCTTTTCAAGAGGGAGGTGCTGGACTTATTTGGGACTCAAGTTATAGTAGTTAGTGGAGGTCATGCAAAGGGTTTTTGTACTGGTATTATCACTATTATAGTAGTGTTAGAGGCATCTAGGTGTTAGGTATTAGTTCATGCTATGGACCTAAAATTTTTTAACTTGGATTGTGAACCTTGGCTTGGTTGAGAAGCATAGGATACGTTTGTTAGACATCACCACTCAAAACACTTGTGAGCTTTGTGCATATCAAGACAATTCAAGCACATGTTGGGAGCAATGGACCTACTAAGTATGGTATTCTTGGGACATTGCTCATATCTACTAGTGGTCTACTTAGGGATCGATCCAAATGAGCATGGTCTACTTTGGGTTACACCCTTGGTCTACTTGGGATGTAGCTAGAGGACGTATAGAGCTTGCAGGCAAAGTAGAGGGAGTTTTTTACACTAAGGTTGGGGAGTCTAATGGTTGGGGGCATGACATTACTACTCCTTAAGGCCTAGTTTAGTCAATT
The DNA here is from genome assembly GCA_948567375.1 of Lunularia cruciata. Classification (NCBI taxonomy): domain Eukaryota; kingdom Viridiplantae; phylum Streptophyta; class Marchantiopsida; order Lunulariales; family Lunulariaceae; genus Lunularia; species Lunularia cruciata. Next base: position 38,516,821 of record OX419758.1, read on the forward strand.
AATGCATCTTCCACTCCTACATGAGTTATAAAGGATACTTGGGAGCCAAACATTAAATCCAAGCTTATAGGAGGAGAAAGACAAAGAGTTTGGAGGTTCTTGAGGAGCTACATGAGTTGTTTTGCCTTCAATATAAAGAGTTTAGGTGCTCTAAAAGGACCTCATATTTGGATTGAGTTGACTAGTGATGCATCAATGTTTTGGTATCTTTACAAATATAGTGACATGGAGAGAGCATTGATTCAAAGTTGGAATAAAGAGCTTTCTGAGGCTGGTTTGGTAGAGATTTCACATGGAGAGTATGCTTTAGCTATAGTGAGTGCTAGCCAAGAAGGATATGCATAGCAATTGCATAGATTGGCAAATGTGTGGAGATTTTGTCCTATCAGTCAACATATTAGGGCTGATTGGTATGCCATGCCTACACCAAGAGAGCTATTTGATGCAATTTGGTATGAAAAAGTCTTCACTACCTTGGATCTTTAAGCATGGTATAATCAATTGCTAATTAAAGAGGAGGACAAGACCAAGATAACATTTTGGGCTATTGATCCTCACGATAAGCATATATTATATCAATAGAAGTTCTTACCATTTGGGTTAAAGAATACTTTTTAACTTTATTTACCTTTTAGCCTAGTAATTTGAGTTACTCTAGTAATTAGTAACTTTGGTGCGTAACTATTCCACAAGTATATAAACTATGGGTGAGGAGGTACTCATCATCCTTTCATTTACAACTATATCTCTCTCATTGAGTTCTCTTGTGAGCAATGTCTTGAGTCTTGGAGTGTTAGCCTTGGAGGAGTAGGATGAAGTTGGGGTTCCTTGCTTTCTTAGTCCATGGTGCGCTACCATAATAGCCATCAAAGGTTCATCTTGAGTGAGAGATAGGCCACCTCACATTTTTGGTTTCATTACCAAGACCTCTCTAGAAGGCAAGATAATGTTCCGCGTACAATTCTATATTAGACAAAAGGAGGCTATGAGAGCTCACTTGGAGAGAACTTTAGGGGAGGAGAGGGCTGGACTTATGTTAGAGAACTTGGACCCATTTTTATACCTTGTAGTTCATTATGATGTCTTTGAGGTGATTTTGTACATCTTGTATACTTGAGAGCATGTGGAGAGATTGTGTGAGGTGGATTGCAGATTTTGGGGATTAAAGTGATTGTGAGCAAAATCTCAAGTTTGAGATCTGGATTTGAAATTTCTACACATGATAGCTTGGGTTATCTTTAAGTTAGCACACTTGAAATTATTGTGAGAGCTATTATGCACACTAGGCTAGAATTTTCAAAAGTTGATAAGGTAAACTACTCACGCAATTGCATGCTCTTTGGAAAATTTTACATAGTCTATCATTTCTTCAATTTTTAGCGGATTTTCTGAAAATTTCCAAGAAAATTCAGTGCATTGTATCCTACCAACTGACACAAAAAATAGAGAGAGAGAGATTATTCTTGTGTAGAGAGTTATGAGTTTTCAAAGTGAGTGGGGTGGTTTTCAGACCAAATCTGAAATATGTGTGCTGAATAGAAAGGTGTCTAGGTTAAATGGCTTGATAAAAAGATCTAAATTTTTCAAGGAGGGACACATTTTTTTGAAAGTTAGAGTCCAGATTTTTCATAGTGTTGAGGAAGGGTGGGGATGATGTGGAGACTACTATGATTGGTATAGGAGCTTTGCTCACCAAGAATTTTGTGGGAGTGTTGAGACCAAAAATTAAAAGCAAGGTGAAATATGAGAAACCTTCTTCCAAGGTTGAAGCTATCAAGATTGCAATTTGTATGGAGGAGAGTTTGGAAGGAAATGAGAGTGATTTGGTGGTGAAGGAGGTTGAACATCCTCCTCAAGGCTACAAGTATGGGAGAACTTCTAATAGTTTGGTGGCAAGGGTTGCACTACAAGTAGTAGTTGCTCCAATTCTTGCACCTCCACCAAAAGATCCACTTCAAACCATCACAAAACAACTTACAGATCTCAAGATCAATGTGGTGCAACTATGTGAGAAGAGAGAGGTGGATCAGAATGTAGGGAGAGGGCCTAGGAGTTATGGAAACTATCCATATAGAGGAGGCCAACCAGCCAACAATTTCAATGATAGAAATTGTTTGGTTGTAGAGGAAGAGACCATATCCAAAGGAATTGTCCATATTCCACTTACCATGGAGGAAGGGATTATGAGAGAGCCAATCAAGGGAAAGAGGGAGGTAGTGAAATCCAAGTGGTTCCTAATCCAAAGAAATGTAAGGGGATAGCATCCATAGATGTGGTTGAGAGCAAGTATGAGAAGGGAGAGTGCTCAAACTCCCAAGGGTCTTAATTTGGAGCTTGTGGCACAAGAGAAGAAGAGAGCTCATTTTGCAAAGGATGTTCACTCTTCTCAAGGATTTACTCCACGTAAGGATATTCCTATGTCTATTAGGATCACTTGCACCTCAACACCATCAACAACAAAGACTCCAAGGAAGAAGTTGGGGATGGAGGACTTCTTGATTTCAAAGCAACAATGGAAATACAATATGTTGGAGGATGTTGGTAGTCACAAGGCTAACATCACAGTGGGCCAATTGATTACTTTGAACCCTACTTTGAGAAAGGAGCTTAGAGGTGATTTGAGTTCTACAAGGAGCAAGAGGAAGAAGAAGGCAAAAGCTCCAATATCAATGGGGGTGGTGGATGCCAAGCCAACACCATGGGAAGCTTGTGAATATGCCTCCAAGATTGATGTGAGAGTGAATGGTCACAACATCAAAGATGGATTGGTTGATGGAGGATCAACACTGAATGCCATATCAAAAAGGTTGATGAAGAAGTTGGGTATGATACCTTCTAGACCTTCAATGTTTGTGGTGAGCATGGCAAACAAGCAACAAGTTTGACCAGTAGGGGTGATGGATAAGGTGGTAGTTTCAGCTATGGGAGTTTAAAATCTCATGACTTTCTAAGTCTTGAAGGATTCAAGCTATGACTTACTTCTTGGGAGGCCATGGTTGAGAGAAACACACCAAATTGATCGATGACACAAAGGGTACTTGAGGATTGGACCATCAAACCATAGAGTAATAGTTCTTATGACTAACACCACCAACACTTCATATTCAGATACACCATCTTCTGATTATTGGGAATCAGATTCTGAAGAAGGAGCTTCACGTGTGGACACAAACATGGAAAAGGAGACTTCCACGGAGGAGGATGAATCTAAATCTGATTCAGATGTGTATCCCTTGTGTGCTATGGATTTTGAACCTAAGCTTGAGGTTTTGAAGGACCCAAATAAATCACCATTGACACTTGAGGAGATAGAGAGGAGGTTATCTACCCTCAAGTATGGCCCAAATGTTACCAAGGAGGAGAAGGTGAGATTTGAGGAGATTTTCCGTAAGTTCATCCATGTGTTTGCTTTCAATTACAAAGATCTAAAGGAAGTCACCTTTGAGGAGCACAAGATAGAAATAGAGTCACATGCAAGACTAGTCCACCAAAAACAATGTTACATTAGTCCACCAATATCTTGGTTGTGAAGGAGTAGATTGATAAACTCAAGGAGGCTGGATTTATCTTTGAGGTGGAGAATTCAGAATGGGTGTCTCAAATTGTGATTGTGAAGAAAAGAATGGCAAGCTTGGGGTAATCATGGATTACAAGAAGCTCAATGTTGTTACATAAATGACTATTACACTTTTCCATTCATTGATAAGTTCTTGGAGGAGGTTGCAGGTCATGAGAGGTATAGTTCTGGAGATGGTTATAGTAGGTATAACCAAATCAAGATTGCATCAGAGCATCAATAAATCACCACACCTTGGAGGACTTATGCTTTCAAGGTCATGCTTTTTAAACTTTGCAATGCTCTAGTCATATTCCAATGGTTCATGAACAAGGTGTTTGAACCTTACATTGGGAAATTTTTGAGAGACTTCATTGATGACTTTTGTGTCTTTGGGAGCAAGGAAGAGCACTTTGAGCACCTAATCAAGGTCTTGCAATGCTTGGATGAAGTAAATGCATCACTCAACCCAAAGATGTACATTTTTGGTTTTTAAGAAGGTCTTCTTTTGGGGCACATCATCTCCAAGGATGGAATAACAATTCACCATGAGAAGATGAGGAAAATCTCAGACCTTCCATTCCCTTCAAGCTAGACAAAGTTATGCCAATTCTTGGAGATGGTTGGGTACTATAGAAGGTTCATCTTCTCATTTCCAACAAGGCTTATGCATTGACCATCTACATCAAGAAGGGTGTAGAATACATGGTGATTTTGAAGGATAAGTACCCAAGCTCTCAAAGCTTTTGAGGAGCTCAAGCAATCTCTTGTTGTAGCTCCAATTCTTGCTGAACTTGATTGGAGTAAGCCTTTCATCCTCTACATTGATGCTTCCAATGTACTTATAGGATGCAATCTTAGTCAACTAGACCAAGATGGGCTTGATCATCCAATAGCTTATGCTAGTAGGCAAATGTTTTAGTAGAAAGGAACTACTCTATCATAGAGAGAGAAGGGTTGGCAGTGATCTTTGGTCTCAAGAAGTTTAGACACTACTTGATTGGAGGGAAAACTACCATTGTCATAGATCACAAGGCTTTGAAGTACATCTTCAAAAAGCCTTATGTGGAAGAGAGGCTAGCAAGGTGGATGATATTCTTGTTTGAGTATGACTACCCCATTGAGGATAGGCCAGGAAGAAATATGGAAATGTTGATTTGTTATCTAGTGCCTATGATCATGATGGAGATGAGCCAATGGATGGTTCCTTCTAAGATGAGGAGCTCATGATAATTTCAATCACTCAAGAGGTTCCAATTTAGTACAAGGAGATTGTGGACTTTGTTTCAAGAGGTAATTATCCAAAAGAGATGCATGCTAAGAAGAGGAAGGCCCTTGAAGCAAGATCTAGACCTTACACAATGGTGGAGGATATTCTTTTTCACCAAGGAGCAAATGGTCTACTTTGAAGAGCAATGGGTAAGGAAGAGTCTATCTTACTCATAAAGGAGTTTGATGAAAGTTTAGTGTGTGGAGTACACTTTGCAAGAAAGGTGGCTACTTTCAAGATTCTAGATGCAAGTTACCATTGGAGGGAGATTTTCAAGGATTGTCTTGATTATTGCAAAACTTGTCATTTTTGTCATGTTTTTGGTAGAAAGTCTACTTCCACTCCACCATTTAGATCAATTATATTGCTAGGACCTTTTGAGAAGTGGAGAATTGATTTTGTAGGCCCTCTCAATTGAACTCCCAAGGAACAATTGGTACATTGTGGTAGTCATTGATTATCTTACCAAGTGGATTGAGACTAGACCATTGAGAGACAAGAATGAAGATACAATTGGGAGATTTCTTTATGAAAGTATTATCACTAGGTTTGGATGCCCTTTGGAGTTGGTTTTTGATAGAAGAGGAGAGTTTACAAGAAGCATTACTATAGCCATGCTACGATATTTCTTTATCACATCCTAACTACATGTAACTAAATCCTATAAGCCAAATTCCAATGGCTTGGCAGAGAGAACCAATAAGATCTTGTGCATGATGTTGGCCAAAGATGTAAAAAAGGAGGAGGCTAAACATCACTAGGACAAGATTTTTCATGCAGTTTTGTGGGAGTATAGGTTTAATACTCCAAAGACAAGCGAAGAGAGAAAACACAGATTTCACACTCCATCATTTGATGCCCCAAAGGAGCACCTTCTCTTTATTATATAGACAAAGAGGATCTCCTCCAAGGAAGCTCTACCATAGGATTAGGCACCTAGAAAGGTGATATGTCAGCAAGCTCCACTCTTAGATTACTTAGTTGGATGGGTGACATGTCAGTCCTACTCCTATCTGGTTGGTCAAACAAGCTTTGACTAGAGGGAATCTTTTAGAGAATATTCTTATAGGAATCTCATAATTGCATGGGTGAGGTACCGTTGGAAAGCTCTTGATGAGATGAAGCAAGGTGAACAATGGTTTGAGTTTTAGAGTGTTAGCCTTGGAAGAGTATGATGGATTTTGGGTTCTTTGCCTTCTTAGTCCATGATGCGCTACCATAATAGCCATCAGAGGTTCATCTTGAGTGAGACATAGGCCGGCTCACAGACCCTCATGGGCATAGTGGAGAATTTTGTGTTTGATTGTGAATGTTATTTTGAAGCTATAAATCTTCAAGATGAATTAAGACAAATTCTCTTAGATTCAAGCCAATTGGATGGAGTGGCAAAACTATGGTGGCAATTCCAAGTGAAGTGAGCTGAATGATAGTTTGTTTGCACCAGTCTTCACATGGAAGAATTCAAGAGTGTAATAATTGGACAATTTTGAGCAATAAATACCACACAAGCAGCACAAGATAGGTTGATAGAATTGAAACAGATTAGATTTGTTTAGAAGCTACATCATTCAATTCCAGAACACCATAATGCAAATTCTAGATATATTAGAAGGTGAAGCTATGGATTGATTTTTGAGGGCTTGGAGTCACACACTAAATTGGAAATGACCATGCAAGAGCCCAAACACTTAGAAGAAGCCATGCAATTGGTTGATGTAATACCAATAGCTAGATAGATGATCTAGAGATGAAATTTTGATTTGGTAATCTGGAAGGATGTTATAAATGATGGACTAAGTAAATAAGCTAGAGGTATCACCAAAAGAATACATCTACTATTAGGCCAAAAACCAAAATATGCTTGGAAACTTTAGAATCAATAGCTAGGTATATGATCTAGAGGTGAAACTTGGGGTGGTGACATCTGAAAGGATATTACACATGATTGAGAACGTAGATCAGATAGAGGTATCACCAAAAGATCACTTCTACTAATAGGGCAAAAGCCAAAATAGGTCTGAAAATTTTAGAGGTAACTTTGGATGCCTAAACGGATGAGTTAGGCCTTGAAAATGTGTAGATTTCCCCCAATAGAGGAAAGGTTGGCCTTCTCTCCCCCTTGGTTTGTCTCATCAAGGGATTTCCAATGGTATGTCATCCGTGTGATTTTGATAGTCCTACAAGAAGATTCCCTAAAAGATTCCCTCCAGTCAAAGCCTTTTTGACCAACCAAATGGGACCAAGACTGACATGTCACCCATCCAAGCAAGTACACTAAGGGTGGAGCTTGATGAAAAGTTATATATCCATTTACCTAATCCTATGGTGGAGCTTCATTGGAGGAGATCCTACATGGCTAATAAAGAGAAGGTGCTCCTTTGGGGCATTGGAGGATTGAGTATGAAATCTGTGTTTCTCTCTTGAAGAATTCTCTTGTCCTCAGAGTATTATAGTTGAGCATTTTGATTCCTTGGTTGCAACAACTTGGTCTTGACCTTGACCTTCATAAAACCTACCCACACATTACACACAGGTGGAGCCAAAACCAATGGAGATTAATGCCATCCAATGGAAACCACTTGCCCTATAGATAAGAAATTATTAAAAAAAGTGGTTGCTTTTATTGTCACCAAATTGGGCATTGCATTGTTCAATGTCCACTCAAGAATGGAAGACCTTGACAAATTGCCCAAATGGAGTTTGTAAAGCATGATGATCAAGGAAACAAGAAATCCTAATAGGAGAACTCAAGCCACTTATTGGAAATTTGATTAGTTCAAATGGGATTGAAAGGTTGACTATGAAAGTATTTTTCACTTGTAAGGTATGATATATAATCATAATTATAGGATTTTGGTTGATTTTTGAAATTTTGAGAATTGCAAATTTTGAGAATCCATGCAATTAGCAAAAGAATTAAGTATTTATATCAAGCCAACAATTAGAAGTAGATTGATGATAATACATGGTAGAAATTTTCTATATTCCGTACATCACATCTTGTTACATTCAATATTGAGAAGGAGTATTGGATTGTATGAGGTTTGTATTGGCAACTCTACACTATGATGTCATTCTAGGTTTGCCTTGGCTTGAATGTTAGAAGGTTCAATTTGATTAGATCCAACAAAAAAATTCAAGTACAACACCAAGGTATGAATTACCAATTAGGTTGTTTTGTACCTTTGAGTAAGACATCTAAGAATCATCAATCCCAAGATGAGAAGTTTCTCAGTAAAGCAGCCATAGAGCAAGCTTTGGAGGAAGATAAGTCTAGTTGTGAAATGAGGATCAAGCCAATTGTGCAAGGAAAATTTGACGAGGGTGAGAAGACTCATCAAGCAATGGTTTATCAAATAATTCAAGAGTTTGTAGATGTGCTTCAAGATAATTTGGCAAAGTAATTACACTCCAATTGTGGTATGCACTTCAAGATTGAATTATTACCAAGAAATATTTTAGTGAGTATATCAATCTATTGGCTCTCATCAAAGGAGTTGACAACCTTGACAACCTTGATGGAGTTGTTGGAGAAGAATTTCATATGATATAGTACATCTCCTTTGGGAGCACTAGTATTATTTGTCCCAAAGTAGAATGGAAGACTTTATTTTTGTATTGATTATCATGACCTCAATTAAAAAATAGTGAAAATTGCATATCTATAACACAATGGAGTTTATAGACAAGTTAGTCAAGATTGACAAAGTAGCAAATGGGCCAAATTAGCCTAGAATATTCTAAAAAATCTAGGAAGTTTCTTGGTACCTTCCAAGTATTGTGTAACGTGCATGTCAAGTGGTGACTCATAAAAGGAAGCTTCATGGGAAGCTTCTTGGCTAGCTTAGCTTGCATGCCAAGTAGGCAGTTTCTTGAAGGAAATTTCTCAAGAAGCTTCTCAAGAGCCATGTATACTTTATATGAATACCAAAGCCCAAGCTCATACTAAGCATTTGGAGTTTCATTCATTCAAGTATCCCAATGTGATCTTCTATTTTGATCTTCCATTTTTCTATTACTCTCCTTGATCTTGGTCTTTGTCTTGGTCTTTTACATTGGTATTAGAGTAAGAATAGGATGGATAGAATTTATGGATCACCAAATCCATTTTTGCCAAACTATTAGGATTTTTGTGTCCATGTATTACACCAAGCATCATTTCACTCAATTCATCATCTCATGCTTTGGGCAAGATTTTCTAAATATGATCACCTTGTCCGATGAACCCTTGGTACTTCCAATTGTAACTTATGCCAAAAATGGACGTGTTGCATCTATGTGTTAACTTAGATCAACAATAGATAGTTTGATAGAGTAGTAGTCATGGTGACAATGCTTGAGGTTATCATTGCCATGCAACAAAAAATCAAGCACCTCACTTGGTTGTTGGAAGAATGAGATCATCAAATGACAAGAGCAGGTAGAGAGAGCACCATTTTGAGAAGGAGAAGAGAAAATTTGATATCCAAAGCCCAAGGTATTTAAAGGCAAAAATCTCTTGAGTCAAATGGGAATTTTGTGTTTACCTCCAAATGTTACTTTGAAGCTAAAAATCTTCATGATGAATGGAAACATATTCTCTTGGCTTCTAGCCTATTGGATGGAATAACAAAGCTATGGTGGTTGTTCTAGTAGAGCAAGCTGAATGGCAATTTGTTGCACCAATCTTGACATGGATAGAATTCAAGGAGTGCAATTATTAGTCAATTCCAAACTATAAATGCCACATGAAGTGCATGAGATAGGTTGGCAGAGTTGAAGCAAATTGGCTCTATAAGAAGCTATATCATGTAATTTTAAAACACCATTATGTAAATTCTAGATACATTGTAAGGTGAAGCTTTGGATCAATTTGTGAGTGGCTTGAAGTCATGAACCAACTAAGAGGTGATTATGCAAGAGCCATGCAGTTGGTTGGAGCACTTTGATTCCTTGGTTTCAACAACTTAGTATTGACCTTGACCTCCATAAAACCTACCAATACACTGCACACGGGTGGAGGAGCTGACACCAATGGAGATTGATGCCATCCAATGGAGACCACTTAGAGCTATAGATAAAAAAATATTGTAACAAAATAGTGGTTGTTTTTATCATATTGCTGAATGCCCACTCAAGAATGGGCAACCTTGACAAAGTACATGGATGGAGTTTGTGGAGTAGAATGATTAAGGACACGAGGAATCCCAATAAGAGATTTCAAGCTACCTATTAGGAAATTGATTAGTTCCAATGGGATTGAAGGCTTGGCCTATGCAAGTTTGCTTCACTTGCAAAGTATGATATCTGATCATGGTTGAAGGATTTTTTTTGGATTTTGGAAGTTCAAAGAATTACATGTCCATGCAATTAAGTGTTCCTATGAAGCCAGTAATTGTAAGTAGATTGATGATGAAGGATGGTAGAAAGGGTTCTGCATTCCATACCTCACATCTGATTACTTTCAAGATTGGGAAAGAGTATGTGGAGTGTATGAGGTTTGTATTGGCACCTCTACACTATGATGTCATTCTAGGTTTGCCTTGGCTTGAACGTCACAAGGTTCAATTTGATTGGACCAGATGACAAATTCAAGTACAACACAAAGGTAGGAATTACCAATTAGGTTTTTTGGCACCTTTGAGTAAGACAACTATAATAATCAGTCCCAAGATGGGAAGTTTGTCAAGAAAGCAACTATAGAGCAAAATTTGAAGGAAGATAAGACCCAAGATGAGAATTTTATCAATAAAGTAGCCATAAACAAGCTTTGGAGGAAGATAAGTCTATTTTTGTTCTATAGATCAAGCCAATTATGCATGGAGAATTTGAGGAGGGCCAAAAGTCTGATCAAGCAATGGTTGATCAAATAGTCTAGGAGTTTCAAATGTGTTTCTAGATGATCTGCCAAATGGATTACCCATTGATTGTGGTAGGCGCTTCAAATTTGAGTTATTTCCAAGAAGCACTCCAATGAGTAGACCAATCTATCAACTCTCACCAAAGGAGTTGGATGAGCTTCAAACAACACTAAAAAAATTTGTTGGAGAAGGATATCATATGACATAGTACATCTCCTTGGGGAGCACAAGTACTATTTGTTCCAAAGAAGGATGGAGGAGTTTGCTTTTGTATTAATTATCATGGCCTTAATAAACAAACGATGAAGAATGCATATCCCTTGCCTCAAATTGATGACTTGCACAATCAATTGAGTGGAACATGATACATTTTCAAGTTGGATCTCCAAAGCAACTATAAGTAGATTCCCATTGATAGAGAAGATGTGCAAAAGATTACCTTTTGTACAAGGTATGGGCATTTTGGGTTGAGGGTTCTGCCTTTTGGGCTTACTAATGCTCCAACAGTCTTCATGGATCAGATACATCAAGTGTTGGATGGGCTATTGGAGTGGTATGTGGTGGTGTTATTGGATGACATTTTAATCTATAGCAAGACAAAGGTAAAATACACAAATCACATGAGAGAAGTCCTAAGATGACTATGTTAGTGGAAGATTTATTGCAAGAAGTCAAACTGTACCTTTTGGCAAAGGGAATTTACCTTCTTGGGTCACAAGATCTCATTGGAGGGGATCAAGATGGAAGAGGAGAAAATCAAGGCCATTACTGATAGGCCTACTCCAAAGGATGCTACAAAAGTAGGGGCATTTAATGAATTGACAAGCTTTTACCAATGGTTCATCCACTACTATGCTCATGTGGCCGCATCATTGACCAACCTCTTGGAGAAGAACTTGAGCTTTAATGGACCACAAAGCACAAAGAAGCATTCTAAAAGCTGAAACATATGGTGTCTTCAAGACACATTCTTCAACCATATGATCTTCAACTACCTTGTGTGGTTGATTTTGATGCTTCTAACTTTGTGATTAGAGCTATGTTGCAACAAGAATTCTAAAATGGACTCCATCCCATTACCTTTGTGTCTCATCAACTAAATACCACCAAAAAAATTACTCTGCTCAAGATCAAGAACAACTAGCAATGGTATATGCCACCAATGTATGGGGGCATTACCTCTTGGGGAAACAAGTGATCATGCAAACCAATCACAAACTATATTATAGACATTATATTTAGAACACATGAAGAGTCAACATCATTGATGAGAGGAACAACTACAAATGTTTGATATCAAACTTGAGTACAAACCCAATTGGTTCTATATCATCTCCCATACCCTGCCATGAAAACCTGATTTGAATACTCTTCCTCTCATCACAATGGCAATTACAATGGTGTCATTGACTCCAAAGTCCAAATTGAGTAAAGGATAGCTTAATAACAAGATCCCTTCTTATAGATGGTCTAGGGTAGTTTTGCAACATGTAAACAAGGAGTAAAACACCTTCTCCTTCAAGGAAGGCTTTCTATTTTATGAGAATTGGATCTATGTTCCAACCAAGGGTGATCTCTAACTTGTGCACCTTCAAGAAGCCCATGACTTACCAATCGTTGGTCATATGGGTGTGGACAAGACCTTGGGTACCCTACAATGCCTATGGTGGTGGCCCAACATGGTATGAGATGTTTGAGAGGTTTTCCAATATTGTGAGAGCTACCAATGCAACAAGGCCAACAATTAGAAACCAAGTGGCTTCCTTCAATCACTTCCTATCCCATTTGCTCAATGGGAATATATGAGCTTAGGTCTCATCACATCCTTGCTTAAGATAATGCAAAGTCACACAACAATTGTGGTGTTTGTGGATAAACTTAGTAAGCAAATCTATTTGGCATCAACTTTTGATATAGTGGATGCTCCAACATTGGCTTAGATCTACTTTGACAATGTCTTCAAGCATCATAGGATACCTTGTGTACTCATCTTTGACCGTGATTCTCATTTCACCAAAAAATTTTTGCAAGCACTCTTCCAAATACTTGGCACCAAGCTTGCTTTGTCCATGGTCTATCATCTTCAAACTGATGGACAAATTAAACATGAAAATTGAACTTGGAGGATATGCTTTGTACCTTTGTCAACATTCACCATACAAATTAGGACAAGTGTTTGTAGTTGCTAAGTTTGCTTAGTTGTAGTTGCTAAGTTTACAATAATTCCAAACATGCAAGCACCAAATTCTCTCTCTTCTTCCTTAATTTTGGCCAAGACCTATGTGTTCTTGATTCCCTTCTTACTCCACTTCCATCTCATGTCCCTCATACTTCCACCTTCTTGGCCACCATATCCCAATTCTTACAACAAGCCAAATCTCATCTCCTTGTTGCTCAAAACCATTAGAAACAATATGCGGACCAACACCATCATGATCTCACTTTTCAACTTGATGATAAGGTCATGTTTTATTCTAGTAACGTATCCCTTCCAGTTGATACCCAAGTCCATAAACTTACTCCTAATTGGATAGGTCTATTTGATGTCACTCAAATCATTTCTCCTATTGCTTATCAACTTGCCTTGCCTTCCCATATGCGATTCTACCCTATCTTTCATATTTCCAAGCTTAAACCCTTTGTCCCATGCATCTTCATTTCCCTCTCGTGTCCAATCCCCTCTTTCTCCATGCCTATCAATGATCCTGAAGAGTATGAAGTTGATTGTATTCTTGCATGTTGCCATATTCAACATGGCCGCCAACAACATACTAAGTACATGGTCCTTTGGAAAGGGTATCTCCTTCATGATGCCACTAGGGAGCCTCTTTCTCATCTCTATAGTGCACAAATGGCCATCCAAGAGTTTGAAGCTTCAATGGTGACAAAGACATCACTAACTAGTGGGAGAACATATAACAATATGGAGTTTACCAATAAGCTAATCAAGACTAACAAAGTAGCAGATATGCCAAATTAGCCTAGAATATTCTAGAAGCATCTAAGAAGCTTCTTGGTACCTTCTAAGTATTGGGTAATATGCATACCAAGTGGTGACTTACAAAAGGAAGCTTCTTGTTTATTGGTATTAAGCTTCTTGGCTATTGGTATTCTTGTCTTATTATTGGTATTGCATTTTAAAATGATTTTTGGCTCTTGCTCTAATAGTAGAAGTATTCTTTCTATGACAACTCTATCTAATATACCTAGCTCATCATACCTAACATCTTTTTAGATGTTATCAATTCAATTTTCACCTCTAGATAATATATCTAGTTATTGGTATTATAAACCTCCCCCATTTAAGATGCAATGTCCTCATTGCAAAGTTGTTGCTCAAAAGATTTCATTGACATTGGTGCATTGGTCAAGTTGACTGCTAGCTCCCATGTTGCCTCATATAGTAGGTACTCTTTCTAATGTACAACATATTTCATACATGGATGGCAAGTACCATAGATGCATTTTTGGAGAATGCGTTTGACTTCATATTCCTTCATGTCATCAATGAGTGTTGAACAAGGTCAAATTTCTTGTATGGAAGACAAGTGTAGCAATTGGGGTCCATATTTGCATAGTAAGGACACATGGAATACTAGATGGATCTTCATGTGTGGTGGTAGCTCTAGGTGATAGGCTACTATTTGAATTTGATGAAGGATGAAAAAAGGCCCAACAAAACAAAATCTAAGATTGCAAGGGCCAACTAACATGAGGTTGGTTGTTGACAACCAGACTTGATCCCCAACATTGAACTCTAAGTACCAATGATGTGCATTTGCATACTATTTTTGTCAATTTTGGGCAATTTACAACCTATTTTTGGTGTTCTCCACTCCTTGTTGGATTTTGGAAACAAAAGTGTTGATGGCATTTACCTTGGTATCCATCAGGCAGGTCTCCATCAAAGGTGTGAAAGGATGCTCTCCGTACATAAGGAAGAATGGTGTGGATACATCCACTAAATTGTTGTATGAAAATTCCACTAGTGGAAGTAATATGTCCCACCTTTCTTGCTTGTCTAGGATGAAGCCCTAGATCATGTCTTCAATAGTGCAATTAGCGCAAACTGTTTGTCCATTAGTATGTAGATGGTAAGTTGTGGACATGGCCAATTTAGTTTTGAAAAACCCAAAGAGTGTTCTCCAAAAAAAACTAGTGAATTGAGTACCTCTATCAATTATGAACACTCAAGATAGCCTATGGTGAGAAAAGATTGCATCTAAGTACAATTGAGCTAATTATAGGGCGGTCACATCATTGGTGGTAGGATGCACATGAATCATTTTTCTAACTCAATCAACAAAGATTACAAACCCGGTGGAGTCAAACCCGGTGGAGTCAAACCCGGTGGAGATCTTGGGCAATTCAAAAACTAGATCCATGCTTACTTGTTCCCATTGTTGTGTAGGAGTAGGAAGGGGTTGAGTCCTACAAGAGCTTGATTAGAAGCTTTATTCTACTAATAGAGTAGGCAAATTTGAACATACTCCATCACATGATTGCTCATCTTGTTCCAATAGTAATGACATTTTGCTGCATCCAAAGTTTTGTATGCAACAAACATGACCTACAAGGGCAGAATCATGACATTGGCCAACTACTAAACAAGAATAAATGGCCATTATCCTTGCAACCAAGAATTGGAAGCACTATCCTGGCTAGAAGGCATTTGTAGTAGAGATAGACCAAAAACCTTAAGTCTACTTCAAGACACAAAAAGATCTATCTTGTTGATAGATTTGGTGGGTGGAGTGGAGACAAATTTTCAATATGAAAATCACATATGTAGAAGGCAAGAAGAAATTAGCATATGAATTTACCCAAATGCCTATGGCAAACAATCTAGTAGTAGAGGTCAAGATGAACCATGAATTTTAGCCAAGGATTCTTGCTGCTACAAAGATTGATCCATAGATTATAGGAGCTCAATCATCAATTAATGTTACCAACACCCAAGGACTCACTTTTTGTGATGGTATTTATGGAATTTGGATAACCCAAATATTAGAACCACCATCCTAGCGGAATGTCATGATTCTGCCATTGTAGGTCATTTTGTTGTATCCATGTTTTGTGTGTTAGTTGTGTTTTGTAACACCCATTTATACATATGTGTGGTATTGTGATATTTAGCTTGGTATTACAAGTACTTAAGAGATATAATTTATATAGAGATAAAGAATGGTTCTATATTAGTCATGGTTAGCTAAAGTTAGTCATAGCTAAGATAGAGGGGACCTTACTTTAGAGGAAGTAGAAAAGATGACCACCACTATTTTGGATTTTAGTGTGTTGACTTGGTATTGTTCCTAGGTGTTTGGGTTTGAGGAAAGAGTTGAGAACTCTTGGGCCCGCAAGCCTTTTTGTTTTGGATTCTTCTTTAGTCCAAGGATAGCCCATGTGAAAGAATCCTTGGCTTAGTAGTTGGGTCAAGATAAGACCACCTACTTAGGGAAATATGCCCATGTGAATGGATATTCCTTTCTACTTTTTGACTTTACTTGACTTTTAGTCTAGTAACTTGAGTTATTGCGGTAATTAGTAACTTTGGTACATAACTATTTCACAAGTATATAAACAAGGAGTGAGGAGGTACTCATCATCCTTTCATTTGCAATTATCTCTCTCTCATTGAGTTCTCTAGTGAGCAATGTCTTGAGTCTTGGATTGTTAGCCTTGGAGGAGTATGATGGATTGGGGTTCCTTGTCTTCTAAGTCCATGGTGTGCTACCATAATAGCCATCAGAGGTTCATCCTGAGTGAGAGACATGCCGGCTCACATTTTTGGTTCCGGTGCCGAGACCTCTCTAGAAGGTAAGATAATGTTCCGTGTTCAATTCTACATTAGACAAAAGGAGACTATGAGAGCTCACTTGGAGAGAACATTAGGAGAGGAGAGGGTTGAACTTATGTTAGAGAACCAAGATCCATGTGTATACCCTATAGTTCATTATGATGTCTTTGAAGTGATTTTGTACATCTTGTACACATGAGAGGATTTGGAGAGATTGTGTGAGGTGGATTGTAGATTTTGGGGATTAAGGTGATTTTGGGCAAAATCTCAAGTTTGAGATCTGGAATTGAAATTTCTACACATAATAGCTTGGGTTATTTTTCAGTTAGCACACTTGAAATTATTATGAGAGCTACTATGCGCACTGGGTTAGAATTTCTGAAAGTTGATAGGGTAAACTGCTCCCACAATTGCATGCTCTTTGGAAAATTGTACAGAGTCTTCCATTTCTTTAATTTTTAGTAAATTATCATGAAAATTTCCAAGAAAATTCAGTGCATTTTATTCTACTTTCTGCCACAAAAATTAGAGAGAGATCATTCTTGCACAGGGAGTTATGAGCTTTTGAAGTGAAGGGGTTGGTTTTCAGACCAAATCTGAAATATGTGTGCTGAATAGAAAGATGTCTAGACCAAATGGCTTGATGAAAAGATCTGAAATTTTGCAGGGGAGGACACCCTAAAGTTTCAATCACGTGTGAAAAATTTCAGAGGACTGTCACATATAAGTTGAGAGATCTGAGTGAAATTGTGAGAAAGGGTCAATTCTGCAGAGTGGAGATCTCATGCATGAGGAGTTTGAGAGCAACAAAAAGCATGTTTGAGTGTTTAGATTCATGGAGGGTCACCAAGAGTGGAAATTAAGACTATGCAAGGTTCCCCAAGGGGTTTGAGGTGATTTTAGGGGTGGATTTGAGGAAATGAGGGTTTACAATAGAATTTGAAGAGAGTATTGAGAGGATCTAAAAACCTACACCACTTAGAGGAAAGAGTGAGTCTAAGTGCTTTCTATGTGGAGAGAAGGAACATAAGGCAAGTTCATGTCCAATGACCTTTGAGAGCAAGAGATTGAGGGAAAGGAGAGGTTTACTTGACTTGGGTTTGCACTCTAGGATTTGATGTTGCTATAGAAATCTTGGAGCAACCTGAACCCTTTGTGTTCACTAGAGTAGATTATTCTCAGATGATGTTAGTTATGTTTATACTCTATTAGTAATAGAGTGGGAGAAAAGGAAAAAAAAAGAAAAAAAAATTGGGAGAAAAGAAAGATAGTGAGGGGTTAAGATGTGGAAACTTCTGATTTTCTTTGGCAAGGATGGAGAAGATGTGGACGCCTTTGTGAGAGACTTCAAGAGAGCTTGCATAGGAAACGATGAGAGGAGGAAGAATGAGTGGGCCTCATTATTACCAGATTTCTTTGAAGATGCAGCACTTACATGGTATGAGTCAGAATACCAAAAGAGAGAGAGGAGAGATAGGGAAGAAGAGTCTTGGGAGACTTTGACTTCAACACTCATTGAGAACTTTCTTCCAGATGAGAGTTATGAGAGATTGATGAGTGAGGTTACCTTTCTAAAACAAGGAGATGGAGAGAAAGTGAGAATCTATGTGGAAAGAGTGGAAAAGTTAGAGTCCAGATTTTGCATAGTGTTGAGGAAGTGTGGAGATGATGTGGAGACTATTATGATTGGCATAGGGGCCATGCTCACCAAGAATTTTGTTGGAGGATTGAGACCACAAATTAGAACCAAGGTGAGATATGAGAAACCTTCTTCCAAGGTTGAAGTTATCAAGATCGCAATTCATATGGAGGAGAGTTTGGAAGAGGATGAGAGTGATTTGGTGGTGAAGGAGATTACACATCCTCCTCAAGGCTACAATTATGGTGAAACTTCTGATACTTTGGTGGCAAGGGTTGCACCACAAGTAGTAGTTTCTCTAGTTCTTGTACCTCGACCAAAAGATCCACTTCAAACCATCATAGAACAACTTGCGGATCTAAAGATCAATGTGGTGCAACTATGGGAGAAGAGAGAGGTGGATCATAATGTAGGGAGAGGGCCTAGGAGTTATGGAAACTATCCATATAGAGGAGGCCAACCAACCAACAATTTCAATGATAGAAATTGTTTTGGTTGTAGAGGAAGAGGCCATATCCAAAGGAATTGCCCAAATTCCACTTATCATGGAGGAAGGGGTTATGAGGGAGCCAATAGAGGGAAAGAGGGAGGTAGTGAAACCCAAGTGGCTCCTTATCCAAACAAAGGTAAGGGGATAGCATCCATAGATATGGTTGAGAGCAAGTATGAGAAAGGAGAGTGCTCAAACTCCAAGGATCTTAATTTGGAGCTTTTGACACAAGAGAAGAAGAGAGCTCATTTTGCAGAGGATGTTCACTCTTCTCAAGGATTTACTCCAAGCAAGGATACTCCTATGTCTACTAGGAGCACTTGCACCTCAACACCATCAACAACAAAGACTTCAAGGAAGAAGTTGGGGATGGAGGACTTCTTGATCTCAAAGCAACAATGGATTTACAATGTTTTGGGGGATGTTGGTAGTCATAAGGCTAACATCACAATGGGCCAATTGATTGCTTTGAACCCTACATTGAGAAAGGAGCTTAGAGGTGATTTGAGTTCTACAAGGAGCAAGAGGAAGAAGAAGGCAAAAGCTCCAGTATCAATGGGGGTAGTGGATGCCAAGCCAACACCATGGGAGGCTTAGGAATATGCCTCCAAGATTTGTGTGAGAGTGAATGGTCACAACATCAAAGATGCATTGGTTGATGGAGGATCAACAGTAAATGTCATGTCAGAAAGGTTGATAAAGAAGTTGGGTATGATACCCTTAAGACCTTCAACATTTGTGGTGAGCATGGCAAACAAGCAACAAGTATGACAAGTAGGGGTGATGGATAAAGTGATAGTTTCAATTATGGGAGTTCAAAATCTCATGACTTTCCAAGTCTTGAAGGATTCAAGCTATGACTTACTTCTTGGAAGACCATGGTTGAGAGTAGCACGCACAAATGATCAATGGCACAAAGGGTACTTGAGGATTGGGCCATCAAACCATAGAGTCATAGTTCCTGTGACTAACACCACCAACACTTCACATTCAGATACACCATCTTCTGATTATTGGGAATCAGATTCTGAAGAAGGAGCTTCAGGTGTGGATACAAGCATGGAAGAGGAGACTTCCACGAAGGAGGATGAATCTGAATCTGATTCAAATGTGTATCCTTTATGTGCTATGGATTTTGCACCTAAGCCAAAGGTTTTGAAGGACCCAGATAAATCACCATTGACACTTGAGGAGGTAGAGAGAAGGTTAGCTACCCTCAAGTATGGCCCAAATGTTGCCAAGGAGGAGAAGGTGAGATTTGAGGAGATTTTCCACAAGTTCATCCATGTTTTTGCTTTCAATTACAAGGATTTGAAGGAAGTCACCTTGGAGGAGCACAAGATAGAGGTGGAGTCACATGCAAGACAAATCCGCCAAAAACAATGTCGCATTAGCCCACTAATATCTTTGGTTGTGAAAGAGGAGATTGACAAGCTCAAGGAGGCTGGATTTATCTTTAAGGTAGAGAATTCAAAATGGGTGTCTCCAATTGTCATTGTGAAGAAAAAGAATGGCAAGCTTCGGGTATGTGTGGATTACAAGAAGCTCAATGTTGTAACCAAGAAGGACTACTACCCATTGCCATTTATTGATGAGATCTTGGAGGAGGTTGCAAGTCATGAGAGGTATAGTTTTGGAGATGGTTATAGTGGATATAACCAAATCAAGATTGCACCAGAGCATCAACAACTCACTACATTCATCACACCTTGGAGAACTTACGCTTTCAAGGTCATGCCTTTTGGGCTCTGCAATGCTCCAGCCACATTCCAACGGTTCATGAACAAAGTATTTGAACCTTCCATTGGGAAATTTGTGAGAGACTTCATTGATGACATTTGTGTCTATGGGAGCAAGGAGGAGCACTTTGAGCACCTAATCAAGGTCTTGCAATGCTTGGATGAGGCAAATGCATCACTCAACCCAAAGAATTGCATTTTTGGATGTGAAGAAGGTCTACTTTTGGGGCACATCATCTCCAAGGATGGAATAGCAGTTGATCCTGAGAAGGTGAGGAAAATCTCAGACCTTCCATTCCCTTCAAGGTTGACAAAGTTACGCCAATTCTTGGGGATAGTTGGATATTATAAGAGGTTCATCTTCTTATTTTCCAACAAGGCTTATGCATTGACCATCTACATGAAGAAGGGTGTAGATTACATGGTGATTTTGGAGGACAAGAAGGCTCTCAAAGCTTTTTAGGAGCTCAAGCAATCCCTTGTTGTAGCTCCAATTCTTGCTAAACTTGATTGGAGTAAGCCTTTCATCCTCTACACTGATGCTTCTAATGTAGCTATAGGATGCACTTTTAGTCAATTAGACCAAGATGGGCATGATCATCCAATAGCTTATGCTAGTAGGTAGATGGTTTTAGCAGAGAAGAACAACTCTATCATGGGGAGAGAAGGGTTGGCAGTGATCTTTGGTCTCAAGAAGTTTAGACACTACTTGATTGGAGGGAAAGCCACCATTGTCACGGATCACAAGGCTTTGAAGTACATCTTCAACAAGCCTAATGTTGAAGGGAGACTAGCAAGGTGGATGATACTCTTGTGTGAGTATGACTACACCATTGAGGATAAGCCAAGAAAGAAACATGCAAATGCTGATTTGTTATCTAGAGCCTATGATCATGATGGAGATGAGCCTATGGATGATTACTTCCCGGATGAGGAGCTCATGAAAATCTCAATCACTCAAGAGGTTCCAATAGAGTACAAGGAGATTGTGGATTTTGTGACAAGAGGTAACTATCCAGAAGAGATGCATGCTAGGGAGAGGAAGGCCCTTGCGGCAAGATCTAGACCTTACACAATGGTGGAGGATATTCTTTTTCACCAAGGAGCAGATGGTCTACTTTGAAGAGCAATGGGTAAGGAAGAGTCTATCCTACTCATAAAGGAGTTTCATGAAGGTTTAGTATGTGGAGTACACTTTGCAGGAAAGGTGACTACTTTCAAGATTCTAGATGCAGGTTACCATTGGAGAGGGATTTTCAATGATTGTCTTGATTATTGCAAAACTTGTCAAACTTTTCATGTTTGTCAAGCTTTTGCTAGAAAGTCTACATCCACTCCACCACTTAGATCAATTCCATTGCTAGGACCTTTTGAGAAGTGGGGAATTGATTTTGTAGGTCCTCTCAATAGAACTCCAAGGAACAATCGATACATTGTGGAAGTTATTGATTACCTTACCAAGTGGGCTGAGGCTAGACCATTGAGGGACAAGAATGAAGATGAAGTGGGTAGATTTCTTTATGAATGCATTATCACTAGGTTTGGATTCCCTTTGGATTTGGTTTCTGAGAGAGAGGAAGAGAGTTTATAGAAAGCATTACTACAACCATGCTACGGCATTTTTCTATCTTACATAGAGTAACTACATCCTATAAGCCAAATTCCAATGGCTTGGCAGAGAGAACCAATCAGACCTTGTGCATGATGTTGACCAAAGATGCAGAAATGGAGAGAGCTAAACATCATTGGGACAAGAGGATTCATGCAGTTTTGTGGGAGTAGAGGACAACCATGAAGACTTCCACCGGATATTCTCCATTTCAATGGAGAATATCCGGTATTAGTATATGGTATTGAGTCTACCTTACCTATTCACTTTGATATTCCTACCTTCCAATGCATTCATAAGAGATTGAAGAAAGCACAAGGAGGTGATGCAGAGAAGTCAAGGAAGGATCAACTCATGGAGTTGGAAGAGGCAAGAGCATTTGCTATGGTTTGAGTGGAGCAAGCCCAAAGGAAACAAAACGAGAGCTATGACAAGAGGCAAGGCAAGAAGAAGGTGGAGCCTTTCAAAGAAGGTGATTGGGTAATGTTGTTTGATTCTATTTGATTCAAGAGAGTACAAAAGAAGTTTTTGCCTAAGTACTTTGGACCTTTCATAGTGGAGAAGGTGTGGGGCAATTACACCTATGATCTCAAGGAGTTGGGAGGAAGACACTTTGATAGGATTAACCATGATAAGTTGAAGATGTACCATAGAAGGTAGAGAGACCTTCACTTTGAGGACAAAGTGAAAACTTAGTCCGGGGGTAAATGTAACACCTATTTGTGCATGTGTGTGGTATTGTGATATTTAGCTTGGTATTACAAGTACTTAAGAGATATTATTTATATAGAGATAAAGGATGGTTCTATATTAGTCATGGTTAGCTAAAGTTAGTCATAGCTAAGATAGAGGGGACCTTACTTTAGAGGAAGTAGAAAAGATGAGCACTACTATTTTGGATTTTAGTGTGTTGACTTGGTATTATTCCTAGGTGTTTGGGTTTGAGGAAAGAGTTGAGAACTCTTGGGCCCGCAAGCCTTTTTGTTTTGGATTCTTCTTTAGTCCAAGGATAGCCCATGTGAAGGAATCCTTGACTTAGTGGTTGGGTCAAGATAAGACCACCTACTTAGGGGAATATACCCATGTGAATGGATATTCCTTTCTACTTTTTGACTTTACTTGACTTTTAGTCTAGTAACTTGAGTTACTACGGTAATTAGTAACTTTGGTACGTAACTGTTTCACAAGTATATAAACAAGGGATGAGGTGGTACTCATCATCCTTTCATTTGCAACTATCTCTCTCTCATTGAGTTCTCTAGTAAGCAATGTCTTGAGTCTTGGAGTGTTAGCCTTGGAGGAGTATGATGGAGTTGGGGGTTCTTTGCCTTCTTGGTCCATGGTGCGCTACCATAACAGCCATTAGAGGTTCATCTTGAGTGAGAGATAGGCCGCCAATAATAGCTTTTGGGAGAAATATGCAATTGGATGCCATCCATCATGCCACTCTTGTTGAAGGATTGCTCCTATTGCTACACTTGATGCATCCGTAGCCAACTTGATTGGCCGTTTTGATCATACCATTTCAAGATTGGTGCATGTAATAATGTAATCTTTCAATTCCTAAAAGGCCAATTCTTGTGCAATTCTCCGTATCCATTTCTTCTCCTTGCCAGGTAATGATGTTAGAGGTTGTGCAACCTTGGAGAACTCCTTGACAGATTGACGATAGAACCTTGTCAATCCTAAGAAACTCTTGAGATGAGTTTGGTCTTCTAGAGCGTTCTATCTCTGAATGACCTCTATTTTATCTATTCACACTTGGATACCTTTTGCACTTACTCTATACTCTAGATAGTCTATTTCAGACTTGCCAAACTTGCACTTTGAGATTTTAGCAAACAATTGATTTTATCATAGAATTTGGTAGACTTCTAGTAGATGTTACTTGTATTCTATCATTATCATATATAGACAAGGATATCATATAGGAAAATAATAATAGATTTATCCAAGTATGGAAAAAATATGTCATTCATCAAACCCATGAAAGTGGCTAGTGCATTAGTGAGGCCAAATGGCATCACCTTGTACTTGAAATGGCAATTTGAAAGTTTGAAAGGCAATTTTATGGATGTCTTACTCTGCAATCAAGATTTGATTGCTCCATAGGTCAAGTTTGGTGAAGTGTCTTCCACCATTGAGTTCATCTATGCAGGATAAGGGGTATTTTTGCTTCACCATTTGTTGATTTAGGCCCCAATAGTCAATGCACATGCATTTTCTTCACAAACAAGATTGGAGCCCCATATGGTGATACATTGGGTTTGATAAACCCTTTCTACATCATATCCTAAATTTGAGCCTTACACTCCTCTAAGTCATGAGGTGATAGACAATATGGGGCCTTACAAGGAGGTGTCTTCCCAAGAATTATCTCAATTTTTTGATCTACTCTACTTTGATAGACAATATGGGGCCTTACAAAGATGTGTCTTCCCAAGAATTATCTTGATTTTGTTATCTACTCTCTTTTTTGGTGGTAATCTTGATGGTAGGTCATCCAAGAAGACATCTTGAAATTCATTCACTCCATCTTTTAATTTCTCAAGAACTTGTCCATTAAGTTGTGCACTTTGGACTCTCTTATTAGGCGTATGAAACATCTATTTATATTATAGATAATTATTATCCCTATGACATAAAGAGGTAATTCTTACATGTGTGCTCTCTCTTTAACTCCAATGATCTTCCATTGGCAAGTTCTTATTAATCTCTTCCTCCAATAGACTATGGGATTGTAGTGCTCCATCCATGGCATACTTAAGATTACATCATAACAAGCTAACCGTATCACTCACCACTCAATTTTTTCCTTATACTCCTACAAAGAGTGCTACCTTTCTTGGTAATAATTCAATCATATTTGTTTGCCCATTAGGTAATTCTACTTCTTCAGTCTCATCCTTCTCTAGATCCATCCCCAACCTTATTGCAACAAAGTGAGACAAGAAGTTCTTTGTTTCTCTAGGGTCTATCAACACTCTCAGCTAATTGCTCTTTAGTGTTCCATTTATGATAATCAATTGAGTTTATCTTCCTCACTCTCTACACCCTTGTCCTCTTCCTTTCCCCACTTTTTTGATTCTCCATTGAGACAATAAGGCCATGAGGTACATTTATTGGCAATCTTTGATTTTTGATGTGATTTTTGCCTCATCTTCTTCAATTTGTCTCTCCATGTTGTTCAAAGATTGTATGTATGGAGACCAAGGGTCTCAACGAAATTGAGTACAACAATTGATGGCTAGGTGCCCAACTTGGACATAATTGTAACAATGATGTTCTACTTGAGTCCTTTCTCCCCATAGGACCCCATCTCTTCTTCCTTCAAGCTGTCCCTATTCTCCTTGGAGCGGTTGTGCTCCTTGTGCTTGGAACCAAATGTTGCCCAATTCCATAGGGACTGGTCAACCAAAGTGTGGTGTTTTGGCCCAATAATGTTGAGCCAAGACTACTCTTGCACCTCCTCCAAGTGCCCTTGCTATTTTTTGAGCACAAGCAATAGCTTCAAAAACCGTATGAAGGTTTTGTACCATTACTTCTTGGCAAATTTGCTCCTTTAATCCTAGTTTCAAATTATCCAAAGCTTCTATTGGACTCATGTTGATTATTGTGAACTATAGATCAAGGAATGCCTCCACATACTCTTGTTCACTATTATTCTACTTCAACACCCACAATTGGGTGTGGGCCATCTGCATAGAATCCATGGATTGGAAATTCTTTAGTAGCACTTCTTGCATGGCCATCCAAGTGACCTCTCTTTATTTTGCCAACATTGATTGTTCCCAAGCATCATACCATGTGAGAGTTTTATCAATCAAGTACACACATGTGGTATGATTGGTGATTTCAATGGTGAACAACAAAAAGTATCAATTCATTCTTGAAATCCAATTCTGCACTACTCCTGTGGACCATTGTCCATTGTAAGGCTCAATATTGCATGTCCTCTTTATCTGCAATAACAATATGGCTTCATTGTGGACCGGGGTTGATGTCATTGGCATGAGTGTCTCTCCATGTACTTTAGTTACTAGGGTTGGGTTTTGGGATAAAATATCTAAACATTGCATTTGGTCTAACGGCATAATGGATTTCTACTTGAGTGTTAAAAATGTGAGGATTTGGTACATTCAAATCCATCATAATAGAATATAGATTGTCAAGTCCTACTCCCTATCATATATCACCATAAGAAAAAGCAACGGGTTTATTGAATTCATCACTATATCCATGAACTCTACTCCAAAATGGAAAACGAGATATACTTTCACTTGCTTACGTTGGGTATACATAATCTTGATATGGAATGGATTCAAGAATGGAAAGCGGGATGCTAGATGTTGTCCTCCTAGAGCCTGCATCCCATCCTTTCTTTAACACTCTCATAATCTATCTATTGCGCTATGGTTTCCTTCCAAGTGGGATGATCCACTCTCTTGGATTGAATCACATGCTCTCATACTATTGAAATCTTATGAGGATAAGAGACCTTAAGAGAAACACAAGAGAAGAAACATAAGTTTCACACTCAATCCTCCAATGCCCCAAAGGAGCACCTTGATTGTATTATATAACAAAGGGGACTCTCTTAAAGGAAGTTCCATCCTTGGATTAGATACATGGATTGGTGACATGTCATCAAGTTCTACCTTTAGATTAGTTGCATGCATAGGTGGCATGTAGGTTTTGATTCTATTTGGTTGGTCAAACCATCTTTGATTGGAGGGAATCTTTAGAGAATCTTCCTATATGAATCTCCAAATTGTGTGGATGAGGTACAATTGGAAAGCTCTTGGTGAGACAAACTTAGGAGAAGGAATGCAAACCTTTCCTTTGTTGGGGGAGGGAAGAATCTACACATTTTTGAAGCCTAATTCACCCATTTAGGCCTCCAAAATTGACTCAAGTTTTCATGCTATTCTTGACTGCTACCCTATTAGTAGAAATAATCTTTTGGTGATACCTCTATCTGATCTACTTAGTCCATTATCTATAACATCCTCCTAGATGTTACCTATCTAATTTTCAACTCTAGATCATATGTCTAGTTATTGGTATTACATTTTCAAGCTATTTTGGCTCTTGCTCTAATAGTAGAAATGTTCATTTGTGACATCTTTATCTGATCTACCTAGCCTATCATACCTAACATCTTTCTAGATGTTACTAAGTCAATTTTCACCTTTAGATAATATATCTAACTATTGGTATTACAAGTGTCTAGTGCAACTATAACCTTATCTTCATTTTTTGGTCAACAATAACCAATGAGTGGTGGTGTTGCTTGTTGGACTTGTGGTAGACCTAACCACAAGAGAAAGTGCACTCAAGGTAATGGACATGATACCTTTGGTGCATCATAACCAACATAGAGATAGTGTGACCATTGCCAAAGATTTGGTCACACTAGTGAGCAATGCTTTGACCTTCATCCAAAAAAATGGAGTGGTAAGGATGTTATGGTAGGTGGTAGAGGAGCTCCAAATCATGGAAGATGAGGTGGTAAAGGTTCCACACCTGGTAGGAGCATAGTAACTACCCTTGCTTCTAATATAGCCATGGTTACTTGAATTAAGCATTTGGAGCAAGATTGGCTTGCATGGTCATAGCTTAGTGGAGGTCAGACTTAGGTGCTAAGGCTTCCACCTCTTATGTTGGTGATAGAGATATCTTGGACTTTATGTGCAAAGAAACGTGGGTAGTTGTATCTACCACAATGACTAGGAGTGCAATATGTGCTCGAGAGTTTAAAGAAGTATTAGTGGAGTTCGATCCACAAAGAAGAGAGGTTGGTAGATAGGTCAGATTCCCAATCTTTCACACTCACTAAGGCACTACAAACAACATCCATGGCTTCTAGACATCCTAGTGTAGGTGTGGTAGGTGGTGATGGAGTGAATGATAGACTAGATGCTAGTGAGCCACTTGCTACTACACAAATTGAGTCTAGTATGATATTGGGCCAGCTTAGTTGATTATTTTCTTACCTTTGTTCTCAACCAATGGCATGTTTATATCAAGAGTTGACCTAACTCCAATGTTCAGGTTTGTTGCCTCATGTTGTGAGAATAAGGATGATATGATTTTTATCTAGAGTATAGGTGGTTGATATGGAGCTAAATTGGTTGAGGACCATGGGATCCACTCAATGACTAATGGTTTATGGCAAGTAGCAATAGCTAGGTTGGAGGACTTACCAATTAGACTTGCCTTTGAGTAAGCTCAATTCACACTTGGAATTTTCCTATTGGATAACCAAAGGGAGATTTTCTATTTGGTAGGACCTTTAGAGAAGGTCTATACACCATAAAGGGTCTTATTAGACAGTGGTGCATAACTCCTTATGTTGGGGAAGGTTGCAATTGCTAGTCTTGAGCTATGGAAGATTGATGTGGAGAGGCATTCATTTCAAATCCAAACATCTCTAAGAGGAGAGGAGGGCAGGGAGGTTTACATAATATACCAAATGTGGGGATCTCATTATCCAAATTCAGCTTGGTCATCCAACTAATAGCTTTGTGGTGAGAGCAAAAGCTATTGTGACAATAGTAGAGTCATATGATGTGCTATTTGGTGGGGCAATGTTATACACCATGGATATAAATATTGACTATTGGGAAGAGACAACACCTTGAAGACCAAGTTGGCAGTCAAGTGAGGGATGGGTATGTTGCCTACCAATATGCTTTAGTAGTGGTAGTCTCGGTTCACTATGGTCAAGGACCATGACATAAGTTTCAAATTTCAATGGTTTTATTACTTAGCTTGGTGATTTATTAGAGAGGAATGCCCATGCAAAGGATAGTCCAATACCAAAGGAGATCACTCAAATTTGGAGTATGAGTGGCATTTTTCTATCCACCTTGGATATTCCATTGTGGAGTTTTGAGGAGGAATTGGACAAGCATGCGGATAAATTGGTGAAACATGTTTGGAGTGGAGCGTTTGTACTACTAGGAGACTATTGTGCAGATGAGTCTCCAAAGTCTATTACCTTGTCACCTTTGGATACCACACTCATTGCTTGGCAATATCATGTGAGAAGGAGTATGTCTATTTGAGTTATTTGGTGGAATTAACATTGGACTAGCTATGGCACTATAGGCAAATATACAAGTATATAAGTACTTGTATGAGGAGAGAAATGAGACTACTAAGCAAGTCTCTCTACATCATACGGCACACTTGGCCTATCATTATTCTTTTTTATTATTGGTGTGAACAATCAAGGGTTACTACTAGAC
This sequence comes from Lunularia cruciata, assembly GCA_948567375.1. NCBI lineage: Eukaryota > Viridiplantae > Streptophyta > Marchantiopsida > Lunulariales > Lunulariaceae > Lunularia > Lunularia cruciata. The sequence continues at coordinate 38,546,014 of OX419758.1, forward strand.
CCTACTTTCCTTGATGGGGGTGCATGACTTGGAAAGACATGGTCCTATTCATTTGGTGATTTTTGGATGGCCATGTTAAGGATATACCAATGCTAGTTGAGGTTAGGGTCTATAGGATCCTCGCTCTAGTGTGTTTTGGGAGATGTTGCATATCTTACAACATCTCTAATTTTATTAGTCCGCTTCTCCAACTTACATTTTGGAGAACGTCCCTTTGATGGGTGATTCTTGTACATGGGTGGTGGAAAGTACACATCAAGTCTATTCTTGGATGAGACCTGCCATGTTGTTGGATATAGCCAAAGTGCGATCATGGGCTTATCATCCTCATCTTTGGTGGACAAACTTCTTACCTAGAGAGGTTCTATAGCGTGCTTACAAGAAGATTCAACAACTAGACAACCTTACTATTGATGACATTTTGGATGTTAGATGTTAGTCTCAAATGATGGTAGTGGTTGATAAGTCACCTATAGTAGTGGTGAAACTTGTTAGATAGCCTAGAGCCACTTTACTCATACTTATGAGTTTCCCAAACTCCCATGATTTTTGAGAGAGAGAGAGAGAGAGAGAGAGAGAGAGAGAGAGAGAGAGAGAGGTCTTGGACTTGTTTGGGACTCACAAGTAAAGTTGTAGTTGGAGCCCAATATTAATGCAAGGGAAAATGCAATGGGTTTTTGTATTGGTTTTACCAATGTTATAACAATGTTAGAAGCATCCATGTATCAAGTATTAGGTTAGGCTATGGACATGAATTATTTGACCTAGATTGTGAGCCTTGGCTTGGCAGAGTAACGTAAGATGTGCTTCATATGCATCACCACTCGAACACTTGTGAGCTCTATGCTTATAGAGACAATTCAAGCACATGCTAGGAGCAATGGACCAAGTGAGCAAGGTTTTCTTAGGACACAATTAGTAGCTACAAATGAGAGTGGTCTACTTGGGGTCCATCCAAGTGAGCATGGTCTACTTGGGTTACACCCTTGGTCTACTTGGGATATCGTTAGAGGAAGTATGGAGCTTGCAACCAGAGTAGAGGGAGTTTTTTACACTAAGGTTGAGAACTCTAGTGATTGGGAGCATGATATTACTATTCCCAAAGGCCCGGTGTAACAGTCAATCAATATGTCTTCCACTCCTACATCAATTACCAAGGATACTTGGGAGCCAAATATTGGACCCAAGCTTACAAGAAGAGAAAGATGGAGAGTTTGGAGGTTCTTGAGTGTAATACTAATAACTAGATAAGATGACCTAGAGATGAAATTTGGTTTGGTAACATCTGGAAGGATGTTAAACATGATGGAAAAGTAGATAAGCTAGAGGTTTCACCAAAAGAGTACTTCTACAAATAGGCCAAAAACCAAAACATGCTTGGAAACTTTAGAATCAATAGCTAGGCATATGATCTAGAGGTGAAACTTGGGGTGATGACATTTAGAAGGATGTTACACATGATGGAGAACATATATCAGATAGAAGTATCACCAAAAGAGCACTTCTACTAATAGGGTAGAAGCCAAAATAGGCTTGAAAACTTCAAAGGAAATTTCAAATGCCTAAATGGATGAATTAGGCCTTGAAATGTTTTGATACCTCCCAATTCAGCCAAGGCTGGCCTACTTTCCCCTTGTTTTGTGTCACCAAGAGCTTCCCAATGGGACCTCACCCACGTGATTTTGAGATTTCTACAAGAAGATTCCCTAAAAGATTCTCTCTGGTCAAAGCTTAATTGACCAACCAGATAGGACTAGGACCAACATGTCACCCATCCAAGCAAGTAATCTAAGTGTAGAGCTTGCTGACAAGTCACCTATCCATGTATTTAATCCTATGGTAGCGCTTCCATGGGGGAGATACTCCTTGGCTATATAATAAAGAGAATGTGCTCCTTTGGGGCATCGGAGGATTGAGTGTGAAATCTGTGTTTTCTCTCTTGTATCTCTCTTGAAGAGTTCTCTTGTCCTTGGATTATTACATTGAGGAGCTAGAAAAGTTATTTTACCTTTAGTATGAAGGATTTGGGTGCTCTAAAAGGACATGGTACTCAGATTGAGTCTACTAGTGATACACTAGTTCTTTGCCATCCTTATAGATATAGTGACATGAAGAGTGAACATTGATTCAAAGCACCAATAGTCTTTTCAAGGTTGGTTTGGTGAAGATTTCACATAAAGGGTATGCTTCAAGTACAATGATACCAACCAAGAAGGATATGCATGGCAACTACACAGATAGGCGGATATGTAGAGATGACCATCCTATCAACCAACATACTAGGGCTGATTGGTATACCATACCTACACTAAAGGAGATCTCTGATGCTATTGGGCATGCAAAGGTCTTCAATACTTTGGATCTTCAAGCAAGATATCATCAATTGCCAATTAGGGATAAGAACAAGTCCAAGACAACATTTTGGGCTATTGATCCTCACAGAAAGGATGTATTATATTAGTGGAGGTTCTTACCATTTGGGTTAAAGAATGTTCTTGCCAAGTTGTAGAGTGTCATGGACAAGATCCTAGTAGGATTGGATTTTTTTGGGTGCTATATTGATGAAATTTTGGTCTATAGCACTATTATGGAGGAGCATAGAGACATTTGTTGGAGGTGTTTGAGAGGTTGAGATCTCATGGAATCAAACTATATCATGGAAAGTGTATATTCTTCCACAAGCAAGTTGAATATTTGGGTCACACTATCTACCATAGAGGACTTGTTGTTTAGTAGGCCAAGATGGAGGCTATTGCATGTATTCCTTGGCCTATGTATATGAGTAGAGTGCGAGCATTCCTTGGATTGGCAATCTTCTATCATCAATATGTTAGGATTTAGTGCCATTGCAAAGGTTTTGACAAATCTGACCAAGCTTACACAAGAGTGGTGTTAAGGAGATGAGTAGGAGAGAGTTTTTATAAAGCTCAAGGAGAGGTTGACATCTACTCCTACTCTTAGGAGACCAATCAAAAGATGACCATTTGAAGTTCATATGGATTGGAGTACATTGAGGCTTGGAGCAATGCTCATCCAACAAGATAATGAGGGAAAGGAGTTTGTGGTGGCTTATGCTAGTTGCTCCAACAATTCAGTAGAAGCAAAATATAATTCCTATGAGAGAAAGAATGCTTGGCAATATTATAATCAAAAGCACATTTCAGATGTTACTTAGTTGGTACTCCTTTCACTCTCATCATTGATCATCAACCACTTCAGTGGTTGATGAAGTCCAACAAGCACTAAGAGAAGCTTGCGCGATGTGCTTTAATTTTATAAGTGTATGATTTCATAGTTTCACAAACTTGGAGTGGTGAACCATGATGCAAATAAGTCGAAAGTAGAAATCCATGTCCCAACTAGCAAGATCAGACCAAAGTACGTTGGCATGGTGAGACATATGAGGAGATGATGCCAAGTTGGCATGCATCTACCTTTCTATGTATATTTTTTGAGGCCTTGGTAGTATCTCTCGTAGCACATATAGGAGGAGTTGTTGAGATCAGAGATGCAAAGGGTGGAGATATTGGTACTGGTAAGAAAGACAATCATGATGATATCTTAATGATGGATTATAGTTGCATTGGTGTTATGGGTGGCACAATTGGTACCAAGGAGGGAGACTATGTTCTTTAGCAAGTCAGGTGGTTTAGATTGAAGGGTAGACATCTTCTTTGTATATGAGAGGATAGTAGAGTGCAAGTAGTACCACTTCCATCTCAAAGACCATAGTTGGTATGTCAATTTTATGAGGAACTAGGAGATTTTAGAGTAAAGTGTACATTTAGCTTACTCAAGAGTTATTATTGGTGGCATATTATGAAGACCAAAGTATAATATTTTGTTGCCAAATGTGTGGTTTGTGACTAAGTTAGAGCATCAATCTAATGCTCCTATGCCACAATTACACCCATTACTTATCACGAGAATGGATTACCATTGGAGTTTGGACTTTGTTGGACCTTTATAATTGATTCTAAGACATCATTGATATGTTTTGGTTATGGTGGAGCACTTCTCTAAGTGGATTGATTGGTGGTACTTCTTGACAAGTCCAATGGAGGGATGGCTTTCTTGTTCTTGGATTGAGTTCTTAGTCATTTTGGTGCACTTGCTGAGGTTTTGACTGATCATGGTATAGGGTACTTGGGGAGGAGTTTTAGGTCTCATGTGACAAGGCCTTAATTGATCATCATACTACTTCTTGAGATCTCCTTACAATAGATAGCTTAGCAAAGAAAGTGGTTTAGACAATGAAGAGAAGATGACATAAGTATGGTTTGTAAAGAGGCCACCTAAGAGATTGTGATCTCAAGTTACCTTGGTTTGTCATGGGCTATTGGTTCAACCGGTAAGCCTCCTTAGCATTCTTCTCTCCTTACTTTCTTGTATATGGACAAGATCCAAATTTACCTATAGCGATTTATCATGATGCTAATTTAGTTTTGGACTTGGATGATCTAAATGTATGGGTGAGCATATGTTCTCAACGGGTAGAGATCTTTCAAAGAGTGATGTCAATGGCCTTTGAGATCTTAGCAATTTCTCAACATAAGGATACCTTATGCTATGTTACTATTCAAGGAGGAGGTTATAGATCCTCAATCCATTGATTTCATCTAGGTGACTATGTATCTCTACAACAAACTACACCAATAACACTTGATGTTACTATAGGCAGCATTACCTTGAGAGTGCATGAGGTTTTGCCTTTCAGGGTCCTTGTGTTAGAAGGACGTGATGGTGTTGTTTGGAAGGATCATGTGCACAATTGTAAACCTTGCCACATCCTAAACATTGATGGCATTGGTACATGTAGGCTTGTAGTGTATGTTATGTGGCTCTTTTGGTGGAGTTGCTACTCTGTTGTTTTGTGAAAGCTATTCAAGAAGATGGCATATGGCATGTTTGACTCCTTCCCTCATGATGGTTCCTCAAGGATAGTAGTTATATCCTATATGTACTTGATCTATAGTTACTTCATCCTTTATGTGGTATAGATTGCAGACAAGCATTGATGATAGGGCTTGATTGCACCCGGCCTCTTGATTTTTGCCCACCATAGGGCATATCTCCTACTTAGAGTAGATGGCTATTTGGAGTAAGAGGAACCTAACCACTAGCTAGGGAGGCAATGTGGAAGTTTAGAATTCATGTATGACTTATGTGTGAGTTTTGCTTCTATAGTGTATGATGTTTATAGTGATATATGTTGCATGGCAATGTATACACACACAATAACTATCATAATATGTAGTGCCAAAGCTAGTCTGCTTGGACAATGGAATGGTAGTGTTTGCAGTCATAGTTATTTTAGTAGTTGCTTATAAACTAGTAGATGGCAGTTGGATTTCATGTTAGGCTATTGATCACATAGTGGGACATGTCATGACATTTGTAGTACCAAAGCTAGTTTGCTTAAATGCTAGAGCGGTAGTGTTGGCAATCATAGTTATTTTGGTAGTTACTCATGGACTACTTGTTGGCTATCAAATTTCATGTTATGGTTATTGATCACGTGGTGGGACCCATTGTCGGATGTGCCATCAATGGCATTGTTAGGGCTGGAGATCTAGGTCAAGCAATGGGGTATAATTTTGAAGTGCAGCTCTAGAGAGCTCACTTCTTTGATGTTGAGCCTTCAAGTTCATGGCCATGGTGGACAAAAGCTGATGAGTGTCACCTGAAGTCTCTTAGCTAGAGTGGGTGTGGCTTGATTGTACTCAATGCTTGATTGTTGGCAGATTGAGTGGAGGATAGAGTACAAATTTGATTTGAGTGTGATTTGAGTAGAAGAGTTGAACTGATTATTGTGGCACTTTAGAATTCATGTATGACTTATGTGTGAGTTGTGCTTCTATAGTGTATGATGTTGACATCAATTTATATTGTGTAGTGATCTATATATGCATGAAAAATCTACCATCACTTGCACCATTGGATATGATGTTAGTGGTGCCATTAGGGCTAAAGATTTAGGTAAAGCAGATTGTTGCAACTCACTTTTGAAGTGCAACTCCAAAGAGATCACTTCTTTGATGATAAGCCTTGTGAGTTCTTTGCTATGGTGGATAGAGGCCGACAAGAATCACCTGGAGTCTCTTAGCTAGAGTGGGTGTGGTTTGATTGTAATCAATGCTTGATTTTTGAGTGGAGTATTGAATACAAATCTGATTTGAATGTGATTTGAGTAGAAGAATTGAACATATTATTGTAGCACTTTAGAGTTCATGTATGACTTATGTGTGAGTTGTGCTTCTTTCTATAATGTATATTATATAACGATATATATACACAACAATTCATACAAGATAATAAAGAGAAAGAAATTATCTCAATAACCTTATAACGATATGTAAATCTTCTGATGCATTTTCATCTTCATTTGTGAGTTTCTATGTGAACATATAATTTTCAATTAGAGATTTGATGTAGTTTGCTATAGCCATCTTCATTTATGATTTTTTATTCAAACATATATTTTTAATTAGAAATTTGTGTAGTTAATAATTACCTACACTTGATTTCCTACTGCAATTAGAGAGGGCATATAATCCTCTCTACTAGTAAATATCGGCCACCTGATCCTCCGTATCTCAACTTAATTTTTCTCTTTTATAGTAAGAAGTTGAGGCAAACTATATCTCTTGAACTTATATTTTTTCACCTTTTCCCTCTCATATTCCGTATCCTCCCTGAATGCAGCATTTATAATTTATCCTTACCTTTATCACCAACCCTGGTAACTAGGTCGAGCCTTTAGTCAAATACGCGTCACTTCCACTAAAAACTTCGACTTTAAACATAAAGCGAAGCAGTTGCACCGCCCCTACAATAACATTTTGCATCACTCTCCTAGGACAACTGTCTTACATCACCGTCTTAGATAAAACTTTTGCCAACATATCTCAACCAAAAGATTGAAATCTGCACCCAAGGGTTATACAAACCGAAATAAAACGCTCGAGAAATTTTTTCTATGGTTGCCTCAGATTTCCCTGTCGGTTTATCTACAACATTGTTGAAACTGGAAGTTGAATAGCTTCAAGTCAACTGTGACTTACTTGCATCCAAGGACTTAGACGGAAAGGAACTTTCTTCTTCCATTTGCTTAATATGGAGACTATAGGAAGTTGCTACTTTCTAGGAATACATTTTTTTCCCAGTTTTTTCTCCATGGGTTATGTAATATTAAGTCTTCTTCGAAATGAATCTGTCATCTGCCTCTAAATGGAGGGAACTTTGTTTTTGTAATCTCTAGAACTTAAATTTCAAAGTATTGGATTTGTTTTATTATCTATAGGTCTTAGATTCCCAAAGTACTAAAAGCTCAGTCTTTATGAGTAATACAGCATGATATGTTTGTGTGATCGGTATATTACATCGTTTCAGATTTAAAGTTTGAGACGGCTATTTGCATACATCTAGTGATATCCATAAAATATTATATGGATATTCATAAAAAAAAATGTGATCTCGTCGCCTCATTTTATAGTTCACCAGATTTTGGATATATTCAAATTTTAAATACAGGATGAGTACATGATCATATGGATAATTTATCATACATATTTATAATTAAATAATTTTATAACTCTAAAAACATACGCACCACATTTTAGAATTACCCATAATTTGTTGTACGATTATTGAAATTACATCTAAAAACTCGCGCGGCCATAAAATTCGTAAAAATTGTCCATAAATTCATTGACGGCTATGTGAGGAACCATAAAAGCTAAATCTGAAACCTACTATTGGAAACAAAGCCCAGACAAGAAGATAAACACCGAAAGTCAAAACCCGTTGGGATTGGAGCCAGGCCGTTAGGACCAAGTCTCATGTTCATGCTTTGTGATCTTTACATTATAAGTACTGTATACTGATGACTTACCAGTCTATGTAACAGTCGCTATAAATTTGAAACAACTCTTGCTCTAGGCAATATGAAATTTAAACGAGAAACAAAGGAATACCCCCAATAAACTTAAATGGTTACAAGATGCGATGGGAGAGAAATAGTAGTGATATGTATACAAAGTACGGAATTTCCTTTCCTCGTTTATCCAGGCAACATTTTCCACCTTCGAACCACACTCTAAATACACCCCAATAATCTCGATGGGAGAGAAGTAATAATTTTCTCGTTTATCATAGAGTAAAAGGCGACCCGCGCACAATAACAAGAAGGATGGGAAGACCCCATCAAGCCTCGTTGATGTAGGTAACATTTTCCATCTTCGAACGTACGTTAAGATACTCTTGAGAGTTGGTTGGTTGTTAGGAATCTCGAGCACTGACTTCTGCAGAGGACAAGGGCGAAAGTCAGTTGGGATTGGAACGACTCTCCAGCAAAGCCGATTCCTTTTGACCATACCTCTACTTTTTCCATGCAAAGGATAAGGGAAATAAATCGAACCATGTATTACTTGGGTGTATTCTCTTGGGGTAAGTGCTGAAGTAAAAGAATAGAGCGTGGTTTTCATTCTAGAAAACTATACTCGTAAAATTCGTAAAACATATGGGTCGAACAAGTACCTGTTAATAATTTTATAAACAATAAAATACGTAATTATTTCCAAAAAATCCAAATTTTTATATCCTTCAAAAATTCAAAATAATTGTATATACGTATTACAATATAAAGCAAGAAGATGTGTAAACAGTCTATCTTAAATAGCTTTAGTTTCTACTCTTTTATATGAGTCAGATGATGCTTTGATTCGTTATACGTAATCATCAGACACTGAGTTTATTCTACAAATTGAAGGGAACTGTTTGTTTTGTCCAAAGTAAGGTGGGCTTCAAGCAACTGGTGGCGTACAATGCAAAAGGTCAAACCATTGCTTCGCCTTTTCTAAATAAACAGATGCTCATGTGCTTATCATGTGGACAATTAACCCACATAACTTCAGTTTTCTGAGCTACAACCATTTCGATAAACATAGAACTACATAAGTTAAAAGACAAAAGATCTGGCATAGGAATAAACATGCAAGTTACACACTTCAAGAAATTCCAAGCGTATTAAATAGAAAATAAAAATTTAATAAGAAGAAGTGAAAATTCCTCACTAGCATTAGAATGTCAATATTTAATTTGTAATATGATAAGTAGGTTAATATCCAGCGTCTGGTAGGTAAGTACGCAGTTCGTTTGACATTATTTTCCTGCAATTCAGTACACCAGTAATTCGGTAATTGAAATTCAGACCAACTAATCTAGCTAAACTTGATTTTTGATCTCAGTTGGATATTGGATATGGTGACTAGCAGAACTTTTTCACTTTGGAATACATGAATTCGTGATTCCGTTATGTCCTGCTGAGTAAGAAAGAACTGATAGAGCTCAACACGCAAGAGAAATATAACCGTATTTTCCTCTTCGTTTCTTTTTGAAGTGTATTGGATTCGACTTTAGAAGCACATAGGAAGTTGTCTGAATCTAACTAGGAAGGCGGTAGCTACGTCTGCCTTCACTGCGCCGCGGTTTAAGCGAGCCTTCAAATTTGGAGGCACCACTATTTTCTAGCAGGTAGTATTTCTTTGGGTATAAAATCCCTCTACATATTAAAGAGGAAGGTTTAGCTGACTGGGTACAGTTTTGACTGAAGAGGTATCGGAGCTATTAAACGTGTCCTGGAGAAAGACAGGAAGAAGAAGTACCGCTACTTTCTATGCTTCTTGGACCTGACGTAAAGCACGTCATGGGCATGAGATCTCGCCCTGTCATATAGCAGGTGGCGCGAAAGGTGCGTGAAAGGAGGTAGATGTAGGGGTCCCTCTAGTTTAAATCTCCTCTAAGTCGTGAACGAAGATCCTATCAGTCAGATGCTGTAGCGCCGTGTACTAGAAGAGTGTGTACCGTATAAGAATCGCCATCCCTGATTTGTCGTAAAGCGACTTTCGCCGGTTGGGGGGAGACCTCCTACGAGCGCTATATCTGACGGTACAAGATCGTGAGAGGTTCGAATCGAAGGACAAGATCTATATGTTTGAGAAAGCCGCTTTGTGAACAGTAGCAGGAGAGCTAGTTTGAAGAAGATGTCAAAGTGGAGGAAGAATCTACAAAGGACAAGGTTGAAAGAAAAGCACTGCGGCATGGGAAGTGGAGAAGGAAGTGCCAAGGAGGAAGGATTTGGTTCAGGAGGAGGAGCAGGAGCTGTGATTGATCGCGCGAAGAGAGAGAAAATGTTGAGGAGGGGAGGAAGTGTCTTGTAGAACGGGTAATTGTGGACGGAATTGGTTCCTTTCCACTTGGCGGCATAGTAGAAGGAAGAGAAGAGCGAAAAGAATTGTTGCGACTGAGGAGGATCGGCCGCCTGGAGTGATTCGATTCGGTTGGGTCCTGTTTCCACCAGCTGGAAGGAGAACGCCGATGCACGAAGTGCGAATCGTGCGGTACTTATACGGTCCTCTAGCTGGGCCCGTTGCTGAAGCTCAGGCGCAAACTTGTAGAGGGAGCGGGAGCCGGAAGGACAGAGTATTACAATCAGCTGCCAGTTCTCGGCTGCTTCCGGACCGACTGTGATAGACTTTGTTCACAGCTCTCTCTTTTGGATGAATATTATGGTGCAGGATTCGAGCAATTCGTGTTGATTGCTGTCTCATCTCACTTAGTTTGTGTGACAGTTTAGGGAAGGGAAGGGAACTGTATGTATGTTTGCGCGAGGGATTGTATCGGGGTTTGAAGGGGAAAGTGAAGGAGATGTAATATCATTTATCTGTGAAGGAAATCCAGGAACGAAATATTTTAGGGGTTTATTTGTGCAAGGGACATTGGATCATCATACGGGGGAGATCACGTATTGCGGAGATGGTTTGCAAGTTTTAGCCTGGAAGAGAAATAACATTAGAGAGGAAGGCCTGGGAACTGGTAAAGTAGCTACTGTAGCTTGATTGACTTGTGCATTTAGTCTCCGATTCGCTGCTCCGCGGAGTGAGTGGAAGATAGGAAATCTAGCCCCGTACTAGGGAGAGAGAATTTGGACTAAGAAATGATGATGAGGAGCTGTGGTGTTCACGAGCTAGCTGTGTCCTGTCAGTGATGTTTAATTTTGAGAGTCTCAAGACAGCAGCAGCAGAGTTCTGAACCTTTCCTGCCCCGAGTTACCTTTGTCATATACTGATATCGGAGTCAATCCAAACGTTACTGGAGAATTGTCATATTCCTTATACTCAATCTTCCGTTTTAGATCCACGTATACTTGGAAGGATTACGGTCAATCTGAGGTAAGTTGATAGGAGAATTTGGACAGACTCCCCTTAAATTGTTCGTGTTTCGAATCGGATCGATGGACTCTTTCTCTTCTCAATATTCGATCTGTTATTAAGAAGCTAGATTAGTTGATTGAGTGGAGATCTAATTTTCCTCGGAGTTCAGAAGTCGCTGCGCGCGTCCCTGGCGGCAGGATTCATGCTGTCGATTGGGTCACTGAGAGGTGGAGCGGGAGGAAATAGTGCCATAGCAGAGATCCCGACGTCAAATCCCGATGCGCCCGTTTTTCAGGAATGCGGCTATTTCGATGTCGAGCAAGTGGGAAAGATTGCCCAGCTCCTTCTGGTGTCCTTGGGAACCGCTTGCGTTGAAAAGACGGCTGGGGACCCCTTCAATCATCCAGGGGCAGTCGTAGGCGATGTGAAGAAAGAGATGCTCGAGTATCTGAATGTACAAAGTGAAGCATTTGCCACCGGGAGTAGTGCCGTTGTCCTTCAGGTATATGCCTTCAAGCTTGCCATACATACAAGTTGGATAGTATCATTGTCATATAGAGCAAGAAATTTGCCTTTCGGCGAGACTGTACTTTCAATGGTGTTTTGTCTTGCTTGATTCAATCCAGAGGTACCCATCAGTTGGAGAACTTCAAGGCCAAGTTCTCTACATAGTCATCTGGTCAGGGTCCTCCAACAACCGCACTAAACAGTCGTGCTATACATGCACTGGCAGTCAAGAACATACTGGGTCAGTTGGAAATGTCTGCTGTTTGTTTGCCAAAGGCTGTTTACTTCCTCGGGTGCCTGAGTCTGCTGTTTAAGCAATTGCAAGTCTTGGACCAACCTCTGATTCATAAAGACAATTCCTGTAAATTTCTCTAGCACAATGTTAGAGGTCGGACTTTTGGTCCAAAGGAAATTTATCGGACTTTTCAGCAGACTCAAACTTGGAGTCTGCTCTCTAAGACTGACTTTTATTGGGAATAGCTGATCTTTCGACCCCCTCAGATTGAAGTAAACCAAAGAAACACGGACAGCAATCCCAGTGACTTCACTGCGAGTCGGCTCATAATGGGCTTTCTGGAACAACTTTTGTCTGATGTCTGTCTGTAATTTGGGTGTCTGATGCATTTCTTCAATACTTTTCTTCTCGTGTGAGCAGATTTCAGGTGAAATACCCAGTCCTTTGCAGGTCGTCGAGGATATTCTCGAAGCGTTTGTTCGCTCGAAAAAGAATCTTTTCAGCCGCGTGTCGAGTAAGCTTCTCTACAGTGATAAGAAAGATGATAAGATTGAGGACTTCGTGCAAGAGCTTGACCGTACTGGCGCTTGGATGGTCGGTCGGCGAGAGGTTTTGGCGAGAGCTTTACTCAAGAGAGTTGATCGGTGTAATATCTTTCATTGTGAGATGAAGTTTGACGACTCAGAACAGCTAGCTGAGCACAAGGGGAAGTGCAGTCTGCGGCCGGTCACTTGTGAGAACGAAGGTTGTGGAGCTGTTTTTTCGGCTTTCAATGCCAAGCCACACGATGAAAGTTGTCCATTTAAACAGTTACCCTGTGAACAAGGGTGCAAGGTCTTGGTCAAGCGCGGGGATATGGATAAACATTGTGTGACACTGTGCCCAATGAAGCTAGTTAATTGCCCATTCCAGCAGGCTGGGTGTACACTATCTCTACCTCAAGGAGTAGCAGAGCAGCATTGTGTAGATAACGTGGGTCATCATCTTCTGCTTGTTTTCCAGACCATGCAAAAGCAAGGAGTGTCCCTCGGAAATCAGGGGCAGCGGATAAATCTTCTTGAAAAGGTGAGGATACGAAGCTACTCGTCCGTTTGTTCGTTCTTGCTATTTCCATGGGTGAGGTTATCAGTTTTTCCGGGAAGAACTCCTTTAGATCTAGCGAAGCAAAGCCCTCCACACTGACCAGAACATGTCCCTTTGAGAACTTTTTCGTTTAGGATTTAGTCTGATAAGTATGTCCTCCTTCTCGGACCATTTGAGCGTGAATAGCCCCATTCCTGGTCTATTTGAAGCCCAAATCGAACCGAGCGAAACAAGTCCGTAATGAGGCGTTGTAAATCTCTCGAGATAGCAAACACGCGAACAAATTCTTGGGATCTAAGGTCTGTAGACCGAGAGTTAAATATGTCAGATCCCTCTGATGAAACGGAAAGCATACTATTCAGCTGCTTATGCAAATAGTATGCTAGAGTCTCCCATATCGTACATCACCGTACTAAATGGTTTAATGAAATGATAAAAGGTTCTCAACTAGTTCAGACGGGCCATGGGAATCTATTCACAGAAATAGATTTCTATGAAGCATATCGGAACCATGGACTTTAGTCTGGACAGCCTTGTGGTTGGGAGTGTAATGATCTTAGACTCTTATATTGAATTGGTGAAACCTCTGGGCAGAGTCCCACAGCATCCATATCTATAAGTACGAGATATCTTATTGGAGCTCGATGGACGGGCCACTCTTGGCGCTCAGCTCTTGATCATTGTAGTGGTCCACCATGTAGCCTAATAGATTTTGGTTTTGGCAATCATTCGGTGTAGATGTTGACGGAACATCTACACCGGAAACTGATTGAGAGAGTTGAGAAAAGCGTACGGGGCAATAGGATGCTTGAACTGACGTTCTACGTCTAACGATAGGATCAAAGGTTTCCTTCTGATCTTAGCAGATTTCTGTCGGCGTGGTGGTTCCCCACGCTGGAGGAAAGATGTAGGTGGTGTTCGTGGATCGGAGATTCTAATAGTCCATCAAATACTAGCTTTCGGCGTTTATTATGTTCTAAGACAGATCCTGGGAGCCGTTGTGTGCAGGCTGTGCAAATTGGTCAACGCACAGAAGCAGTAGACATAGGAACTGTGCTGCTTTCATCCCGTGAACAAGAGATCAGGTTGAAAACCATGGAACAAGAAATGCTGAAGCTTCGGCAAGACCAGAAAGCGACTGACGTATCGGCAGAGGTACTTCAATTGCGACGTGAGTTACGGAATCTGCAGAAGAGCCTTGAAACCATCAGCTCTCAAAGTGCACCACAATAGCCTAACTTCATAAGCCTACTTTTCATGTATTGTCACATTACTCGGAGTGGATTCTAATCTCCCGCAGGCGCGGGGTTACACTGTAGAGAAAATCCGTTGGTGGCGCTTGTACCTCTTGATTGCTACGTGAAGGAAGAGGCCGCCATCTTGATTGTGCAGATTGGTTCAATACCAAAACACATCCCTTCTAGAGAGAGTCGGAAATCTTCATCCCAGTTCTGCCATTGAGATGCCAAACGCATTGTTTAGAATCTCCAATGCTGGTGTATCAACAGACTACTTCACGCTAACTCACTATGTGGCCGCTTTGCTAGAGGAAATTCTTACGTGACAGGTATCTGAAACACATACAACTTGGCAAGATTATTGTAGTGGTTTCCCTCGGCGAGGTACTAAAATCCGGCAGTCGACAATTTTTTCTGTGATAGGGTTTCAGATGGCATCATATAGTAGATGTATTTGCATGCCCTGCCCAGTTCTTATCACAATCATCCTCAATAAAGTTATAATGGTCCACTAAGCTCACCTCTGTGAGATTTTCTTCTGGAAGTAGTATGGATGGTCTAGTCTCTTTACACAGTCAAAGAGATTATGTAGATAGTCCGGGTGATCAGAACATATAGAAGGCAGTATAACTTTTAGGTGTACAGTACATCAGTGTGGTTGTGGAAGTATCAACCTCATTAAAGCGATGAAAACCTTAAGTGCAAAGGTCTTCGTGGACGGCAGGTTATCACCACTGGCCTATTGTCACTCTTAATACCACGAGTGAGCTGACGATGATCGGGACTCTACATTACAGTAATTCCTGACCTCATCAGCTATGTATCGCGGCTCTGTTTAGTCTGTACTAAAGGGTTTACTTGCTGATTCCGATAACTTTTCAGATTCTGGTACCCCAGGCTTGCAGTTTGTCATTGCATACCATTCCTCATAGTAGTCGACTTCTCTTGAGGAGACTGTCCTACTCACGAGGCGAGCCAAAGCCAGCGTCCATACTACCGAGGATCCTCCTCGTTGATGTCCAAGTGGACTGCATATTTTGCGGAGTACCTGACCATAACGAATCACCAGAGCAAATTAGAGCAGCGAGACTAGCTTGGATAGTAACTGGGCATTCATACTTTACCCTGAAGGGACAATAAAGATCAAGGTATTGAGATTATTCTTGTTCATTGTTCATGCGCTTGTTTCCTTCCCAACTCAGCTTCAGGTCTCTCTTTGTAATGGAGTATCCTTGTAAGCTTTGCAATATGTACCCATTGTAGCTCGGTGCTGAGAATACAAGTTATGTATCTCTCACGATCGAAAGCAGGGTAGGTTGTATCTGTCTGAAATCTGCGACGTAAACGGTTGATACAGTACCTGAACACTTTGTGAGTCCCTAATATCTGAGGGCTCTGTTACGATCGTAACTCTCTACCTGTAGAAGCAAGGAAGATAAGCCGACACTAAACATGCTACAAAGGTTTCTTGAAACTCGCAGGGCTTAGTCCACGAATTTATGTTCCTTTTACGCCCAGTAAAACTCCCCACGCTCAGGTGAGCATATAGAAGCGTTACAGTTTTTGCCTCTTCAAAAAGCTTCATTAAAATCCAAAATCTCATCACAGCGTTGAGAAATACAAAATTCACCTGGACCATAGGGACTGGTTTGTTTGCTCTGTACGCAGATGTGATTCAGCGTGTGTGAATCGGTTGAGGTTTGATAAAATGGGGTCTAGTTCAACTGCAATTGATTCATTCAATAGAACTCCAACAATGCAATTCCTAGAAAAGGAAAATACCAGAAGTCAGGGGAACCATGACTTGCTAGACTAACACTGTTTCACCATTCAGAGTCTTTCTATTTGAGGATAGTAAGAGATCCTCTAGAGAGAACATTCAGTAGTACTTTGTTCTCTTTCCGTCCAAATATGCAAGCCTTTAATGCTCTGCAGCGTGACAAAGACATTGAAAACTTCCGTTTTTTAACTGCTTTTATTGGTTCTACGCTCGTTGTGAGAGAAAAGCATCGCCATTCTTTTAGGAAACAGCATCTTAGAAACGGTTGGAGTCAGGTCACCGTGCGGTTTTCTGACAATTGTTTGCCTTGAGAGCAGTCGAGAGAGATGTGGACTCAGACAGTACCCAGACTTTTGGCACCAAGACTTAACTGTACGCCAAGTGGGGAGCATAGACCTAATAAGACCAACCGTTAATTGCCGCGTGGTCTGACGTGGTGTTACGCGCTTCGCCGTAGTTGCCCATCATGAGTCTGTGTTGCCAGACATGGTTCTTTTTTAATTTTAATTTTAATGATAGATTTACACTAAACACTCTTATCAATATCAAATATAGCAAATCGTTAATTTTAAGACCCGAAGGACAGCAACAACTCTTGTTAATTTGCAACTACCAGGGCAATTTTGTAACACATTATCAATAGTCCTATGCGCTTTGTCACATTTTATTTCGTCATCTCTTTGGACCAAAGAATCCCAACTCTGCATCTATTGCGAATTGAACTCCCTTCTCGAGTCTGAAGTCTTTAGTCAGTGCGAAATAACGTTGTACGCAGAGTAACCACCAGATTTTCTTAAACTCGCGAATTTAAAGTGACTCGACGAATTTAAAGTGACTCGACGCAAAGGAAAATAGAGAAAAAGGCTACCGCGGAGGAAAAATGAAGGATGGGAAGACCCCATCAGGCCTACAAGGGAGAGAAAAAAAGGTAACATGGGGCTAAGCCCCAATAGAGTCTATATGAGAAATCTGCCCTACCATGTCTAAGATATCCGAGTTATGCAAGTCGTACGGTCTACACACAATTGGAATATCCGAAGAAATATCATCTAATGTGATTGTTCTCGGGTAGATTGCACCAGCCACTGCCCTTTGTAGACAATGGACACATACGGTCTAAAATATGCTACAAAGTATGGCAACAAGGGTGGTACCCTTGTTGCCTAACATGAGAGAATGTCGCAAAGGAAAATGAGAGAATTAATTTGGCATCGAACTCAGTACTGCAATGGGTATATTTATGGGAAAATGACGATATTTACATTAATGTAATGATAGACTATAAAGTTCGGACGGCGCGGATTATTTGCTCACGACCGGATGTCCACCTCTGGCGTTAAGGAGTTTCCTGTGCAACTTAGCATAAACTCAGAAGAAGGTCATGTTGGTGTGTTTGTGAGAATTGCGAAATTCGCGTTATATAATTCACACCTGCAGCGAGTTTAAGGTGTGTTTAGGGACTTTGTGGACAACGTTATTATACAAGTAATTCCACGAACATCCGAGAAGTGGGAGCAGAAGCCCGTTGGATGAACGGGGGATCCAGACCCAACTAAATGCATATGCAAGGAGGATGAAATCTAAGCATGAAGGTGCGCAAATCGAAATGAATAGTAGCCCAGGAAATGGAGATGAAGTGAAACTAACACTAATAATACGATGGTAAGCCGAATAAACACATAATTGAAACATTTCATGAGTATGATTTTGGAGGTGGTCTCATTGATTTCTATTCAATTCCGAGGTCTATATGATTTTTAGAATTACAAGTGAAGATGATTATGACAGTTTCACAGCTCGGTCTATGTGTAAAGATAGTTATTCCTTTCTAATTTGGTATAATCATTTATACAAAACTTAGCTATACTTTAGCTTTCCAGATAAAGTTTAGTTAATTGTTGTCGAAGGCCATTTTATAGGTACTTCGTACAACTTATATGGCCGTGACTACAAAAATATGAAAGATAAAACTCCTTAATTATCTCCCGTATTTATTCAAGTTTGCCTATACTTCACCATAATCGCTATATATTGAATGTATTGTAATTTTGCAGTTCATCCTCCGAGTTAGGAGGCTTAGTTTTCTAAGATTAAACTCCCATATTGATATATAAGGAAATTTATGAACTTATTCTTAAAATATCCAATTAACATATCCTTTTTCTCTGAAAAATTAGGAGTAGTTATATTTTATTGAATAATAATGTATTACACTTTTGTAATTTTTAGCAATATACCACTCTTTTATAAAAAATATTTTTTTATTTTCCTCTATTATTTTATGTAGAAAAAATTGAACTATTGCTACTTCTTTGTTTTCTTATATAAAAAGAGGAGTAACATTTTATGAGTTAATACCTACTGAGAACTAGTATACTTTGTGTAACCACAAGCAAGACACAAGCGATTAAACATATGCAATAGAAAGTTGAGTATGACCTAAAGAAACATTGAGTAAAGAGTAATATACAAAGCACTAGTTTGGACCACATCTTACTAACAAAATGAACTTTACAAATGTTATGCATCCTTTTAACCTTAAAAGCAGAGTAAACGATCACATAGAACACAAGAAAGATGGGAAGACCACATCAAGCCATATAAGGGAGAGACAAAAGAGTTAGAATGGGACTTGGTCCCAATAATATTGATACAAGAAATTTGCCCTACCGCACCTATGATATCCAAGCTAGGCAAGTTGTAAGGTCCACAAACTATTGGAGCATCCAAAGAAGCATCACCTAGAGTGATTGCTCTCCTATGGGTTGCACCAGCCAATGATCTATGTAGAGCAATGGACATGTGTTGTTTAAAGTATGCTACAAAGTATGAGAGTGAGAGTGATACCTTTTGGCATTTAATATGATAAGCTCTCGTGCACTCCATGAAAAATGTGTCAAATGTCATGTCCATTGCTCTATATAACTCCAAGGCTAGAGGAACAAAGAGGTAACCTAACTGCTAACCAAGTACATCCAAGAGGATGAGTAATCACTCCTTCCAAAACTACATCACACATAGGGTCTATAACCACAACATCCGCCATTATCACCTAATCATCTCAGGCCAAGTATAAGTCTACTTTGACACGTGTTGTCTCTAAAGAATATGAACACTCCCTCCAAGCAACGTATCCACTCTCTCATACCATAGCAAACACTATATCCTTGATGGTATCATGGGTAGCTATCATTTTTCCTCCATAAGGACACCATGTCATATGAACCGCTATTGCATCTAGTGTAGAACCACACTAAGAAGTGAGTAACAAAGATGTAGACGGGTGGAACCTCATCGTTGTAGAGAAAGTGGATGGTGCAAGTTGGAACTTCCTTATGCACGGTTGAGCTAGGATCCAAGAACCTATACCCTTGCTAGAGCAAGAGCAAAGATGTGCTCTAGTTGCCCAAGGAATGGATGAGTCAACTAAGAAAGAATGTAGCATATGTTGACATTGTCACTCTATCAAGGAAGACTACAAACCTCTTGTCCAATTTGATGATAGTGAAGAAAAGGATGGAAGGTCCTCTCATGCATGTGGAGATAGAACATCTCTTGTCTATTGCAATAAAACCTAGAGAGAAAAGGATCCCTCCTCCACCTTGGTCATATAAGTCTCCAAAACTGGCCTATCAACAACCACAAAATTGGAGGAAAGTAGGGATGCTAAGAGAGCCCAACTACCAAAAAATGCTATAGGTGTCAACTCCTCCATAGACAATAAGCATACTCCTCCACACAAGATTGGTAGAGATGTTTGTCTACAAGATCCTTCCTTCATCACACACTCAAATGTCCCTAGTCTAATGATATCACCAAAGACTCCCATAATCCTCTTATCAAAAGCACTCAAATGTGATAGGAAAGTCAAGGAAGAGAAAACAATCAAAAAAGGTAAGTCAATTGGTGGGCAATACTATATGAGAGTATACCATATGCCACTCGCAAATCTCCTAGTAGAAGAAGGTCATCCACATGGAGAATATCTTCTACAAGGGTAGCATGTGATAAAACACTTGTATCCTATTGGCACTCCAAGAATATATAGTCCATCTGTAGATATAACACCCTCCTCTAGAAGCTCAAGGTGGGGAGAGATACCTAAAGGGGACGATGCTCTACACTTTGACACCTTGACTCTCAAGCCTACAAGATGTAGCTTGGTAGTCAAGAGATCAAAGGCATGCCTAATCTGATCTATGGGGCCCACAATATGTGTATTTTTTGCTAAGGAAGGAAATACACAACCTAGCATGGCCAAAGTAATAGATAACAAAGCTCTAAAGTGAGCCATGGAAAACAAAGGGCCTCCTAAAGGATCTCCTTGTCATATATCAACAACTAACTCCAAGATAGTGACTCTCTCATGTGACCACCCATGCTGGTAGTAAAAGGAAGCAAGAGAGCCATAGAACAATTGCACAAAAGGAATGAGACTTGCCAAGGATCCATTGGCCTCCCTAAGCTCTCTAAAGATGGATGCTCACGAGATACTATTAAAAGTGTTCTCAACATCCATAGTAAGACAATCCACTCCTTGGCGTTAGGGCTCCTAGATAGCCCTAACGCCCAAGAAAATAGCCTTGCAACCTCCATGTGTAGCTACTCCAAATTGATGTGGACTAAGGTGCTCTTGGAAGTAAGATTGATGATGAAGGACAATGGTATGGCTAACCAAGCGCAAAAAGATCTCTCTAATAGTAATCTATTGAATGCCCCTTGTGCCCCTCTCCATCATTAGAAGTCAACAAGCCCCTAAGACCCAGCTAATTGACAAAAAAAATCTCTTCTTGCTATTGTTATAGCCACCTGAAATAACTCAATAAATCCACTAGAAGGATCATCTGCCTGAAAGTAGTCTCTAAGATACTCATATACCATCTTTGAAAAGCCTCTTGAGGAGAAGCAAGGAACAATGCACAATGCTTGTGCAAAAGGCAACCAATCAAGACATAAAAGCTACTTAGATTGATAATCCAAGATCTCTAAAGGTACTCCTTCTCTTGCCATAGGATATAGTCAGTGTAGGAAGAGATAGTCTCATCAATGGGACTAGCCCTACACAAAGGATGTAGCGCTTGTGCTGCTCTACTAAACTCTCATGCTTCATCTGATATCCTACACCATTGTAATCAATTAGACTCTATGGTATCATGTGGCATAATCTATCTCCTATATGTGCATCCCTAATTGACTCCTCTAAAAGGCAGCCCAATCTCCCTATAAAAGACCAAGGAGAGAAATAAGAGAATGGAAGATCAAAGTGAAAGATCACATTGGAACTCTTGAATGAGAGAAACTCCAAATGCCTTGCATGAGCTTGGCCTTTGGTATTTATAGGGAACATACAAGGCTCATGAGAAGCTTCTCAAAAGCCACTTTCTTTGAGTGCAAGCCAAGTTAACTTGGAAACTTCTTGAGAAGCTTCCTTCTAGAAGCCGTTTACTTGGCATGCAAGCTAAGTTAGTCAAGAAACTTCCCAAGAAGCTTTCCTCTAAAAGCCAACAACTTGGCATGCAAGCTAACATGATACTTGGAAGGTACCAAGTAGCTTCCTAGATGCTTCTAGAATATTCTTATAATTATTGGCTTATTTGCTACTTAATTAGTCTCCACTAATTCATCTATAAACTCCATATTGTTACATATCCCCCCACCAATAGTTGGTGATGTCTTCATCACCACGGAAGCTTCAAACTCTTGGATAGCCATTTGTGCATTTTGGAGATGAGAAAGAAGTTCTCAAGTGGCATCATGAAGAGGTACTTTTCCGAAAGGACTTTGTACTCAATATGTTGTTGGTAGTCACGTTGAATGTAATGACGTGTAAGGATATGATCAACTTCATACTCTTCATGATTGTTGATAGGGATGGGAGGAGGAGGAGGTTGGATACAAGAGGAAAAGGAGGATGGTAAGAAACAAAGTGTTTCAACTTGGAAACATGAAAGATAGGGTGGATTTGTATATGACAAGGCAAGGTAATTTGATAAGCAACAAGAGAAATGATTTGGGTGATATCAAATAGATCTATCCAATTAGGAGCAAGTTTATGGACTTGGGTATTATGTGGGAGGAAGAGGTCACTAGAAGAAAGCATGACCTTATCACCAAGTTGAAAGGTGAGATCATAACAATGTTGGTCCATGTATTATTTCTAACGATTTTGATTAACAAGGATATGAGATTTGGCTTGTTGTAAAGACGGGGATATTATGGTCAAGAAGGTAGAAGTATGACGGACATGAGATGGAGGAGAAGCAAGACTAGAATCTGGAACAAATGGGTCTTGGCCAAAATTAAGGAACAGAGGAGAAAATTTTGTGCTTGCATGTTTGGAATAATTGTAAGCAAACTCAACAATTGCAAGACATTCATCCCAATTGGTATGGTGAATTTTGACAAAGGCATAAAGCATATCCTCCAAGGTGAAATTTGCTCATTTGGTTTTCCCATCAGTTTGAGGGTGATAGGTTGTGGACAAAGCAAGCTTGGTGCCAAGTATCTAGAAGAATGCTTGCCAATTTTTTTGTTGAATTGAAGATCACAATTGAGGATGAGTACACAAGGCACCCCATGATGCTTGAAGACATTGGTGAAGTAGATTTGGGCCAATGTTGGAGCATTCATTTGTATCAAAGGTTAGTGCAAATGGATTTTCTTACTAAGCTTATCTACAAACACCACCATTGTTGTGTGACCTTGCTTTGTCTTGGGCAAGGATGTGATGAGATCTAAGCTCACATATTCCCATCAAGCAAATGGGGTGGAAAGTGGTTGAAGGAGGCCACTTGGTTTCTTGTTGCGTTGGCAGCTCTCACAAGATCAAACAAACTCTCAAACATCTCTTGCCATGCTGGGCCACCACCATTGGCATTGTAGGGTACCCAAGGTCTTGTCTACACTCATAGGACCAACAATTGTTAAGTCATGGGCTTCTTGAGGGAGCATAACTCATAGATCACCCTTGGCTAGAATATAGATCCGGTTCTCACAAAATAGAAGGCCTTCCTTGAAAGAGAAGTTGTTGTTTTCCTTATTGCATGTTGTAAGATGACCTTGTACCATCTGAAAGAAGAGGTCTTGTTGTAAAGTAGTCCTAAACTTAATTTGGACTTTCAAGTCAATTGACATTGTTGTAGTTACCGTTGTGATGAGAGGAAGAGTTTTCAAATCATGTCATTATGATAGGGCATTGGGGATGATATAGAACTTATCAGGTTTGTACTCAAGTTTGATGCCAAAAAACTATAGTTTTTCTTCACATTGATGATATTGACTCTTCATGTGCTCTAGATGTAATATCTGCAATAAGGGTTTGCAATTGATTTGCATGATCACTTGTTTTCCCAAGAGATAATGCCTCCATACCTTAGTGGCATATATCATTGCAAGTTATTTTCAATCTCAAGTAGAGTAATTCCTTTTGTGATATTTAGTTAGTGAAACAAAGGCAATGAGATATAACCCATTTGGAAATTACTATTGCAACACAACTCCATGGTAAAGTTAGAAGCATCAAAGTCAACCACATAAGGTAGTTGAGGAGCATATGGTTGAAGAATGGGTCTTGAAGACACCATATGTTCCAACTTCCAGAATGCTTCTTTGTGCTTGGTGGTCCATTGAAAGTTTGAAGTATTCTCCAAGAGGTCAATCAATAGTGCTGCCATATGAGCATAGTAATGGATGAATCGTCATTAACAACTTGCCAATCCATTAAATGCTCACACTTTTGTAGTATCTTTCCGAGTAGGCCAATAAGTAATGGCCTTGATTTTCTCTTCTTCCATCTTGATCCCCTCTAATGAGATCTTATGACCCAAGAAGGTAACTTCCTTCTATCAAAAGGTACACTTTTATTTCTTGTAGTGGAACTTCCATTGATGTAGTCATCTTAAGACTTCTCACATGTGATTTACATGCTCTACCTCCATCTTACCATAAATTAAAATATCATCCAAGAACACCACCACGTACTAATCCAATAGCCTATCCAACACCCAATACATTTGATCCATAAAGACTACTAGAGCATTAGTGAGCCCAAAAGGTAGAACTCCTTATTCAAAATGTGCATGAAAAGTTGTCTTTTGCATATCCTCTCTATCAATGGATATCTACCAATAGTTGCTTTGGAGATCCACCTTTGAGAAGGACAGTACTCCACTCAATTGATCTAACAAGTCATCAATTTGGAGGTAAGAGATATTGTAAAAGACCAAGATCAATAAGAGAAATAGTAGAATGGAAGATCGGAGTGGAAGATCACATTGGGACACTTGAATGAGGAAAAATCCAAGTGCCTAGTATGAGCTTGGGCTTTGGTATTTATAGGGAAGCATACAAGGCTCTTGAGAAGCTTGTCAAGGAGCTTCATGTGGTACGCACATTTTTCATTTTGGACTAGTTTTAAAGAAGAAATGCATTACTGAAACCGAATTGAACCCAAATGGAGAATAAACAATGAGAAGTTTGTATTTTGATTCGACCCAAAGAAGTTGACTTTGTGTTGGAAGAAGAAAGACTTGGATTGGATCAAACCTGAAGAAGCTTACTTTGTGTCAAGGGAGGAAAAACTCGGATTAGGGGCTGAAGGAAGGCAAACCCAAAAGAGCAATAGAAGTTGTAGGTCATGATTCTTGCGGGGGCTATATCTCAATGACGACATGTCCAAATCAAGCGTGCTATATTTTTTTGGAAGCGTCTCGTTCAGTGCTTTCCATTGCCACCAAAATTGCAAAGTTTAGAGGTCTGTAACAAAAGTTACAAGCATTTGAAGTTTTGGGAGTAGATGTATAGAGTAGTTTAGTGTCTTTGGGTCTATTCGACTTCGGGTTTGTGTCTCAGACTTCAAGTTTAAATGACTTCGGGTCTAAAGACTTTGTCTCAAGACAAATATGATTCAACCGGAGGAAGTCAGACCTCGGAGTGCAATGAAGGTGACTTCGGGAATTTTGCCAGAGGGATCAGAGCAAGTTAGAGTAGAGAAAGAAGATAGTTAGGATACCCATGACTTCAATTTCAGTTCTGATTATAGATAAGATAGAACTAGAAGAGAAATAGAAGTAGTGAATGAACCCAAAGTGCAAGATCAAACTGTAAGTGTCTTCAGGTCAGTTACATGAGTGATTAGGGGAAAGTGGGTTACAAATTGAAGGTGTAGATAGTGTATCCATGTTTTCAATTATAATTCTTGATGATGATATAATGGAATTAGAAAAGGAATTGATAGTAGTGAAACCCAAAGTAGATGACATAGGAGTGCAGATGTCTTTGGAATTACCATCAGAGGTATTAGAGAAGAGTGGGTTGGGAGATAAGGAGTTAGATGGATTACCCACTAAAGGAATTGTAGATCAAGAAAGAGAGATGTTAAAATTAGTAGAAGAATTAGGAGTTGTGAGACCCAAGGATAGAGTAGTAGTGAGTGAAGCTACTTTTGGATTGGGATTGAAAGCCGAGGTAGAAGTAGACATCGGATCGGATTAGTAACATTTTTGAGATTTGAATAGATAGAAGAGGTGTATTGTCATTTTGGATCTATAGGTTAGAAGAGTTGTTATAGAACGGTATAGTTGTTAGAACTGCCGTTTGCTTTACTATTTAAGAGTGACATTTGCAGTCATATGTTGTTCAGTGCTCATCATTTCTAAGAATAGATAAAGCAAAGTGTTGTGAAACAATGCTCGTCGCTTGAGCTTGATACCGAGTATCAATGTTGTGTTTGTGTTTGTGAGTGTGAGGAGAATTTTGAAGTGCAAATCAATGTGTTTGTTGGATGCTAGATTCTGTAGCCTTGATCTTTACTCTGTGTGTTTGATCCTGAGTGAAGTGCAATCAAAGCAACACCTTGGCAGATCTAAGAGGAATTGTAGTGTTGGTAGTATTCTGCATTTGTGAATGCAGCGTGAAGTTGATGTGAAGCAATTTTGATTGAGGAAGTTGTGCCTTCAATGGAGGGGTAGAACACAATTTTGAGGCAAAGTCGTTTTGCAATGAAGTGCCATTTTTAGGAGAGCCTGAATCATCACAATCAAGATTGTTTGGAAAGATTTGATAGAGTTGTGATTAAGTGTGACAAATTATCGTGACAAGACTGCAAATCAATACTTGTTACTCTCTTCTGGGTGTGGTTACTACCAGAGAGATTAAAGACTCAACCAAGAAGAATTGAAATTGTTACTTTGCTTTGTGTTTGACCAATTCTGAATCATATCTCTGTGGGAACAAACTTTACTTACCCAATTACCGCAAAATTGATATTTGCCGGGTTGTCACACTTCCTTAAAGTTTTTTTCTTAAAGTGAAAGTCAAACTAACTTTTGTGCATATATACATCACTACACAACAGTCATATTGGATTGGAAATCATATATGCAATATTTGCACTCAATCACTTTATTCACAACTCAAATCACACTCAATAAGATTAGTACTTGATGTGCCACTCAACAATCTGCCAATAACTTGACATTGATTATAGTCAATCCACATCTAGCTAAGAGACTGCAAGTGATGCTCACCAGCCTCTGTCCACCATAGCTAAGAACTCAAAGGTTCAACATCAAAGAAGTAGGCTCTTTGGAGTTGCACTACAAAAGTATACCCCCTAAGTCTCTAACCCTAACTGTCTTGCTGATGGCACATTTGACATTGCGAATGGTGCAAGTGACGGTGGATCTCACCATGTAGTTGGTACTCCAAACACAAAATATGACTATCAAAAAGTAGTCTATGAGTAACTGTCAAAATACTATTTACTACCAACATTACTACTCTAGAGTCTAAGCAATCTAGGTGTGATGCTACAAATGGCATGACAAACTGGGAAGCTTCTCAAGAAGTTTTCTTCTAGAAGCCGCCTACTTGGTGTACAAGCTAAACTAGTCAGGAAGCTTCTTTTTGTAAGTCACCACTTGGCATGCACATTACCCAATACTTGGAAGGTACCAAGAAGCTTCTTAGATGCTTATAGAATATTCTAGGCTAATTTGGCATATTTGCTACTTTGTTAGTCTTGATTAACTTATTGGTAAACTCCATATTGTTACATATTCTCCCACCACTAGTTAGTGACGTCCTTGTCACCATTGAAGCTTCAAACTCTTGGATGGCCATTTGTGCATTCTAGAGATGAGAAAGAGGCTCCCCAATGGCATCATGAAGGCGATATACTTTCCAAAGGACCTTGTATTAGTATGTTATTGGCGGCCATATTGAATGTGGTGACGTGCAAGAATACAATCAACTTCATACTCTTCATGATCATCAATAGGCATAGAGAAAGAGGGGGTTGGACACAAGAGGAAAATGAAGATGGATGAGACATAAAGAGTTTTAGCTTGGAAATATGAAAGATAGGGTGGAATTACATATAGGAAGGCAAGGCAAGTTGATAAGCAATAGGAGAAAAGATTTGAGTGACATCAAATAGACCTATACAATTAGGAGTAAGTTTATGGACTTGGGTATCAAGTGAGAGAGGTAGGTTACTAGAAGAAAACATGACCTTATTATCAAGTTAAAAAGTGAGATCATGATGATGTTTATCCGCATATTGTTTCTAATGGTTTTGAGCAACAAGGAGATGAGATTTGGCTTGTTGTAAGGATTGAGATATGGTGGTCAAGAAGGTGGAAGTATGAGGGACATGAGATGGAGGTGGAGCAAGAAGGGAATCTGGAACATGTGGATATTGGCCCAAATTAAGGAAGAAGGGAAAGAATTTAGTGCTTGCATGTTTGGAATTAGTGGAAGCAAACTTAGCAGCTACAAACACTTGTCTTAATTGGTTTGGTGAATGTTGACAAAGGTACAAAGCATATCCTTTAAGTTCAAATTTCATGTTCAATTTTTCCATCAGTTTGAAGATGATAGACCGTGGACAAAGCAAGCTTGGTGCCAAATGTTTGCTAAAATTTTCTAGTGAAATGAGAATCACGGTCAAAGATGAGTACATGAGGTATCCTATGATATTTGAAGACATTGCCAAAGTAGATCTGAGCCAATGTTGGAACATCCACTATATCAAAAGTTGATGCCAAATAGATTTGCTTATAAAGCCTATCTACAAACACCACAACAGGTGTGTGACCTTGCATTGTCTTAAGCAAGGATGTGATGAGATTTTAGCTCACATATTCCCATTGAGCAAATGGGATGGGAAGTGATTAAAGAAAGCCACTTGGTTTTTGATTGTTGGCCTTGTTGTATTGGTAGCTCTCACAAGATTGGGCAAACTGTCAAACATCTCATGACATGTTGGGCCACCACCAAGGGTAGGGTACCCAAGGTCTTATCCACACCCATATGACTGACAATTGGTAAGTCATGTGCTTCTTGAAGGTGCACAAGTTCAAGATCACCCTTGGATGGAACATAGATCCAATTCTCATAAAATATAAAGCCTTCCTTCAAGGAGAAGGTGTTTTATTCCTTGTTATATGTTGCAAAACGACCCTAGACCATCTAAAAGAAGAGATCTTGTTATAAAGCTATCCTTAACTCAATTTGGACTTTGGAGTCAATTGACACCATTGTAATTGCCACTGTGATGAGAGGAAGAGTCTTGAAATCAGGTTTTTATGATAGGGTATGGAGATGATATAGAACCAATTGGGTTTGTACTCAAGTTTGATATCAAACATTTATAGTTGTTCCTCTCATTAATGATGTTGACTCTTCATGTCTTCTAAATATAATAACTATAATAGGGTTTTTGATTGGTTTGCATGATCATTTATTTCCCCAAGAGGTAATGCTCCCATACATTGGTGGCATAATAGCATTGCTAGTTGTTCTTGATCTTGAGCAGAGTAATTTTTTTGTGGTATTTAGTTGATGAGACACAAAGGTAATAGGATGGAGGCCATTTCAGAATTCTTGTTGCAACATAGCTCTAATCAAAAAGTCAAAAGCATCAAAATAAACCACACAAGGTAGTTGAGGGTCATATGGTTGAAGAATAGGTCTTAAAGACACCATATGTTTTAGCTTTTAGATGCTTCTTTGTGCTTGGTGGTCCATTAAAAGCTCAAGTTTTTCTCCAAAAGGTTGGTCAATGGTGCGGATACATGAGCATAGTAGTGGATGAACCATTGGTAAAAGCTTGCCAATTCATTAAATGCCCATACTTTTGTAGCATCCTTTGGAGTAGGCATGTCAATAATGGCCTTGATTTTCTCCTCTTCTATCTTGATCCCCTCCAATGAGATCTTGTGACCCAAGAAAGTAACTTCCTTCTACCAAAAGGCACACTTTGACTTCTTGCAATAAATCTTCCACTAACATAGTCATCTTAGGACTTCTCTCATGTGATTTTTGTATTTTACCTTTGTCTTGCTATAGATTAAAATGTCATCCAAGAACACTACCACATACCACTCCAATAGCCCATCCAACACTTGATGTATCTGATCCATGAAGATTGTTGGAGCATTAGTAAGCCCAAAAGGCAGAACTCTCTATCCAAAATGCCCATACCTTGTACAAAAGGTAATCTTTTGCACATCTTCTCTATCAATGGGAATTTACCTATAGCCGCTTTGGAGATCCAACAAGCTGTTTGAAAGCAAGAAGATCAAGTACAGAGAAAAACTTGTATACAAATTCAGTACTACAGGAAGTTTGATATCTCTCTTTCAAACATCACCTCTCATGTATAAATGTCCACCTAGAAAGTCAAATCAAGTGCACCTATATGGATCGTCTTTTTCTTTGCTCTATTCTTCTTCCTTTATATCTAAATCCCAACTAAAATCAATCCCACTAAGAATCAGACCATTCATCATCTGACTATTAAAATTTCTTTAAATTATGTTATATAGATGCATAACTCTTTCTTTAATTGTGTCTAAGTACTCATATGAGCTATTGTGATTCCACCAATACCTATGATGATTCCTAACTCTCACCTACAACCTAGTAGAACCCCAGCTTATTTTTGTGCTATTTCCAATGCCACCACCCAAGAATTGTAAATGAGATGCATCGAATTTGAAAGGTTGGGACCATAGGGACTAAAATGCAATTGAATTGTCAAGCAATTATCAAACTAGTGCAGTTGAATTGTCACTTGATTGAGGGATATGCTATTGGAGAGCTATGAAGAAAGGATTATTTTGTCTTCTAGAGAAACAAGTGTAGTTGAATTGTTACTTGATTGAGGGATATGCCATTGGAGAGCTATGAAGAAAGGATTCTTTTGTCTTATCAAGAAACTAGTGTAGTTGAATTGTCACTCAATTGACTGATATGCAATTGGAGAGCTATGAAGAAAGGAATTGTTTTTTTCATACAAGAGAACTAGTGCAACTGAATTTTCACTTGGTTGAGAGATTTCCCATGGGGTAGCTGTGAAGAAAAGGAGAGTTATGAAGGAATTTTTGTCAATGCAAACATGAGAACTATGAACTAGAGGGAAAATATTTCCTTTACATTCAACATGTGACATTTTGAAATGCTATTCATGCATCAAAGGGTTGAGAAAAGGTCAAAAATCTTGATATGTGTGAGCTTGACACTTGTTCATCCATTTGAAATTGGTTTAATATACTTTTATTAAGATTTGTAAGACTTCTTGTCCTACTACATAATATTATGGGTCATGAAAAATGTGACCCATTGCTCATTTAGTGCTACAAGCTATGTCTTATTCATTTCTTTTTTATCTCTTGTTTATATCCCATTAACCTTTAGGGCAGCTCTTGTAGAGATTTTATATAGGATATTTCTAGCCTCCAAAATCTTAAATTAAAACTTTGTAAGGCATCTTCTATTTTGAGAAAGAAGCTAGGAGGTTTCCAAATTCAAAAATTATGGAATTATACAAGTAGAGCTCCAAACTCCATAAAATATTATACAAGTGGTCATAAAATTTAGTGGTCCCAATAATGAATGGTCTCATATAGATTTATATGGGTACCAAAGAGTAGGTCGACACAAGTAGGGGTTTCAGTTTTGCAATTTATGGCTAGTTTACTATGAAGATCCGGAACTTAATTACCAATGCACTTTGGAGTTAATTCTAACCACCAATGTTACGCTAACTACTTGAATTAAGCTAGATGTAAGTGGGAGAGGGATTATGAGATAATGTAACGGAAAACCATGTGTTAAATCTGGTTTGAAAATCCTCCCATACCTTCCACCATTTTGAAAAATGGACTCCTTTCCTTGGGCTTGCATCTCATCATGCATCTCTAATGGATTGATATGTCAAGCGTGTTAGGATAGTTCCTAATGGTAAACCATTAGAATGTTTTGTTATTCTTATTGTAAGGTGTTGGAATTGGTGAGTAATAGAGTGCACATGGGAAAATTGAAATCAAAATCTGACTAACTTCTTATACTTTGGAAAGATGGATGATTCTCTTATTCACTCTACTTTTCAATTTGAATTTGCTCCCATCTCTCTTATGCCTATTTGATTCCAAGAATTGCTTGAGAAGATGGTTGCTTCTATCCCACTTCCGTGTTTGAATGCAACAAGCAAAGGATTGAAGAATGTGTCCGGGCAAGGACATTGTTTAGGGGTTATTGTCCACCCATAACGGAGCAATTAGGGCAAAACAATGAAGGGTGAAGATGACCAATTTAGGATAGCTTATCACCACTACTTGCAAATATTTGATTATTTAGATGATCCTAAGCAATGTAGTCAAATCCATGGAAGAAATAGTAAAAACCCTAACCAAAAAAGCACAACATTCAACTACATGGCCACTTAGTTAGTTTGGCACTGACAAGGACTTCCATCCTCCATAAACGGTGATAGGCTTCACAAAAAATGGGCAAGATACGTGAAATTATAGAAAGATAATTGAGAATGGAAAAACAATTGCATTGGGGAAGGTCCCACTAACAAGGACTTGAAGTCAGGATGGAGAAGAATCAAGGCTAAACTCAATCATATTTGTCCATCTTTTGAAAGAATGGATTTAATGTTGGGGGCAGAGCAAATATATCTCCTTCTTCATTGGTTAGTATTGGTGGTACATAGGAAGAAGTGCGATTCATGGATGGAACATGCCCTGTTGTTAGACCACTAGAGGAGGTAGATGATAAAATGGGAGAAAATCCTCTTGAAGAAACAATTCCTATGAGCATCCCAAGCACCCAAGGACCCTTGGATTGCATGTGTACATATGGAAATTGTAAATATGTGTCATTGGAAGTTTTGGACAAGGAGTTTTAAATGATGATGTAGTCCTTGTTTGACAAGAGACAAAGACGAGCATCACTCCCATACTTCATGAGCACCCAAGAATCACTCAAGAGAGAATGGAGCACCAAGAGAAGAGGAGAATCAAAGAGAGGGATAGAGTCAAGAATTTCATCGGGAAGAGCCAACTAGAGATGCCTCCAAGGAGAAAGAGGATCAAGATAATGATGAAGAAACACCCAATAAGAAGGAAGTTGATTCTCAAAAGAGAAGAAGAAACTTGAAAGCTTCCAAGATGGCACCTACACTCACACTTGGTTTGGCTTCATTATTGCAAGACCTAGCATCTCACACCAAACTAAGAATTGAATCAATAGAATCTCAAGAGAGATGTAAAATAGCACAAATTGAAGCTTTGCAAGTGGCAGATCTTGAGAAACACAAGAGAGAAGTAGAGTCATAGAAGATCTTAAAGGTAGAGAAATCAAGTCCAAAGTAGAATTAAAAACACTTCTATACCATGACACTTGAACTAGCTTGTGCATGAAAATCTCTAGAGGAGATTAAATGCATTATTTCTATGTTCTCCAATATAGATTCAAATAATTATGGTGGTTCTAGTACAAGTTACAATATGGACCCCAAGTTTGATGTACCCAAATATAATCCGGATTTAGTTCCTTGTGGTAGTTGGAACAAGAGTGACTAAATAGGCAAGAGTGTGAGAGTTTAGAGCTCGAGTAAACTTATGTTACATATAAAGTTTACCAAGTTGTTGCGTGCATCTAATATAATGCATGTTTATTCTTTGTTTGCCAATGATTAGTTCAATGTTTCCATGTGAATCATCAAGTTATATAAATTTCTTGTAATAGATTATGATAGTTGTAGAATTCTCTCTAGAATTCACCCATAACAGATTATGATAGTAGAACCGCATAAGAAGAGACTCAATATGAGAACTTCAAAGCTACCAAACTACAAACTACCAAAGCACACAACACTCTCACACTCAAGTTTGACAAATGTTTAAATCTTGTCATTGTAAGAGCTCCATTACCATATCCAAACACTTGGTTTGCAAGGAACCAAACACTTTCTTTGGTTCAACCTGTGCAAACCACACAAACCTATGGTGGTTTGCATAGGTTGAGCCAAACATGTACATGTGAATATACTCTACACTCTGTATCATCAAGTTGATTAGAACAATACAAAGCTTTAAACATGTTAACAAAAGTAGTGTCCATCAATATTGCAAGTCTATAATCCCAATATATAAAATTATATGCAAGAGAAAAAGGTATACAAAATATCAAGGCACTAAAGGTCATGCCTAAGGTCTAGTGTGCATATCTCTTGAATGCATCATGTAACCTCCAATATAAAGTAGATCTAATAAGAAAGGACTATAGTTCCACATCCGTCTCTTCTCATGAGGATGCATTAGAGGCTCACTAAATACTCTCCCTAAAAACTCATAAGAGTCAG
Source organism: Lunularia cruciata (assembly GCA_948567375.1). Lineage (NCBI taxonomy): Eukaryota > Viridiplantae > Streptophyta > Marchantiopsida > Lunulariales > Lunulariaceae > Lunularia > Lunularia cruciata. Next base: position 38,579,726 of record OX419758.1, read on the forward strand.
AACTATAATCCCTCAATCTACAGCTCGTCCATTCCTCCTCTAGGCATCTAATGGCTAGAGCTGTGGAAGCCTTAAATCTATATAGAGGTGAGACAAGGAGCTGAAATAATAAAGTGTATGAGTACTAAGGACATCCATCAATGAAAAAGGTAGAGGATGTATAGCTCCATGAGGATGGTTCTTGCAATAAGGAAGAGCCGCTCTGTCCACAAATAATATATCCTGGATAAATATACCTAATGAGGTAAAAGTACTATATGGTCTAACCATAAACCTCTAAACTCATCAAAATATCCATCCATCTTGGCAAGGCATGCATCAAACATGAACCGGTGTGAAATTCTACTGGTAGGTGACCAAACTCCCACATAGACTGCAATAGGGTCTCCACATTGCACTTTGGACTACTACTCCATATGATCACCTCAAAGTGAGAGAGATAATACTCCATAAACTCTCTAATGCTAGGCTATGAAATATACCATAAAGTACTACTCACAGTAAAAGTGCCATCCCCTCCTCATGGTCTCAAAACACCACTCCAAGAAATGAGGTCTATTAGGATATCTTTCAATTACTATACAACTCAAATCTAACACCAGAATCGTCCTCCTTAAATTTGTATGGAAAATGATACAAAGAATGAATGATCTAGATAAACTCATCTTCTCTCTCAAATGAGTGAGTCTTTGTACCTCATCACTCAAAGATACCTTTTGCTCTTGGAGCCATAAGCACTCGTGGTAAGTACCCTAAAAACTTGGAAGTGGTGCAATATCATCCCTGATGCAAGGTCTCCATGATATAATATCCTCTCCCAAATGCAAATAAGACTACTCTCTTGGGCCACCTATAGTAATCTGACTGGATCCAATAGCTTGGAAAGAAGATGCTCTTCCATATGATAAAGTAGCAATCTTTCTAGTATGATGCACTTTGGATGAAGAGCGTGTAGTATGTGGTGATGTAGGATTGGTTTGCGTGGTGGTGGTGGTGTAGGGGAGGCTGTCTCTATAGTAGGATCTCTGAATGGACTATGGGTTTGAGTTCCCATATGTGTAAACAAAGCCTTGTTTTGGGTTTGAGTCCTCGTATCAACTGAACTAGTATCTCTCTATGCCCTTACCACACCATAGGAGTCAACACCATGATTTGTTTGAGTCTCTACCTCCTTTGGAAGAAACTTCCAAGGATAATGTAACATATCTACCTCTAACCACTCTATAGCCTCTTGGCAAGCATCCTCATATGCTACCCTAAGAGTATCTAGCTGAGCACTCACCTCATGTACTTCTCTCATGGTCTTCTCCAATAGTTCTATAATAATAGAAAACTTTCTTATATACCATATCTCTTGAAATCTATATCCCTTGGCTCTCTCCTTGCTATCCTTAAGAGTCCTTTCAACTCAATGAGTCTCTCTACTCAAGCTCTCACATCATACTCTCTCTCCCTAATAACTCTAACTAACTCTACTAACCACTTTCTTGTAGTAATCTCCTCAATACATAGATGCATCTCCTCATCTGCTAGTCTACTCTCTCTCTCAAACACAATGTGCTCCTCAAGTCGGAACTGCTCCTCCCTCTATGCAAGTATTCTCTCATGCTCAACTAGCCTAGTCTCCCTCTTAATCAAAAGGTATTTCTCTAGCCTAATATGCTCATCTCTCTCTCTCTCTAGTCTCCTCTCATGAGAGTCCAACTCACTCTCATCTACAGTGGACATGTGCTCCTCTCCAAGGATACTTGATAGTGATGGAAATGGAGGTGGCTCAACTCTCTCTCTAGACTATATGGATGATCATCATGCTCATGAGTACTAGGTTCTAGTACACCAACATTTTGAGATACATAGGAAGGATCATGAGGAGCGTGATCATCAAGGTGCTCATGAGGACTGGACTGTCTAACATCATGAGATGCACATGAACACAATTATTCATACCATCTCAATCCAACAAACACAACCATGAATAAAAAGAAGAGCTATCTATCCAAGAGTTTGCATTAACAAAACAATGTATATAAATCTCAAAAATTTACAAACATATGCATAGGGTTAGCTAAACTATACTTAAAAGTGCAATTAACTAAAACTAAACTCTCACTCACCAGGCTACTCATCATGTGCAAGCTCTACCTCCTCTACACTCTCATGAATATAAACCTCCTCCTCTACACCTCCAATGCTATATACAATCTCATCCTTTCCAAGAAATCCACTCTCCATGAATAAATGTGTGAGAACTTGTCCCACATGGGTCACACAAAAGCAGCTCCATTTGGGTGCCCAAGCTGCCTTTGGAATACAACAAGCTCTACCTCAATAGCTAACAACATAAGCTCGGCCCAATCATAGTCCACTAGAGTAGATTTTGCCATCTTACTCTTCACTATGAGAATGATGTTCCCATGTACAACTCTAGGTTATCATGCCAGAATAAGTAGTGAACACAAGAGCTGGAAAATTGTCTTAATGTTGGATATACACATTGCCTACCTAGATATCTCCTAGCTGTCCTATCTCTTGTTCTACCATGCTCAACGACATTGTCTTCCTCCTGTTGATAGTAGCTAGTAGCAAACAAAGTGCTTTATGAATGAGAGATGTGGTGAGAACAAAATCTCTACTATAGACTATCCCTTTATGAGTGTCCTTCTCCCAAGTGCGTGCAAAATCCATGCACAATGCTACTTGTAAACATGTAATCAAATAATCATACAAAATATTAAAAACTCACACAAAAACCCATGAAGTTGTGCAAACAAAGCCTTATTGACCTGCAAACTAGGCATGATGGCCATGCAAACAAACACAAGCCACACAAACCAAGGCCCACCATGTAAACTACATCTGCGTGGGTTGTGCAAGCAAACACCAATAGTTTGCAAATAAAAAGAAATATTTATCAACTTACATGAGGCTTGGTATATTCAATGGCAAGGGCAATTTTCAATCCCAATGCATCCAAGTCTATTTCTCAAACTGAATTTGCAGCTTCTTGGATTTGATTTTTATCCAACTAACTCCACTTCATGTATGACATGTAATCAATAACCATATGAAACCTGATCAACCAAGGTGCTTTGGAGGTCTCCTCCATGTGTTGCATTTCAACATCTCTCTAGTACTCCTCAATTGCCATCTCATTTGTCTTGCTCTTCAATTTCAATTTTAGTCCGTCTTACTTTGTCTCTCTTACTCTTGCTCTGCATGAAACTCAAAATTGCTCCTCAAAATTGGAAGTCTTCTTTTAGTCCATCTTGCTCTTGCTTTACATGAAACTCAAAATTACCCTTGAAACTCTCAAAATTAATAGTCTTCTCTCCTCTTTTTCCCTCTACTCTATTTGAAATGTATCATGCTCTACTCTATTGATTGAGCAAGTCATCAATTTGAGGCAAGGGATATGCATTCTTCATTGTTTGTTTATTAAGGCCATGATAATTAATACAAAAGCAAACTCCTCCATCCTTCTTTGGAACAAATAGCACTTGTGCTCCCCAAGAAGATGTACTATGTCATATGATATCCTTCTCCAAAAAAAATTTAGTGTTGTTTGAAGCTCATCCAACTTCTTTGGTGAGAGCTGATAGATTGGTCTACTCATTGGAGTACTTCCTGGCAATAACTCAAATTTGAAGTGCATACCACAATTGGACTGTAATCCCTTCAATAGATCATCTAGAAATACATATGAAAACTCCTAGACTATTTGATCAACCATTGTTTGATGAGGCTTTTGGCCCTCCTCAAATTCTCCATGCATAATTGGCTTGATCTTCATAGCAAAAATAGATTTATCTTCCTCCAAAGCTTGCTTTATGGTTGATTTATTGATAAAATTCTCATCTTAAGTCGTATCTTCCTTCAAAGTTTGCTCTATAGTTGCTTTCTTGACAAACTTCCCATCTTGGGACTGATTATTATAGTTATCTTACTCAAAGGTGCCAAACAACCTAATTGGTAATTCCTACCTTGGTGTTGTACTTGAATTTATCATCTTGTCCACTCAAATTGAACCTTTTGATGTTCAAGCCAAGGCAAACCTAGAATGACATCATAGTGCAGATGTGCCAATACAAACCTCATACACTTCACATACTCTTTCCCAATCTTGAATGTAATCAGATGTGAGGTATGGAATGCAGAACCCTTTCTATCATCCTTCATTATCAATCCACTTTCAATTACTGGCTTCATAGGAACACTTAATTCCTTTGCTAATTGCATGGACATGTAATTCTTTGAACTTCCAAAATCCAACAAAATCCTACAACTATGATCAGATATCATACTTTGCAATTGAAGCAAACTTGCATAGGCCAAGCCTTTAATCTCATTGGAACTAATCAAGTTCCTAATAGGTAGCTTGAAATCTACTATTGGGATTCCTCATGTCCCTGATCATTCTACTCCACAAACTCCATCTTGGTACTTTGTCAAGGTTGCCAAAGTACTCCCATTATTGAGTGGACATTCAGCAATATGATGTCCAATTTGGTGATATTAAAAACAACCACTATTTTGTTACAATCTTTTTCTATCTACATTGTTCTATCTATTGGTGTCGGCTCCTCCACCCGTGTGTAGTGTATTGGCAGGTTTATGGAGGTCAAAGTCAAGACCAAGTTGTTGAAACCAAGGAATCAAAGTGCTCCAACCAATTGCATGGCTTCCTCCAAGTGTTTTGGCACTTGCATGATCACCTCTTGTTTGGTTTGCAATTTCAAGCCACTTACAAATTGATCCAAATTTTCACCTTCCAATGTGTCTAGAATTTGCATGATGGTGTTTTGAAATTATGTGATATAGCTTCTTATAGAGCCAATTTGCTTCAACTCTGCCATCCTATCTCATTTGTGGCATTTATAGTTTGGAATTGACCAATAATTGCACTCCTTGAATTCTATACATGTCAAGATTGGTGCAACAAATTGCCATTTAGCTTGCACCACTAGAACTACCACCATAGCTTTGTTACTCCATCCAATAGGCTAGAAGCCAAGAGAATATGTTTCTATTCATCATGAAGATTTGTAGCTTCAAAGTAACATTTGCCGTCAAACACAAAATTCTCCACTTCACCTGAGAGATTCTTGCCTTCAAATACCTTGGGCTTTGGATATCAAATTTTCTCTTCTCCTTCTAAAAATGGTGCTCTCTCTACTTGCTCTTGTCGTTGATGATCTCATTCTTCCAACAACCGAGTGAGGTGCTTGATTTGTTGTTGCATGGCAATGATAACCTCAAGCATTGTCAACATGACTACTACTCTATCAAACTACATATTGTTCATCTAAGTTAACACATAGATGCATCACGTCCATTGTTATGCATAAGTTACAATTGGAAGTACCAAGGGTTCATTAGACAAGGTGATCGTATTTAGAAAATTTTACCCAAAGTATGAGATGATGAATTGAGTGAAATGATGTTTGGTGTAATACATGGAAACACAAATCCCAATGGTTTGGCAGAAATGGATTTGGTGGTCCATAAATTCTATCCATCTCATTCCTACTCTAATACCAATGTAAAAGACCAAGACCAAGACAAGATCAAGGATCTCAAATAGGAAAATGAAAGATCATATTGGGACACTTGGATGAATGAAACTCCAAATGCTTAGCATGAGCTTGGGCTTTGGTATTCATAGGGAAGCATAAATGGCTCTTGAGAAGCTTCTCAAGAAATTTCCTTCTAGAAACCGTCTACTTGGCATGCAAGCTAAGCTAGCCAAGAAGCTTTCCATGAAACTTCCTTTTATGAATCACCACTTGACATGCACGTGACACAATACTTGGAAGGTACCAAGAAACTTCCTAGATGCTTTTAGAATATTCTAGGTTAATTTAGCCCATTTGCTACTTTGTTAGTCTTGACTAACTTGTTGATAAATTTCATATTGTTATAGATATGCATTTTTCACTATTTTTAATTGAGGTCATGATAATCAATACAAAAATAAAGTCTTCCATCCTACTTTGGGACAAATAGTACAAGCATTCCCAAAGGAGATGTACTATATCATTTGAAATCCTTCTCCAACAACTCCATCAAGGTTGACAAGGTTGTCAAGGTTGTCAACTCCTTTGATGAGTGCCAATAGATTGATATACTTACTAGAATATTTCTTGGTAATAATGCAATCTTGAAGTGCATACCACAATTGGAGAGTAATTTCTTTGCCAGATCATTTGGAAACACATCTACAAACTCTTGAACTATTTGATCAACCATTGCTTGATGAGTCTTCTCACCCTCATCAAATTTTCCTTGCACAATCAGTTTGATCTACAAAAATATACTTCTCTTCCTCCAAAGCTTGCTCTATGGCTGTTTTATTGAGAAACTTCCCATCTTGGGATTGACTATTCTTAGATGTCTTACTCAAAGGTACCAAACAACCTAATTGGTAATTCCTATCTTGGTATTGTACTTGAATTTTTTTTGGGTCTAATCAAATTAAACCTTCTAACTTCAAGCCAAGGCAAACCAAGAATAACATCATAGTGTAGAGGTACCAATACAAACCTTATACAATCCAATACTCCTTCCCAGTCTTGAATGTAACAAGATGTGATGTACGGAATGTAGAACTATTTCTACCATGTGTTATCATCAATCTACTTCTAATTGTTAGCTTGATATAAATACTTACCTTTTTGCTAATTGCATGGACATGCAATTCTTAAACTTCCAAAATCCTACAATCATGATTAGATATCATACCTTACAAATGAAAAAGACTTGCATAGTCAAGCTTTTAAGCCTTTTAGAACTAATCAAATTTCCAATAGGTGGCTTGAGTTCTCCTATTAGGATTCTTTGTTTCCTTGATCATCATGCTCTACAAACTCCATTTGGGCAATTTTTCAAGGTCTTCCATTCTTGAATGGACATTGAACAATGCAATGCCCAATTTGGTGACAATAAAAGCAACCACTTTTTTTTAATCATTTCTTATCTATAGGGCAAGTAGTATCTATTGGATTGCGTTGATCCACGTTGGTGTTAGCCTCACCCATGTATAGTGTGAGGGTAGGTTTTGTGAAGGTCAAAGTCAAGACCAAGTTGTTGCAACCAAGGAATCAAAGTGCTCAACTGTAATACTCCGAGAGAGATACAAGAGAGAAACACAAATTTCATACTCAATCCTTTGATGCTCCAAAGGAGCAACTTCTCTTTATCATATAGCCAAGTAGGATCTCCTCCAATGAAGCTCCACCATAGGATGAGGTATATGGATAGGTGATTTTTCAGCATGCTCCACCCTTAGAGCACTTGCTTGGATGGGTGACATGTCACTCTTGGTCCCATTTGGTTGGTCAAAAAGACTTTGATCAGAGGGAATCTGTTAGGGAATCTTCTTGTAGGAATCTCAAAATCACGTGGATGATGTACCATTGGAAAGCCCTTGATGAGACAAACCAAGGGAGAAGGAAGGCCAAACTTTCATCTAGAGGGAGAACCTACACATTTTCAAGGCCTAATCTATCCGTTTAGGTATCCAAAATTACCTCTAAAAATTTTAGGCCTATTTTGGCTTCTACCCTATTAGTAAAAGTGATCTTTTTGGTGATACCTCTATCTAATCTATGTTCTCAATCACATGTAACATCCTTCCGAATGTCACTACCTCAAGTTTCACCTCTAGATCATATGCCTTGCTATTGATTCTAAAGTTTCCAAGCATGTTTTGGTTTTTGGCCTAATAGTAGAAGTATTCTTTTGGTTATACCTCTAGCTTATCTACTTAGTCCATCTTGTATAACATCCTTCCTGATTACCAAACCAAATTTCATCTCTAGATCATCTATCTAGCTATTGGTTTTACATCAACCAATTGCATGGCTTCTTCTAAGTGTACTCCAAGCCCCCAAAAATCAATCCAAAGCTTCACCTTCTAATATATCTAGAATTTGCATTATGGTGTTCTAGAATTGAGTGATATAACTTTTTACAAATCTGATTTGTTTCAATTTTGTCAACCTATCTTGTGTGGCTTGTGTGGTATTTATTGCTCAAAATTTCCCAATTATTGCGCTCTTGAATTCTTCTATGTCAAGATTGGTGCAAACAAATTTCTATTCAACTCACTCCACTTGGAATTACCACCATAGTTTTGCCACTCCATCCAATTGGCTTGAAGCCAAGGGAATTTTTCTCCATTCATCTTGAAGATTTATAGCATCAAAATAACATTCACAATCAAACAAAAATTTCTCCACTATGCCCATGAGGGTCTGTGAGCCAACCTGGGTCTCACTCAAGATGAACATCTGATGGCTATTATGGTAGCACACCATGGAATAAGAAGGCAAAGAACCCTTCTCTCTCTATGATAGAGTAGTTCTTTTCTAATAACACCATTTGCTTACTAGCATAAGCTATAAGATGATCAAGCCCATCTTGGTCTAATTGACTAAGAGTGCATCCTATAGGTAAATTGGAAGTATCAATATAGAGGTTGAAATGCTTTATCCAATCAAGTTTAGCAGGAATTGGAGCTACAACAAGAGATTGCTTGAGCTCCTCAAAAAATTTGAGAGCCTCCTTGTCCTTCAAAATCACCATGTATTCTATACCCTTCTTCATATAGATGGTCAAGGCATAAGCCTTGTTGGAAAATGAGAAAATGAACCTTCTATAGTACCCAACCATCTCCAAGAATTGGCATAACTTTTTCTAGCTTGAAGGGAATGGAAGGTCTAAGATTTTTCTCATCTTCTCATGGTGAATTTCTATTCTATCCTTGGAGATGATGTGACCCAAAAATAGGGCTTCTTCACAACCAAAAATGCACTTCTTTGGGTTGAGTGATGCATTTTCTTCATCTAAGCATTGCAAAACCTTGATCAAGTGCTCAAATTGCTCTTCCTTGCTCTCAAAGACACAAAATTCATCAATGAAAACTCTCAAAATTTTCCCATTGAAATTTTCAAACACCTTATTCATGAACCCGTTGGAATGTGACTAGAGCATTGCAAAGCTCAAAAAGCATGACCTTGAAAGCATAAGTCCTCCAAGGTGTGGTGACTTATTGATGCTTTGGTGCAATATTGATTTGGTCATACCCACTATGACCATCTCCAAAACTATACCTCTCATGACCTAGAACCTCCTCCAAGATCTCATCAATAAATGGAAAAGAGTAATAGTACTTCTTAGTAATAGCATTGAGTTTCTTGTAATCCACACATACCCAAAGCTTACCATTCTTTTCTTCACAATCACAATTTTTGACATCCATTCTGAATTCTCCACCTCCAAGATAAATCCGGCCTCCTTGAGTTTTATCAATCTACTCCTTCACAACCAAGATATTGGTGGACTAATGCAACATTGGTTTTGGCAGGCTCGTCTTGCATGTGACTCCTCTTCTATCTTGTGCTCCTCCAATGTGACTTCCTTTAGATCTTTGTAATTGAAAGAAAACACATGGATGAACTTACTTAAAATCTCCTCAAATCTTACTTTCTCCTCCTTGTTAACATTTGGACCATACTTGAGGGTAGATAACCTCCTCTCTATCTTTTCAAGTGTCAATGGTGATTTATTTGGATCCTTCAAAACCTCAAGCTTAGGTGCAAAATCCATAGCACACAAGGGATACACATTTGAATCAGATTAAGATTCATCCCTCTTTATGGAAGTCTCCTCTTCCATGCTTGTGTCCAAACCTAAAGCTCCTTCTTCTAAATCTAATTCTCAAACATTAGAAGATGGTGTATCTAAATGTGAAGTGTTAGTGGGGTTAGTCATAGGAATTGTGACTCTATGGTTTGATGACCCAATCCTCAAATGCTCTCTGTACCATCAATCAATTGTGCATGATGCGCTCAACCATAGCCTCCCAAGAAGTAAGTCATAACTTGAATCCTTCAAGACTTGGAAAGTCATGAGATTTGAACTCTTATAACTGAAACTACCACCTTATTCATCATCCCTACTAGTTGAACTTGTCTTTTGTTTTCCATGCTCACCACAAATTTTGAAGATTTGAAGGGCATCATACCTAACTTTTTCATCAACCTCTTCAACATGGCATTCAATGCATCCTATATCAACAAGTGCATCCTTGATATTGTGACTATTCACTCTCACATCAATCTAGGAGGCATATTCACAAGCCTCCCATGGTGTTGATTTGGCATCCACCACCCCCACTGATATTGGAGCTTTTGCTTTCTTCTTCCTCTTGCTTCTTGTAGAACTCAAACCACTTCTAAGCTCCTTTCTCAAGGTAGGATTAAAAGCAATCAATTGCCCCACTATGATGTTAGCCTTTTGACTACCAATATCCTTCAACACATTGTTGTTTTTAGAATAGGAAGTCCTCCATCTCTAACTTCTTCCTTGGAGTCTATGTTGTTGAGGGTGTTGAGATGCTAGTGCAATTGTTCCTAGTATTCATAGAGTATCCTTGCCAGGAGTAAATCCTTAAGAAGAGTATACATCCTCTACAAAACAAGCTCTCTTCTTCTCTTGTGCCAAAAGCTCCAAATTAAAACCTTTGGACTTTGAGCATCTCCCCTTCTCATACTTGCTCTCTACCACATCTATGGATGTTATCCCCTTACCTTTGTTTTGATTAGGAGCCACTTTGGTTTCACTACCTCCCTCTTTCCCTCTATTAGCTCCTTTATAATCCCTTCCTCCATGGTAAGTGGAAGTTTGGCAATTCCTTTGGATGTGACCGCTTCCTTCATAACCAAATAATTTCTATCAATAAAATTGTTGGTTGGTTGGCCTTGTATGTATGGATAGTTTCCATAACTCCTAGGCCTTCTCCCCACATTCTAATCCATTTCTCTCTTCTCCCATAGTTGCACCACATTGATCTTGAGATTTGCAAATTGTTCTATGATAGTTTGAAGTGGATCTTTTGCAAGAATTGGAGTAACAACTACTTGTGGTGGAACCCTTGCCACCAAAATATCAGAAGTTCCACCTACTTGTAGCTTTGAGGAGGATGCAAAACCTCCTTCACCACCAAATCACTCTCATCCCCTTCCAAACTCTCCTTCATACATATTACAATCTTGATAGCTTCAACCTTGGAAGAAGGTTTCTCATATCTCACCTTACTTCTAATCTGTGGTCTCAACCCTCCAACAAAATTCTTGGTGAGTATGGTTCTTATGCTAATGATAATAGTATCTACATCATCCCCACCCTTCCTCAACATTATGTAAAATCTGGACTCCAACTTCTCCACTCTTTTTACATAAACTCTTACTTTCTCTCTATCTCTTTCTTTGAGGAAGGTAACCTCACTCATCAATCTCTCACAACTCTCATCTGGAAGAAAGTTCTCAATGAGTGTTGAATCAAACTCTCCCAAGACTCTTCTAGTCCATCTCTCCTCTCTCTTTTGGTATTTTGGTTCATACCATGTTAGTGATGTATCCTCAAAGAAATCTAGTAATAATGAGACCCACTCATTCTTCCTCTTCTCATTGTTTCCTATGCAAGCTCTGTTGAAGCCTCTCACAAAGGCCTCCATATCTTCTCTTTCCTTGCCAAAGAAAACCGGAAGTTTCCTTATCTTAGCCCCTCACTATCTTTCTTTTCTTTTCTCTCACCTATAACTAATAAAGTATGTACATGACTAACACCATTTGAGAGTACTCCACCATAGGGAAAAAATGGTTTAGGTTACTCCAAGATTTCTATAGCAACATTGAATCCTAGAATGCTTATTAATTGAACTCTCATGGATAGTTTATCAATAAGTTGAACAATTATCTCTATCATTAATCTTGAGAACTAGTTGATGAAGGTGGTAGTATTTTTGTAACTCTACTAAGACTCTCTCCAAGATCCTTCACTAAAGTCACCAAAATTGCTATTACTCCACCATACTCATGTGTTTTTGGAAGTCCTCCTATTCCACAAACCTCACACAACTCCTTGGTCTTAGATCTTCTCCCTCCCAATCTTGGTAAAGAAGGTCTAACATGCAAACCCAAATCAAGTAAGCTTCTCCTTTCTCTCAATCTCTTGCTCTCAAAGTTCAATGGATATGAATTTGCCTTATGTCCCTTCTCTCTGCATAGAAAGCAATTAGACTCACTCTTTCCTCCAAGTAGTGTACGTTTTTGGATCATCTCAACACTCTCTTCAAATTCTATTCTAAACTCAAATCCACCTCTACAATCATCTCAATCCCTTTAGGAACCTTTCATAGCCTCAATTTCCACTCTTGATGATCCTTCATGTTCGCAAGATGAGTCTTAACACTCAAAAATGCTTTTTGCTGCTCTTGCACTCCTCATGCATAAGATCTCAACTCTGCAAAATTGACTTTTCCTTACAATATCACTAGATTCTCTCAATTGGTATGTCATAGTCCTCTAAAATTGTTCATAGTTGACCCCAAGGCAACCTCCCTTGCAAATTTCAGATCTTTTCATTGAGCAATTTGGCCTATGCACCTTTCTATTTAGCATATATATTTTAGATTTGGTCTAAAACCACTCCATTGACTTAAAAAATTCATAAATTTCTATGCAAGAATGATCTCTCCTTAATTCTTGCACCAAAAGGTAGAATACTATGCACTAAATTTTCTTATGAAATTTCAAAAAAAATCTATTGAAAAGTGAAGAAATGGCAGACTCTGCTTAAATTTCCAAAGAGCATGCAATTTTAGGAGCAATTAATGCTATCAACTTGCAAAAATTCTAGTTTAATGCTTGTACTAACTCACACAATAATTTCAAGTGTGCTAATTGAAAGATAACCCAAGCTATCAGATATAAAAAGTTCAAGTCCAGATCTCAAACTTGAGATTTTACCCAAAATCACTGTATTCTCTAAAATCTGCAATCCACCTCACACAATCTGTCCAAATCCTCTCATATGTACAAGATGTACAAAATCACCTTAAAGAGATCATAATGAACTATAAGATATACAAATAGGTCCAAGTTCTCTAACATAATTTCAGCCTTCTCCTCCCCTACTATTCTCTCCAAGTGAACTCTCATTACCTCCTTCTATCTATCATAGAATTGTATGCGGAACTATTGTCTGTGCATTATCTTTCCTTCTAGAGAGTTCATGGCAATAGAACCAAAAATGTGAGCCGGCTTGTCTCTCACTCAAGATGAACGTCCAATGGCTATTATGGTAGTGCACCATGGACTAAGAAGGCAAAGAACCAAAACTCCATCATACTCCTAAAAGGCTAACACTCCAAGACTCAAACCATTACTCACTAGAGAACTCAATGAGAGAGAAATAGTTGCAAATGAAAAGATAATGAGTACCTCTTCACTCCTATTTTATAAACTTGTGAAATGGTTATGCACCAAAGTTATGAATTACTAGAGCAACTCAAGTTACTAGGCTAAAAATCAAATAAAGTCAAAAAGCTAAAGGAATATCTATACTCATGGGAATATTTTTCTAAGCATATGGTCTTATCTTGACCCAACCATTGAGTCAAGGATTCCTTCACATGGGCTTTCCTTGGACTATAGAAGAACCCAAAACAAAAAGGCTTGTGGGTCCAAGAGTTCTCAACTCTTTCCTCAAAGCCAAACACTTAGGAATAATACCAAGTCAATACACTAGAATCCAAAATAGTGATGCTCATCTTTTCCACTTCCTCTAAAGTAAGGTCCCTTCTATCTTAACTATGAATAACTTTAGCTAATCATGACTAATGTAGAACCATCTTTCATCACTATATAAATAATATCTTTCAATTACTTATAATATCAAACTCAATATCACAATAGCACAAACATTCACAAATGGGTGTTATAGGTCTTGCTTTCAAGTACCTTGGGTTGTGAAAATTGGATTTGCTCTTCTCCTTCTTGAAATGGTGCTCTCTCTACATGCTTTTGTTGTTGATGATCTCATTCTTCCAATAATCAAGTAAGGTGCTCAATTTGTTGTGGCATAGCAATGATAACTTTGGGCATTGCTGCCATGGTTACTACTCTATCAAACTACCTAAAATTCATCTAAATTAACACATAGATGAAACATGTCCATAGTTCTCCATAAGTTACAATCAAAAGTACCAAACAAGGTGATCGGATTTTAAAAAAAAATTCCCAAAGCATGAGATGATGAACTATATAAATGATGCTTGGTTAGTACATGGAAAAAAAATCCTAATGATTTTTAATGGAAATTAGATTTGGTGGTCTATAAATTCCATTTGTCTCATTTCTACTTTGATACCAATGTAAAAAAACCCAAGGAGAGAAATAAGAGAATGAAAGATCAAAATGAAAGATCACATTGGAACCCTTGAATGAGTGAAACTCTAAATGCATAATATGAGCTTAGGCTTTGGTATTTATAGGGAACATAAAAGGCTCATAAGAAGCTCCTTAAAAGTTATCTTTTCTGAGTGCAAGCCAAGTTAACCCAGAGCTTCCTTTTAGAAGCCGTCTACTTGGCATGCAAGCTAAGCTAGTCGTGAAACTTCCCAAGAAACTTCCTTCTAGAAACTATCTACTTGGCATGCAAACTAAGCTAGCTAGGAAGCTTCCCAAGAACCTTCTTCTTAGAAGTCACCACGTGACATGCACATCGATTGATACTTGGAAGGTACCAAGTAACTTCCTAGCTGCTTCTAGAATATTCTTATAATTTTTGGCTAATTTAATTTTTATTTCATTAGTCTCAACTAACTCATCTATAAACTCCATATTGTTACACTCTTGCTTGGCCTTGATGAAATTTAGAAGCCACCTCTTTATGCTCCGCATGTCCCCCTCTAGCATATTGAAGGCACCATCAAGAGAGTAAGAGGAATAAGAACCACGCTTACTTGTCCAAGGGATCACATGCCAAACAATCAAGTGGTAGGCAAAAAGCCTATCTAGCCTCATCATGGAATGTACAAGGTAACCTATGTAATAGATGTGGACATGGAAAACTAGTCTCATATAACCCCAAAATACAACCGCCTAAGATGTTAACCACTCCCAAGACTCAATTGGTATCCCTAGAATGGTCAACAAAGAGATAGAGGAAGCGTGCCTAATCCCGAGTATCAAAAATTTTGATGTGGTTGCATGCCTCACATGAGCATCCCAAGTGGTCTAATCATATTCTTTTGTGCATCCTTCCCACATAGGTCTTTACTCCTTGCAAGGTAAAGCATTGATGACACACCGAGCATGGTGTATCCCGAGCTGCTCTAGGCAGCCCCACATGGAGAATTGTAATCATGTTTAGCACAAGAATAACAATAGTAACACACAATGCTCCTCTCCATATCTCCTCATACCTACAAAACCACAAGCCTTCACATTCCAACTCACATGAGTAAATACAATCAATCCAAAAACTCTAAACTCTCATAAATTTCAATTTTCTTCTCAAAAGTTTTTAGACTAGGTTCCTTTGGAACTTGTAACAATATGGAGTTTAAAGACAAAGTTAGTCGGGCTTATGAAGTAGAGAATAAGACAAAATAGCCTAGAATATTCTAGAAGCTTCTTGGGAAGCTTCCCAACTAGTTAACTTGCGCCCTAAGCAGGTAGCTTGTAGAAGGAAGCTTCTAGAAGCTTCTAACTAGCTTAGCTTGCACGCCAAGTAGGCTGCTTCTAGAAGGAAGCTTCTTGAGAAGCTTCCTAGTTAACTTGGCTTGCACTCCAAGAAAGCAGCTCAAGGAAGTTTCTTGAGAAGCTTCAAGAGTCTTGTATGCTACTTATAAATACCAAGGCCGAAGCTCATGCTAGGCATTTGGAGTTTTCCCTCATTCAAGTGTCCCAATGTGAGTTTCCATTCTCCTATTTCTCTCCCCGGTTTTGGTCTTTTACATTGGTATCAGAGCAGGAATGGGATGGATGGAATTTATGGACCACCAAATCCACTTCTGCCAAACCATAGGGACTTTCATGTCCAGATATTACCAAAGCATTGTTTCACACAATTCATCACCTCACGCTTTGGGCAGGATTTTCTACATATGATCACCGTGTCAGAGGAACCCTTGATACTTCCAGTTGTAACTTATGGAGAACGGTGGACGTGTTGTATCTATGTGTTAATCAACTAGATAAATTGAGGGTAGTGGAATAGAGTAGTAGCAATGGCGGCAATACCAGATGTTATCCTTGCAATGCAACAACAAATTGAGCATCTTACTCGATTGTTGGATGAGTGAGACCAGCAACCTCGAGAACAGATAGACAGAGCGCCAGTTTGAGATGGAGAAGATTGCATTCAATTTCCGAAACCCAAGGTGTTTGAAGGCAAGAATCTTCCAGGCACAGTGGAGAATTTTGTGTTTGACTGTGAACGTTACTTTGAAGCCACCAATCTTCAAGACGAGTGGAAACAAATTCTCTTGGCTTCTAGCCAATTGGATGGCGTGGCAAAACTTTGGTGGCAATTCCGAGTAGAAAGATTTGAACGACAAATTGTTACACCAATTTTGACAGGGGTAGAATTCAAGGATGCAATACTTGGTTGATTTCAAACTATAAATGCCACCAAGCTGCACGAGATAAATTAGCGGAGTTGAGGCAGATTGGCTCAATGAGAAGCTACATCACACAATTTCAGAATATCATCATGCAAATTCTAAATATCCAAGAAGGTGAAGTTCTGGATCGATTTGTGCAAGGATTGAAGTCACAAACCAGATTGGAGGTGACCATGCGAGAGCCACAAAACGTAGAAGAAGCCATGCAATTGGCTGAGCGTTTTGATTCCTTAGTTGCGACAACTTGGTCTTGACCTTGACCTACACAAAACCTACCATTACCACAAGTGGAAGAACCGGTACCAATGGAGATTGATGCTATCCAACAAAGACCACTTGGCATAGCAGATAGAGAGAGATTCTGAAAAAATGGAGGTTGCTTTTATTGTCGCCAAGTTGGACATTGCATTGCTGAATGTCCACTTAGGAATGGGCGACCTCGACAAGTTGCCCAAATAGAGTTTGTGGAACAGAATGATCAAGGAAACAAAGAATCCCACTGGGAGATTTTGAGCCACCTACTGGGAGCTTGATTAGTTCTAATGGGATTGAAGGCTCGACCTATGCAAGTTTGCTTCACTTGCAAGGTACAATATCTAATCGGGGTTGTAGGATTTTGGTTGATTTTGGAAGTTGAGAGAATTGCATATGTATGCAAGTAGCAAAGGAATTGGGTATTCCTATCAAGCCAATGATTGGAAGTAGTTTGATGATGGCGGATGGTAGAAAAGGTTCTGCATTCCGCACCTCGCATCCTGTTACCTTCAAGATTGGGAAGGAGTATTTGGAGTGTATGAGGTTTGTAGTGGCACCTCAACACTATGATATCATTCTGGGTCTACCTTGGCTTGAACGTCATAAGGTTCAATTTGATTGGACCCGACGTCAAATTCAAGTACAACACCAAGGTAGGAATTTCCGATTAGGTTGTCTAGCACCTCTGAGTAAGACACCTAAGAATAGTCAGTCCCAAGATGGGAAGTTTGTTGAGAAGGTAGCCATAGAGCAAATCTGGAAGGGAGATGAGTCCCAAGATGGGAAGTTTGCCAAGAAGGCAACCATGGAGCAAGCTTGGAAGAGAGATGAGTCCCTAGAAGAGAAGTTTGTTAATGAAGCAGCCATAGAGCAAGCTTTGGAGGAAGATAAGTCTATATTCGCGGTGTGGATCAAGCCGATTGCACAAGAACAATCTGAGGAGGGCCAGGTGCCGCATCAAGCAACGGTTGATCGGATAGTTCAGGAGTTTGCAGATGTGTTTCCAGATGATCTGCCAAAGGGATTACCCTCTGATCGAGGTATGCCCTTCAAGATTGAGTTATTGCCAAGGAGTACTCCAGTGAGTAGACCAATCTATCGGCTCTCACCAAAGGAGTTGGAGGAGTTGCGAACAACACTTACAGAGTTATTGGAGAAGGATTTCATACGACATAGTACCTCTCCGTGGGGAGCACCAATACTATTTGTTCCAAAGAAGGGTGGAGGACTTCATTTCTGTATTGATTACCGTGGGCTTAATAAGCAAACCGTGAAGAATACATATCCCTTGCCTTGGATCAACAACCTGCTTGACCAATTAAGTGGAGCACGCTACTTTTCCAAGCTGGATCTTTGTAGCGGCTATTGGCAAATTCCTATTGAAGGAGAGCACGTGCAAAAGACTACCTTTTGCACAAGGTATGGAAATTTTGAGTGGAGAGTTCTACCATTTGGACTCACTAATGGTCCAGCAGTCTTCATGGATCAGATGCATCGGGTGTTGGAGGGACTATTGGATCAGTCCGTGGTAGTGTTCTTAGATGATATCTTAATCTATAGTAGGACAGAGGCAGAACATTGGAATCATGTGCGAGAAGTCCTAAGACAACTACGATAGTGGAAATTTTACTGCAAGAAGTCAAAGTGTGCTTTTTGGCAGAAGGAGGTTACCTTCTTGGGTCATAAGATCTCATCAGAGGAGATCAAGATGGAAGAAGAGAAGATCAAGGCCATTACTAATTGGCCTACCCCAAAGGATGCTACAGAAGTACAAGCATTCAATGGATTGGCTAGTTTTTACCGACGGTTCATCCACTATTATGCTCACGTGGCTGCACCATTGACTGACCTCTTGGGAAAGAACTTGAGCTTCCAATGGACCACCAAGCATGAAGAAGCATTCCAGAAGTTAAAGCATATGGTGTCTTCAAGACCTATTCTTCAACCATATGATCCTCAACTACCTTGTGTGGTTGATTTTGATGCTTTTAACTTTGCAATTGGAACTGTGTTGCAACAGGAATTTCTAGATGTACTACATCCTATTGCCTTTGTGTCTCGCCGACTAAATACAGCTGAAAAAATTACTCTGCTCGAGATCGGGAACAACTTGCAATGGTATATGCCACCAAGGTATGGAGGCATTATCTCTTGGGGAAACAAGTGATCATGCAAATTGATCACAAACCATTGTTGCAGACCTTACACTTGGACCACATGAAGAGTCGGCATCATCGATGGGAAGAGCAACTCCAATTGTTTGACATCAAACTTGAGTACAAACCAGGTCGGTTCCATGTCATCTTCAATGCTCTATCACAACGACCTGATTTGAAGGATCTTCCTCTCATCACGGCGGCAATTACAACGGTGTCCATTGACCCTAAGGTCCATAATGAGTTTCAATCAGCTCTACAACAAGATCCCTTCTTCCAAATGGTACACGGTCGTTTGACAGCACGTGACAAGGAGTACAACACCTTCTCTTTCAAGGAAGGCCTTTTATTCCATGCAGACCAGATCTATGTTCCAGCCAAAGGTGATCTTCAACTTGTGTGCCTTCAAGAAGCCCATGATTTACCAATAGCTGGTCACATGGGAGTGGACAAGACCTTGGGCACCCTCCAACGCCAATGGTGGTAGCCCAACATGACACGAGATGTTTGAGACTTTGTTTGATCATGTGAAATTTGCCAACGGAACAAGACTAGCAACCAGATGCCGAGTGGACTCCTTCAACCACTCGCCATTCCATCCGCTTGTTGGGAGCATGTGAGCTTGGATCTCATCACATCCTTGCCAAAGACAAAACAAGGACACACCGCAATTGTGGTGTTTGTGGATAAGCTTAGTAAGCAAATCCACTTGGCACCAACTTGTGATACCGTGGATGCTCCAACCTTAGCGCAAATCTACTTTAACAATGTCTTCAAGCATCATGGGATGCCACGCGTACTCATCTCTGACCGAGATCCTCGATTTACCGGGAAGTTTTGGCAAGCACTCTTCCAGATACTCGGCACCAAGCTTGCTTTATCCACGGCCTATCATCCTCAAACTGATGGACAAACCAAACGCGCCAATCGTACATTGGAGGATATGTTGCGGGCCTTTGTCAATGTCCACCATACCAACTGGGATGAATGTCTTGCAACTGCAGAATTTGCCTACAACAATTCCAAACAGGCAAGCACCAGATTTTCTCCCTTCTTTCTCAATTTTGGCCAAGATCTGCTTGTTCTAGATTCTCTTTTTTTCTCCCCCTCCCTCTCAAGTTCCTCATACTTCTACATTCTTGACTACTATATCCCAATCTCTCCAACAAGCCAAATCTCACCTCCTTGTTGCTCAGAATCGCCAAAAACAATATGCAGACCATCATCATCGTGATCTCACCTTTGAAGTTGGTGATAAAGTCATGCTATCCTCTAGTAACCTCCCTCTCCCACTTGATACCCAAGTTCGTAAACTTGCTCCTAATTGGATAGGACCCTTTGATATCACTCACATTATCTCTCATGTTGCTTATCAACTTGCCTTACCTTGTCACATGCGTATCCATCATGTCTTTCATGTTTCCAAGTCAAAACCCTTTGTTCCTAACCCTTCTTCCTTTTCTTCTTGAGTCCAACCTCCCCTTCTTCCTATCCCTATCAATGATCATGAGGAGTATGAAGTTGATCGTATCCTTGCGCGTCGCCATATTCAATGAGGCCGTCGCCAACATACCGAGTACAAGGTCCTTTGGAAAGGGTATCCCCTTCATGATACCACATGGGAACCTCTTTCTCACCTCCAGAATGCACAGATGGCCATCAAAGACTTTGAACCTTTACTGGCGATGAGGACGTCACCAACTAGCGGCGGGGGAATATGTAACAATATGGAGTTTAGAGACGAAGTTAGTCGGGCTTACGAAGTAGATAATAAGACAAAATAGCCTAGAATATTCTAGAAGCATCTAAGAAGCTTCTTGGGAAGCTTCCCAACTAGTTAACTTGTATCCTAAGCAAGTAGCTTGCAGAAGGAAGCTTCTAGAAGCTTCTAACTAGCTTAGCTTACACGCCAAGTAGGCGGCTTCTAGAAGGAAGCTTCTTGAGAAGCTTCTTGAGAAGCTTCCTAGTTAACTTGGCTTGCACTCCAAGAAAGCGGCTCAAGGAAGCTTCTTGATAAGCTTCAAGAGTCTTGTATACTACTTATAAATACCAAGGCCAAAGCTCATGCTAGGCATTCGGAGTTTTCCCTCATTCAAGTGTCCCAATGTGAGTTTCCATTCTCCTATTTCTCTCCTCGGTTTAGGTCTTTTACAGAACTCAAGCATGAATAAAAAAAGATTAGAATGAAAATCTCCAATCCATCACTCTCAATGTGAAGTAGTCACTCTAAACCTTATAAAACCTAAAAGTACTCATGACTTTCTACTCAATTCTCCATAGCCTTCAATCTCAGTACCAATGGAACCAAAATTGAAAAACAAGTATAATCTACAATTCACTCTTATGAGATATGAAGATTAGCTCTCTAAAATTCTAGAATATTCTTACCTCCTTTCTCCCTCTCGCTCTTCCTGGACCATAATTTAGACCCTTTTAACCTTAAAAGGGTTAAAAGGATCTTTACCTTTGGGGACCCATGGTGTCAATGGAATGTCGTCCATCCTTGATAAAGATGGACGGAGGATGGATGTCATCACCAAACAGATAGTTTTCTAGCACTACTATATAATATTGGGTGGAATCCGGCCACAATGAAGGAAAGTGGAAAATTTTGAAAATCTCTTAGTCTTAAGAACCGAGATCCATCCAACTTGCACGTATACATCATCCCAAAAACAAAAATAGTGATGACACTTTGCAGTAAAATCAAATTCTGTCAAACTACTAAGGACAAAAATGACCTGACACCAACGGAAATATTTATAGACATAAATTAGTTGAAGGTGAATAAGATAAATAAATTTAAAAGCAGACCTCAACAAACACAAGATGAAGATGTTGGAAGATGAATGGAGTGGAGCAAAGTGGATGGTGTCTTGGTTAGGTTGGATCAAAGCATGCGTGAATTGAATACTGAATATATGAATATGAATGAGTTCTTAAAAGCTAAGCACTAAATGAAACAAAAAATCGATGACAATAAGCTTGCACACAAGCACAAACAACTTCATAAGTGCCTAATAGCGCGATGTCGAACTAGCAAGGTGCTCAAACTTAAACCAAGACATACAATGACTGTAGCAGCGGGCATGGATTTAACCAACACCCCATATGTGGCACTTCAACTTACTGGCACTCTAAGTTTGCATAATGACCTGAAAGCACCCTTTATGATTTGACGTGTTATATGAGTTTTACATTATATTGAGAAAAACTCACGGTTAGATATGCTTTTTTAAATGCTCACTATAATTGAAATAGGTAATTTGACTTACAATATTACAGCTCATTGTTGATTTTGTGGTCAGCTGGCAATTTAAAGGACTTAAGGCTTTTTGGATCTGTTCTTTTGTCATCTTTTGTTTAAAAAAAATTTTAAATGTGCTATCTCGCTAAAGAGCAATAGTGAAAAAAGAAGATCCGACATGGAAATATATGATCCTTGATGCAAAGAACAAATGACAGTGGGACAAGACAATGCACAAGCTATTGTATTTGTAAATGATGTGAATGTTGAATAGATTTTGGAATAAAACCTTTGCATATTTAAAAAATGACATGGAACGAAAGAACATAGAAGAGCTGAATGGGAGGATAGAAATTATCAACAAAAATGAGAAGTATTGTTATCATAATTTGAAGTATGTTAATGGCTTGTAGGCTTGTCAGATATCAATTATGAAATTGGTGTATATTAACATTTTTCTTTCAAGTTCTTATGGTCAAACTTGAGTTTTAATATAACAAGACTTTTTCAAATTTGATTCGATAAGTTAAAACAGAGTTATAGAGGAAGTTGTAAATGAAGGGAAGAGGGAATGTGAACAAGACCAAAATGAGTATGGATCACTTAGAAATTTTTGTCAAGGCTAAGCTATTCCTAGGCAAAACATTTAAATTTATACGTAAATCCACCTATGATGTATGGAGCAAGGGTTTACTCCAAAACCAACAAATTTAGATATCAACATCCCACCTATAACCTATAGAGCAAGGTTTTATTTCAAGACTTCAATGGAAGAAATCTATAGTGCATACATACATTGCTCCACAACATACACTATAGAAGCACAACTCACACATAAGTCATACATAGACTCTAAAGTGCCACAATAATCAAATTCTTTACAACTCTCAAATACACTCAACTCAGATCAATACTTGATCTGTCACTCTATAAACTACCAACAATTGGGCATTGATTACAATCAAACCACACCCGCTCTAGCTAAGAGAATCCAGGTGACGCTTGCCGGTCTCTATCCACCATAGCCAGGAACTCGAAGACTCAACATTAGAGAAGTGTGCTCTCTGGAGCTGCACTTTGAAAGTATACCCCCTAGACTTGAGCTGGGTTTGAAACCCTGATGCTCCCACTGATGGCACATTTGATGGTGCAAATGGTGCAAAGTGATGGTGGGCCCCACCATGAAGTCAGTACCCCAAACACAAAATCTGACCATCAGAAAGTAGTCTCTAAGAAATTGTTGAAATAACTCTAACTACTATCACTGGAACTCCAGTGTCCGAGTAATCTAGATATGCCACTACAAATGGCATGATAGCTGCCGTGCTTATTTACATAGCTACACAACATACATTGTTGTCAACATCATATACTATAGAAGCACAACTTACACATAAGTCATACATAGACTAAAGTGCCACAATCGCCGCCCTAGCTGGCGGTTAGGTCCCTCTAACTCCAAATAGCCATCTACTCCAAGTATATGGTATACCCTATGATGGGCAAAGATCAAGAGGCCGGGTGCTATGGAGCCCCATCGTTAGTCGCTTGTCTTCAATCTATACCATATAAAGAATGAATTAGCTATATGTTAAGTACATCTAGGACATAACCACTATCCTTGGGGAACCACCATGAGGGGAGGAGTCATACATGCCATATGCCATCTTCTCAAACAGCTATCACACACTAACATAGCAGTAGCTCCATTAGAAGAGCCACATAACATACACCTCAAGCCTGCATGTACAAGTGCCAAGCTTGGGTCCATAGTGCCATCAATGTTAGGGAGGTGGCATGGCGCACAATTGTGCACATGATCCTTCCAAACAACACCATCATGTCCTTCCAACACAAGGACTCCAAATGGCAAAACCTCACACACTCTCAAGATAGTGCAGCCTGTTGAAACATCAAGTGTTGTTGGTGTTGTCTGCTATGTATATATATATATATATATATATATATATATATATATATATATATATATATATATATATACATAGTTACTTGGATGAAATCGACGAATCAAGGATCTATAACCTCCTCCTTGAATGGTAGCATAGTGTAAAGTATCTCTATGTTGAGCAATCACTAAGTTCTCAAAGGCCATCGGCATTACTCTCCAAAAGATCTCTGCCCGTTGAGAACATGCGCTCACCCATACATCTGGATCATCCAAGTCCAAGACTATAGTAGCATCTCAATGAATAGCTGCAAGTAAATTTGGATCTCGTCCATAAAGTAGAAAGTACAAAGAGAATGATGCCAAGGAGGCTTGTCGGCTGAACCAATAGCCCATGGCCAACCAAGGTAATTGGAGACCCCAATCTCCCAAGTGGCTTCTTTGCAAACCATACTTTTGCAATTCTCTCTTCACTATCTAAACCACTCTCTTTGCTAAGCCATCTGCCTTAGGGTGATCTCGAGATGTACAATGATCAATCAAAGCCTTGTCACACAAGACCTGAAACTTCACCAAGAACTTTGTACCCTAATCAGTCAAAACCTCAACTGGTGGACCAAAATGACTAAGAACTCAATCCAAGAACAAGTAAGTTGTCATTTCACTAGACTTGTCAGGAAGTGCCACCAACTCAATCCACTTGGAGGAGTGTTCCACCATCACCAAGACATACCGATGATGTCTCACAGTCAGTGGTAAAGGTCCAACAAAGTCCAAACTCCAATGGTAACTCAATCCCATGATTGGTAATGGGTATAAATATGGTGTAGGAGCATTGAATGATGCTCTAACTTGGTCACAAACCACACATCTGGTAACAAACTATTGTACCTTGGTCTGCATATCGGGCCACCAATAATGACTCTGGAGTAAGCTATATGTACGCTTTACTCCAAAATTTCTTAGCTCCTCATGAGCATGACGGACCAATTGTGGTCTCTAAGATAGAAGTGGTACTATTTGCACTCTATGATCCTCCCATACACGCAAAAGGTATCTGCATTCCAATCTGAACCGTGTGGCTCATTGAAGATCATGGTCTCTCTCCTTGGCCCCAACTGTGCTACCCACAACACTAATGCAAAGATAGTCCATCACTAAGATATCATCATGAATGTCTTGCTGAACTATACCAATATCTTCACTCTCTGGATCTATGACCTCAATAACTCCTCTTGTATGCACTAAGAGAGATACCGCCAAAGCCTTTGAAAATATACAGAGAAAGGCCGATGCATGCCAACCTGGCACCTTCTCCTCATCTATCTCACCATGCCAACGTGCTCCAATCTGATCCTACTTGCTAGGACATGGGTTTCTACTCAACCCATTTGCATCACGGTTCACCACTCTAGGTCTGTGAACAACCGTGAAATCATACTCCTATAAAATCAGAGCCCATCATGCAAGCTTCTTTGAAATCTTGTCAGATTCCATCAACCACTTCAGCGGCTGATGATCAATGATGAGAGTGAAGGGGTTACCAAATAGGTAACATCAAAAATGTGCTACTGCCCAAACTGTTGCCAAGCACTCTCCCTCATATGAACTATACTTTGCCTTTGCTGAATTGTTGGAACAACTAGCATAGGCCATCACAAACTCCTTCCCCTCATCATCATGTTGGATGAGCACCGTTCCAAGCCCCAACATACTCCAATCAATATGAACCTGAAATGGTCCTCCTTTGATCGGTCTCCTCAAAATAAGAGTAGATGTCAACCTCTCCTTGAGCTCTACAAAATCTCTCTCCTGCTCATCTCCCCAACACCACTCCTGTATAAGCTTGGTTAGCTTTGTCAAGGCCTTGGCAATGGCACTAAATCAACTAACATAGTGGCAATAGAAGTTCACCAACCTAAGGAATGCTCACACTCTGATCACATCCATAGGCCAAAGAATACTTGCAATAGCCTCCACCTTAGTCTACTGAACACCAAGTCCTCCGGGGTAGATAGTGTGACCCAAAATACTCAACCTGCTTGTGGAAGAACCTACCCTTCCTAAGATGTAATTTGAGTCCATGCAATCTCAACCTCTCAAACACCTCCAATAATTGTCTCTCATGGTCCTCCATCGTAGTGCTATAGACCAAAATGTCATCAATATAGCACCAAGCAAAATCCAATCCAATTAGGATCCTATCCATTACCCTCTAGAACTCAACATGAGCGTTCTTTAACCCAAATGGTAAGAACGTCCATTGATATAACACATCCTGACCGTGAGGATCAATAGATCAGAATGCTATCTTAAACTTATCCTCCTCCCTAATTGGCAACTGATCATATCCCGCTTGAAGATCCAAAGTACTGAAGACCTTTGCATGCTCAATTGTATCAAAAATCTCCTCCGGTGTAGGCATGTCATACCAGTCAGCCCTGGTCTATCGATTGATACGATGGTAATCTCCACACATCTGCCTATCTGTGTTGTTGCCATGCATATCCTTCTTGGCTAGCATCACTATCACTGATGCATACTCTCTATGTGAAATCTCAACCAAACCAACCTCAAAAAGGTCACTGCTCCGGCTCTGAATCAATGTCCTCTCTATATCACTATATCAATAAGGATGTCAAAAAATTGGTGTATCGCTAGTCAGCTCAATCCGTATACTAGGTCCCTTTAGAGCACCCAAATCCTTCATACTAAAGGCAAAACAACTTGTGTGGCTCCTCAAGAACCTCCAAACCCTACATCTTTCCTCTCTAGTAAGCTTGGGTCCAAGATCTGGCTCCCAAGTATCCTTTGTAATTGTCGTAGGAGTGGAAGACTTACTGACTGGCTGCTACACTGGGCCCTTGGGAGCAGTAATGTCATGCTTTTGACCACTGGAGGTCCCAACCTCTGTGTGAAAAACTCCCTCCACTCGGGTTGCAAGCTCCACACATCCTCTAGCTACATCCCAAGTGGACCAAGAGTGTAATCCAAGTAGCCCATGCTCACCTAGATGGACTCCAAGTAGACCACTCCCCCTAGTAGCTATTGGTTGTGTCCCAAGAATACCATGTCCACTCGATCCAGCACCCCCAGCATGTGCTTGAATTGTCTCAATAGGCACAAGGCTCACAAGCGTCCGAGTGGTGATGCCTAACAAGCGCATCCTACGCTGCTCTACCAAGCCAAGGCGCATAATCCAAGTCACACAGTTTAGGTCCATAGCTTGACCTAACACTTGATGCCTAGATGCCTCTAACACTATTGGAACAGCAGTAATACTTGTGCAAAAACTCATCGCCCGCTCTCTCTCATTGGCGTTGGGCTCCACCAACTGCTGTAATTGCGAGTCCCAAACAAGTCTAGGTCCTCCCTCTCAAAAAGCATGAGAGCTTAGGAAACTCATGAATGTAGGAAATGCGGCTCTAGGTTGTCCAACTAGGTTCACCACTGCCATAGGTGACCTATAAGCCACTACTATTATCTGAGACTAACGCCCAACATCCAAGATGTCATCAACAAAGATGTGGTCAAGTCATTGAATCT
This sequence comes from Lunularia cruciata, assembly GCA_948567375.1. NCBI lineage: Eukaryota > Viridiplantae > Streptophyta > Marchantiopsida > Lunulariales > Lunulariaceae > Lunularia > Lunularia cruciata. The sequence continues at coordinate 38,607,307 of OX419758.1, forward strand.
CATCATATGCACACTATAAAACATCTCTGGGTAAGAGGTTCATCCACCAAAGACAAAGACAATGAGCCCGTGATCCCACTCTGGCTGCATCTAACAATACAGTAGGTCCCATCCAAGAATGGACTTGATGGGTACTTGCCACCACTCTAGTGTGAGAATCACCCATCAAAGGAACATTTTCTAAAAAGTAAGCTGGAGAAACAGACTGATGAACCTAGAGATGTTATAGTATTTGTAACATCTCCCAAAACACACCAGAATGAAGATCTTGAAGACCAAAACCTTGGCCAGTATGTGTATGTCCCTGACATGGCCATCCAAAAATCACCAAGTGAACAGGCCCATGTCTTGCCAGATCATGCGCCCTTAGTAAGGAAATGTTTGCTGGTAGGGCCTTTTGGTAATATTTGACTGCTGACATTGGTAATAACTCTGGATGCCAATATGCCAAGTGTGCCACATGATATAGAGAGACTCGCCTAGCAGTCTCATCTCTCTCTACATACGAGTACCTCTGTACTCGTATACCCGCTTATAATACCGCGGCTAGTCCGGGGCTAATCCCACCAAATAACTCCAATAAACATATCCACTCTATTGGATACTACCAAGCAATGAGTGTGGTATCTAGAGGTGTCAAAGCAATCAATTCTAGAAGCTCATCCGCACACTCATCTCCTGATGGTACGAAGGCTCCACTCCAAGCCTGTTGCACCAATTGATCTGCATGCTGCAATGCTTCCTCTAAACTCCACGATAGAACATCTAGGGTGGATGGAACAATCCCATTACTCCAAATCCGAGTGATCTCCTCTGGTACTGGAGTATCCTCTGCATGGTTGTTCCCCTCCAACAAGTCACCAGGCCAAGTAATTGCACCACTGAATGCCAAAACTGATGTTGCCATGGTCTTGGATTGTAGTGAGCCAAGACTGCCACTATTGAAGCATACTAGTAGGCAACATACCTGTCTCTCACCAGACTGCCAACCTGGTCTATAGGAGGTTGTCTCCTCCCAATAGTCAATGCTTAAACCCATGGAGTATAACACTACTCCCCCAACTAGCACATCATATGACTCAGCTATTGTTGCAATAGCCTGAGCTCTCACCACCAAGCTATCAGTCGGATGACCAAGCTGAACCTGGACAACAAGCTCCCCACGTGTGATGTACTGTGTCAAACCACCACCTAGAGATGTTTGGATCTAAAATGAACACCTCTCCACATCGGTCTTCCGTAACTCCATATCGACAACTGCAACCTTCCCAAACATAAGGGGTTGCACACCAAAGTCTAACAAGACTCTCTTTGGTGTAGACCTTCCCTAAAGGTCCCACTAAATAGAAAATCCTCCTCTGGTTATCCAATAGGACAACACCAGGTGTGAACTGCACTCTCTCAAAGGCCGGTCTAGTTGGCAACTCCTCCAGTCTAGCTGCTATTGCCTGCCATAAACCATAGGTTGTTGAATGACTCCCATGCTCCTCAACCAAGTTAGCTCCACTATCAACCACTTTTGCTCTAGGAGTAGGAACCGCATCATTTCTACTCTCACTATAACAATATGGAGTTTAGCAACATAGTTAGTAAGGCTAACAAAGTAGAGAATAAGCCAAATTAGCATAGAATATTCTAGAAGCATCTAGGAAGCTTCTTAGGAAGCATCCCAACTAGTTAACTTGCGCCCCAAGCAGGTAGCTTCTAGAAGGAAGCTTCTAGAAGCTTCTAACTAGCTTAACTTGCACGCCAAGTAGGTGTCTTCTAGAAGGAAGCTTCTTGAGAATCTTCCTAGTTAACTTGGCTTGCATCCTAAGAAAGTGGCTTGGATGAGCTTCTTGAGAAGCTTCTCAAGGGCTTTGTATGCTACCTATAAATACCAAAGCCAAAGCTCATACTAGGCATTTGTAGTTTTCCCTCATTCAAGTGTCCCAATGTGAGTTTCCATTCTCCCATTTCTCTCTTCGGTCTTGGTCTTTTACATTGGTATCCATAAATTCCATCCATGGAATGGATGGAATTTATGGACCATTGAATCCACTTCCACCAAACCATTAGGATTTTCATGTCTAGATATTATCCAAGTATTGTTTCACACAATTCATCACCTTGCACTTTGGGTATGATTTTCTACACATGATCATTGTGTTTGAGGAACCCTTTATACTTCCGGCTGTAACTTATGGAGAACGCTAGACGTGTTACATCTATGTGCTAATCAATTAGATAAATTGGGAATAGTGGGATAGAGTAGTAGTTATGGCGGCAATACCGGGCATTATCCTTGCAATGTAGTAACAAATTGAGCACCTTACTCAATTACTGGATGAATGAGATCAGCAACGACAAGAACATATAGAGAGAGCACCAATTTGAGATGGAGAAGATTGCATTTGATTTCCAAAACCCAAGGTATTTCAAGGCAAGAATCTTTTGGGCTTAGTGGAGAATTTTGTGTTTGACTGCAAATGTTACTTTGAAGCCACCAATCTTCAAGATGAACAAAAATAGATTTTTTTGGCCTCTAGCCAATAAGATGGTATGGCAAAACTTTGGTGGTGATTTTGAGTGGAGCAAGCAGAACGACAAATTTTTGCACTAATTTTGACATGGGCAAAATTCAAGGATGCAATATTAGGTCGGTTTCATACTATAAATGCCACTCGAGCCGCACGAGATAAATTGGCAGAGTTGCAACAAGTTGGCTCTGTAAGGAGCTACTTCACACAATTTCAGAACATCATCATGTAGATTCCAAATATACAAGAAGGTGAAGTTCTAGATCAATTTGTGTGGAGATTGAAGTCATGAACCAAATTGGAGGTGACCATGCGAGAACCACAAAACATAGAAGAAGCTATGCAATTGGCTGAGCGCTTTGATTCCTTGGTGGCGACAACTTGGTCTTGACCTCAACCTACACAAGACCTACCAGTACACTATGCACAGGTGGAAGAACCAGCACCAATGGAGATTGATGTTATCCAACGGAGACCACTTGCTACAACAGATAGAGAAAGATTACGACAAAATGGAAGTTGTTTTTATTGTTACCAAGTTGGACATGACATTACTGAATGCCCACTTAGGAATGGGCGACCTTGACAAGTTGCCCAGATGGAGTTTGTGGAACAAAATGATCAAGGAAACAAGGAATCCCAATAAGAGATTTGAGCCATCTATTGGGAGCTTGATTAGTTCTAATGGGATTGAAGGCTCGACCTATGCAAGTTTGCTTCACTTGCAAGGTACGATATCTAATCGGGGTTGTAGGATTTTGGTTGATTCTAGAAGTTTAGAGAATTGCATGTCTATGCAAGTAGCAAGGAATTGGATATTCCTATCAAGCCAGTGATTGGAAGTAGTTTGATGGTGGCGGATGGTAGAAAGGGTTCTACATTCTGCACCTCACATCCTATTACCTTCAAGATTGGGAAGGAGTATTTGGAGGGTATGAGGTTTGTAGTGGCTCCTCTACACAATGATATCATTTTGGGTCTACCTTGGCTTGAACATCATAAGGTTCATTTTGATTGGACCCAACGACAAATTCAAGTATAACACCAAGGTAGGAATTTCTGATTAGGTTGTCTAGCACCTCTGAGTAAGACACCTAAGAATAGTCAGTCCCAATTTGGGAAGTTTGTTGAGAAGGTAGCCATAGAGCAAACCTTAAAGGGATATGAGTCCCAAGATGGGAAGTTTGCCAAGAAGGCAACCATGGAGCAAGCTTGGAAGAGAGATGAGTCCCTAGAAGGGAAGTTGGTTAGTAAAGTAGCCATAGAGCAAGCTTTGGAGGAAGATAAGTCTATATTCACGATGTGGATCAAGCCGATTGCACAAGAATAATCTAAGGAGGGCCAAGGGCCTAATCAAGCAATGGTTGATTGGATAGTTCAAGAGTTTGCGGACGTGTTTCTAGATGATCTACCAAGGGGATTACACTCCGATTGAGGTATACCCTTCAAGATTGAGTTATTGCCAAGGAGTACTCCTATGAGTAGATCAATCTATTGGCTCTCACCAAAGAAGTTGGAGGAGTTGCAAATAACACTTATAGAGTTATTGGAGAAGGACTTCATATGTCATAGTACCTTTCTTTGGGGAGCACCGGTACTATTTGTTCCAAAGAAGGATGGAGGACTTTGTTTTTGTATTGATTATCATGGGCTCAATAAGCAAACCATGAAGAATGCATATCCCTTGCCTTGGATCAATGACTTGCTTGATAAACTAAGTGGAGCACGCTACTTTTCCAAGTTAGATCTTTGCAGCGGCTATTGGCAAATTCCTATTGATAGAGAGGATGTGCAAAACACTACCTTTCACCCAAGGTATGGGCATTTTGAGTGGAGAGTTCTACCTTTCAGACTCACTAATGCACCAGCGGTCTTCATGGATCAGATGCATCACGTGTTGGATAGACTATTGGATTGGTCTGTGTTGGTGTTCTTAGATGATATCTTAATGTATAGTAAGATAGAGGCAGAACATGTGAATCATGTACAAGAAGTCTTAAGATGACTACGTCAATGGAAATTTTATTGCAAGAAGTCAAAGTGTGCCTTTTGGCAGAAAGAGGTTACCTTCTTGGGTCATAAGATCTCATCAGAGGGGATCAAAATGGAGGAATAGAAAATCAAGGCCATAAATAATTAGCCTACCCCAAAGGATGCTACAAAAGCACCGACGTTCAATGGATTGGCCAGTTTTTACCAACGGTTCATCCACTTTTATGTTCATGTGGCTGCACTATTGACTGACCTCTTGGAAAGAGCTTGAGCTTCTAGTGGACCACCAAGCATGAAGAAGCATTCCAGAAGCTAAAGCATATGGTGTCTTCAAGACCCATTTTTCAACCATATGATCCTCAACTACCTTGTGTGGTCAATTTTGATACTTCTAACTTTGCAATTGGAGTTATGTCGCAACAAGAATTCCCAAATGGACTACATCTCATTGCCTTTGTATCTTGCCAACTAAATACAGTTGAAAGAAATTACTCTGCTTGAGATTAGGAAAAACTTGCAATGGTATATGCGACCAAGGTATGGAGGCATTATCTCTTGGAGAAACAAGTGATCATGCAAACGGATCACAAGCCATTGTGACAGATCTTACACTTGGAGCACATGAAGAGTTGACATCATTGATGGGAAGAGCAACTCCAATTGTTTGACATCAAACTTGAGTACAAAACAGGTTGGTTCCGTGTCATCCCTAATGCTCTATCATGACAACCTGATTTGAAGTTTCTTCCTCTCATCACGGCCACAATTATGACGGTGTCAATTGACCCCAAGGTCCATAACAAGTTTTGGTCAGCTCTACAATAAGATCCCTTCTTCCAAATGGTACATGGTAGTCTGACAGCAGGCAACAAGGAGTACAATACCTTCTCCTTCAAGGAAGGCCTTCTATTCCATGCGGACCGGATCTATGTTCCAGCCAAAGGTGATCTTTGACTTGTGCACCTTCAAGAAGCCCATGATCTACAAATAGTTGGTCATATGGGGGTGGACAAGACCTTGGGTACCCTCCAATGCCAATGGTGGTGGCCCAACATGACACAAGATGTTTGGGAGTTTGTCTGATTGTGTGAGAGTTGTCAATGCAACAAGGCTAGTAACCAGAAGCCGAGTGGACTCCTTGAGCCACTTCCATTCCAACTACTTGTTGGGAACATGTGAGCTTAGATCTCATCACCTCCTTGCCCAAGACTCAACAAGGTCACCCAGCAATTGTGGTGTTTGTGGATAAGCTTAGTAAGCAAATCCATTTGGCACCAACAGTTGATATTGTGGATACTCCAACCTTGGAGCAACTCTACTTTGATAATGTATATAAACATCATGGGATGCCATGTGTACTCATCTCCGATCGTGATCCTTGCTTCACCGGAAAGTTTTGGCAAGCCCTCTTCCAGATACTTGGCACCAAGCTTGCTTTGTCCACAGCCTATCATCCTCAAATTGATGGACAAACTGAATGTGCAAATCACACCTTGGAAGATATGCTTCGTGCCTTTGTCAACATTCACCATACCAATTGGGATGAATGTCTTGCAGCTACGGAGTTTGCATACAATAATTCTAAATAGGCAAGCACCGGTGTCGTCGGGAAAATAATCTACACATAGTAGTGGTGTCATTTGGTGTGAGTTTTCCATGTTATTGAACTCAATGGTTTATGTTATGGTGAAACCGGTAGTTGTTTGTGTTCCTATAAGCTCAAGGATTTTCTCTTGTGTTAAGGGAGGGAGGGAATCAAGTTGTGGATTTTCGTTAAGGTAACATAAGCTTGGGGTTTATAAGCATGTCACTTAAGTGTTGTAGTTTGTTATTGGTAAGTTTGTTATTGAGGTTATGTTATTGGGGTCAAGAGTATTTTAATTAGGGGCAAAAGCAGAGGGTTTTGGGAATTGTGCAAGAGTGAACAAAACAGCCAAGAATAGGGAGGAAAACTTTTGGGGAGAAAGGTCGGCTTGGAACAGGGTGGACAGGGATTTTGGCAAGGGAGGCTTACACTTAGGGAGGAACTTTCGAGAGTGCCTGAGGGCTGTAACACGGCCAGGAGGATTTTTGAAGGTTGAGAGGGACTCTTGCAGGGCCAAAGAAGGATTTTCGAGATGCCTTAGGGCTGTGCCAAGACCAGGAGGTGAATGATAGAAATTTGAGTGAGAGTCTTGAGGGCTGAGGGATTTTCCAGATGCCTTAGGGCTATGCTAGGACCAAGAGATGATTTTTCAAAATTTGAGTGAGAGTCTTGAGGGCTGAGGGATTTTTGAGATCCCTTAGGGCTGTGCCAGGACCAGGAGATGAATTTTTGAAATTTGAGTGAGAGTCTTGAGGGTTGAGGGATTTTTGAGATGCCTTAGGGCTATGCGAGGACCAAGAGATGAATTTTTGAAATTTGAGTGAGAGTCTTGAGGGGTGAGGAATTTTTGAGAGTGCCTTAGGGCTGTGACAGGGCCAGGAGGATTTTCAAAGGTTGAGAGGGACTCTTGCAGGGCCAGAGAAGGATTTTCGAGATGCCTTAGGGTTGTGCCAGGACCAGGAGATGAATTTTCAAAATTTGAGTGAGAGTCTTGAGGGCTGAGGAATTTTGAGAGTGCCTTAGGGTTGTGACAAGGCCAGGAGGATTTTGAAAGGTTGAGAGGGACTCTTGCAGGGCCAGAGATGAATTTTTGAAATGCCTTAGGGCTGTGATAGGAGCAGAAACTTTTCGGGAGTTGAGTGAGAGTCTTGCAAGGCCAGAGATGAAATTTCAAAATGCCTTAGGGCTGTGACAGAAGAAGAAGGGCTTTGGGAGTTGAGTGAGAATGCTGCAGGCCAGAGATGAATTTTCAAAATGCCTTAGGGCTGTGATAGGAGCAGAAACTTTTTGGGAGTTGAGTGAGAGTCTTGCAAGGCCAGAGATGAAATTTCAAAATGCCTTAGGGTTGTGACATGAGCAGAAAGAAATTCGAAGGTTGAGTGAGAGTGTTGAAGGAGAGGAGAGTTTTTTGAGTAAGGATTCCAAGGCTGTGATAGGACAGAGGGGAGATTTTTTGAGAGTGGAGGCCTATGGTTGTTGCAGGAGCAGGATATTTTGAGTTTTGCTTGGTCATTGATTTGGAATAATGGAGGAGGGAAGGAGTTGAAATCTGCAGGAAGGACTGAACTAGGGCGGGAGCAGGAGAAGAAATTCGAGAGTCTGACTTTGCCTCACACAAGATAGGTGAGATTTTGAAGGTTGGCTTGCTTGAGTAGTAGCCAGTGACATGGGTAGATTTGTGTTAGGGTTGCTCTGGCTGGACAGGGAATGATTTTGAATGTAGAAGGATGTTTATTGTGAGAATGTTGATAGGAGAGCAAATCTTGAATGAAGAATGTTTGTTGTGAAGAGGTGGACGTAGAATGAATTTTGAATGTAGAGGATGTGCTGTTGAAAATGTAATAGTGAAGAATTCTCATGAAGGAGAGACTAGGTAGAGTGAATGAGAGACTGGGCAGAGTAAATGAGAGATTGGACAAAGTGAATGAGAGACTGGACAGAATAAATGAGAGACTGGACAGAGAGAATGAGAGATTGGACAAAGTGAATGAGAGACTATTCAGAGTGAAGGAGCGAGAGTCTCCAGGGCTTGGTCTGGACAGGAGTGAACTATTGACGAGAGATTTTTGAAGGTTGCCTGGCCTTGGTCTGTGACAGAAGGAGATAGAAAACTTTTGAAAGTGCTATTGAGCATGATAGTGGCCAGATGAACAAATGGTAGGGAGTATGCCTTGAAGGAGTGCAGGGTAGAGGAGAGAAATTTTTGCAAGAAAGCAAGGCCTTGAGAGTGCAGGGCAGAAAATGGGTTTCTTTGCAAGAGAATGAATGACCTTACAAGAGAGAGAAGGCTGGACGGGAAAGAAAATTTCACAGGTCTAGTAGAGCTGAGATGATGGTGTGTTTGACCTATGACTAGCGTCATGGAAGCTCCATTTTAGGAGCTCTCAATCCGTCTATATGAAAGGTTTGACTCAATAGTCTGGCCTAGTTGAGCTGAATAGAATAATAGTTGTTGTTCATAAAAAGTTCCAGCCTCTCCTAGGAACCATCAGGTCCCAAAACCATAGCTAAAACCGCGTGAGCCAGCCAATTTTGTGAAAGCCAAGGAAAAACTAAGCACAAGCAGCCAGGTGCTCGGTGCATTCTCGAGGCCAAACAAATTCCCCAACACCGGATTCTCTCATTTCTCAATTTTGGCCAAGATCCGCTTGTCCTAGATTCTCTTCTTGCTCCTCTCCCGTCTTAGGTCCCTCATACTTCAACCTTCTTGACCACCATATCCAAATCTCTCCAACAAGCCACATCTCACCTCCTTGTTACTCAAAATTGTCAAAAACAATATGCGGACCACAATTGTCATAATCTCACCTTTGAAGTTGATGATAAAGTTATGCTACCCTCTAGTAATCTACCCCTCCCACTTGATACCCAAGTTTGTAAACTTACCTCTAATTGGATAGGACCTTTTGATGTCACCTAAATTGTCTCTCCTGTTGCTTATCAACTTGCCTTGCCTTGTCATATGCACATCCATCATGTCTTTCATGTTTCCAAGTTGAAACCTTTTGTTCCTAACCCCTCTTCTTTTTCCTCTTGATCCCAACCTCCTCCTCCCCCTATCCCTATCAATGATCATGACGAGTATGAAGTTGATCATATCCTTACGCATCGCCACATCCAACAAGGACACCGACAACATACGGAGTACAAGATCCCTTGGAAAGGGTATCCCCTTCATGATGCCACATGTGAACCTCTTTCTCACCTCCAGAATGCACAAACGGCCATCCAAGAGTTTGAAGCTTCAATGGCGACGAGGACGTCACCAACTAGCGGTGGAAGAATATGTAACAATATGGATTTTTGCGACATAATTAGTAAAGCTAACGAAGTAGAGAATAAGCCAAATTAGCCTAGAATATTCTAGAAGCATCTAGGAAGCTTCCTAACTAGTTAACTTGCAACCCAAGCAGGTAGCTTCTAAAAGGAAGCTTCTAGAAGCTTCTAACTAACTTGGCTTGCATGCCAAGTAGGCGGCTTCTAAAAGGAAGCTTCTTGAGAAGCTTCCTAGTTAATTGGCTTGCACTCTAAGAAAGTGGCTTGGAGAAGCTTCTCTAGGGCTTTGTATGCTACCTATAAATACCAAAGCCAAAGCTCATGCTAGGCATTCAGAGTTTTCCCTCATTCAAGTGTCCCAATGTTGAATTTCCATTATCCTATTTCTCTCCTCGGTCTTGGTCTTTTACACTCACAAAGCGTGGCAGCCAACCAGAACACTGGGTCTAGGTCAACTCCCAATGTAAACATGTCTTTGGCTGAAAACAAAGGGCATCGCATAATCAGCTGAGCCACCCATAACATTGTGCTAGGCCTAGTTTGTGTAGTAGTAGGTAGCTGACTAGCAAGTAGTCCATCATGTACTCCATCACCACCTACCACACCTACATTGGGACATCTAGGAACCATGGATGTTGTCTACAATGCCTCAAATAGCTTGAAAGATTGGGGAAGCCTGACCTATCTCCCAACCTATCCTCTCTATGGGTCCAACTCCATTGATGCTCCTCTAGGCTCTAGAGCACATACTGCACTCCTTGTTATTGTTGCAGATGCATCCACCTATGCTACTCCACGCATGAAATCCAAAGCATCTCTTTCACCAGCATATGAGGTGGAAGCCTCAGCACCCGAATCTGATCTCCTTTGAGCAATAGCCATACTAGCCAATCTCTGCTCCAGCTGCTCAATCCAAGTAGCCATAGTTGCCATAGTTGCCAATTGCTCAATCCGAGTAGCCATATAGAGATGAGTATCCTCTTCTTATCTCAAAATCAACACTTATCTTGATCCGATGTCTACCTCATCATTGGCTTCCAAACCCAATGATCTTCTTACTATTTCTCCTTCTTCAGGTATATCTACATCTACCAAATCCTTCACTTTTTCTGCTACTTCTTCACTAGAAACTACAATTGCACTAAGGAGTGACTTATCTAACTCATTATCTCTTGACCCACTCTTCTCCAATGTGTCAATCATTAAGTCCGATGATGAGGTAGACATCGGATCGGGATAAGTGTCAATTTTGAGATAGGAAGAGGATACTCGTCTCCATAACTCAGTCTCCTCCAAATGAGCTCTCCTGAACTCATGGTAGTCATCCATTGCTGGACACTCTAGATGCTGAAACAACCCCTTCCATGCCATGAAGGGCATAAACAAAGTTGGGTTCCGCATCTACTACATATCACGCTAACTATCAAACTCCTAGATGAAGTTTTCCAACTAAATTGTACCCATTGTACCAAAGTAATGCCTAGGGCCTTTGGATGTCCCATAAATCTCATCCATGTCCCACAACAACGATGCGGACACACCAAGTGCACTCTCAACTAAATCAGCTCTTATGTCAAACTCCAACTCAGAGTCAATCTCCTCCATCACTAGGACCTAAGATACAAGTTGATATCAAGCACCACTTCAAGCAAACCCATTGTGTACTACAGGGCTAACTCCTCTGGAATCCCTAATGAACTCCATCGTGACAAAGTAAACGCAACTGCAACTACAAAAAAGAACCACAAGTCGCAACCGCAAGTACCCCACCAAGTGCCAACACCAACTAAGCACCACCAAGTGCCAATACCCACAGAACACCACCCACTAATGTAACTCTAACTAAGATATCTACACTAGGAGAAAGTGCAACATGTAACCTACCATCACAACACGCACTCTCATAGTCTACAGGTCATCACTTCCTACCTCACCGGAGAGAAACAAAGATTGTCTGACTATTCATCACTCCAGCCTCACTACCAAGAGCACACTAGAGCACCAACGCTCAAAAGTCAAAGCACCTCACCCAAACGTGGTGCACAAACATGAAACAGAGAATGAAGGGGGTCCAATCATAAGAAATCTAAATGAAAACCCTTCATTTCATAAAACAACATGGGACTGAATCTGTCACCATTTGGCATTTGATATAAGAGAAGTTTGTATCTAAGTCCTAAGCTACCAGGATCACCAAGAATGGGATCAAACTGCCTCTCCTAGCCAAAGCTACAAGTATATAGATAACAATGGCACAATCACTAGGACAACAAGTGAGGGTAGACTAGTTGGCTAGGGCACCAATCTAGGAACAAGAGATATAGGGGTCAAACCCTACTACGTACAATCTAGTAGGATGGGCAGATTTTGCCAACCAATGACCAAGATCTACTCTAAACTAGCTAGCCTCATGCCAGCAAGCTGCTTGTTGGCCCGTCTGGCCTTTCTAGGCCTTCGTAGCCTCTCATAGCCCACAGCCCTATGCTTCGAAGCCTCTAAATGCCAAATGAGACCTTTCTTCTTGCCACTTCAAACATCCTCCAAAATCTAGCAAAACTCCTCCAAGTTGGCAAAACTACTCCAAACTTACAAAACTCCTCAAGTTGGCAAAACTCCTCCAACTCTGGCCAACCAACAAAACTACTCTAAATCTGGCCAGAATCTGACGTAAACTCCAAAAAAATTTGACAGAAACCCTAATTTTGGCTGACCGCCAAATCCTCCACTAACTCTTCACTCGAGCCAAATTGAAAACACGGGTTTCTCCAAATCACAAATTCACAAGAATAGCTTTCCAACTCCATCTTCAATTTTACTTTTTGAGCCCAACTCACAACAAATTGGTCATGCCTTCACCTACTGAGCTCAAAATCACAACCATTGCTCAAAAATTGCTTCTTCTTTGCTCAAAAATTGGCCAATGCTTCCGCACACCATCTGCCTTATTGCCAAATCTACATCAAGCAACAAGCTTTTGCACACTAGGGAAGAACTGAACTTCAATCGAGCTACCAACGATCCACCAAGCTTGGAGATACCACCAACACTCAAAGTTCATGTACCCAATTTCCCCTTGATTTCACTTCTCTGATATAATCAAATTGTTTACAACTCTCAAATACACTCAACTCAGATTAGTACTTGATCTGTCACTTTATAAACTGCCAACAACTAGGCATTGATTACAATCAAGCCACACTCACTCTAGCTAAGAGAATCCAGGTGATGCTCGCCGGCCTTTGTCCACCATAGCGAAGAACTCGAAGGCTCAACATCAGAGAAGTGAGCTCTCTGGAGCTGTACTTCGAAAGTATACTCCATGGACTTGAGCTAGGTCTAAAACCCTAATGGTCCCACTGATGGCACACTTGACGGTGCAAACGGTGCAAAGTGATAGTGGGCCCCACCATGAAATAAATACCCCAAACACAAAATCTGACCGTCGGAAAGTAGTCTTTAAGAAATTGCTAAAATAACTCTAACTACTATCACTGGAACTCTAGTGTCCAAGCAATCTAGATACAACACTACAAATGGCGTGACAAATCCCCGATGGTTTACCCTTACAAATAACCATACATTACAATTTGTATGTAACATACCAATACATAAAGCGTTGATGGATAAGAAAGGAAGCCTTATTTTCTTTCCCATTGTATACTTTTCCTAAGAAGATTTGAGAATTTATAAATAAGAATTTAAATTTAATCGCAAAAAATTCATCAATATGATTCAAATATTGCACTTGTACCATATTGATAATGCTTATTTGGGTTGATTATGAATTAAAAGTTGATCAAAAATGGTATATTCTTCAACATTTATTCATATACTTCTAATTGCAATGGTTTGAAGTTGGTTTTGGAATGAAAGACCTAACCAAATGTACATATATTTTGATGTGAATTTATCTACACTTATTTATCCACTGATGAAGGAATGCACAAAAACTATTAGAAGGTTTTACGAAGAACAAAAAATATGCATGTCAAACTCTGATTCCTTATATTTTTATTAAAAACTGCAGATCTATCATTCTTAATATGCGTTATACTACCAATGGAAGGCACAAAGAACCATATATAGTTTTTTAGTTGCTAAAACTTGTAATTCATCAAATTTGTTGTGATAAGGATAAAACTGAACCACCAATTCTACTTAATGAGACGGATTATTATTGATAATTTATTTACAGTGAGCAATAAATAAAGAATAATAAATTTATAATTTATAATTTATTGTGATAACCTAACCTTCATTTTGAAAGGATTCTTCATATTGCAAGGCAAGAAACTTCACTAACTAACTTCACTAAATTTCACTTTGTGAAATAGGAAATTTCACTCAATGGATTAATAGATTGATTTCTATACACTTGTTGATTTCCTTTTACTACATTTTGGTAAACTCACCTTCATTTTGTATATAGCCTTGATTTTTCATGGCCAAAAATTCACTCAATGCACTATTGAATAAAAAAAAGATGACATCCATTAGAACGATGGAAGGCCATCAAATCATACTAGGATAAAAAACAAGAGGTAAAATAGGACTAAGCTCTAGTACTATCAGTATGTGAGATCTGCAATATTGCACTTATAATACCTTAGTTATGCAAGTCATATGGTTTACTCTTATGAACTCCATGATAAATGTTTGGAACACCATATCCATTGCTCTATCTAACTCTAAAGTTAGAGGAACAAAGAAGTGATTTTGCTATATACCCCTATATTTAAAGACCTTGCCTATTGTTGCTCCGCTCAATGCCCATCCAAGATGATAAGTAGTCACTCCTTCCAAAACTATATCACAGATAAAGTTATGTCATTTGATCATTTTAGAATAACTATAAGTTTTTGCTAAATTTTGTTGTTTGCAAAGCATACTAACACTCCCTCCAAACAAGGTAATTATTTTCTTGTGCCATGATAAATATTGAATCCCTGATTGTATCATGTGTACCTATCCTTAGGCATCAAAAAGGATACTTCATCATATTGACCCTATTGCATTTAGTGTGAAACTATACTCACAAGAGAATAATAAAGATATAGATAGGTGGATTTAACATAGGCAAAATCTCATTGTTATAGAGAGAGTAATTTGGTGCAAATTAACATACATTAGTGAGTTTCACTTCAGCCATTTTTGCATCCATAAATAAAATTTATGGCATATATATAGGACATCCCCTAGATTACTATGGGATGTGAGAAGGAGGTACTTGTTTTTTACAGGAGGTAATTCCATAAAGAAGGTTGACGGGTCATGAATTTATAATCCATAAACTTGTGGGCAAAACATCATTGTGCACTCAATCATTGGGCAAGCAAAATTTCTTGCAGCTTGCAATGAGGCAAAAGCAAGAACTGCCAAGGCGGAAGCTACTCTAGCTATAAATAATTACTCAAAGCAGTTTACCAAACAACATGAGGAATGGAAGGTAGTCCTTGAACCCTAAGAGACCAAGTATTTCAATAATGCTTTATTTTAAACACTTTAACATGGTCTAGATCCAACTTTTTTAAAAAATTACACAATCTAGACCTTAAGAAAATTTAGAAGAGATACAAGAAAGTAGCAACCATGGAGGATAGTAAGAAGAATGAGAAGATCACATCAAGCCATGCAAGGAAAATACATAAAGGGTAAAGTGAGGCTAAGCCGCAATAGTATCAATAAGAAGAATCTGCACTATAGCACCTAAGAATATCCAAGCTATGAAAAGCATATGGTTTACAAACTAGTAGAGCATTTGAAGAAGCATCACCTTGTGTGATTGCTCTCCTATGGATTATACCAACCAGTTCTTTTTGTAAGCAATAGACACCCATTGTCTAAAGTATACTTGTGATATATGAGAGCGAGAGTGGTACCCCTTGACACCTAAAATGATGTACACTCATACATTCCCTAGTAATGTGTCAAATATACATCCATCATTCCATATAACTCCAAGGTTAGAGAAACAAAGAGGTGACCTTGCTGCATATTCTTATACTTGGAGACCTTGGTTGTTGTCACTCCACTTGTCGCCCATCCAAGAAGATGAGTGATCATGCACTCCAAAACTACATCACATGTAAGGTCCATAACTACATTATTTTCTATTGTCCTTGATCATCTTGGACTATGTATAATTTTGCTTGGACTCATGTTCTATACAAAGCATATAAATGCTCCCTACAAACACCAAGTATCCACTTTCTCATGCCATGAAAAACATTGTATCTTTGATAGCATTGTGGGTAGCTCTATTTTGTCTCCAAAAGGACATCATGTCATATGGCTCGCTGCTACATCTAGTGTAGAACCATACTCACAAGTGAGTAATGATATATAAATAGGTTCTTGTGTAGTTTATCACTAATCATAGATGCAAGGAACACTCTACCATGTCATACCAAATAGGTAGTGATGTAACTAAAGGTGATGCATTTCTACACATACTTTTCTACAAGTTCCACCATAAATTTGTGCAAAATGCTCTTAATCATCTAAGGAATCTCAAATCTATCCATAATGGTTCATTATCATTCTAAATCAATTGTCATCCAACTTCCTTTTGCTCTTCAAAGATGAAGAGTGAATTTTCAATACCATATTCAAAAGATCTACCAACTTACCACTCGTGGATATATTGATGGAAAGGAGTAACTTGAGAATGTGGAGCAAATTAGATAGATAGATGGAATTGACCGACTCTAGAATGGAGAGAAAATTTGATAAACTATTATACTCCATGGTCTTACATACCAATGGC